>CM065736.1:30649694-30694645 GCA_033310375.1 Conus canariensis
TAATATCACTTCTGATACAGCCTCCATGTCAGTTGAAATACAATCAAATTACTGAAATCAGCTCCGTTAAATCTCTCATAGTCGTTTCAGTTAGAACGTTCACCTCTTACAATACTATCGATCACTATGGAGAATTTGGGTGTTTGATCAAATGTTCTAACCTCCTTCTTAATAAATAATTATGTTATGTTGACAGTTGAGGACATTTCTACGTCACATAAATGCGAGGTGCAATGGCCTCCCCTTGCTGTATCCGTCTCAACGTGGGTGGCAAGTTGTTCCTGACCACTGCCGATACTTTACGCTCTCTGCCTGACACCAGACTGGGACGACTGGCCTCAGACGATTCCCTCACCGCTCAACCGGATGTGGAACTCTTCTTCGACAGAAACCCCAAAATCATCAACAGCCTTTTGGACCTCTACCGCACCGGACAGCTCCATGTCCCGAAAACTCTTTGCGCTGAGACAGTGGAACGGGAACTGGAATTCTGGGAGATTCCCACGGAGCTGATCCGGGAGTGTTGTTTTCGAGGACTTCAGGAGCGTAAAGATGAATTAGAAATAACTGCTGAGATCGACCGCTTTCTGGAATTTCCGTTTGGTACAGCAGATGGCTACCAGAAACTGTCGTCCTTAGGCAAGATTTGGCTGACGATGGAACGGCCTAGACAGTCGTTGGCTTCTAAGGTGAGCAATGACACCATGAGGAAGAAAGGCAGAATACAAGACAGGGAGAAGGAGAAGCGGGCGGGGTGGGGGTGGGGGTGGGGTGGGGGTAGGGCAGACGCAGGTGGGTGGGATAATGAACAGATAACAACAAACAAAAAACAAAACAAAACAAAATGCAAACAAACAAACAAAAAAGAAAGGAATGGGGTGGGGTGGGGAGGACAGTAGTTAATGAAGTGCATTTGATTATGTCGGTCGTTTTAAATGTCAGTTGCACATTCATCTAGTTGGAATGAATTTATGAGTAGTTTTAAACGATGCCTACTGATCGACTAGCGTTACAGTAAATATGTCCCCATGTAAACAAAACTTACTGGAAAGATGAGAATGTGACGCGAGAACAATTTCATTGACTTTTGAACGAGGATTCCTATTGTTCAGCCATGGCACGGATCCGAACCAAAGACAGGCTGTATTTTTTCGTCCAGCGCAGCACACTTGGTCACAGGGCGAAGCTGCCGACACGGCGCCGACCTTGACAGGACTCAGCGATGCCCTGCTCAGCCACGTAGCACTTTTCCTTCTGTGAGAATTCTTGCAGCGCGCAGGTGCTTGTGACCGATTCTGCGTGTTTTCCTGCACTGGATGTACTCAAATGTGATATATTTTGGTGTCGTTTCGTGTTGCCTGAGGATGAAATGATTGTCTATGTTAACACTGTGTATTTTATAACGTGATTTCAATCTTTGAAGTGTGGTTTTGTGTATATAGTTTGAGGTAAGTGATTCTTTCTACAATGGCGTCCCAGGAGCACAGGCACCGGTTCAGTATTCACTGTGAAAGACTGAATTCTGTGTGTCGAGTTTGTGGAGAGCGTGTGTTAAGACAGAAAAAGGATAAACGCTTTTGTGTAAGATTGGCTTTGGACAATATTAAGGAATTCCAAATGTGAGTATTACTACTATTTGCATGGTGTGTGTGTGTGTGTGTGTGTGTGTGTGTGTGTGTGTGTGTGTGTGTGTGTGTGTGTGTGTGTATATGAGAGAGAGAGAGAGAGAGAGAGGGGGGGGGGAGAGAGAGAGAGAGAGAGAGAGAGAGAGAGAGAGACTCAAGACTCAAAAACTTTATTACTCAAGGATAGAGATTTTAGGCAATGGCTATTCTTCCAATCTGTCCTTGCTATTCAGAGCCCTGAAAGCAATGGCAGAAGCGGCAGAGAGGTGTTCAAGCTGGATCTGGTCAAGGAGGAACAAAAGTGAACTTCATAAGGCTTAATTTCCCTACAAATATCAGGTGTCCCTGTGGCTCAGTGGTTAAAGCGCGAGTCATTAAGTGGAAAATGAGCATGTCCAGAGGGTCATGGGTTCGAATCCCAGCCATGGCTCGTCCCAAGATGGGAAAAAAAAGGGGCAGCAGAGGGACATCCGGAGTCATGAACCGGGTGTGGCCCAACCCCCTAGAGTGTCAGGAGATAAGGGCCGAAACACTTGCTTGAAGGGGGCTTCTCTTCTGAGGACTCTCTGCTGCCACGCTCTCCACGAGTTTCTTTCTACTGATGCATGGGTAAACCATTGACTTCCGGGAATAGGCCGGAGGACGTCCGGGAAAGACCGGAGGACACTGGGAAAGACCAGAACCAAGGGCTCTGTGGGCTGGCTCCCCACTTTGCCTTAAACATGTGGCTACTAAAAATAAAAGGAAAAGATGCTCCCAGGATTCACCGAAAGGGGGAGAGAATGATGAATCCATCGGTGCTCAACCAATCATGACTGCAAATCCCAAACGGACTATGAACATGGACCAAATGGAATATCCATGTGTCTGTGGAAAGCGTTTCGCTACCACCCGTGGCATGAAGATCCACAGAACAAAGATGGGATGTGTGAAGACTCATCTGAATGAGCAGCAGCGCACTGCATCAGCAGATAAGACGTCGGAAGACCAAGGCCAGGATTTAAACCACAGTACCAAGGACATCCACGCTGTTGGTTCGGATGAGGAATTTGCACAGGCCCTCGATGCCAGGCGCCTGAAACTCAACTTGCCACGAGCAAACGAAACTGAAGATTGGGAGAAACTGGATGCAAAAATCGTCCAAAGACTCGATGCACTGATAGGGAAAAGCACCCTGGAACACAAACTAGCCACATATGGGGACATTGTGTATGCCACATGTAGAGACGCCTATGGAGCAAAACTACCCAAAGAGAAAACACCTCCAAAGAAATCCAGACGCCAAGAAAAGATGGACAAGATCAGGGTCCAAAAGAAAAACCTCAAGATGCAAATGAAGACCGCACTGCCAGCTGAAAAACAAGGCTTGGAAAAACTGTGGAAAGACCTGAAAGAAAAACACAGTGCCCTCAGCAAAGCGGAATCTGCGAGGAAGAGGAAGAGCAAAAAGAAGAAGACACAAGAGCGCTTCTTCAGAGACCCCTTCCAGTTTGCCAGAACACTGTTTGAGCAGCCAAAATCTGGGACCCTAAGTGTGGACAAAGGAGTTCTTGAGCAGCATCTGAGGAAAACATACTCTGACCCACAGAACAAAGCACCACTCGACATTCAAGGTCTGGTGTGGCCAACCAACCCTGAGGAACAGTTCAATGGCAAGCCTCCAACGTTGGCGGAAATCAAGAAGGTGGTCGACAAAGCCAGAGCCAAATCATCACCAGGGCCAAACGGAATACCTTACCAGCTTTACAAGAAATGTCCCAAGGTGCTGGAGTGGCTCCACAGGCTGCTGCGATCGGCTTGGAGAAACCAGAAGATCAGCGGCCAGTGGATGACGGCAGATGGTGTGTACATCCCCAAAGAGCAAAACTCAAGTGACATTAGCCAGTTCAGGCCAATATCACTACTGAACGTCGAAGGGAAAATCTTCTTCTCTGTCATGGCAGCAAGGCTGACCAAGTACCTGATGGAAAACAAGTACTTGGATGTGTCAGTCCAGAAAGGTGGCATCCCAGGCGTGGCGGGCTGTGTAGAACACGCCACAATGATCTGGGACGCAATCCAAAAAGCAAAAACAGAAAAGAGAGACCTGAACGTAGTGTGGCTTGATCTGGCAAACGCATATGGATCTGTGCCCCATGAGATGATACAGTTGGCTCTTGAGATGTACCATGTGCCAAAGAACATCCGCGACATGCTCAAGAAGTACTTCAATGGCTTCTCAATGCGGTTCTCTACCAAGGAGTACACAACAGACTGGATCAACTTGGAAGTGGGTATTGCAATGGGCTGTGCAATTTCCCCAATACTGTTCGTGCTGGCAATGGAACTCATCTTGAAAGCAGAACAAACAACGCGAGACAAACAGACCTTGGCGATGGATACAAGATGCCTCCTTTCAAGGCCTTCATGGATGACACTACAGTGATTTCATCCAGAGAAGACGAGACACGTCATGTGCTGGAGAGGCTGGACGACATAGTTGCCTCATCCAGAATGAAGTTCAAGCCAAAGAAATCACGGAGTCTCTCACTGAGGAAAGGAAAAGTGGCCGGATCTGTGGTCTTCAGTGTTGCCAACCAGGCCATTCCAACAGTCACAGAAGAACCAGTCAAGAGCCTTGGAAGATGGTATGATGATACGCTGAAAGACACACAAAGAGCAAAAGAAACCAAGCAGATGGCGGAGGAAGGCTTGGAGACCATTGACCAGTGTGGGCTCCCTGGCAAATACAAGGTCTGGTGTCTGCAGTTCATGCTGATACCAAAGCTGCTATGGCCTCTGATGATATACGACATCTGCACCAGCATAGTGGAGGCAATGGAAGCCAAAATCAACAAGTTCACAAGGAAATGGCTTGGTGTCCCACCCTGTCTGACTGACATAGCGCTGTACTGTCGCCAAGCAAAGCTGAAACTACCCCTGAAATCCATCCTGGAGGAATACAAAGCAGGGAAGATCAGACTTCAAAGCATGCTGGAGGACTCAGGAGACAAGGTGGTAGAAGCAATTAAGCCCCAGCTGAAGACAGGCAGAAAATGGAAAGTTCAAGAGGCGATGGATTCTGCAAAAGAAAGTCTCAAGATCAGAGAAATAACAGGACACACACAGACCAACAGACAGGGACTGGGGGTGACCAAAACTGAATGGTGGTCAAAGGCCAAAGGAAAAGCCAAAAGAGACATGATGATTCAGGAGATGAGAAAAGAAGAAGACCAAAAAAGACTCCAAAAAGCAGTCCAGCAGAGCCAGCAAGGGCAATGGACAACGTGGGAGAATGCACTCCAAAGAAGTCTCACTTGGAATGACATTTGGCACATGGCCCCTCTCAGGATCAGCTTCATTCTCAGATCTGCATATGACCTTCTGCCCTCAAATGCAAACCTGGTGAAGTGGGGGAAAACAGACGATCCTGCATGCCCCCTCTGCCATGAAAAACAAACAGTGGAGCATGTCCTAAGCTCATGTAAAGTAGCCCTGGCTCAAGGAAGGTACACATGGAGGCACAACCAAGTGCTCAAAGAAATTGTACAAGTAGTCTGGGCTAGTACCAACACCACAAAAGGGAAAATCAGGACTCCAAAAGCACCCGCAACATTCTTCACGGCAGGAGGGAGCAAATCATGGCCAAGAACAACAGTGCCACTCGAAACATGCAGGCAGAGTCTGCTGGACGGGGCAGATGACTGGGAGTGCACTGCAGACCTCCCAGAATGGAAGAGTCACCCAGAGATCATCAGCAAGAGTGGCATGAGACCAGACATAGTAGTCCACTCTAAGTCAACCAAGCAGCTGATCATGATCGAGCTCACGGTGCCATATGAGAACAGAATGGAGGCAGCTCAAATCTACAAGACTGAAAAGTATGCTGATCTGGCAAACAGCCTGAGGAGAGAAGGCTATCAGGTCAAAGTCCTCACTGCAGAAATTGGAGCTAGGGGGTTTGTAGGAACGTCTGCATACAGCCTCATGAAACAGCTCTCAGTTGCAGGGAAGGAAAAAACCAGAGCCCTGAAAGCAATGGCAGAAGCGGCAGAGAGGTGTTCAAGCTGGATCTGGTCAAGGAGGAACAAAAGTGAACTTCATAAGGCTTAATTTCCCTACAAATATCAGGTGTCCCTGTGGCTCAGTGGTTAAAGCGCGAGTCATTAAGTGGAAAATGAGCATGTCCAGAGGGTCATGGGTTCGAATCCCAGCCATGGCTCGTCCCAAGATGGGAAAAAAAAGGGGCAGCAGAGGGACATCCGGAGTCATGAACCGGGTGTGGCCCAACCCCCTAGAGTGTCAGGAGATAAGGGCCGAAACACTTGCTTGAAGGGGGCTTCTCTTCTGAGGACTCTCTGCTGCCACGCTCTCCACGAGTTTCTTTCTACCAACATTCAACTAAACAGACTGCACATATCAATAATGGCAGAAACAATGAAGAACATAGCAACGTTATAATAACAACAATAACAATAGTAGTAAGAATGATAATGATAAAAAATTTAAAAAAAAATAATAAAAAATTCCATTACAAAACTACACAAACACGATCAGACATGTACGCGCGCGCGCTCACATGCACGCCCACGCCCACACATGCACGCACGCACGTGTACTCCCACACCACGCACACACACACACACACACACACACACACACACACACACACACACACACACACATTTTCATTAGCTAATATAGAGGCAAGCATAAAAGTAGGGCGTTGAGACTATGGTTTAAAGGTTAGATTTAGTGTTCAAGTAAATGTTTAAGTATTGCTGATTTGAAGAACGGCAGTGATTCACATGTTTTTGCAGACGGAGGAAGAGAGTTCCACACAGATGGACCAAAAAATGCAAAACTAGATTTGAACAGATCTAATTGCAAAGTGAACAAATCAATGCAGACACGTGGTAAAATGTAATTATTTGAATCATATTGCATTGGTGACCCGTTCTCACAAAATCACCCTTAAGTCGCCTCAGGCCTTTCTGTTCAATCAGGAACCGTACAGCACGGTCTGCACGGTCTCTGGTTCAATTTGGCCTGACAGGGTTGTGGGTCAAATTTGACCATTTTGGGTTTTCTGCAGAAATCGCTCTGTCTGGACTTATTCTACACTATACTAGTTGGATTTGCCCAAAATCAACAAAAAAAGGCTTAAAAAGTGATTTTTCTCACGTTAGAAGCTTGTTTTGTGATCGTTCTTTGTGCAAAGAGGCCTATTTTCAAACACATTTTTTCTAATTTCACCCTGACAGGGCCCCGGCATGTTATATATCTACAGAAAGTTTCAAAATGGAGTGACTGACGGCGGCGAACGAAGCAAAATTTAGAAAGAGAGGGTGTTAGTTACCGCCAATGACATTGACAAACAAAGCACATGACAAGACACGATGCATTTCAACCTCTTGGGTCTTCTTCAGGCGAAAAAATAAATCACATTTAACATTTAAGACAGTACAAACAAAGAACGAAAATGACTCATCTGTTGTTGTCCATGTGGTGGGGAGAATAGCCGCAGCGGCTATAGTCTTACCGGCTATTCTCCCCACCACATGGACAACAACAGATGAGTCATTTTCGTTCTTTGTTTGTACTGTCTTAAATGTTAAATGTGATTTATTTTTTCGCCTGAAGAAGACCCAAGAGGTTGAAATGCATCGTGTCTTGTCATGTGCTTTGTTTGTCGATGTCATTGGCGGTAACTAACACCCTCTCTTTCTAAAATTTTTTTTTTTTTTTTTTAATCTACAGAAAGCTCGTGGTCTCTATTTTTAAACTTGATACACTATTTGAACAGAAAAACCAATCAGAACTCACGAGACGGCAAAGTATCACGTAAACAGTGCGTGAACACTGACCAATCAGCGAGCCCACTATGAGACGGCCTTGGTGACACGACTTGCCTCTAGTTGTAATCCTGTTCCTGATTGGTTAAAATCTATTCGGCGACCGACTTCCGCGGTAAACACAGTGCTGATCATGAATGGCGAGCGAAGACGGCGTGTTGCTTACTTACTTAAATTCGTGCCAGTCGAGCAATTTATTTGGGCATGGAGCCGACAGAAATGCAGCGAAAGAATTCACTGAAGATTATTTTACTGCCAAGCACACCGAGGAGAACTGGTCGGACCCTGACGACTACGATTCTGATGAAGAAGGTTCATTTCCAGATTCAAAACACGAGCCGGTCGAATGTGAACCTGAGGAAAGCGATGACGATGCCGAGACAGCTTTTGCTAACGAACAACAACGAGTTGCTCAAGTGAAAGAGTCAACTGGTGTGGATGATAGTGCTGTAGTGACGCACGGTTTCTGCGCACATAGGCGAGCTCAGCGGAAGTGCACCTCGCGTGAGAAGTGTTCACTGACACTCGGGTAAACAAGCAGACGAACTCTGGCAGGATGACAGGGGAGCTTGAAGAGTGCGGTCCTACTAACTAGTTGTTAGATTAGTGACGCTAGGCCTTGAGGAGAGAGCGGTCTAGCTAACTTGTAGTTAGCTAGTGAGCTCGACACTCGGCCTTGAGGACAGCGGACTAGCTAACTTGTAGTTAGCTAGGGAGCTACGTCGTACCACAGTGACAGTAACACTAGTGTTAGACCAGTGTTAGGGCCTCCAGGTTATATGAGACAGTTTTGCCCTAGCACTGCGACAGTACAGCCGTAGACGGTTACAACGGCTAGGACGGTTTTGACAGTACCACGGCTGGGCCCGGAGGTGGACACTGACAGAAAGACAGTGCACCAGCTGCTTGACCCTCTGAAGCAAGCTCCGCTTGGACAGAGTGCGTCACAGACTGTGTGTGACAGACCTTACTTGGTAGCTCATGCCAGTGAAGGGCTTGGGAAAGAATCCTGACAAAACCCCCAAGCCAGAGTCTGGACTGACCAGGTAAGATAGAGTGCATGTGTGTGAGTGCAGAAGTGCTAGGTATATAAACGAACTTCTCTTGAGTGTAGGGAAAACACTTCAGTGCAGTTCTTCAAATAGAAGGAACCGCTGACTGTGATGAAGACATGGCTTTCAATGGACTCCCAGCCCCTGCCATGGTTGCCAGTGCCCAGCAGTGGTCATGCCAGTGCAAGCAGATCAAAGCTGCGACAGAGGCAGCAGGTGACCAGCGAAGTGGATGCGTGACACAATTCAGCCCAGATGAAATTGTGGATATTCAGCTGTCAGTCCAAGACATGATGAGAGGTGAGCTGTAAATTAATGTGCTTGCATGCATACATGTGTATTGGGTGAAGTGGAGGCCAGGGGAATGCATAGTGTGTGTGTGTGTGTGTGTGTGTGTGTGAGTGTGAGTGTGAACATGTAGTGCGTGTGTGTGTGTGTGTGTGTGTGGTGTGTGTGTGTGTGTTGTTAGTTAGTTCTTCAATTTAACGTCTGTTCACTTTAAGTGATATTAGACAAATGTGTGTCTTGTTTCTGTTTGTGTGTGTGTGTGTGTGTGTGAGAGAGAGTGAACATGTAGTGTGTGTGTGTGTGTGTGTGTGTGTGTGTGTGTGTGTGTGTGTGAGTGAACATGTAGTGTGTGTGTGTGAATGAATGAACATGTATCATTGTATGTACTGTGTGTGTGTGTGTGTGTGTGTGTGTGTGGTGTGTGTGTGTGTGTGTGAATTCTGATGTGTGTGGGTATGTGACTGTGGTTTCTGGTGTGTGTGTGTGTGGTGTGTGAGATTTTGTGTGAATGTTAGTGTGCTTTTGTTGTCAGCACATGCTCATTAAGTGAACCCATCTGAAAGGGTCTTGTTTGTTGTTCTGAATTTTTAAAAGAAATGAATGTGCCAGATAACTAGCACAAACAAATTACAAGATAATTTCTTTGACCCTAATATCTGGAGGATTTGCTTTAATTTCCATTTGAGATTTGGTTCAAATTCATCCTGCAGTCATCAGACTTTGAAATTAAAATTTTTTCTCTATTTTTACCTATACTCAACAAATACATCAGTTGGAGAGGTGGTGGGGTTTAGATTGTGTTTTTATTTTATATTACCTCTGTACTTAACTGTACCTAAATTTTGATTGCATTCAATCATTTGTTCAAAGCTTTATTATTTTTTTTTACATTCATCTAGCAGCAGCATCTTACTTTTAATCAGCTTTTAAGCATAGTGCTAAGTAAACAGATAAAGCATCAATAACTTTTCTTAGGCCAGGCAAAAATGAACCATTACTTTATGTTCTAAGGTGAATGCCACAGACACAACACCATAGATTATTAACAGAACCAAAGTGACACATAGATCTGCAAACAATATTGTGTGCTGCAGGTTTGATTTATGATAAGACATTAATTTTTTTTTATTATTGTGTTTGCAGATACAAAGGATATGATGATTCTTGGTATCAAGTATCTGAAATGGCCAGACAACAGAATGTACAAAGCGCAAAGAGCAGACGGACCGCCAGAAATCCCGTTCTTCATAATACTTTTATGTCCAGATCTGTCTGCAGCAAGACTTTATGCAAGCTTGTTTGGTAAGTAAAAATTGGAACAGATACCTATTGTACTATTCACTGAATGACACGAGGTAATCCCCACCCCTCTCCCAGACCAAGCCCCCAAAAAGAACCACGCACACACACACACACACACACACACACACACACACACACACACACACACACACACACACTGACTGAAACCAATTTATTGTCAGATTAACTCAAGGTTGTACTGACACACACACACACACACACACACACACACACACACACACACACACACACACTGTTTAACTGACATTTAGCCTGACCTACTTAAAAGTCAGACCTAAGTCCTAAGTCAGTGGGAGATGCATGATTTAGGTAGATGATGAATAGAAAGAAGTGAATGAAATAACAATGGAGATAAATGAGTAAGTCAAAGAAAGAAAATTTATTAATGTGTAATACTGTAGATAGAGTTTAATAAATGAATTAGTGGAAATACAGATTTGATTTTAGAAAAAGAGGAGAAAACATTATTTCAAAAAGTGTAATAAAAGAAGTGAGGGTGAAAAGGAAACAAAATTACCTTAATTGATTGAGGTTGGACTTGAGGGAAATTATAATTCTAATGTATTGTCATAGACTTACAAGTTGTTCTAACCGTTGAGAAAAAGCAGTTCAAGATCAACAGAAAGAAATAGGGCAGGTTAAGTTATACTACAGAAACCTTTTTTAACTCCCCCCATTGCGTGCGTGTGTGTGTGTGTGTGTGTGTGTGTGTGTGTGTGTGTGTGTGTGTGTGTGTGTGTGAGTGAACTCTGACTGAAATGAATGGTGCTTTTCAATGTGACTGTATCCAAACATATTTATCATTTTTATCATCCAATGGGTAGTAATCTATTCTTGTTTATTTGTTTGTCTTTGCGGCATTGGTGACCAGGAACTGAAAACACTGTGCAAACATTTCAGAGAGTCTGGACTGGTCCCTAGAAAGCTGATGCCTGGAGGGAGAAAAAACAACACTAAAGCTCTCGCCCTTGCTGACATCGAACGTGTTACTTTGTAAAGGGCTATGCTCACCACCATGCCATCTGCTTGCCTGGTCGTGTCCCTGGATTCAAAAGGGATGACATTCACCTGTTGCCATCATCAGAGACAAAAAGCAGAATCTACAGGCAGTACCGCTCAAGTTGCCAAAATGCAGGTTGGTTATACCTTGGACTTTATTTTTAAAAATATGAATTTATAAACAAACAAAAACAATCAAACGAACAAAATCACAAACAAATAGAAACATTTGCACTCATAAGTCGGTTGAGCTCATTCAAACTATAACTGGTTTTATCAAGATGTTTCCTACTTTTTGGTTGATGGATCCTCACACAGATACTTTTTAAAATTTTATTCTGGCAGTCTTTTTTTGTGAATTTTGTTCATGATTTCCTCTTGCCCCCACTGACTGAGCATAAGCAGAATGATAGAGCTACAACTGAAAAGGCACTTATGTGGTTGGATGCCCTCTGTTGGATTTTCATTGATGCACTTTCTGTGGACTACTAGTGATGAGGATAGAACAGGAAATCTATGTGTTTGAAAGAATGACGACAGAATAAGCCGCTTCGGGTAAGTGCAGATAGAATATTATGGAAAATAGTACACCAACAATGAATAATGGGGAGAAAGAAGAAAAAGTGACGCAAAAATTATCCAATAAAAAAGTAATGTCCGTTAAATTTGATTTCAGGTCACCGATTTGGGGGTGCCTCAACCTTCCAGAAACTGTGGCTACAGCTCTGTCTTTACATTGTGGTGACGCGGCCTTCAACGGATCTCTGTTGGCGATGTCAGCAAAATACATCAAAAATCTTCCGTGGAGCGAACTTCACCTTAGAAGAAAAGCAAGCTCTGATGGATGAACATCAGCAACATTTAAGTGCTGTGGATGCAGAGCGACAGTTCTACAGAGATATGGTGGCAAGTTCCAAGGCGACAGCGGCTCAGCAAGGTTTTGCTGGCCTTGGCCCATCCATTCCAAACAGCAGGGACATTACCCTGCATTATTCTTTTGATTTTGCGCAACAGGTGCACTTCCTTAGCTGGCTGATCAGCCAGGTCCCATGTACTTTCTGACACCAAGAAAGTGCGGCATATTTGGGATCTGCTGTGAAGGATTTCCTAAACAGGTGAGCTATTTGATTGACGAAAGTGTAAATATAAGCAAAGGCTCAAATGGGGTAATCAGCTACCTCTGGTTGTCATTTTTTTTGAGAACTTTGCGCTTGGCGAGAAACATGTCAGTCTTCATTGTGATAGCTGTTCTGGCCAAAATAAAACAAATTCGTAATCTGGTACTGTGCATGGAGAGTGATGCGTGGACTCCACACAACCATCACCATCAACTTCATGCCACCAGGACACACAAATTTGCTCCAGACTGGTGTTTTGGACTTCTTAAAAGAAACTTCAGGCGCACTCCTGTCCACTGTCTTCAGGATCTTTGTCAGGTGGTACACGACTCCACACTGGAGTCAAAAGTTAATATTCCCCAGTTGGTTGGCAGGGAAGACTGGTCAGCGCTTGTGCCAACTTTTGATTGGCAGTCTTACTTGAAGCCTGCATGCATTGACTTCAAGGGGATCAAGAAAATTGCCCACTTTCGCTTCAGTGCTGAGCAGCCTGGTTTTGTTCACTTCCAGACTGGATTAGCAGAGGAAGAAGAGACCAAGCAACTTGTGAAGCCAGCAGAGTACCAGAGGCTTGCTGCCATGCCACTGAAGTTGCCTTCTCCCAAACTGGATTTTGCTCGGCAGAGCTGTCTGTTCAATTCATTTCGGGACTTTGTGAGTGACGATCACAAGGATACTGTGTGCCCTCCTCCCAGAGAAGAAGATCGTCCCATCATTTAGGCTCTGCTTTTTCCCTCTGTAAATCTGAAAAGTGTTTTTGTGCCGTGTTTCAGCTTTTCAATTATGGATTTCCTGGTTCTTTCAGAAGAGGGTTGTTGTGTGAAACAGAAGTCAGGTAGGCTTTAAAAATTTTTTTTAATTTTTACTTTTATTTTTTTATTACTTCATTTTACATTTTGTTCGTTCGTCTAGCTTTTGTGTGCCTGATATCTTAAATGGGAAAATTTGCAACAAGCACATTCTGACATATTGTGTGGAGTAAAAACTACCTGAGCAAAAAAAAGAAAAAAAGAAAAAAAAAAAAAAAAAAATCTGGATTATAAGTTCATTACATCATTGCAAACATTTTATGCTGTACTGTCCATTTATGTCCTTGCAGGCTTATTGCTGTAGTCTAACTGTAGTACTGAGAATTTGATCCTGCATATTTTTTTCAACAGCTGCCTTGCCTGTCAGCAAGGTGTTAACTTTTATTTGCCATGTTGATAAGATAATATAATGTTGCTTATACTAGTTATAGCCCAGCCGACCGCAAGGGGCCACATCAGGGCTGTTGCCATGTTGAAATTAAAGGTATAAATGTAGGGGAAATAAATAAGTTTTAAATTGAGCAAATAATTTGTTTTGAAGTATCCAGACTTAGCTCTGGAAAATGGCAATGTGGTGAAATAATCAAATAAATTTGTGATTTTGTAATACTGTCTGAGTACATTTTATTGTCAGTATGTCAGATGAAAAGAAAAAGGACATGCAATAAGTATTCCTTGTTTACATAGTAGCTTAGACATTCTTCTTGCTGTGTGCAAAGTTTGAAAACAATTGGTGAATATTGAAGGCCTGTTGCTAAGGAAAAACTGACCCAACATGACCAAAAACTTTAAAGCTCGATTTCTCAAAATGGCTGCCATGCCACTTCAAGGTTTCAAAACAGCACATCTCAGCCAATTTTTTTTTAGTAGAACTATGACACTAATAATATCATTGTAAGCAGCATGATCTCCTCTTTTCAAACATGTATGTATCTCAAATTATGAAATTTTCAAGTTATGGGTGATTTTGTGAGAAAATTTATTTGTTCCATTTGGATAAACTCAGCAAGATATGTTGGCGCCATGTTTGCATGGACTTTAAACATTAGTACTGCCTTATTATAGGTCAGTTGGCTCTGCAGTGGTAACATCATTAGTTTTGCGAATTTGCCTATGGTTGATAGAGACTTGTTGGGAAGAATCAGCTTAATTCCCCGTCTGTGCATAGAGTTGATCTTTTTTATGGCTATCTATGTTCACCGGCACCCCTCCAGACAGTGGACGCATAGTTGATGTGAGAAAGGCAATGGGCTTCAAAAAATAATTTTTGGATGTGTGGTTCAACATAATAACTGAGTATATTGAGTAAAAGCAAATTGTGAGCCAACTGTTTGCAAACATGATTTATATAATATATGTGATTGCCATTTAAAATTCTCATCGATGATCACGCCTAAGACATGGTGTTCGGTAACCTGCTCGATCAAGGTTTCACTAATTTTTAGGCTCAACATAAGCTGCTGTCGTTGATGTTTCTGTCTCAATGCTAGGACCATACATTTTGTTTTGTGTGGATTAAGGACCATTCGGTTTTGGTTGCACCATTCTAAGACATCAGTTATACTTTGTTGTAACGATATTTGTACCTGTAGATATGATGTTTGTATCACTACAGTGAAGAGATCACAGATCGATGACATCATTGTGAGATATGTGCATCGGCAGGT
Source organism: Conus canariensis (assembly GCA_033310375.1). Classification (NCBI taxonomy): domain Eukaryota; kingdom Metazoa; phylum Mollusca; class Gastropoda; order Neogastropoda; family Conidae; genus Conus; species Conus canariensis. The sequence continues at coordinate 30,664,410 of CM065736.1, forward strand.
CATTTATAAAAATACAGAAGAGAAGAGGTCCAAGGACAGAGCCTTGTGGAACGCCACAGCTCACTATTCCTTCAGAGGAATAAGTACCGTTTAAGTAAACATGCTGGGTCCTGTTTTCAAGATATGACTGAAAGAAGGTGACTACTGCCGGATTTTGAACATATGCAGTCATTTTTTAAAATATGTTGTGGTCTACAAGATCAAAGGCTTTCTTAAAATCGAGGAAAACAGTTCCAGTGAGTTTTCTTTCGTTGATGGCTGATCCATGTATCACAGAGGCATGTTAAAGGTCTACTTTAGAGATTTTCGATAATTTGTTAGAAACAGGTCTACATGTCATACAACTACAGTATGGTATTCATTTTTCAAAAAAAAATCGCCGGAAGAATTTAATAGATAAAAAACGACTTTTGCACACCTGTTCAAACCCCGCGCGGTAGACCGAAAACCGTGACGTCACTTGATGGACTGGCCGTCAGCCGCGACCTACACAACAAGCCAACGCCAAGTGAAATCAACACGAGTTGCGATCCCCCACAGCCTAAAAAGTCACGAGGGGGTGGCAGATATTGTGCTATAGGCGAGTGCAGCAGCTCAGCAGGAGACGGATATATTCTTTGCACACATTTCCATCTGATCCAGATACTCGAAAGAAGTGGATTCGGTTCGTGCAACCATGCCGGGCCGCTAAGTTCTTTTTACCACGTCAGTTCCAGCTGGACCGCGGAAACGAGCTACAGTAGAATCCGGTTATAAGAAAGTTGCGGGGGAATTTGTTTTTGTTTCTAATAACCGAGTTTTCTTACAGCCGAGGTTTCTTATAATCGAGAGTTCTAAAAATTTTTTTTAGAGTTTCTAATATCCGAGTTTTTGTTTGTTTTTTCCTTTGGTTCTCTTTTTCTCTGCACGTTTCTGTAATTGTTAGTGTGTGTGTACGTCAGTGTTAGAGAGAGAGAGAGAGAGAGAGACAGACAGACAGAGATTGAGAACACACATATACACAGAGACACGGAGAGAGAGAGACAAAGAGTCACACACACACACACACACACACACACACACACACACACACACACACACACACACGAGGAGAGAGAGAGAGAGAGAGAGAATACTCTGGTTTGATTTCGCAGGTAAACTTTGGCCTGTGACATAAAACGTCTAGTGTGTTTTCTTTTTCTTATCACTTTCTCTCCCTCTCTCTCTCTCTCAAACACACACACACACACACGCGCGCGCCGCGCGCGCGCGCGCGCGCGCACGCACACACATACACACACGCACGCACACACATACACAAACGCATAAGCACGATAGACGAGTAAAAATGCGACAAGGGAAAGCATAGATTTATTCTTGGAGCCATTGGCCGTCATGACATAGAGAAAGAGGGATCAACATTTTCGTGCGTGTATGATGTGGTGTGGAGAGGGAAAGAGGAGAGAGAGAGAGAGAGAGAGAGAGAGAGAGAGATGTATGTGTAGGCCCCACCGAGAAAATCTTTCGACAGCCGAGACTTTCTTACATCCGAGGTAAAGTTTCGCCAGGGTCAGCTAAACCTGTTTCTTACAAGCGAGTTTTCTTACAACCGAATTTCTTACATCCGAGGTATTTTAAGTAATGTTAAAGAATCCTCCCAGCAGGGGAAAACCATTTGATTTCTTATAGCCGAGTTTTCTTATAACCGGATTCTACTGTATTCCGACAACTGCCGAGCCCGTTCGAGTGGATCAAAAACTTCGTCTGCATTGTGCGCGTATGCTTTGAAGGCGGTGTGGTAAGCTCGTACCTTCTTCTTCTGTTGTGTGGCCACAATCAACACTCTGATTATTTTGCCACAGAATAGGAGGTCTCCTTGAACCGGCTGCCCGACTTTATAAAAAAAAAACAACAACAAAAAAACTTTTCTTTTTCCTGTGTAGACTTGAAATAGCTCTTCAAATTGCATATAAGTAGATACTAAATCACAACATTTACTCCAGATCACATTTAAACACTCCCTGCCCACTAACTGGATTGGAGGAGACGAGAAGTGACGGGCAGGCATCCTAGAGACGGCCCCCGGCACCCCCCGTCGCAGCGGCCCTCCCACCAGCACACCCCCTACCCACTACCTACCTAACCTTGCACTCTCACATTCATACAGGACAGTTTGTGTTTGCGTTCGTTTTAATCTTACTCCTGAAGTTTCGCAGCAGCGAGACTGTCAAGAGTGTCAGCACTGAGGTGGGAGGTGACTCTAGTTTTAAAACTGTCGGGAGAGTCTGCCTCTATAATGTATGCTGGGAGTTCATCCCACTCACGGATGGCTCGGGGGGAAAAAAGAGAAGAGCCTATATTGCTGCTTAGTAGAAAGAAACTCGTGGAGAGCGTGGCAGCAGAGAGTCCTCAGAAGAGGAGCCCCCTTCAAGCAAGTGTTTCGGCCCTTATCTCCTGACACTCTAGGGGGTTGGGCCACACCCGGTTCATGACTCCGGATGTCCCTCTGTTGCCCCCTTTTTTTTTTTTTTTTTTTTTTTTTTTCCCCATCTTGGGACGAGCCATGGCTGGGATTCGAACCCATGACCCTCTGGACATGCTCATTTTCCACTTAATGACTCGCGCTTTAACCACTGAGCCACAGGGACACCTGATATTTGTAGGAAATTTAAGCCTTATGAAGTTCACTTTTGTTCCTCCTTGACCAGATCCAGCTTGAACACCTCTCTGCCGCTTCTGCCATTGCTTTCAGGGCTCTGGTTTTTTCCTTCCCTGCAACTGAGAGCTGTTTCATGAGGCTGTATGCAGACGTTCCTACAAACCCCCTAGCTCCAATCTCTGCAGTGAGGACTTTGACCTGATAGCCTTCTCTCCTCAGGCTGTTTGCCAGATCAGCATACTTTTCAGTCTTGTAGATTTGAGCTGCCTCCATTCTGTTCTCATATGGTACCGTGAGCTCGATCATGATCAGCTGCTTGGTTGACTTAGAGTGGACTACTATGTCTGGTCTCATGCCACTCTTGCTGATGATCTCTGGGTGACTCTTCCATTCTGGGAGGTCTGCAGTGCACTCCCAGTCATCTGCCCCGTCCAGCAGACTCTGCCTGCATGTTTCGAGTGGCACTGTTGTTCTTGGCCATGATTTGCTGCCTCCTGCCGTGAAGAATGTTGCGGGTGCTTTTGGAGTCCTGATTTTCCCTTTTGTGGTGTTGGTACTAGCCCAGACTACTTGTACAATCTCTTTGAGCACTTGGTTGTGCCTCCATGTGTACCTTCCTTGAGCCAGGGCTACTTTACATGAGCTTAGGACATGCTCCACTGTTTGTTTTTCATGGCAGAGGGGGCATGCAGGATCGTCTGTTTTCCCCCACTTCACCAGGTTTGCATTTGAGGGCAGAAGGTCATATGCAGATCTGAGAATGAAGCTGATCCTGAGAGGGGCCATGCGCCAAATGTCATTCCAAGTGAGACTTCTTTGGAGTGCATTTCCCACGTTGTCCATTGGCCTTGCTGGCTCTGCTGGACTGCTTTTTGGAGTCTTTTTTGGTCTTCTTTTCTCATCTCCTGAATCATCATGTCTCTTTTGGCTTTTCCTTTGGCCTTTGACCACCATTCAGTTTTGGTCACCCCCAGTCCTTGTCTGTTGGTCTGTGTGTGTCCTGTTATTTCTCTGATCTTGAGACTTTCTTTTGCAGAATCCATCGCCTCTTGAACTTTCCATTTTCTGCCTGTCTTCAGCTGGGGCTTGATTGCTTCTACCACCTTGTCTCCTGAGTCCTCCAGCATGCTTTGAAGTCTGATCTTCCCTGCTTTGTATTCCTCCAGGATGGATTTCAGTGGTAGTTTCAGCTTTGCTTGGCGACAGTACAGCGCTATGTCAGTCAGACAGGGTGGGACACCGAGCCATTTCCTTGTGAACTTGTTGATTTTGGCTTCCATTGCCTCCACTATGCTGGTGCAGATGTCGTATATCATAAGAGGCCATAGGAGCTTTGGTATCAGCATGAACTGCAGACACCAGACCTTGTATTTGCCAGGGAGCCCACACTGGTCAATGGTCTCCAAGCCTTCCTCCGCCATCTGCTTGGTTTCTTTTGCTCTTTGTGTGTCTTTCAGCGTATCATCATACCATCTTCCAAGGCTCTTGACTGGTTCTTCTGTGACTGTTGGAATGGCCTGGTTGGCAACACTGAAGACCACAGATCCGGCCACTTTTCCTTTCCTCAGTGAGAGACTCCGTGATTTCTTTGGCTTGAACTTCATTCTGGATGAGGCAACTATGTCGTCCAGCCTCTCCAGCACATGACGTGTCTCGTCTTCTCTGGATGAAATCACTGTAGTGTCATCCATGAAGGCCTTGAGAGGAGGCATCTTGTATCCATCGCCAAGGTCTGTTTGTCTCGCGTTGTTTGTTGCTGCTTTCAAGATGAGTTCCATTGCCAGCACGAACAGTATTGGGGAAATTGCACAGCCCATTGCAATACCCACTTCCAAGTTGATCCAGTCTGTTGTGTACTCCTTGGTAGAGAACCGCATTGAGAAGCCATTGAAGTACTTCTTGAGCATGTCGCGGATGTTCTTTGGCACATGGTACATCTCAAGAGCCAACTGATTTATGATTTACCAAGCGTTTAAACTGTTGGTCATGTGACCTTCTGTCTCTTACAATTGGTTTTTTCAGGACACTTTTGTTGATCTGCACCAGGTCGTTGTGAATCTTATACAACATGGTGACCCTTGACGCTTGGCGGCGCTTCTGGAGAGACGGCCACTTGAGCTTCTCAAGCATGTCTGTTACGCTCGCATGCCGATGGTAACGGTTCAGGACGAATCTGGCTGCCCTTCTCTGGATGTTTTCTATTTTCTTGATACATCCTATTTTGTGGGGGTCCCATACTGAGCTGGAGTACTCTAACAGGGGTCTAACGAAGGTTAGGTACGCCTTTTCTCTCAGCTCATTGGAAGCAACTTTCAGATTGCGTCTCAGGAATCCGAGGGCCTTGCTTGCTTTCTTTGTGATGATGTCAGTGTGTTCCGCCCACTCCAGGTCTGTCCTCAAAGTGACCCCCAGGTACGACGCTGATTGTACTGTTGCTAGCGTGTAACCGTGCATCTGGTATTTGTCGCTGATGGTACTTTTGCAGCGAGTGACCCTTAGCGTAACACATTTGCCTGGGTTGAAGGCCATATCCCATTTCTGCTCCCAGACCTGGAGACGTTCTAAATCTTCTTGTAGGTGGGCGTGGTCTTCTCTGGACGCTATTGTGCGGTAGATGGCAGTGTCGTCTGCGAACATTCTTGTTTTGGAGGTCAGTTTTTCAGGAAGGTGATTAATAAAGACCAAGAAGAGACATGGTCCAAGGACCGACCCCTGCGGGACTCCCGACTTGACGTCGATGAAGTCTGACTGAGCCCCCTCGACGACAACTGCTTGGCGTCTGTTGGATAAGAAGCTGGAGATCCATTTGTTGATCTTGCCTCTCACGCCATAGCTGTGAAGTTTGTGCAACAGGAGTGAGTGGTTCACCTTGTCAAAAGCCTTGGCGAAGTCCAGCACAAGGATATCTGTTCGTTTTCCTGAAGCCATGTCGGAGGTCAACTCTTCCACTAACTCAATGAGCTGTGTTTCACAGGACCTCTGTTGCCTGAAGCCATGCTGCTGGGGACACAGGATTTTATTCTGTTCCAGGTGTGTCATTGTGGCATGTACGATGATGTGCTCAAACACTTTGCAGGCAATGCAGGTCAACGAGACTGGGCGGTAATTTACGGGGTCATAGTGTTCGCCTTTTTTAAAAATGGGCGACACTAGGGCGTCTTTCCAGTCTGTGGGAACGCAACCAGAGTCCAGAGAGGCTCTGTAGATGGTGGTGAGGATGGGGGCGATCTCAGAAGATAGTTCCTTCAAGAGCCTGGCACTGATGTTGTCAGGGCCACTTGCTTTCGCTGGGTCCAGCTTCATCAGCAACCGCCTTACGCCTTCTTCTGTAATATCTACAGAGTCCAGCACAGGGTAGTCTCCATCAGCCATCTCGCACTTCTCTTGGAACTCTTCCTGAGAGTAGGTCTTCCCCTCGCTGAATGCAGACTGGAACTGGTTGTTAAGCCAGATGAGTACGATAGTCGCACGTTTATTCTGTTCTTATCTATGGACAGATCACATTTGTTAAATTGAATGAACACGTTAAGGCTTGAGGAAGGAGAATCTCCGCTCGCCGTCCACGCGTGATCGCATCAAGAAGTCAGTCGGTAGCCTCCCTCGAGACTTCGGTAAAGTCCGTACGCCTTCGGAATGCTGTATTCGGGCGTCCAGCTGGAACTGAATAGCTCTTTCCGTGGTCCAGCTGGAACTGACGTGGTAAAAAGAACTTAGCGTTCAAACTGATAAGGTAAAGGCCTTGCAGAAAACATCCCCAGAGTCACATTGGCTGTCGCAATCATAGTCACTGCTTTTACATGATAAATTAAATACCGAGCGAGATGTGCAAGAACCATCAGAACCGCTTTCTGTCGCCGTCGCTGACACTCATGTGACGTCACATCCAAGAGTAGTTAAGCCATGCCAAGATTTAGTTGATTACCTCCCGTTTTCTTGATTACAGGTGGAAATACCCACTTTCGCGGATCGATTTCGTGTGATCGGGAGCGAATCGGATGTTTATTTTACCAGTTTATCAAACATTGCATATTTCTGCATAAGCTGACCAATTATCGAAAACCTCTAAAGTAGACCTTTAAGGCCGTGTGGCATGAGTGATTTCGACGAAAGCCTGACTGAAATGGGTGGAACAGTTTGTGATGTTCCATATGTTTAGTTAGGTGTTTGTGAACATGCATCTCAAGAGGTTTCGATACAATGGATAAAAGAGATATTGGTATAAAATTGTTTAAATCAGCGAGATCTCTTGATTTGGGTAAGGGAATGACTTTTGCTGCCTTTAGACCACATGGGAAGACATTCTGATCAATACACAAATTATAAACATACGTAAGGGTATCAACAATGTAAGGTAGAGCAAGCTTGAGTATAGAAGCATTTAAGTTATCTGGACCCATTGCTTTTTTTATTTTTAAGTTTTGAAATTAAGGAACCAACTTCATTGATAGCAAGCAAGGGGATGCTAAATGAATCTCTAGTATTTAATCGTTCTTGGCAAAACGATTGGAGAACAGCTGGAGTCTCATATCGATTAAAAAATGTAACATTGGCAGCCGTCTGTCCTGATTCGGTTAACTGAAGGAAATGATTGTTGAAAGTGTTAGCAGACCATATAGTCGCAGCATTATCTGATTTCTTTTTCGACTTGTCAGTTATTTCATTAACAGCACGCCATAATGATGCTGTATCCCTGTTTGCGTTTATCAGTTTCCTAAAATGCTCAGATTTTGATTTTCTAACTAGATCTGATACTCTATTTCTCTGCTTTTTATATTCATCTATTTTTTTTTTGCGGTTTTAAGTGCATCCCTTAGTGCCATTTCTATAATAATGTCTTTTGTCAGCCAGCTGGGAAGTACTCTGTGTTTTACCCATTTTCTTCTAAGTGGGGCATGTTTATCAACGATTGAGAGAAAGAAATTATACCAGGTGTTATACGCTTCTTTTGGATCTGTGTAATTGAGTACACTGTAGAAAGGAGCTAAGCTTAAGTCGAGGAAAAATTCATCCTATCTGAAATTTTTGAAGCAGCGATATTGAATGGTTGGTTGTGTGGCCCTTATTCAGTTGCTTTGGAAGTTTACAAGACCAAGTGCACACAAAATGAGACAGTGGTCGCTCATGCTCTTGTTGCCCACTGTTATATTGGATACCATGGCTTTGTTGTTCGTGTAGATATGATCATCCAGCAATGTAGAAGATGTCTTTGCGATTCTAGTTGGATTATGAATAAGCTGATGCAAGCCAAAGAGTGTGGTGGTCGCATCCCAGGCAGGCTGCCGATTTAACAGATCAATGTTAAAATCACCGAGAAGAATGACATTTGGATAGCTCTTATTTATACATATCCATCATGTGTACAAAGTTGTCATACCAAAGGAAAGTGGCAGCGGGATTCCTGTACACATACTAGAAGAGGGGCTGAGTTGGAGGGTTTTACCTGCAGCCACATGCATTCAACATTATCAGGCTCAAGGTCACGCCGCTTTTTTGTACAGTGAGCGATGCTTTGATGAATAGTGTATCAGTGAAACGGGAGTCACGGCGAGTTTCACCAAAACCAAGCAGATGAATAGAAGGGGATTCGTTTAGAAGAAAACAGACATCATGAATCTTATTTGGCAGATAAACATTTAAGTGACCAGTGCGTAATCCAGTATCAGTATTAATTACATTACAATGGTCCATTGTATTAATTTTAGAGCAAAGTCCTGAGCAATAAAACAAATAGATATACTGTTACAACAACAATTAAAAATATAAAATCAGCAATTATAACATATCCAAAAACACACAAACGACAATTCAAGTATGTGTATGATAACAATATTCAGGAAAGTATGACCAACCAAGACAAATGTCGCTTTCAAGCTGTCCGGGTCACAATAGTACAGTCATCCACAGTAACTAAGCAATGGGGGGGGGGGGGGGGGGGGAGAAGACTCACAGGGTTGGGGGGGGGGGGGAGGAGTCAGTGCGTGGTAGGAAGGTAGAGGTAAGACGGAGCAAGCAGGAGGGAAAGAAGAAGAGGGGATGGGGGGGGGGGGGGGGGGGGGGGTTGAGGGGGGGGGGGGAGGGTGGAGCTGAGAGGCAGGGGATGGGTAAATTTGGGCGGGAGGAAGGGTAGGCAGGGCTCGGGCCTGCACTTGGAAGGCGAGACAGCAAGCTGTTACCTGAATTCCAGATACCGGAATTTCTGTTAAGCAGGGGGAGAGGGAAGATAAGGATGCGTTTGTGTCCAAGGATTGAAAAGCAGAGGAGGGAAGGGGAGAAAGGTCACATGGGGGGAAACATCGGCATTGATGTAATGGGAGGTCTGTTAAAGTACGGCATGGGTGGCATTGCATGGTATGGTGGGAAAAGGTTTCATTAGAAGAAGAACAATTGGATTTCTGATGGACACTTTCAGGAGCATTGTCCAAGTGGTTGTTTGAACTACGTTGAACTGTCTCCGGGGGTAAATTTGTAGGATAGGAATCAGGACGATTTCCTACTGACTGGGGGTACATGGGCTGCACACTCCGACGGAACTCAATAGGGACAGGCTGCTTGACTTGGTTTTCTTTCAATTTTGAAGATTGCGATCTGTTACGGTTTGTTGCAATGGGCTGTTCCTGACATAGCTCTGGGTTTGCCCCATTACCCGTATTCCGTGGAGGCCGGTTCACACGGAGCGCCAGAAACTGAATGATTTGCCGTAACCAGAGCGAAAAGCCACTGGCAGACAGGTGGATACCATCCGATGTGAAATAGCTTTGAACGATCCTAAGATTTTGATCAACGAAATTTGTTTCAAACAAAAAACATGCACTTGTTTCTGCACATAGGAAATGCAGTTCCCTATTCATCAAATTAATGAATTTCAAAGGAATAGGTTTTCTAGGAAGTAGGGCAGAGACAGCAATTTTGGCAGTGCAGCAGGAAAAACTTTTCACCTGTCCCAGAAGGTGACCAAAGTCCTGCTGTAGCGTGTCTACAGAGTAGTGTCTGTGAAGGTCGTTTCCCCCCACATGCAATGCCACCCGCTGCACATCCTCTTGTACTGCACAATCCTTGAGGGCAGCAGTGACGTCGGTCACCTTCGCCCCAGGCATTGTGCGTACATGGGTGAGCCCCGTCCTGTCCAGTCTCTGTCGGTCAATATACTGAAGGTTAGGATCCCCCACAATGAAGTTGACAAGTTTGCCTTTCGGGGGAAGACGGATCCTGGAAAACTTTGGGGTAGTTTGATTGAGCTGTCGGTCAGAGACTGCTGTGGTATTACCTATGACAGGGGTGGAGTCAGTCTGCTGTCTGTCAAAGGCTGGTTTGTTGTTGGTGACAGTGACGGAGTCGGTCACAGCGTGAGTGACAGTCTGTTCTTTGTCAGCCGTAACACCACTATGCTTAGTACACACGTCGCTAGATTGTTCTAGTTGTTTTAGTTCTGGCTGCGTTGACATTTTTGATGACTTTACAGTGGACGTGGAATGGTGCTGACAGTCACGTGCTGATTTCAAGAGGTGCTTTTGACGGTCAGACACACTGTCAATCAGCTTCGTTTGTTCTTTCAGCTGATTGCGTAGTGTGTTGCACTCATCTTGCAGACTGTCAATTTTCTCCTGCATCGTCTGTTTAAAAATTCTCAGTTTGTTGTCAGTCTGAGTTTTAATATCTGCATCAAGGCTTTTGATGCAAGATATACAGACAGATGCAGTGAAAGAAAGAGAGCACTGGATGCAATTCTTAGCTTCTGTTGACAAGGTCCATCTGATCTCCACCATAAATTAATTAGCCGGTTTTTACTGCCCACTTGTACACACACTAGCCATAGACACGAACAGTCGTCCCTTGTATAAACTTCAGGCCGGGGTTGTTTCCTCGGCAAGGGGATCGGCTTACGGGTGACGACAGATGAGGCCATTTAGGGCGCCTGGAGGATCACTGCTTCAACAGCTGGAAGCAATCAAGGCGTCTCGCCGCGCGTCCGCGGCACAACAGCACATAAACTGGTTGAAGAAATCTTGAGGGAAAGCAATTTCACACTGATAATTTCCCTTAAAACACACGTATTCAATTAAGAACAATCCGCTTCTGTTCACAGAAACAATGCACGAAGCACCAGGCACTGTTTGGTCAATTCATACAAGGGAGGAAAACTGAATTACATAAACACGACTCGGCAAATAAACAGAACGCAGAGCTCGGGAAAAACACGTCCTCACCGGTCGGTGGCGGCGAAGAGAGAGAAACGGTGTGTGTGTGTGTGTGTGTGTGGGGGGTGTGTGTGTGTGTGTGTGTGTGTGTGTGTGTGTGTGTAATTAGAGAGAGAGAGAGAGAGAGTTTGTGTGTATGCAAATTCTGTAAATTTATACTGTTTTTTCAACTTGTATCTACATTAATCTGTGTGCTAGCAAATCCTTTACATTTCTTTCGTTGTGTTTCTGCTCTCTCTCTCTCTCTCTCTCTCTCTCCTCTCTCTCTCTCTCTCTCTCTCTGTGGGGGTGGGGGTGGGTGGTGTGTGTGTGTGTGTGTGTGTGGGTGTATGTGTGCGTGTGTGTGTGTGTGTGTGTGTGTGTGGTGTGAGAGAGAGAGAGAGAGAGAGAGAGTATGTGTGTGTGCAAATTCTGTACATTTGTTCTGTTTCTTCTGCTTGTATCTTGATATGATATATGCATAGAATCATGTATGGAGCCTCTTTGCTATACTTTATAAAAGTGTGTGTGTGTGTGTGTGTGTGTGTGTGCGTGCGTGCGTGTGTGTGTCTCTTTCTTGTGCTATGTTTTCTTTCTAGTAAGAGTGTTTTTATTTTAGTTTTCTTTTAAATAAATTAAAGACAAGTGAATAAAAGTACATTTATTTCCCCCTGAGCTACATCTGAAGGCCATCAAACCCCACTCTCCTCTCCTGTCACACAATATCATCGGCAGGGACATCTCACCTAGCGCCCCCCCCCCCCCCCCCCCACACACACACACACACATACCCCCATCCCTTCCCTTCATTTCCGCACGGCATTCTTGCACAGAGTAGCTAGCTGTTCAGCCGACTGTCGTCGGTTCCTATGTTCTCTGACACTGCTGTGTGTGGTGGGAGCACTTTTTTTTGTTTTTGTTTTTTTGTTTTTTTACAGCTGGATCACTAGTCTTCCACAGTGGGATACTGACACGTGTGTGAGCTGCACATGTGTTAGCTGTACAGCTCATACTGCTGTCTCTTGGCAGAACGGGGCAGGCACACTGTGTGTTTCAAAGGTCAGCCCGGCTGGCTTGGAAGATGCCATATCACTTAAAGTGTCTTGCATGCACAGCTTACACACCATCTCCGATCTTTTGAAAAAGCATGAATGCGTTCCTGTGTGCACACACACACTTGCACGCACGCTCTCACGCACGCACACGCGCGCGCACGCACACACGCACACACACGCGCGTGCACGCACGCACGCACACACACACACACACACACACACACACACACACACACACACACATTTTTTTGCAGCATATAGTCATACCCAGTGTGTGTACCCAGTTATAGTGTTGTGGTGTGCGTGTGTATGTGTGCTGTGTGTGTGTGTGAGATGAAAAAGAATCAAAAGGCTGTGTTTGATTTTGTACTTTATTACAGAAGAAATACCGGGTTAGAATTGTTCGCAATAAAAGTTACTTACTATACTACACACAAAAAGTTAAGGATCGGTATGTGAAAACAGGTGCGTAATAAACTCAGTTCGCTACTGTTATTTATTTCTTAGTCCAGCCAAATTGTCATGAATTCTTGTTCAGCTGTAAGTGGGCGATGTTGTGTTAGTGCGAAAATTGCACGGGATTCTCTACTACTGAGCTGGGCCGCAAACGGAAAAGCGGAAACTTGCGAAAAATGACCTTGTTTTGGACCGTTCTGCCTGAACACATTGCATTTGCCAGATGGAAAAACCATTATGCACGTGTAAGCACTGCTGTTTATGTGTGAGATGCTGTCGCTGGCTTGGCTATATAAGAAGACATTCCACCAGTAGTAGGCCTGATCTGACAATGCCTCCACGACGAAAATTAAGCGAGTTGGATAGGGGACGAGCTGTTGCATGGTTCCAAGATGGTGTTCCCAAGCGAGAAGTGGCCAGGCGACTTCATGTGTCCATCTCGGTCATTGTCCGACTGATTCAACGCTTCACAGCCACTGGGATTGTCCATGAAAGACGCAGATCTGGTCGACCGAAGAAGACAACCCCACGTGACGATCGTCTCATTGAACGACAAGCCCTGCAGACAAGAACAGCCTCTTCCAGCATAATTCAAAGGCAGTTCAGGGTGGCTACTAACATCAACATCAGCCAGCAGACCATACGGAACCGCCTACATGGGTTTAATCTCCGTTCTCGTCGCCCAGCAGTACGGCCACGCTTAACTCCAGCCCATAGGGCAGCACGCCGCGCCTTCTGCGCACGTCACGTGAGGTGGACACGTCAGCAATGGTCCCAGGTCCTGTTCAGTGATGAATCACGCTTCACCCTTCACCACAACGACGGCCGACGGAGGGTCTGGAGGCGCCCAGGGCAACGCTTTACTGACGCCACTGTCCAAGAAAAGGTGGCCTTTGGTGGAGGTTCTGTAATGGTCTGGGGGCCTTCAGCCTTCACCACAGAACACCCTTGTATCATGTACAGGGTAACCTGACTGGCATCCGATACCGGGATGAGATCCTTCGACCGCTGGCTGTGCCTACACTGCAGCAGATGGGACCGAGGGCTGTCTACCAGGATGACAATGCTCGCCCCCACAGGGCAAGGGTGGTCAACGACTTCCTGCAGCAGTCTGGAGTCAACAGAATGGAGTGGCCAGCATGCAGTACCGATCTCAACCCGATTGAGAACCTCTGGGATGAGCTGGATCGCAAAGTGAGGAGCCACCCCCCTCCCAGGGATGCCCAACACCTCTACCTGATGCTGCAGGCTGAGTGGCAGGCGCTTCCACAGAGGATCTTCACCAACCTGGTCAACTTGATGAGGACTCGCTTCGTCGAGTGCCAGAACAGCCATGGTGGTTACACGCATTACTGAGCTTTTGGGAGCATCAGTATGTCCTGTCTTGTGATTTCAATGACTTTGGGAAATCAAATTTGGATACGTACCCACTTTAATCAAATGTACACACCAAACGATTGCTCGAGATTGAAGGCAATTGTGTATCGTTATCACTAAAGAATGGAATTACATGTTGGCCAAACTTCAACGCATTGACTTTCTTATTTTGACAGTTATGAATGTTTGTGAAAGTGATCCTTAACTTTTTGTGTGTAGCTTAGTTTGATGCAAAACTGGAGACTTTGGTCATGTCATGTGCGTGCGGCTGCCGAAGTTCAGCTGCATGAAACTGGCATTGTCAGTTACATTACGCATTTTGGAACAAACAAGCTTTGAACGTTTCTAATCCGACTTTTTTGTTGTTGTTGTAGTCTGAGCAGAGGCATGTATCAAACTCGTGCACTAGTTACTGAGGGAAAATAATTCATCCATTAAGCGCTGATGTGAGTTAGTTTTGATCGATTTTGTGTGTACTGTGATTGTTTTAATGTTGCCTGACCACTTACGTACAAAAGTTCATGCTGTTTCTTCATTCGCTGCAGGAAAATAGACCTAGTGGAGTTAGGTATTAAAAGAATTGTCTGCAATTCGCCAATACAGTCGTCTCAGGAACGTATAAGTGTTATATTCTTTACGACAACAACTAATTATCAAAGTGACAACCCTATTTGTAAAGGCCGCGCAGCAATGCCGAACCTATCGCTGCCAGATCCGCTGTGCACAGCTGACATGCAGTTCACCGAGAAATGTTAGAATAGTTAGTTGTCATCGTTGTCGTTGTTGTTGTTGTCGTCATCGTCGTCGTCGTTGTTGTTGTTGTTGTTGCTGCTGCTGTTGTTTTCATTGTCGTCGTCGTCGTCGTTGTTGTTATTGTTTTGCTCCTGCTGCTGTTAGCATTTTTCTTACGTTCTAGTCACCACTGCCGCTCTTATGGCTGCTTTCGTAGTCCACTGACATATCACAATTACCGTTGCTGTCCATTTCGCCGACTCGTTCGTCATTATCGTCCCTCCTGCTCATAATGACCATGGCTGTAATACTGATACCTCTCTTCACTATGATGTTCTCCCTCCAGATCTGGTACTTCGTCTACTTCGCGGTGGTGACCTTCTCCGTCCTGCTGTTCTGCCTGGAGACGAACATGGGCTCCAGAGGTCTCAAGCCCGGCTTCGAGCAGGACCTCGCACTGAAAAACGTGTCCTTGGAAGAGGCCTTGTCCTCTATGACCTTGGTGCAACAGTTCTTCATCTCCCTACCTCACCATTGGTCAGAGCTGTCTGCCGACCTGATCTTCCTCTTCTTCCTGCTGGAATTCCTGGTGCGGTTCTTCACATGTCCCGTGAAAGGGTTCTTCGTGAGAAAGGCCAGGAACTGGGTGGACTTCGTCCTGCTGCTTCACAACACGATCTTCTTTTTCCTGGATCGCTTCTACACGAAGGACAGGTTCTACTTCTCCCAGGCTGTCACAGACGCCCTCGTGTTCTTCTACACGCTTTCGTCGCTGAGAATGTTGAGGATTCTGTACGTCATCAAAGACTTTGATATGATCAAGGTACCCGTTCCGTTCGCTTATAAGATCTAGAGCTAAATTACTTGACTGGTTTGTTGGGTGGGTGTCTGGTTAGTTGGTTGGTTAGGTAGTTTGTTAAAAAGTTAGTTTGTTCGTTGGTTTGTCGGATGGCTGGGTAGTTAGTTATTTACTTAATATTTAGTTAGCTAGTTAATTAGTTAGCTAGTTAGTCAGTTACTTGGTCAGTTAGAGTTAATTATTTAGTTAGTTAGTCATTTAGTCACTCTATCGGTTGGTTAATTAGAAGTCAGCTTGGTCAATTAGTTTGCCAGTCAGTTTCTTACCTGGTTGGTAAGTCAAGTTAGTCAACCATAAAGTTATACTTCAAGAAAAGTTATTATGCCGACAAACACAAGAAACAAAGATAGTCACTTATCTCCTCAAACTGAGCGCAAAATGGATGTGGAATGGAAACGAGGCTGCTAGGACGAGAGAAAATGCGGGATAAAATAACAACCACAACAACAACAACAACGATGATGATGATGATGATGATAATACCAGCCGCCGTGGGGAAGTGGTTAGCGTCGCGGACTCCCGGCTGGGAGGTCGTGGGTTCGAATCCCATCAGAGTCATGTGGGTTTTTCTGCTTCAACCAGCTCCTACCCAGAGTTGTTTGCTGCGGATTCAGCTGGGAAGACTGGGACCACAAAGTCGAGTTTCATCCACTTAATGGATGCTTTTCTGAGGGTGTTGCTCAAATTTCCTGACCAACACTGCAGGTGCCTGTCTCTCTCGGGCCTGGTTGATGCCGGGATATATTATGAAGGGAAGCGTAGAGTGCAGCCCTGGCATGTAGTCTCAGACCGAAATGGAAATCCGTAGCATCATCTTAATCATCCTCATTCTCATCGATCAGCATAAATAAAAAATGTCTAAAATTCTGTGGCCCTTCATTCCCTGCTCTCATGGTGACCTCAATTTCGATGTCCTGTCTACGTCTGTGGCCTTGGTTTGGTTCCGTCGGGGTCACCGGTATCGGCGAGTCCATGGGGCCTGTCGTTGGACGGACGTGGTGTCGGGGCAGCGGCGGGGCCGACCGGGCTGTGGCTGTGGACGGGGTGTCGGAATGAGCGGCGTGGGTGCACTGCCTCTGAGGTGGTGCAGAGGTTGGGACAGCTAAAAAAAAAAAACAAAAAAAAAAAACAACCAATGATAATAATAATAATAATAAAATAATGATGATAATGATTATGATAATAATAATAATGATAGTAGTGATAATAATAATAATAATAATAATAATAACAATAATAATAATAATAATAATGATGATAATGGTGATAATAATAAAAATAATAACACTTATAATGATGATGATAGTGATGATGATGATGATGATGATCATCATCATCATCATCAAAAAGTAATAAGGGGAGGATAATTATCAGAACGTTTAATAATATCTGATAATAAGAATGTAATAATAATATAGTAGTAGTACTAGTAACCATACTGACAGAAAGGGAGAACGTTAAGGGGTTAGAGAATAGCTAAACAACATGGTTATAGTAGCAATACTAATAGTAGCGATGATGATAGTCATTATGATGATAATAATTATGATAATAATAATGATAATGATGATAATGATAATAAGAAGAAGAGTGATAACGATAATAACAACAATGATGATACTACTACTAATACTACTACTACTACTACTACTACTAACAACAACAGCAATAACAATAATGATGATAATGATAATAATAATAATGATAGTAACAACAACAACAACAATAAAAATGATAATGATAACGATGATAATGATAATATTAATGATATAGGAGAACAGGCAGAACAAAGAAGAGAAGGACTAATGCTAATAATGGTAATAAGAATACTTATGTTTATTTTGCTATATTTCTTTATGTATTTTTAAATAAGTATTACTACTAGTGCTACTACTACTACTGCTACTGCTACTACTACTAGAACTACAACAACAAGAACAACAATTACTACTACTACTACTACTACTACTACTACTGATGATGGTGATAGAACTAGTAGTAACACAACAATAGTATTATAAACATAATAGTAGTGGCTATAATGATGGTAATAGCAACCACAGCAATACCAGCAGAAACGATAATAGTGATGATACTAATGATACAAATGATTGTGATAAAAATACAAGTCAGAGTAATAATCTTTCAGTTAACATTGGTAACAATTATAGTTAGTTGAAAGGAATAGAAATTATCAACGAGTAAAGGTGAGTGGGTGGCAGGGAACCACACACACACACACACACACACACACACACACACACACACACACACACACACACACACACACACATATAGAGTGGTGATATGTGAGTAGAGAATAGACTGATGCAGCGAATGGAGAGAGTGATGGGAGAGAGGAAAGAAAGATAGTTGTAACTTATATATGAGGTAAGTAATAAGTACTACAGAAGTAAGTCGGTGGAGAGTACTCCGGGCTGGTGTTTGGTGGATAGGTGCATGCTATTTTTGGCTGCTGATGCCATGTGGGCAGAGGGCCCCAAGTCTGGCAATGATTCCTGCGTGGGGCACTCAAAGTTGTCACTCTGTGATTGTCAGAGTGCCAGGACTTTGACATGGTGGATGTTGTGTTAAGGGTGGATGAAGTGTAGAGCGACTGGTTTGGGCTGATGATGGCGGATGTCAGCCAAATGTTCGGAATCTGCGCCTCTCAAGTGTGCGGGATGTCTCACCTACATAGATCTGACCACACAATTGGCGGTGAATAGCGTACACAATGTTGTGCCTTTGACAAGAGAATATGTGTGTAATTATGAATGAGCCTATGGGGCTATGTAGGATGGTGTCTGGTTTGGTGTGAGGGCAGATTTTGCAACTGGGTTTTGAGTAGGAAAAATTACAGGATGACTGATGTGTGGAGGTTTTGTTCACTTTGGAGTGCTTCAGTAGGTGTTTGAGGTTATTGTTGCGTCTGAAAATAATCATCGGTGTGGTGTCGAAGGCAGATTTGTTATTTGCTCTGTGTCGATTAGACTTCAGGATCGTGCAGATGGGAAGAATGTGTGGATGAAAGAGGAGACAGGCAATGGGTCTTTTTTGTCCCTTTTGGAGGCTTGGCTTCTAAAGCAGATGTACTGGATACAGCGGTGGTGTGGCTGAGAGCGTCATTAATGACGGTACTTGGGTATCCGTTGTTGGTGAAAGACACAGACATTTCGGCTGCTTGTACAGAGAAATCTTCTTCGACTAAGGCAGTGGAATTCCGAGTATGGAATGCTGTCTTTAGTGGTTGGGTGGTGGGAGGATGTGTAGTCCAGGAGTTCAGGCGCATTGGTGGGTTTATAGAAAAGTGAGGTTTTGAGTAGTCCATCTTTGAGGGAGATAGTTATGTCCGGGAAGTTAACTGACTGTGAAATGGTGTATGCAAATTCGATGGATGGATGGAAGGTCTGAGCAAAGTTGAGGAAATTGCAGAGGTCTCGTTCTGGCATGGATGTGACTCCCAGTCCGTCATCAATGTATCTTTTCTAGAGCTCTGGTGTCAGGCATGTATGGGAGCTTGATAGGCGGTATTCCAGGTGTTCCATTAAAGGGCAGGCATAGGATGTTCCCAATCTGGTTTCCATAGCAACATCACTGATTTGCGAGAAGATGAATTGAATTCAAAGTTGTTGAGTGTGAGGACTAATTCTGCAAGTCAGACCAGTCTAGCTGTGGGAGGGTGTTGCTGGTTAGAAGGGGGTGGTGGTGGGGGGGGGGGCTGTTTGTCAAGAAAGAATGTCAGAGCCTTCAGTCCGTTGGCGTGAGGGATAGAAGTGAAAAGTAAGACAACATCAAGTGTGAAGAGGAGGTTGCGTTGGAAAGTGGGGTCTGAGTTGTATGAGTTGATAATGCTGAGTGTGTAAGTTGTCTTTGAGGTGTGTGGAAAGGGTTTGTCCTGCGAGCTGGAGGAGAGAGTCCACGTACTGTGAAATGTGTTCTTCAAGGTAGCTACAAGCAGAGACAATGGGTGTGCCAAGTCTGTTGGGTTTGTGTATTTTAGGAAGCGGGTAGAAGGTGGGTTGTTTGATGTCTGACAGTATGAGGAGTTTGGTGGTTTTGGTAAGTTGTTATGCTTGATTTCTTGCTTGACTGTGGTTGAATTTAGGGAGGGGTGATGCCGTGAGTGGTGTGTAGTAATCTGTGTCAGACAGTTGTGTATGTGCTTCCTGTATGCAGAACCGTTTGTCCTACACCACCACCACGTCACCATTGCCGGATGGTTTAATGATAATATCTTTTTCTTGTCTTAGTGGTTCAACCTCTCGCGAAAAAAAAACAAACCGTTGAATCACAGAAACAGAGGCAACACCTATGTAAAGCTGGTTGTCAGAAGGGATCTGTCATTTGTTTAATTTTGTTTCAAACGTATCAGTTAAGAAGAGTCGCGCATGGACTAGTGCAAACAAAGATCAATAAAAACCTCACGGAAAGTCGTTTACCCCACGGTTTCTTGCTCTTTGCCTGTCAGATTCTGCTGCTGTCCGTCAAGGCCAGCCTGAAAGAGCTGATGCTGCTGGCCGTGTGCATGCTGTCCCTGGCCATCCTCTACGGTACGGCCTTCTACCTGGTGGAGCTTCTCATGGAAGAGTTCACCTTCCACACCATCGCTCACGGCATGTGGTACGCCATCGTCACCATGACCACCGTGGGCTACGGGGACGTGGTCCCCGTCAGCACCGTGGGCAAGATGCTGGGCACGCTGTGCGCCTTCAGCGGCCTCATCACCGTGGCCCTGCCCGTGGCCGTGGTGGCCTCCAACTTCAGCAGGTACCACGACAACCTGGCCTGCAGGACCCAGCTCAGAACCCGCCTGGAGTTCGTGAAGGAGAGGCCCGAGCTTCTTCCCCGGCTGGAGGAGAACGAGACGTTCAAGGATCAGCGGTGCTACTACAGGTTTCACACCAAGATTGGTGACGTCCAGTAGAGAGGTTTTGATGAAGGCGTGAAAGACTTGAAGGACAGACACTCTGGAGACAGAATATGGTGGCGACCTTGATGGTGCGATTAAAAGAAAAAACGGTTGAACACTGCAAAAAAATGTCAACAATGGTCAAGAGAGAGAGAGAGAGAGAGAGAGAGAGAGAGAGAGAGAGAACCATTGTGTATGAGATGAAATATTGGTTGAAGACAGGGGTACGAGTGTGGAATCCTCCCCACCTAACGTTCAGTTTTTTTTGTTTTTTTTATATCACGTCTTTCAACAGACGTAATATTTTCAATTCATGGCATTATCAAATTCCTCGGTTTAAAAGATCTTAGTAACTTCTTTCGTTCATGAAATTGTCTTACTGCTCACTTAAAAAAAAAACTGCTAACTTTTTCATTCATGACATTAGATTACTCCTCACTTCAGAATACTTTAGGACCATTTTTCTTTTTTTATTTATGACATTATCTTACTGCTCAGTTCAAAAGACCTTGGTAACACTTTCATTCATGACATTGCTTTATTCGTCAGTTCCGAAGACGTTGATAACATTTTTCATTCATGACATTGTCTTCCTCCTCAGTTAAGTCGTTGGTAACGATTTTCATGTATGTCATTGTCGTCATCCTAACTTCAAAAGACCTTGGCAACATTTTTTTCCATTCATTGCATTGTCTTACTCCTCACGTAAAAAAAACACACTTTAATAACACGTTTTCTTGATGACATTACCTCATCCTGAGTTAAACAGACCAAGGTCTTTTTAACTCAGGATGAAGTAATGTCATCACATATGTCAACACATGTCATTTATCAAATGGTCTTTCTCCTCGCTTTAAGAGATCTTGGTAACACATTTCCTTCACGACATTGTTTTGCTCCTCGGTCACGCTTTTTGGCTTTTGTCAATTCATGAAAATGTCTTCATTTTAAATTAAAGGATCTCGGTAACAATTTTCATTTGAGACATTGTCTTTAAAAAGACCTTGGCAACATTTTTCATTTATAATATTGTTTTACATCTTACTTTAAAAAATGTTGGCAACATTTTCATTCATGAAATTGTCTTGGTTACAGTTTTTATTTCTGAAATGTCTTCGTTTTAGATTAAATGACAGTAGCAATTTCCATTCATGACATTTTATTAACGAAAATCTTGACAACGTTTCTTATTATAACATTTTTTTACACCTTAATCAGAAAAGTGTTGTCAGCACTTTTCATTCATGACATTGCCTGGATTACACTTTTCATTTTTGAAATGTCTTCGTTTTACGTTAGATGATATTATCATTTAAAAAGACATTGATCACTTCTTTCATTTATGACATTGTTTTCATCTTGGTTAGTAAGATTTTGGGAATACTTTCCATTCGTGACATTGTCTTCCACCTCATTTCAAAATACTTTGGGAATGGTTTTCAATTATGGGATTGTTTTGCTTCTTAATTCAAGACTCATTGATCACACTTTTTGTCATTTTTGACATTGTCCTACTCGTTAACTGATGAAATATTGGTGAATTCTTTCATCCATGACGGTGTCTTTCAAAATATTTTGGTAATGTTATTTCATTCTCAGCATTATCTTAGTCCTCAATTAAATGTCGATGGTAACACTTTCCATTTATCACATTGTTTTAGTTCGATACTAAAAAAAAATGTCGTGGCACATTTTCATTGATGACAGTGTGTGTGCGTGTTGAGGTCCTTCTCACCGGCATATAATGATCTACGCTTCCAGTTAAGGATGAGTTCCGGATTTAAACGCGCGTGCAAGTCAACGAAAGGAACGTAAACCTCTGTTTACATTGTCATCCCTAAGACCTTTAAGGACTTGGATACTACAGACTATCTGCCTGTAACTTGGTCGCTTTTATCGGCAGGAAAGAAATGAGAGGGGAGGAGGGTGCGGGGATCGGGTTGGAGGGTGGAAGGAAGATTGGACCACAGCGGGAGACCCAAGACACTTCGAGCCAATCAGGTGCCGAGTTGCCGGCATCGAACTGGACTAGGCTTCATTCTTAGCACAAGACCGAGGGCGTTTGATTAATTAGGGTCGGAGGTTGGGGTGGAGGTCAGGACAAAGAGAGGGGTTGTTAGGGATGGTGTGGTTCAGAGGAGAGTGAGCAGCAGCCTCCTAATGAAATAAACACTCGCTTTCCAATTACGGGTCGTCTGGCCTACATCATTGTTCTTGGGGAAACTTGACAAGCCTAATGAAACTAACACTTTGCGTCAGCTGTGTCCATGTCCCTAGTGCAGATAGCGAACACCTTTCGTTGAATTAGAATGGCACATGCGACAGCGCGGAACCCTGCCAAGGTCATACGAATCATGGATTCACCTCTAGATAGGGATCTTTACGGATCTCCACTGGGTTTTTAATTATTTACTTATCTGTTTAATTATTTTCAAAATCGCATTTGTCTTTTTTATTGTGTACAGCCACAGTGCCGTATGACAATATATAATTCAATGACATATGCTAAACAAAAGGATGAAAAACAATTATAAAACGTAAATACATATATTTAAACACGAATGCGCACTTGCATGTATTTATGTATACATAAATATATGCAAAGATAAGTCATATACATACACACATACACACCTATATAAACTTACAGTATATGCCTACATAGTTACATAAACTCTGCATACGTTTATAAACACTAATAAAGTGTACCATTCATAGGATGATATGTTACTCGATTCTGTGGTCTTTAAAAAAAACAACAAAAAAAACGAGTGCTAATCAAAGCAGGAAGAAAACAAAATAGCTTGAGTAATATTTACATCACGGTTCAAATACATTTATGGATTTCATTGCATAATTACCCAATCCTAATCTGCTTATAAAAACTTCAGTATGTTTGTCAAATAAGTGACTCATAACATAGCCATTTCGAAAAGAGCCGGTGTTGCTCCATAATCATAATTGATTAGAGGTTGTTGTTTTTTTTGTTGTCAAACTCTACGCCACTGCAGTTTGATGGGTTCGTGGTTGGCGCACATCATGTTCGTTAAAAACCAGTTTAAGAGTTTTTGCCACATCTTTCGAAACGGATCCCGTATTGTTCCTTTGATCCGGGTCCCCAGCACACATCCGCACCATTCATCCTCATCACAGATCCTCACCAGGGATCCGCATCATCCATCCACCCACCCACCCACATCAAAATACACCTTCTGAAAACACATATAGGAAAATTCGTTAAAGTCTTTCTTCCGTAAGATCTTAGATCAAATGAAACCTGTTGAGATCTTTCAGAAATTTAAAGATCACATCAGGTGGAACATCTCTGAATCTGTTTTTTTCGTGGAGTCTGCTGTAAAATATTTATGTCTCATATCATGCAAGTCCCATCAGTCTAAAAGAATATGTTTCATTGTGAGTGGTACATGACATGGAATACTCCACGGAGCATCTTCAACTTTCAAAAGCTAAGAATGGGTGTAAAAGATATGGCCTGTGTACAAACGGCACAAGACTGTTTCTTCTTTACGGCCGCCCTTGAATCATGGTGAAACGTATTTCAGGTTTGGATAATTTGGAAGAGTTTGGTGTCCGTCTGCAAGGTCAGTTCCTCTTGCCAGAAGTCTGTGACAAAATCCTGAGCTTTGGGTTTCAGATCAGT
Organism: Conus canariensis; assembly: GCA_033310375.1. NCBI lineage: Eukaryota > Metazoa > Mollusca > Gastropoda > Neogastropoda > Conidae > Conus > Conus canariensis. The sequence goes on from CM065736.1 coordinate 30,688,274, forward strand.
TCGAGGGATAGACAGTTTCTTTGTGGAACTCGTGGCAAGTTAATCAACCACCTCATCGCCCCGAATTCCCCTATGACTGGAAACTGGGGGGGGGGGGGCAACAAAATAAGGAAATCATTGTTTTGATTTAGAAACCATTTCACGAGCCAGGACCAAGGTTGTCAACTCAGCAGTGTAGATGGAGTTGTCTGTGGGAACGTGAGGGGATCTGTTGCACAATACACAGCGGAGGAAACTCCTTCCTCAGATCTGGAACCATCGGTATAAAATCTTCTGAAGGATGGAAATTCATGACACAGTTTGGCGAAAAAGGACGTGTATGCCAAGGAGCTGGTGGTATATTAACAATACGAGGCTAAATCAAACCGGATCTCCTGAGTGAGGAAAAGATCCGGGGTGAGGAAAGTCTGTGATGGGTCATCAGGAAACGTGGACGAATCACAAACTACTCCGAGGTCCATATCTGCACTGTTCAATTGGGGAAGAAATGGAACTGGACGGTCATCGAATTTCTTTTGAACTTCTGGTCAAAGACACGGTCATAAGCAGGGTTTTGGCGTTCAGAACAGAGATTCAAACGGTAGTTCAAGCTGAGTTACAGCCGACGGCTAGAGAGGGATGGTTCTTCTGCCTCAGCATGTAGACTGTAAACAGGGGTGGTGTGGAATGCACCCAGAGTCGAAGCCCTTGATGGTGGATGGGATCTAGGGTTTTCAAATGGGAAGGTCTAGCCGAACCATACACCACACAACCGTAGTTCAGTATGGGGGTGGATCAGTGCTCCGTAAAAGTGGAGAAGAGTTATCTTGTCAGCGCCCTAATCTGTACGTGCCACAACACTCAGAATGTTCATTGCTTTGTGTCATGAAGTGTTCAAGTACTGGATGTGACTTTTGAAGTTCAGTTTTTGAATGAAGATAACTCCTAGAAATTCGGCTTCTTTCATAGCTGAAATGATGGGTTTGTGTAGACGAATTACAGGATCAGCCAAGAATTGACGAACATTGGGTGCACTGAGTTTTTGTGCCTGAAATTTGCGCCTTATTTCTGCACCGCACATCCGCACCACAGATCCGCACTACAGATCCACACTACAAACCACACTTAAAACCCACACCATGGATCCACACTACAGATCCACGCTACAAATCCACTCCAGAGATCCGTACCACATCCACACTACAAACCCACACCACAGATCCGCACTACAAACCCACACCACAAATCCGCACCACAGATCCGCACTACAAACCCCACCACAGATCCGCACTACAAACACACCACAGATCCGCACTACAAACTCCCACCACAGATCCCCACCACAGATCCGCACTACAAACACACCACAGATCCGCACTACAAACTCCCACCACAGATCCGCACTACAAACTCACACCACAGATCCGCACTACAAACCACACCACATATCCGCACTACAAACCCACACAACAGATCTGCACTACAAACCCACACAACAGATCCACACCACAGATCCGCACTACAAACCCACACCACAGATCCATACCACAGATCCGCACTACAAACCCACACCACAGATCCGCACTACAAACCCACACCACAGATCCGCACTACAAACCCACACCACAGATCCACACTACAAACTCACACTACAAACCCACACCACAGATCCGCACTACAAACCCACACCACAGATCCGCACTACAAACTCACACCACAGATCCGCACTACAAACTCACACCACAGATCCGCACTACAAACCCACACCACAGATCCGCACTACAAACCCACACCACAGATCCACACTACAAACTCACACCACAGATCCGCACTACAAACCCACACCACAGATCCTCACTACAAACCCACACCACAGATCCGCACTACAAACACACCACAGATCCGCACTACAAACCCACACCACAGATCCGGACTACAAACTCACACCACAGATCCGCACTACAAACTCGCACCACAGATCCGCACTACACACCCACACCACAGATCCGCAACACAGATCTGCATCAAGTTTAACGGGTTTATTTTTGGGTCACATTTCATCTTTCTACCAGAACATAATACACAAACAGAATTACCGAGCTGCCAAATGAAGAGACGAAACAGTTGACATCATTTGGTCTCCACACTAGTTTTTTGTTTATTTTGTCTTAGAACATTGAAATTATTTATGTGTATCCTGCATTCTATTTTCTACATAGGTGTAATTTTTTCACCCTCTCTCTCTAGCTCTGTCTGCCTGTTCTCTGTCTGTCTGTCTGTCTTTTCTCTCCTCTCTCTCTCTCTCTCTCTCTCTCTCCTCTCTCTCTCTCTCTCTCTCTCTCCGACTCTCACTTTCTATCGCTCTGAGGGGCTATGACCTAACGGAATAAAGATCTGAATCTCTCTCTCCCCTCTCTCTCTCTCGCTCTCTCTCTCTCTCTCTCTTCTCTCTCTCTCTCTCTCTCTCTCTCTCTCTCTCTCTCTTCTCTCCGCTCTCTCTACTCATCAAACATCACACTCCAGTTGAAATGTACTCGCTGACTGCTGAAAATGCAGTTTTCTTAGTGTCGGAAGACGCCTAAAAGTTTCAGCGGGTGAAACAGGAAACTAGACCGGAAAACCGCTTGATGTACTCTTTCCTAATTTTCCCCACAATCGGCTCATTAAGAACCTTCTTCTGTGATAGAGAGCTGCAGACAAAAATGCGCCCGCTATTAACATTCAGTTAATCATTATTTTTGTTTTTTACTAATCAGAAAAAAAAAAAAAAAATCCCACCATCAAAAAGTGTTCTTTTGAACGATCAGCGGGTAAAGGGAAGTAAGCGGGTGTGTGTGTGGGCGAGGGGTCAATGAAGGTGAGAAGTTATACGGGGGGGGGGGGGGGGGGGGGGGGGGGGGGGGGGGGGGGGGAGTTGTAGGGGAGAAGGAATCAGTAAAAGAGATCAAATTCAGATTCAGATGTTTTATTCTTACAGTTGTAGGGGGAAGGAGGACATCAGAAAACAGAGATCAGATTCAGATGTTTTTATTCTTACAGTTGTAGGGGGAAGGAGGACATCGTAAAAGAGATCAGATTCAGATTCAGTGTTTTTTTCTTACAGCTGTAGGGGGAAGGAGGACATCAGTAAAAGAGATCAGATTCAGATTCAGTATGTTTTATTCTTACAGCTGTAGGGGGAAGGAGGACATCAGTAAAAGAGATCAGATTCAGATTCAGTTGTTTTATTCTTACAGCTGTAGGGGGAAGGAGGAATCAGTAACAGAGATCAGATTCAGATGTTTTATTTTTACAGGCCTTGGCTCCTCAGATGGGTGATACACATGAACGATAACAAAAATCGCATTTCCGACGTGATAAAGATGATTACAATGCACAGATGCTTCGGTGTTTTGAAAGCTTTGAATAAATATACTGCGCATCAGTAGAAAGAGATAATATATAGAATATGTAATATCTATCGTTAAACCGGTGTCAAAGCTCGTGACAAAGCATGTCTCGCTGAAAAAAACTGGGTTTTCTTGGTTCTTCCCACTCCCCCCCCCCCCCCCCCCCCCCCCCCCCCCCCCCCCCCCCCCCCCCCCCCGCCCCCCCCCCCCCCCCCCCCCCCCCCCCCCCCCCCCCCCCCCCCCCCCCCCCCCCCCCCCCCCCCCCCCCCCCCGCGACCACCTCCCCGCTATTCCTCACTGCTTCCTTTGCTTATCCCCCCTTTTCTCTTCCTTTCCTTCCATGAGTTTCTCACACCACCCCTCCTTACAACATTCCCCAAAACAGACAAGCGGGTGTGGTGTCCTGTGCTCTCTCTCTCTCTCTCTCTCTCTCTCTCTGTGCGTTAGAGACAGACAGACAGACAGTCAGACAGAAAATGCTGTGCGCGCGCATCTGATTACATTCACTCCTCCTCCTCCCACACCTACCCTTCGAGGCTAGTTCTCCCTACCGCTACTTCCCCCCCTTCCACTCTGCTATCCCTCTTTTCATTCTTCTGTCTCCCCCTTCCTCCCCCCTCTCATATAAATGCGCATGTGCACGCAAAAGGTCAGACAGATCTGGCAGGCACGTTGAAGCTCCCATCATTCTCTGGATGGTTGTTTCATCATGGAAACGTGACACTACCGTGCGAGCTTGCTTGAAAAGTTTGTTTCTGCATACACACGCACAAGCACGTCTCACACATATGTATGTATGAATGTGCGGATGTTAATATAAACATATATTATAGTGTTTGCATAATGTTTTTAATTTTTCAGCAACTTTTTTTCTCTCCACACACACAACACATATTATATATATATATATATATATATATAATATATATTACACGTATTCAGTTATAAACAAAGCTTGTTCTTATGTCTTAGATTGAAGAAATAGGGGGAAGATAAGCATTCATATATGCAGTGATAGATAATTCTGCCTAACAGTACGTGCTTGAGAGGGTGAATGGGGAATAATAAATGCTTCTCAAAATGAACCTTCAGCAAGCTTATAGTCTTCAAGGAGGAGACAATCTCCAATGGGGAGGAAACTCACTAACATATAACTCCTGGTCACATACCGATATTTCGAAACCTGATTGTTTCTCTTCAGTGACCGCGGAAAATGGTAACTTACTTTCTCTGCCTTTTCGGTTTTAAGAAGAATGCTATCCCAGAAAAAGGCTGGTGTGCAATACCGCAGTATGTTTGTTGAGTTTTTTAAAAAATCAAGCAAAGGTGCCACCTAAGAAGCAAAAGAAAATCATGAAAGAGCAAAACAAGCTACATTTTCTTATGAAAAGTAGAAAATATAAAGAGATAACCTCTTAAGACACAAGTGCTGAGGGCCAGTTCTTGGAATGAATCCGCAAAGGACTAAATTACAATAAACTAATAAATTCCAAGGATAAGTAACCGAGCACCATTCCAGCATCTTACAGAGCAGCTTGGTGTTGCAATGACTGCAAGAAATATTCAATTATAAACAAAGCTTGCTCTTATGTCTTAGATTGAAGATATGGGATAGCATTCTTCTTAAAACCGAAAAGGCAGAGGAGTCAAGTTACCACTTTCCGCGGTCACTGAAGAGAAACAATCAGGTTTCGAAATACCGGTATCTGACCAGGAGTTATATGGATTCAGCATGTAGCATGTTTGAAAGATGGAGTGCGAGCCACGGATGAAACTATCATTCTTTAGTGTGAATTGGCACCAAAGAATGGATCAGAATCCGTCAAGCAGCATCATGCAATATAAATAAATAAATAAACCAACCAACCAAACAAACAAAAAAAATAAACAAACAAACAAAAAAACAAGCTAATGAACCAACTTAACTGAAATTTCATGGGGGGTGGGGGGGGGGGGGGGGGGGGGGGGGATGGAACGTGACCTAAGAACAGACCCATCCGAATTTTCGTCTGGATCAGTTGAGAGGATCCGGCTCAAAGAGCGGATCCAAAACCTTTTTGGCCCTGGCAGAGGTTTTCGCTGTCCCATAGCTCCATTTACCTGCATCTCTGCTATGCGACACTATGGACTGAATTACTGTAGGAAGATCTTGCTATGGTCAATATTAATGTTTAACAGCCCACCTTGCCTATGTCTCCAAAACATGCAGAAATTATTGTCACATAATGTATGTACGCATCTTTCTTTTAGGATGAAAAATGTGCAAAAAAAAAAAAAAAGAAAAAAAAAAAAAGAAAAACAAAGAAAGAAGGAAAAAGAAAAGAAAAAGAGAAAAAGGAGTAAAATTCTGAAAAAGAAATAAAAAAGAGAAATGAAAATAAAGCATCAACACTATCATAGAAGTGGTGTTTCTACATACGAGAAATCAAACGCAGGCGAATGTATGTAGAGTCAAGTAATACTTAGTGTCATAAGTATAAAGAAATATTTGTCTACCATATGGCATAAAGCATAAAGTCGTGATGTCATTAGTTCATCCAGCTTGAACAACATAATAGATGCTACTCGTGTACTGATGTCTATGTAAATGTCAGTTTTCTGGGTTAAATAGACAGTTTTCTATATACAGCTAGCTGAACTGTTCTACTTTTTTTTTTTGTAACGATGCTATCTTCACTGGTTTTGGAGCGTGTGCAATTGATGATTTTTTTTTTGTTTAAAAAATATAATTACCGCGTTTCTGGTTGTATAATCATTTCTAAATGAATTACAATTACAAAAAAAAAAAGCTTTCAGAATGTGATTATTCTACATGAACGATTAGGAAATGACACGGTCAATTCTAGGACAAAAAAATGAAGAGATTTAGACTTCAATATTGAATTACTTGTCATCTTACTGGCAAGATGGTTGGCAGGGAAAATCCGACAAGCATGATGAAGTAACACGTTGTGTCTGCAGCACCCGTGAACATCCATGATTGAATTAGAAACTGTTGTCAATG
>CM065736.1:30694745-30709745 GCA_033310375.1 Conus canariensis
TCCTGCCCAATAACAGAAGAATATTTTGACCCAACTCTTGTTAGAAAGGGCGTTTACCCTTATGAGTACATGAACAGTTGGCAAAGGTTTGACGAAGATACACTTCCGCCTAAAGGCGCGTTCTTTTCTAGTCTCAGAGGAAAGGACATCAGTGATTCTGATTATTCGTATGCTCAAGATGCGTGGCAGAAGTTAGAGTGTAAAACAATGGGAGACTATCATGATTCATATTTGATGGCAGATGTATGTTTGTTGGCGGATATTTTTGAAAATTATAGAAAGACCTGCATGAAACATTACAGTTTAGATCCTGCGCATTATATTTCTGCGCCTGGGATGAGCTGGGACGCTTTCTTAAAATTTACTGGAGTACAAATTGATTTATTGTCTGGCCTGCCAATGCTTCAGATGATTGAAAACGGATTGCGTGGGGGAATCAGTATGGCGTCGCACCATTACTGTAAAGCAAACAACAAATACTTGGACAACTATGATCCAAGTAAAAGGTCTAACTATCTTATGTATTTAGATGCAAACAATCTGTATGGATGGGCAATGGCGCAATCACTTCCATTACGCAACTTTAAAATGTACACAGGACTCAAAGACATTCAAAAGTTTTTAAAATGGCTACCTACTCTAGAAGCTGATCGTAAAAGAGGTCTCATTCTAGAAGTTGATTTAGAATATCCTCATGAACTTCATGATTACCATAATGACTATCCATTAGCGGCAGAAAGTCTAAAAGTGTCAATGACAGAACCACCTAAACTTGTGCCTAATCTTCGTGACAAAAAAAATTATGTCTGTCATTACAGACTTCTTCAATTTTATTTAAGACATGGTTTGAAGTTGACAGCTGTTCATCGTATAATTGCTTTTGATCAAGAACAGTTCATGAAACCATACATAATGAAGAACACTGATCTCAGAACTAAATCCACAGATGCTTCAGAAAAAGACTTTTTCAAGTTGATGAACAACAGCTGTTTTGGAAAGACTATGGAAAATCCGCACAAGCGTAAAGATGTTAGATTGGTCACCAGAGAAAACGTTGCAATTAAGTTGACTTCAAAACCTAATTATCAGGACTTCAGAAGATTTCATGATCAGCTTTTTGGCATAATGATGAAAAAAAAGAAAGTCAAATTGGATAAGCCCGTTTTTATTGGGTTTACTGTTTTAGAGCTGTCGAAGCTTTTGATGTTAGAATTTCTTTATGACTACTTTAAGCCCTTGTATCCTGAGTCCAGAGTTCTGTACACAGATACAGATTCCTTTGTAATCGACATCCCTACTGAAGATTTTTACAAAGACATGGAATTAGAAGTAGCAAAAGGGCATGCTGGATGGTACGACACATCTGATTACCCTAAAGATTCGCCTTTGCATTCAACTGTTAACAAAAAGGTTTTAGGTAAGATGAAGGATGAATTATCTGGTGGTGTGATCAAGGAGTTTGTTGGTTTGAGGTCGAAAATGTACAGTCTTTCAAGCCAAAAAAAAGTTGTCAAAAAAGCAAAGGGAATATCTCGCAGTGTTGTGCAGTCAAGCATATCCCATGACAACTATAAAAAAGCATTGTTTGACAATAAGACTTTTCATCATGACAACGTAAAACTACGATCTAATCTGCATGAGATTAACACAACAGTTGTAACAAAGAAGTCATTAGATAGAACAAACACAAAACGTGTGTTTGTTAATCCAGAGTTTTCATATGCAATCGGGCATTGGAGAATAGTATAATCATATGGGCTTATATTTTTCAGCAATCGCACGTTCAATTATATCATCATCTAATTTAGCAAAATTAATATTATTTATTAATGCTAGATGTGCTTTAATTTTTTTTGTCATTTCGCAATATTCATGTTCCCATACCCATAAATCAAAATAAAAGCTTTGGGGTTTAAAGCGATTGTCTGGCGATTGTTCTAGCCAAGGATTGTCAATCTTCTCAAATACTTCTTTAATGATATACTGATACTCAAATAAATCTTGCATTAATTTTAAAGACTTTTCCTTTGCCATTTCTGCCATTTCCCTTTGAGCTTCCATTTTAAACCCAAATGTATTTGCGTAGATTAAAACAGTTCGTTAAGCTTAACTATATCATCACCCAATTCAACCAAATTATTTTTCATTACTGCTAAATGCGCTCGAATTTTTTTAATATATTCCCAATCAAAATTTGAGGTTTTGTCTAGCATGGCATAATCAATCTTCTTAAATATTAGTCTAATAGCAAGATTATAATCAAATATTTTTCGCATTATTTCTAAGGACTCTTCCTTCACCATTCTTGCTTCCAGTGCCATTTTACGTAAGGATTCTTCCTTTTCCATTCTTGCCGCCATTTTAATTTAAATTAAAAAATAATTAAGCGACTGTGTCTGGAGGGATTATCTGCAGTTCTTCCTTCACAAAAGATCTTTGAGGGGCCGGCCGTTTTTGTTGTGTCAGTTTCTCGTAAATAATACACGGGTGGATTCATTTTCACAATTTTTTTTATCTCATATGGATCAACACTCCAAACTGGATCTGTTGCCCTGATGCGAGTGTCCCCTTCCGCTTCTCCCGGCGAATAAAGGTATCTCACTTTCAAACCAAATGGTAATAGTTTGCTTGATGAAGACTCTCCTTCAACAACATTTATTGTTTGTTTTCTGATTGCTTGTACTGGTTTTAGACCTTTAAATTCTTCATTATTCATTGCGCGCAAAACTGAGGGCAGCCTTCTAACCCATTCTGTGTTGCGAGAATTGTCAATCAGCTCTCTGTGATACTGGTAGGAGAAAAGTCTTTCAGATAACTGTTTGTTAAAGTTTTCAACCAAACCCTGTGATCTGTGAACACCCGGAATGCCTCTTTTAATGGTAACTCTATGTTTTAACAATAATTGATTCACTTGTCCTTTAAATTCTTTCCCATCATCGACTTGAATCATGCGAGGATAAGTTAAGGGTCCTCGTTGGTATATCAGCTGTATAGCAACAGCAACAGCAGAAGCACTCTTTTGTGTTAATGGTTCCGCATCTTTGTATCTTGAAGCTATATCAATGACTGTAAGTGCGTACTTAAATCTTTTTCGTCTAATCGTATCATGGGTAAATATAGAAGGTCCATTTGATGGGTGTCGTTTGGAGTTATATTCACAAAGTGTGGTCTCTGTATTTGTTTAGGCGCTGGTAGATAAATTTGCCAAATCGCTTGTTTAGATAACCATTCCTTTGCTGTTTGTTCACTGACTCCAGCTGCTTGGCTTAGCTTTTTAATTGCTGTTATTCCCTTCCAATATCCTTTTGGCGAATAATAGATTTTGTACATTTTTATTCAGCCAATACTTTGTGCAACAAAATACACAGCGGTCATGCCAAAGACAATAAACAATATTTCTTGCATCTTTTGTTTTTCTGATGGTTGATAAAAGTCGCTAAATTTTGGTGGGGGCAATGTTTCAACTTGTTTGCCTGTTACTAGAAAATATTCTTTTATTGCCTGGTCAACATCTTTAAATGTGTAAGCTGCATGTCCCTGTTGTTTAAGTCTGTCGTTAATAAAATCTAACTGCTCCATTCTTTGCTTTTCATAGGTGTCTTGTGCAGCGGCTAGTTGCTCCATAGCTCTGTTATGTCTTTTTCTCTCATCGTTATTTTGTAGTTTACTAAACGCGTAATTACTTCCGCTAAAAGCAAGCGCATTAACCACAGCGCCACCAATCATCATTACGAGTGAAGCCATTTTTATAAATTATTTTTTTTAATTTTACATATTGATACTGTCTGGAATTATTCCTTGCTTAACTAGAAAATCTTTCGTAGCAAATGAAGCTGTAATGACAGCAATCAACTTTGCTGAGTCTTCAAAATCTAGCTTGCCAAGATCTGCTGGTTTTATTCTTAACAAGCTTTTACCAAGCATTGTGTATCCTACACTTAGGCCTCCAATAACAGCAGAATGGTATACAAGGTTAGTAATAGTTTTTTCGGTGCTCATTTTTAAAAAATAAAATAATATTTATTCATTAATAAAACATGAACTGCGATGATTTACTTCCTGAACTTACAAATGATCAAGTTGATGACCAAGCTATTATGCGCCAAAAGGAAAGGCTGTATTCTTTAGCAGCATGTGGAAAAACAAAACAGTACCTTGGAAATGAATTCAGCATAGAACAGATTCAACAAATGTCGCCACAAGACATTGTAAAGTATCACAACAGGTATGAAGCGCAACTGGGGTCAAGAATGGTAAAAAGTGTTGGGCAAACGGTTCTTAGTTTGTACACTAAACTAGTTAGTAGATTTGCTCCCATTGATTCTGAACAAGATTTTATGTATGATTTAACGCAGGATCCAGTTTTAACAAAGTCATTAGAGTCTCTAGGATGTGATCTATATTACAGATTTGGAACATTATTGTCGCCATTAATCATGGGATTAATTACTTTTAATCATATAGATTTTGTTTCCCTTCAAAATGACCGAGCCAGAAAATCAGCAGAAAACATTGATGGAGAAAGTGACCAGTAAAAAGCCTCCTCATCCTGGGCGTGTTGCAGCAGGAAAAAAATTAGCAGAGTGGAACAAACAAAAAAAATTAATGTTCCAAGCACAGAATATAACTCATAATGAAAACATAACATCGCCAACGCCAACAGTTGTTTCAATGCCAGCTGTAAATACACAAGTTGATTCAAGACCTACAACACCAAAGTCGACATGGATTATTTGGATTAAAAGAGAGTTAGCATTTTTGGCGTCATTGCTGTTGGTGGGGGTGGTTATTACGTTTATAAAACATATAAACAACGCCAGCAAAAACCAAAGCAGTCAAAAAAATCTCAACCACTAAATACAGAAGCCAAACAAAAAAGCATGCCAGAACCGCCAACAACAAAAGATCATTTTGATCCATTTCAGATGGAATAATATTTCAAGAACTTAATAAATAATTATAAGTGACTTGAATAAGAACTTAATAACGACTTGATGACGACTTGATAAAACTTAAATAAGAACTTAATGACGACTTGATAAGAACTTAATGACGACTTGATAAGAACTTAATGACGACTTGATGACGACTTGTTAAGAACTTGAATAAGTACTTGAATAAGAACTTGTTAAGAACTTGATGTTGACTTGTTAAGAACTTGAATAAAAACTTGTTAAGAACTTAAATAAGAACGTGATGCCGACTTGAATAAGAACCTAGAACGACTTAATGACGATTTTTTTTCACAATTAATTGTTACATTCTTTTCCGGGGAGACAACTCCCTTCTGCCTTTATGTAGTATCTAGGTCAGACATGTCTGGCCCCGGCTTACTCAACTGCACAATAGCCGAGTCGAAGCGCCGCACTGTTTGCTAGTTCGTGTCAAGTTACACATAAGGGCGTCAGGCCGCCACGCGGCATTGTATAAATTTAGACGGCGTCGTTCAGTACAGGCGTTAGACGTCATTGTATAAATTTAGGCGGCTAAATTTCTAAACATATCAAAACATGTTTCTTACCTTCCCCCAATCACAAGACTAGATAGAATCAGCTGATTAGTAACAGTGACGACATTTCCGCCCAGCACTTGTGTTGTTAGCAACTAAACCTAGCTGTCTTGTCATTTGCGGGTGTGCAGTGCAGTCGTGTTTTCAGTGTTGTGTTATGTCGCAAGACAGTATCTCTTCTGAGATAGAACTTCTTGAATCACATCAAGAATTGCTATTTCATTGAAGTCTACTCCATGAGAAAAGAACTAAAAGCAATGTTTTCATATAGTGAGGAGATAAGGCACTCCCATTCAACTACCAATGCAGCTTGAAACACGATCTTCTCAAGAGCCACAGCAGGGAACGGCCGCGCTCTAGCTAGAGCGCGTGAAATGAATATTAAACAGGCACACGTCACAGCCTATAGCAGAAAGCCAAACAGGCTGCCTTTTCAGGCGGCCGCCGGGTGTACTTTATACAATTGTCTTGTTTGTTGAATCAAGCTTTTGATAAGTGCACTTGGTGGCTGCTTAGAATAATCTTCAACAACGTGCCACGATTCTACGCTTGTGTAAACACACATCCCACCCCTTTTCAGATAGCTTTCAATAGCCAGTCATTCCTCACAATAGAATGAAATCCTAACTTGGTTGACAAATAGCCCTCCTAAGAATAAAGGCATGGTTAACCAAGTCCCCATTGTTTTGTTTGTTTACTTCTTAACGGTCCAGTGACAGAGAACTATAAAACAGATAATCCTACACATTATGTATGTTTGTAAAGTGTTTACTATTAGAGAACTATAAAATAGGCATTCTGGGTAAGCCGGCGGAGCAACAGCGAAACCGGCTTTAGCCGGTTGGAGCTGGCGGAGGTGGGTGAGCCAGAATGCCTATTTTATAGTTCTCTTGTTGTCAATGTAGGGAAGGCAGCAGCAGCAGCAGCAGCGAAGGAGAAAGTAGTCGGGGTAGGGGGAGGTGGGGGGGGGGGGGGGGGGGGAGTTAAGCTTATTTAAGCTGTTAACGTACGTCAAAGCTGTCAAGGTAAGTGTGTGTGTGTGTGTGTGTGTGTGTGTGTGTGTGTGTGGGTGTGTGTGTGTGTGTGTGTGTGTGTGTGTGTGTGTGTGTGCTTGCTTGTTTGCTTGCTTGCTTGCGCGCATGTATGTCCTTTATATGAATGTGTGTCTTGCTTCTAAACATGTGTTTGTATATGCCTGCCTCTCTCTCTGTCTCTCTGTATGTGCGTGTGTGCGTGTCTCCCCCCCCCCCCACCCGTGTGTTGTGTGTGTGTGTGTGTGTGTGTGTGTGTGTGTGTGTGTGTGTGTGTTGTGTAAGTTTGATATTATACCAATAAAAGAATACGTGAAGTCATCAATAATCATTTTTGATAGATTATGAAGGTTGGGAACTGACTTCATTTTTGGATTTCAGTTACTTGACTTCAATTTGTACTTCATTCTAGTACTTTAATCCTGAACAATGCTTTCATGGTTAGCTGAGCTACGAATGACATGATTCTGCATGGGAAATGTGTACTTTTGTTCTCCAATGGGCGTAGACAAGACCTGTTTTTCTATTCCCCCCTTTTTCTGGAGGCCAGAGGATTAGCTGCTTCCCGCATATAGAAGGCGTAGTTACTGGGACATCTGAATTGAATTTCTTTTTTTTTTTTTTTTCAAAATGTGTCTGATGGATTTGATTGGTGCATGCATTCACGTCTCTCTCTCTCTCTCTCTCTCTCTCTCTCTCTCTCTCTCTCTCTCTCTCTCTCTCTCTCTCTCTGTGTGCTGATATTGATGCATGTACCTTGAATGGGTTTTTGTTTTTCGTTAGGTAAGATGCTAGAACTCTGTTCTCAATATGTTCATGAATATCTTACTCTCTGTCTGTCTGTCTGTCTGTCTGTCTGTCTGTCTGCCTCTCTGTCTCTGTCTCTCTGTCTGTCTGTCTGTCTGTCTCACTGTCTGTTGTCTGTCTGTCTGTCTGTCTGTCTGTCTGTTCTGTCTGTCTGTCTGTCTGTCTGTCTGTCTCACTGTCTGTCTCTCTCTCTCTGTGTGTGCTGATATTGATGCATGTACCTTTAATGTTTTTTTTTCATTAGGCAAGATGTTAGAACTCTATTCTCAATATGTTGATGTATCTTTCACGTTCATTGTCAAAGTGTCATCGTATAGGGACCACCCCCACCCTTTCAGAGAGAGCTGCTGTGGCCTATACTGAAATAAAACATCTCTCTCGCTCTCTTTCTCTCTCTGTCACTCATCTCTCTCTCTCCTCTCCTCTCTCTCTCTCTCTTCTCTCTCTCTCTCTCTCTCTCTCTCTCTCTCTCTCTCTCACTTGTCCGTCTCTCTTTCTCTCTTCTCTCTCTCTCACTCACTCACTCTCTCTCTCTCACTCACTCACTCTCTCACTTGTCCCTCTCCTCTCTCTCTCTCTCTCTCTCTCTCTCTCTCTCTCTCTCTGTTGTTGCTGACGTGCCGACGTTGTCTGTCCTCTTCATTTTCATGCTTTACTCCCCCTGTGGTGAGTTGTCCACACACTTGTCGACTTCTCACCACCACCGCCATTATGTCCTGGCTTGCTGCGTGGACTGTCAGTCCGGCCACTTCTTCCGAGACTGGGCTTTCCTGTGGCGGAGAGGTTAGGACTGTGCACGTGCATCCTGCTGTCATTCCTAGGTCTTGCCTATTTGCTTCCCGGGGGTGGACAAGATCTGTGTCACAGAACAAGAAAGGAGCACCGCTCTTTGACAGCAGATCGAAGAGGTGAGCTGTTTGTTGTTGTTGTTGTTTGTTGTTGTTGTGTTGTTGTTGTTGTACTGTTTTGTTGTTGTTGTTGTTTAATCAGTGAAAAGGCAAAATGAATACAAGCTGCTGAATAGTTTAACAGATGATAAGTTTTTGTTGTTGTTGTTGTCGCCCAAAACGTCCACGTCAAATATCACAAATACCAGAAAACAACAACAACAACAACAGCAACAGCAGCAGCAATAAAAAATAAGAACAGCAGCAACAACAATAAGGTGCAAATCCATCCCTCAGAGAGCTCCGAAGAAGAAAGGTGACGTAGGAAAACGACTAGAAGTATACAAGCGCGGACAGTTTAGAAACGATCCGGATCAATAAACGAGAGAGAGAGAGAGAGAGAGAGAGAGAGAGAGAGAGAGAGAAGAGAGAGAGAGAGAGAGAGATGTTTTATTCATAAAGGCAATAGTCCCTTAGAAAGGAGATATACATTTTTAAGTCGCCCATGAGAGAGGAGAGAGAGAGAGAGAGAGAGAGACAGACAGACAGACAGACAGACAGACAGACAGACAGACAGACAGACAGACACAGACAGATAGATAAGAGTACGAATACGAAGTGTTTTATTCAGATTTAGGTCTAGACCCCTATCTGAATAGAATGGTCAGATAGATAGGGACAGAGAGAGAGAGAGAGGGAGAGAGGAGAGAGAGACAGATAGACAGAGAGACAGAGACAAAGAGAAAAGGGGTGAGTGGAGGAAGGAGGGTGGGTGGGTTAAAAGTGAGCCGGGTCTCTTCAACCTCAAGCAATGAACGGGACCAAGTGTGAATGTGTAACAGTAACTTGCAGGATAGTAACAAACCACACAGAGTGTGAATGTATAACAGTAACATGCAGGATAGTAATAAATCACAAAGAGTGTGAATGTGTAACAGTAGACTTGCAGGATAGTAACAAAACCACACAGAGTGTGAATGCATAACAGTAACATGCAGGATGTAATAAATCACAAAGAGTGTAAATGTGTAACAGTAACTTGCAGGATAGTAATAAATCCACACAAGTGTGAATGTATAACAGTAACATGCAGGATAGTAATAAATCACAAAGAGTGTGAATGTGTAACAGTAACTTGCAGGATAGTAATAAATCTCACAGAGTGTGAATGTGTAACAGTAACATGCAGGATAGTAACAAACCACACAGAGTGTGAATGTATAACAGTAACTTGCAGGATAGTAATAAATCACACAGAAGGAACTCGAAGTACATGTTGAAACTAATGGGCAGAAAAGGTCAGTCGAACATACCAGGCTGACCAGGGTCTGACCCCATGATTGCTGGCTACAAATTAGCACCCCCCCCCACCCCCACCCACCCCCGCCGCCGCCATGTCAGCTGCACGTTTTCTGGGAGTTCTTGGTTTTATCCTAGTTTATCAGAACCCCCTGCTACGGCTTATCGCTGCTCCTACCTCCTCCTTCATTCTCTCTATCTCAGTCTGTCTGTCTGTCTGTCCCTGTCCCTGTCTGTCTGTCTGTCTGTCTGTCTGTCCGTCTGTCGGTCTGTCTGTCTATCTGTCTCTCTGTCTTTCTGTACCTGCCCCCCCCCCTCTCTCTCTCTCTCTCTCTCTCTCTCTCTCTCTCTCGTCATGAGAAAACCTACGAGAGGAAACACTACTTAGCTGCCGAATCATTCCGTCCTCTTCCCTGGCACCTGTTTGAAGATGCAGGACAACATCAGCTCAGCAGCCTGCTGGTCATGGTTTAACGCAGTGGTAACGCCTTCACAGAGGCACACTTACCCTCGCCGGCTCTGTGGCCGAACAGTAGGAACAAACTCTGGGGAGAGCTTGACAGCAGTAAGTCTGCAGAGAAGAGACCCGCCCTCAGACAAGTGTATCGTGCCCAGACTTCTTTACACTGTAATGGAGCCAGGCCGCATCCAAGTCATGACTCCCAGATGCCCTTCTACTGCCAACTTTTCTTTTCTTTTTGTACTCCCAGTTCTAATACAACAGGGAGTACTTTAGAATGGGAACGAAGAAATGCTGTCTGTCTGTCCGTCCGTTCATGGTCAAAATGTGTTCCACTCGCTCCAGACAAAACTACTGGGCCGATCTTTCTGAAAATTTGTAGGTATGTTCATTATGGGTCACGAATGATGCCCAATGAAAAAATAATAAAGTTTATAAAAACCCAATGTTTTATTTTACCGTTATATCCGTTACTAACGGTTATAACGGCCCATAACGGTTTTTCTTCTTAATGGAATATCTCAGAAAGTACTTGGCCGATCTTTCTGAAAATTTGTAGGTGTGTTCATTATGGGTCACGGATGATGCCCAATACTTTATTTTACCGTTATATCCGTTACTAACGGTTATAACGTTCCATAAGGGTTTTTCTTCTTTATGGAATATCTCTGAAAGCACTCGGCCGATGTTTCTAAAAATTTGTATGTTTATTATGGGTCATGGATAATGCCCGATGTTTTATTTTACCGTTATATCCATTACTAACGGCTGTAACGGCCCATGACGGTTTTTCTTTTTTGTGGAATATCTGAGAAAGTACTTGGCCGATCTTTCTAAAAATCGGTAGGTATGTTCATTATGGGTCACGGATGATGCCATATGTTTTGGCTATAACAGTCCGTAACGGTTTTTCTTCTTTATGGAATATCTCAGAAAGTACTTGGCCGATCTTTCTGAAAATTTGTAGGTATGTTCATTATGGGTCACAGATGATGGACGATGTTTACCAGAATAGCCGTTACTAACGGCTATAACGACCCAACCCAAAACAGTTTTTCCTCTTTATAGAATATCTCACGCATATTCAAGATAAACTGGGAGTACGTTGATATGCATTGCATCTTTTTTTTTTTTTTTTAAGTTGGCAGTAGAAGGGCATCTGGGAGCCATGACCTGGATTCGGCCCGTCCCCCTTAGAGTGTAAGGACTTCAGGGCCGAAACACTTGCCTGAGGCGGGCTGGGGGGAGGGGGAGGGGGGGGGGGGGCGGAGGGGGGGGTGTTCTCTGAAGACCTTCTGCTGTCAAGCTCTCCCTAGAGTTTCTTCACGCTGTTTCGTCACAGCGTCAGCATGAGTGATACTTCCTCCCTGATGGGCGCTACCACGTCCATCTAAACCCCATGGAGCTGCTGATCGCGAGGACTTTGCACACGAACCTAGGACGTCATGAAACAGAACTCAAAAGTAACGTCACTATGAAAGCAGAGCAGGAAACTGCCACAGTGGTTCATACGTTGTGGGCATCTGTGGGGAGGCTGTGAAGTTCTTCTGCGGTCATAGACTACTACATGGGAAAGTTGTACTGTGCGGCCGTTTTCGATCTCTCTCTGCATCTCTCCTGTGTGTGTGTGTGTGTGTGTGTGTGTGTGTGTGTGTGTGTGTGTGTGTGTGTGTGGTGCGCGCGCGTGCGTGCCTGCGTGCCTGCGTGTGTGTCTGTGTCTGTCTGTGTGTGCGCGCGCGTGCGCGTGCGCGCATATGTGTGTGTGTGGGGTGTGTGTGTGGTGTGTGTGTGTGTGTGTGTGTGTGTGTGTGTGTGTGTGTGTGTGTGTGTGTGTGTGTGTTCAGGGGGTGGCTAATTACATTCGAAAAAAAAAAAAAAAACTTATTCTGATACAGGAATCAACTTCAATAATATTTATATTGGATTGATCTAGACTGACCAAGAATGCTTTCCTACGGAGTTTATTTAGCCTCAGACTTCAATTTGTACAGAATTCAGATGTTTTCGGCTCAAAACGTAACTTCTGTGGTAGGCTAGGCTATAAATCATGTGACCAGACTGAACGATTCGAGCATTTTGTTTTCATGAACATGGAACATTATTCATGCATGCATTAATCTCTCTCTGTCTCTCTCTCACTGACTCTCTCTCTCTCTCGGTCTCTGTCTGTCTCTCTCTCGGTCTCTGTCTGTCTGTCTCTTTCTCTGTGTCCGCTCTCTGTCCCTCTGTCTTTCTCTCTGTGTCTCTTTCTCTGTCTGTCTGTCTGTCTGTCTGTCTGTCTGTCTGTCTGTCTCTCTCTCTCTCTCTCTCTCTCTCCCTCTCCTCTCCTCTCACGCTGATACGGTGCTGATGGTGTCTTTCCTTTCCTCTTCATTTCTTTGGATTATTTCCCCTGTGGGGAGATGCGATGCACTTGGCGGTGTCTCTCCGTGTTCTGGCTTGCTGTGCGGACGGTCAGTTGGCTATTTCCTTCCAGACTGGGCTTTTGTCTGGCTGAAAGTCAAGGACTGTGCCAGTGCTGCTGCCTGTGTTGGTTGCTCCTTTTGGTTCTGTGCTTCTGAACGTGCACAAGACTTACTTTATCAGAAGAGAGCACCGCTTTGTGTGTGTGTGTGTGTGTGTGTGTGTGTGTGTGTGTGTGTGTGTGTGTGTGTGTGTGTGTGGGAGAGAGAGAGAGAGAGAGAGAGAGAGAGAGAGAGAGAGAGAGAGAGAGAGAGAGAATAGTCGGAGGATAAAAAGTAATGCACAACAAAGTGTTGAGATGTGACAGCAATGTGCATGGTATTAACAAATACACAGGACGAACTGGAAATTTATGCTGCAAAGGACAGGGGCAGACTGGGTCCATCTCCCACAGTTGACGATACGGATCTGACTCCAGAAGATGTGGCCGTGCCTTTAAAACCTCATGTCAGCTTTATCTAACTTTTTTGTTCTCTCTCTCTCTCTCTCTCTCTCTCTCTCCTCTCTCTCTCTCTCTCTCTCTCTCTCTCTCTCTCTCTCTCAGCTGCTGACCAGGATATGACTCCATGATATGTGACCCTGCTCATGAAACGTCATGTCGACTTCATCTAACTTTTTCGTTCTATCGCCCCCCCCCCCCCTCCCTCCTTCTCTCCTCTCTCTCTTTCTGTCTGTCTGTCTGTCTCTCTTCGATGCTCACAATGTGGCGATGGTGTCTTTCCTCTTTATTTCTTCGGGTTGTTTCCCCTGTGGGGAGTTGCAATGCAATCAGAGATTTCTCTGTGGGTTTTGGCTTGCTGTGGGGACCATCAGTCTGGCTTATCTCCTGTTCTCTAGCTAAGTCAAGGGCAGTGTGAGTGCTGGTTGTGTCGGCTCTATATCTGGCTTCTTTGCGTCTGAACGTGGACAAAACCTGTTTGAATTAACAGAACAGAGCATCGTTCTCTAACAACGTATTCTGGGGGGTGAATTGTCGTTCTTAGTGTTGTTGTTGTCCAATTCTTTTTTGTTATTGGTTTATATCATGTCAAAAGTGTCAGTGGCTGGTGGGGGTCTGTTCGCCGAGGAAGCAGAACGGGCTGAACGAAATTTCTGGACGTCGGCATCCCCAGCTGCGTGCACTTTAGTTTTTTCATCCTGAATCCATTTGGGGCTATGATGGTAGGGTCTTTAGAAGGAACCCTATCTTAGACATTGGTGGTGGGGGGTGGGGTGGGGGGGGGGGGGGGGGAATAGAGAAAAGGAAAAGGAACTGAAGGAAAAACTGTTTAGTGAAAAAGGCTGAGACGTTCATCCACAGATCTCACCTAGTCGCGGAGTTTCTTTTTTTTTTTTTTCTTATCTTACTGGGGCAGGCAAATATTGAACGATTACTGTGTTGGTCTAGAGTCAATAACATTGTGGACCGTATTTCCTTGTCTGATTTTATTGGGAAGATTCTTGTCAATCCTAGTTTGACCATTGTTTGTGCACAGCGCCGGAGAACGTTGTGTGACTTTGTCTGTCCGTCTGTCTGTCTGTCTGTCTGTCTGTCTGTCTGTCTCTCTCTCTCTCTCTCTCTCTCTCTCTCTCTCTCTCTCTCTCGGCGGGTTCTGTTAGTTGAACGACAGTACCAATGCTCGCTATGTATCATAAATATTTAGCTTCTCTGTCTGTCTTTCTGTCTGTCTGTCTGTCGGTCTCAATGGGTTCTGGTAGCTAAACGACAGTACCAGTACTTCTCATGTATAATTAATATTTAGCTTCTCTGTCTGTCTTTCTGTCTGTCTGTCTCAATGGGTTCTGTTATTTGAACGACAGTACCAATACGTCTCATGTATCATTGATATTTTAGCATCTCTCTCTCTCTCTCTCTCTCTCTCTGACACACTTCGCTTCTGTGATTCTACATTGCCACTCTGCTACTGAAATCTCTGTGGTAAGAACTGTTTTGTGCATCTTTTCGTGTCTGTTCTTCGTGATATCTAACGAAGTCATATTTGCTGAACATTCACTATGTCTGTTTCAGATTGTGTTTTAAATCAGTATTGTTTCTCACCATGTTTTGTGTGTTTCTTTACATTTGGCTTGCTTGCAGCATCACGGCAGTTTCTTTCAGACTCTTTTGTCATTCATCAGAACACTTCATCTGGGACAGATCTACTTTGTCATTCCGATATTACACGGCAGCTGCATCCTTTAGGGATTGCTAGCCTTGTGATAACATGACAGTGATTAGTCCCTGGGGAACTACGGCACAGGAACTGATACCCTGTGAGTCTGGGCATGGGTGGAGATGAATGCAGAGATTGCATGATGCGAGCGAAATGCCACTGGGAAGAACAAGTCGGGTGGACTAGGAACAACACCGGCAGAAAGAACTGAAGGGACTGAGGTCATTATTTCTTATTGTTCTGCTTTCAGAGAAATGTTGCCACAGTCTTCTTGCAATAACGTCATCCACACACAGCTTAAATATAGGAATCACCTCAGCAAAGTCGCAATAAATTCCACCGAAACACACAAAAACCTAACTTGAGATAACTTGGTATGCACTGAACACGA
>CM065736.1:30714745-30727245 GCA_033310375.1 Conus canariensis
CCAGTGCCGATATTAGCGACCGTGACACGACCTTAACACGTCATGAAAAGTGCATCGAAAGTGACGTCGTCACGGAGGAAAGCAGAACATGAAGAGCCGTGGAAGGTAAGAGTTTAGCCTTTACCTTGCTTCCTGGGTCTTCCATGACCCAGTGACGCAATAAAAACATCATATCTAATGAACGGATGGAGCTATGCTCTCAAAATCTTAGGAGTTTCTCAACGATCTTAATAGCCGTTGGTCACAGAAATTTCATGTATGAGCACAATCAATTATTAGCGTAATTAGTCGCGGTTCCTCCAGGACCTATAGATCTTAATGGGTCGCACATGACCTACCCCATCGGGTGAGGAATAAGTTGCTGAACCGCCCTTTATCAGGTGTGGTTCTTACAAGACCCACGCGATCTGACTAGGATAAGCAATACAAAAAGCCTCTACAAAATGTGTGGGGCTTGGGCGACCCGCGCGATCGGGTCTGTGTAGTCAAAAACGGCATCCGGTAAAGAAATCTTAAATAAATGTTAGCTAACCGCCAAGAAAAAACGTAGACAAACGAGTCACAAAACAAAGGTAAAGGTTAGCCTTTACCGTGATTCCTGGGTCTTCCATGACCCAGTGACTCAATAAAAACATCATATCTTATGAACGGATAGAGCTATGCTCACGAAATCTTAGGAGTATATTTTGTAGAGGCTTTTCCTATTCTTATCCTTGTTCAGATCGCTTGGGTCTTGTAAGACCCAAATCTGATAAAGGGCGGTTCAGCAACTTATTCTTCACCCGATGGTGTGGGTCATGTGCGACCCATTGAAATATATAGGTCCTGGGTCTGTTAAAGGTTAGGGTGATCCATGAGATGATTGGGGAGGGTGCTATGGAGTTCCTTTGTGGTGTGATGTTACGTGGAAAGGTTGTGCTGTGAAACTGCTCTCATCTGATCTATATAAATATCTATACATCTATCTTTCTATATCTATACCTATATCTATCCATCTATGTATCTGTCTGTCCATCTATCTGTCTATCCATCTCTCTCTATATATATGTATAAATATATCTGTCTGTCTATATATCTATTTAGCTGTCTATCTACCTACCTACCTATCTATCCATCCATCCATCCATCTATCTATCATCTATCTATCTATCTATCTATCTATTTTCTATCTACGTGTGTGGTGGTGGTGGTGGTGGTGGTGGTGGTGGTGGTGGTGTGTGTGTGTGTGTGTGTGGAGGGTGGGGTGATGGTGGTGGTGTTAGTGGTATTGGAGGTGGTAATGGTGATGTCTAGGAGGGGGCGGGGTGGAGGAGGGGAGGCCTGGGGGAACGATGATATAATGTAATTAAACATGATGTGTCTGCTGTAAACCAATCTTCGGTCAAACTACATTATTGAATAAGTGCCCGTGTGAAAAGGCTCGGCTAGGAAAAAAAGCCACTTTCCCTTTGTACAGCAAAGAAAACGCTTATTACATTATCCGCATATTGCCAACGATGCTTGCTTGGCATGTTTCTGGGGCGATTTTTCTTACTTTTTTTTTTTTTTTTTGAATGCGCTAGATTCCACAATTTTTTTTCCCTTCCAAAATGGATACTAGAGAGGGAATTTTGTGGAATGGGTTTAAGAGAGTCAGAAACCCTGCTCATCCCCCTCATCCCCGTCAACCCCTTCTTTCTCCCCCCCCCCCCCCCCCTCCACTCCCCATTTCCTCGACCCATTCCTAGCTTCTTTTTTTTAACTCCCTGACCCGCACTTGAACCTACAGTATGTTTGCTTCATGCTTGTGCCCCGTGAGAGCCATGACTGGGTTAGAGACTGCCAGTATTTGGAGACCTCTTTGGTTTTGTCCTTTGTTCGTCCCAGCGACGTGCGTGCGTGCGTGTGTGTGTGCGTGTGTGTGTGTGTGGTGTGTGTGTGTGTGTGTGTGTGTGTGTGTGTGTGTGTGTGTGTGATTCATGCGACAGACGTACACTGGCCAGTTCTACAAACGATTGAATGAGATTTTACATTGCATGCATTTTCCCCTCAATGTATGCGTTTACATGTATGCGGCCTCCTTCGGTTTTAGATTCTGATCACAAAAGGATAGAATGTGCATACATATGTAAACACCCCCCCCCCCCCCCCCCCCCCCCCGTCCCCCATCTTCAAAACTGGCAAGAGTATTGAACCAAGGGTCTGAGAGATCAAGACAACCATCGTGTCATCAGAGAAACCCACCGAGACTCCCCACAACGTTAGCACTTCCGCAGCTGTGTGATGGAGATGAGAGAGGTCAGTGATTTCAGAGAGGTGACAAGTAAAATCCAGTCACTTCTCTGACCCTGACAGGGAACGACATATGACAGGGTACCTGGGCTGCATGCTCAATTTCCTCATCCCCTCCCCCCCCCCCCCACCCCCACGTCCCCCATAGTTGCCGTGTTTGAGGTTCCACCCAGACGCTGCAAGAGAAGTACTGCTGCTGCTGCTACTCTCAGAGGAGGTCACTGGCTTGTTGCTTCATCCGACTGAGTCTGTTCCAGTGTGTCCCCTCCTGGCCTGACAAGGCGGTGACGCCAATGCTTTCTGGTCACTATCGGGTGGACACGGTGCATTCGATCAAGAGCATGCAGTACGCTAGTCCCCACCTCAAATTGGCCACCTTGGCGTTTTTTTAAAAATAATCATTTATATTCATTCATTTTTTTGTTTATTTATTAATTTATTTATGCTTTATCATTTATTTATCTTTTCTTATTATTCGTTTATTTATTTATTTATTTATTTATTTATTTATTCATATCTTGTTGAAGGTACTTAGCTGTTTTTTTCAGAAGCGGATAAGTAATGGGAGGATGTGCTGAGGGAGAGGGAGGAGGGGTGTTTACAGTCGTGGAATTCACATTTCACGAGAGAGAGAGAGAGAGAGAGAGAGAGAGAGAGAGAGAGAGAGAGAGAGAGAGAGAGGTGTGTGTGTGTGTGTGTGTGTGTGTGTGTGTGTGTGTGTGTGTGTGTGTGTGTGCGTGTTCCTGACAGCGTCAATCCCGCATGGTCTGGGCCACTTCGAAAGCGGAAGATACGCAACCTGTTGTGTTAGGCTTTTAGCACTGATTTCACCTGTACCACAACTTTGTTCCATTCCATGTGGATTCAACATACCTCTGCTCGCGTGCTATTCATTCAACATACCCCTGCTCGCATGCTTACATAACCGGGAGCTAACGAGTACGAGGACATTGAGCGCAGTGTGTGCGTGCGTGCGTGCGTGCGTGCATGCGCGCGCGCACGCGTGTGTGTGTGTGTGATCTGCCTCACTGGCACAAGGTTGCCAATTCTTTTAGAAAACGATCGAATGGCTTTTACAGTGCATTCGTTTTTTCTACCATTCTATATGTTTACAAGCAAGCGGGCTCCCTCTATGTAATTCCTACAAGCAAGCGGCCTCCCTCCATTTCTTTTTTTACAAGCAAGCGCCCCCCCCCCCCCCCTCTATTTTATGTTGACAGTAAGCCGCCTCCCTCCATTTTATGTTTACAGCAAGCGGCCTCCCTCCATTGTATGTTTACAGCAAGCGGCCTCCCTCCATTTTATGTTTACAAGCAAGCGGCCTCCCTCCATTTTATGTTTACAAGCAAGCTGCCTCCCTCCATTTTATGTTATAAGCAAGCCCCCCCCCCCCCCCCCCTCCTCCATCTTATGTTTACAAGCAAGCGGCCTCACTCCATTTTATGTTTACAAGGAAGCAGCCTCCCTCCATTTTAGGTTTATAAGCATGTGGCCGCCCTCCATTTTATGTTTATAAGCAAGCGGCCCCCTCCACCTTAAGTTCACAAGCAAGCGGCCTCCCTCCATTTTTATGTTCACAAGCAAGCGGCCTCCATTCATTTTAAAGCCTGACCCACAAGACCTTGAAAAAGGTTGCACTGTGTGGACAGACGTTGACTTCAAAGAAAAACAGTCTGCCTAATTGGCCAGAGGATGGAACCAAGCAGCCACGTGTCATCCACGAGGTGGATCAAGCCACGAAGTTTTGGCTGCAGTAGCTGAGTGAATGAGACGAGTCCATTACTTTAATTCAGCGAAGGGTGAAGCGATACGGAAAGACTAATGATTGCATGATGGCGCTACGTGATCGCTTAAAGGTGAAGAAGCTCCGCGGAGCATTTCATGTCATGTACCATTCACAGTGAAACGTATTCTTTCGGAGCGTTGGGATTTGCATGATGTGAGACATAAACATTTTACAATAGACTCCATGAAAACCTTGTTCAGAGAAGTCCCACCTGATGTGACCTTTGAATTCCTGAAAGAAATGAACATTTTACGGAGGAAAGATTTTTAACAAAATTTCCCGTGTGTTCCTAGGAGCTGCGTTTTAAAGGGTTGTGTGAGCTATTTTTCATATGACTGGTGAGTTGACTTAACGCGGTGACAGCACTGATATGGCCCTTTGCGGTCGGCCGGGCTATAAGCGACATTACTTACCTACCTACACGATCATTCTTTAAAAATTTCATTCCCAGCAGGATTACCATGTAAAGGTAAAGGTAATGTTGCTTATAGCCCAGCGGACCGCAAAGGGCCATATCAGGGCTGTCACCACGTTAAAATCAACTCACAAGTCATCAATACAACAAACAACAACAACAACAAAAACGCCTTTCACTCAAGTCTTTAAAATACACCTTCTAAAACGTATCAGAAACTTCGTTAATTTTTCTTCCGTAAAATCTTAGATCAGATAAAAAAAATTGTTAATCTCTTTTAGAAACTCAAAAGGTCACGTCAGGTAGGACATCTCTGAACAGGGTTTTCATGGAGTCTGCTGTAAAGTGTTTATGCCTCACATCGTTCAAGTCCCAGCAATCTAAAAGAATATGTTTCCCTGTGAGTGGAACATGACATGGAATGCGCCACGGAGCTTCTTCACCTTTTAAAAGATAAGATCGGGTATAAAACGAGTGACCTGTGTGCAAGCGGCACAAGACTGTTTCATCTTTACGGCCGCCTCTGGAACATGGTAAAAACTCTTTCAGATTTGGACGGATTTAAAATAGTTTATCCGTCTGCGAGTTCCATTCCTCTTGGTGCCACACAAATGCTTGAAGAAAAGCACTACTGCTACTGCTGCTGCAGTCAGTCGCAGATTACTAGTTTGCTGCTTTATCAGAATGGCTTTGCCTGTGCTCTTGACCAGGAGAGAGAGAGAGAGAGAGAGAGAGAGAGAGAGAGAGAAGAGAGAGAGAAGAGAGTTCTGACCTAATAACTAGGCACAGTGGGACAGGGTGCTGAGCGTGAAAGCTAATGCCCACATCAAATTGTCCAGCTCGGTGATTCTTATGCACCACTCCCGCCCCCCCCCCCCTCCTACTCCCTCTCCTCTGTGTGTGTGTGTGAGTGTGTGTGTGTGTGTGTGGTGTGTGTGTGTGTGGTGGTGTGTGTGCGCGTGCGTGCGTGTGTGTGTGCGGTGAGTGTGTGTGTGTGTGTGTGTGTGTGTGTGTGTGTGTTTGTGTGTGTGTGTGCGCGTGCGTGTGTGTGCGTGCTGTGCGTGCGTGCGTGTGTGTGTGTGTGTGTGTGTGTGTGTGCATGTGTGTGTGCGTGCGTGCGTGCGTGCGTGTGTGTGTGTGTGTGTGTGTGTGTGTGGGGTGTGTGGTGCTCGAGTGTGTGTGTCTGTGTGTTTGATCCATCTCCCTGTCACATGGTAGCCAATTCTTTTACATACAATCGAACAGGTTTTACAGACATTCTTTTTTTTTTCATTGTAAATGTTTACATGTGAGCGGCAATGCCCGGAGAAGGTTGAAATATACAACCGGATGTTGACTCCAAAGAAACACATTCTGCTCAGCTGGCATAGGGACTGAACCAAGGTCCTTGACATCAAAACAGTAACGTGTCATCCCACAAAGTTTCGGCTGCAATAGCTGAGTGAATGAGCTGAATCAATGACTTCAAATCAGTGGCAGGTGAAATTCGTTACACTGTACAAACAGATGTGAAACTCCAAAGAAAACAATTTGCTCAACCAGCCAAGGGGTTGAACCGAGGCCCTTCAAATCAACCCATTAATGTTGCTCCCACGAAGGATATCGGGTGTAGCCACAAATTGCTGGCAGTGGTCGCTGGATAAATGAGAGGAGTCAATGTCTTTGACCGAGTGACAGGCGAAATCCAGTCGTCTGACAGGGAGAAGACTGATGACTGGATGCTGGTGCCACATGATCGATTTTTTTCCCCCTTTATTCCAAGCAAGGGTGTCCATGAGGGTGGTGCCATACAAATGCTTGAAGAGGAGCATTGCTGCTACCGTTGCTGGTGGTGGTGATGGCGGTGGTGTTGTTGTGGGTCATTAGATTACCGTTTCCTCAGATCCGATCTGCCTGTATCTTGGACTAGAATACTGATGCGAGTTCTGACCTATGGATAATGACTGGACGTAGCAGGACAGGGTTCTGAACGTTGTTCTCATCTCCCACATGAAACTGGCCAACTGTATGGTTTTCTTAATGCATCCATCCCCCCCCCCCCCCCCCCCAGCACAACAACAATAACAATTACCCATGGTTGTATTTTGATAGGAACCTAAGTCAGGCTAAGAGAGCTGCGGAGCTATGGAAGCAGAGGGGAGGGATGATGGTGGTGGTGGTGTTACGTGTTTAGGTAACTCCACCACCCACTATTGCATCTCTCAATTGAAAACGAAACAAAGCAAAAACAACAAGAACAACAGCAACAAACAAACAAGAAGCAGTGAACAACAACAACTCCCCGCGCACATATGCTGGCACACACACACACACACACACACACACACACACACACACACACACACACACACACACATACTCACTCACTCACTCACAAGCACACACACAGACACAGACATACTCACAAACACACAGACGCTAGACACAGACACAGATACACACACAGACACACACAGACACACACGCGCGCGCGCGCGCGCAACACACACACACACACACACTGTTTTGGACAGATTTCATTCTTCACCTATCCACGTTTCCTATCCCTAATACCCCCCCCCCCCCCTTTATTTTTTTGCTTAAGAGAGAGGAGAGAGAGAGAGAGAGAGAGAGAGAGAGAGAGAGAGAGAGAGAGAGAGAGAGAGAGAGAGAACAATTTCCTGACCACTGTAACGCCATTTGATTGACCCTGGTTTAGTCAGAAAGAACAGACAGAAGTGAAAGCCAGTGAGGTTGGCTGGTAGTGTTGACACTGCTCATCCAGCATTCGTTTTTATCCTGTGGTGGTGGGTCTGATGGCACATCGCGCACACAAAATCAAGCCGAGAACGATTACGACGACAGTGTGACTCGTGTGTGCTCCTTAGCGCGTGTGCCTGTCTGTCTATCTGTCATGCTTGAGAGGAAAGGTCATCATGAAGTTTGGAGTGTCTCACGGACGAATCCTGAGAGATTTGAGACAGAGAGGATAGTTGGAGAGTTGACCTCGCTCAAACAGCATTCGTTTTTAACGGCTGGCACGAGCGAACGATTACGACGACAGCGTGTCCCATGTGTGTGCTCAAACAACATTCGTTTTTAACGGCTGGCACGAGCGAACGTGCCAAAATTACAGGACTGTAAGTCTGATCAGCCACCCCAGCAAAGTCATGCTTCGCATCATCCTCAACCGACTGAAATCCAAGGCTGAGGAACTGCTATCAGAAGAACAAGCAGGTTTTAGAGGAGGGCGGAGCACTGTGGAACAAATTTTCAACTGTCGAGTCCTGATTGAAAAGCATCTACGGCACCAAAAGGACCTCTTCCACAACTTCATTGACTTTAAGAAGGCATTCGACCGGGTGTGGCACAACGGCCTATGGCAGGTTCTCAGAGACTTCAACATTGATGATAGGCTCGTTCAAGTCATCCAGGCCCTCTACGAACACTCCAGCAGCACAGTACTTCTCAATAGCCAGCAGGGCCAGTTCTTCCCGACCACAGTCGGAGTCAGACAAGGGTGCCTACTATCTCCAGTCCTTTTCAGCATCTTTCTGGAGAGAATCATGCAAGAGACCGTAGAAGATCACCACACCTCCATCAGCATTGGCGGCAGGCCGGTCTGCAACCTTCGTTTCGCAGACGATATCGACCTCACGGGGGGCAGCAACATCGAGCTCCAGGATCTCACAAACAGACTTGTCACAAGAGCAAGTGCCTACGGCATGGAGGTCAGCACAGAGAAGTCAAAGATCATGGTCAACAGCACGACTAACAGCAGTGCCAACATAACCATGAATGGTGAGCCCCTGGAAGAAGTGACCAGCTTCAGGTACTTGGGAGCAACCCTGTCCAAAGATGGCACCTGCACAGCAGAAATCCGAATCAGGATCAACTCCGCATCAGCAGCGATGGCCAGACTCAACAGAGTGTGGAAGAGCAACATCAATTTCCACACAAAATTCCGGCTCTACAAGTCACTAGTGGTCTCCATCCTCTTATATGGTTGCGAGACATGGACACTGCTGGCCGAAACAGAAAGAAGAATCCAGGCGTTTGAGACCAGGTGCCTGAGGAAACTACTCCGCATCTCCTACAAAGAACACAAGACCAATGAATATGTGCGGAACCTGGTCACTAACCTAGTTGGGCCCCACGAACCACTTCTGGCAACCGTCAAACGACGGAAGATGGCATGGTTTGGCCACGTCATCCGTCACAACACCCTCTCCAAAACCATCCTTCAAGGTACCGTTGAAGGAGGGCGCAGACGAGGACGGCAGAGAAAGAGCTGGTCCGACAACATAAAGGACTGGACCAAAATGACCATGCCAGATCTCCTCAAGACAGCCACCAACAGAAGAGCCTGGAGAGAAACGGCGGCTGCCTCATCACGTCCCCCCAACGACCCCAGCGGTCAAGGGAATGACTGACTGACGAGCGAACGATTACGACGACAGCGTGCTTGCAAGTGAATCTGCCAGTCTGCCTATCTGTCATTCGTAAGAGGACTGGTCATCACTGAATTTGGAGCAGCACATGAACGAAGCCTGCGAGATTTGAGACAGAGAGGCGAGTTGGAAAGGGTTCGACTGCTCAGTGCGAGTCTTGTTTCACATATGTTTTAAAACTTGTTGTAGGTACCGTGGCTTACATTTGACTTCTCTCTCTCTCTCTCTCTCTCCTCTCCTCTCTCTGTCTGCCTGCCTGCCTGTCTACCTGTCTGTCTCCATCTCTATCTCTGTGTCCGATTGTCTGTCTGCCTCGTCTTCTGTCTCTGTCTCTCTCTCTCTTTGTCCCTTTCTCTCTGTGTCTGTCTGTCTGTCTTACAGTAGATTCATTTTTTTCACTATCGTCGTTTGCATGCAACAGCCTCCTCAGTTTTTCAGTCTAATCCAAAAGACTTTGCAAAAGGTCGGGCTTTGCTTACAGATGTTGACTCCAGAGAAAACCAATCTGTTCAACTGGCTAGAGGACAGGACCACAACATGTTGCTGCAGGAGCTGAGTGAACGAGACGAGTTTATAACTAATTCGTTGACAGATGAAAGCTATTGGACTATGCGAACAAATGCTGACTATAGACAAAAACAGTCTGCTTTAACTGTAGGGGATGGAAGCAAAGCCATTCAGGTCAAAACAACGTTTCATCCACAAGGTATACTGAGGCTGCCCACAATTTTCTTTCGGCTGCAGGAGCAGAGTGAGTGAGATGACTCGATGACTTAAATTCCGAGACGGATGAAATCCAGTTATCTGGCCATGACAGGGAAAAAACGTATGATTTGAAGTATGTGCCAGATTAGGTGATTGATGTTGCATTCCCAACATAGTTACCAGGCAGGTGGTGCCACACAAAAGGCTGAAAGAGAAAAAACACTCCTGTTACCATTGCTGCAGTTGCTTTGTTGCTGCAAGTTCGCCGCTTCATCAGTCTGGTCCATCACTAGAGAGTGACACGAGTTCTGACCTATCGATAAGAACTGGAAAAACGTTTCAACACGATACTTCATCCCAACACCAAACTGGCCAGCTTGGTGTTGTTGTTTTTGTACTCCCTGTTCTTATAGAACAGGGAGTACTTTAGAATGGGAACGAAAAAATGCTGTCTGTGTGTCTGTCTGGTGTTCCGTGGTCAAAATGGTTCCACTCGCTCCAGACAAAACTATGGGGCCGATCTTTCTGAAAATTTGTATGTATGTTCATTATGGGCCACGGATGATGCCCGATGTTTTACTTTACCGCTATAGCCGTTACTAACGGCTGTAACGGCCTGTAACGGTTTTTCTTCTTTATGGAATATCTCAGAAAGTACTAGGCCGATCTTTGTAAAAATGAGCAGGTACGTTCATTATGGGTCACGGATGATGCCCGATGTTTTAGTTTACCTCGTTATAGCCGTTACTAACGGATGTAACGGCCTGTAACGCTTTTTCTCCTTTATGGAATATCTCAGAAAGTACTTGGCCGATCTTTCTGAAAATTTGTAGGTATGTTCATTATGGGTCACGAATAATGCCCGATGTTTTAGTTTACCGTTAGAGCCGTTACTAACGGCTGTAACGGCCTGTAACGGTTTTTCTTCTTTATGGAATATCTCAGAAAGTACTTGCCGATCTTTCTGAAAATTTGTAGGTATGTTCATTATGGGTCACGAATAATGCCGATGTTTTAGTTTACCGTTAGAGCCGTTACTAACGCTGGAACGGCCTGTAACGGTTTTTCTTCTTTATGGATATCTCAGAAGTACTTGGCCGATCTTTCTGAAAATTTGCAGGTATGTCATTATGGGTCACAGATGATGTCCGATGTTTTAGTTTACCCCGTTATAGCCGCTGCTAACGGCTGTAACGGCCTGTAACGGTTTTTCTTCTTTATGGAATATCTCAGGAAGTACTAGGCCGATCTTTCTGTAAATGTGTGCGTGTGTTCATTAATGGTCACGGATGATGCCCGATGTTTTAATTTACCCCGTTATAGCCGTTACTAACGGCTGTAACGGCCTGTAACGGTTTTTCTTCTTTATGGAATATCTCAGAAAGTACTCGGCCGATCTTTGTGAAAATTTGTAGGTATGTTCATTATGGGTCACGAATAATGGGCGATGCTTTAGTTTACCGTTATAGCCGTTACTAACGGCTGTAATGGCCTGTAACGGTTTTTCTTCTTTATGGCATATCTCAGAAAATACTTGGCCGATCTTTGTGAAAATTAGCAGGTATGTTCATTATGCGTCACGGATGATGCCTGATGTTTTAGTTTACCCCATTATAGCCGTTACTAACGGCTGTAACGTGTTTTCTTCTTTATGGAATATCTCAGAAAGTACTGTGCCGATCTTTCTGAAAATTTGTAGGTATGTTCATTATGGGTCACGAATAATGAGCGATGTTTTAGTTTACTGTTAGAGCCGTTACTAACGGCTGTAACGGTTTTTTCTTCTTTATGGAATATCTCAGAAAGTACTTGGCCGATCTTTGTGAAAATTTGCAGGTATGTTCATTATGGGTCACGGATGATGTCCGATGTTTAACGTTATAGCCGTTACTAACAGCTGTAACGGCCTGTAACTGTTTTTCTTCTTTATGGAATATCTCAGAAAGTACTTGGCCGATCTTTGTGACAATTAGCAGGTATGTTTACTATGGCTTACGGATGATGCCCGATGCTTTAGTTTACCGTTATAGCCGTTACTAACGGCTATATCGGCTCATAATAGTTTTTCTTCTTTATCGAATATCTCA
The DNA here is from genome assembly GCA_033310375.1 of Conus canariensis. Classification (NCBI taxonomy): domain Eukaryota; kingdom Metazoa; phylum Mollusca; class Gastropoda; order Neogastropoda; family Conidae; genus Conus; species Conus canariensis. The sequence continues at coordinate 30,726,440 of CM065736.1, forward strand.
GAAAATACCAGCCGATCTTTCTGAAAATTTGTAGGTATGTCCATTATGTGCGACGGATGATGCCCGACGTTTTAGTTTACCGTTGTAGCCTTTACTGACGGCTGTAAGGCCTGTAATAATTTTTTTTTTTTATGGAATGTCTCAGAAAGTACTTGGCCGATCTTTCCGAAAATTTGTAGGTATGTTCATTATGGGTTACGGATCATGCCCGACGTTTAATTTACCGTTGTGGCCGTTACTAACGGCTATAACGACCCATAACGGTTTTTGTTTTTTATGGAATATCTCAGAAAGTAAGTGGCTGTCTTTCTGAAAATTTGTAGGTATGTTCATTATGGGTCACAGAGATGCCCGATGTTTAAGTTTACCGTTATAGCCGTTACTAACGGCCCATAATGGTTTTCTTCTTGATGGAAATCTCAGAAAGTTCTTGGCCGATCTTTCTGAAAATTTGTAAGTATGTTCATTATGGGTCACAGATGATGGCCGATGTTTACCAGAACAGCCATTACTAACGGTTACACCAGCCCAAGACGGTTTTCCTCTTTATGGAATATCTCACGCGTATTCAGGATAAACTGGGAGTACGTTTATATGCTTTGCATCTTGTTATTTTTTATAGCCCCTTCCCCCCTCCAGCTGCAAGACAAAATAAAAGTCTGGGTTGTATTTTCAGAGGATGTTAAGTCGGGTTAAGAGATGTGCGGTGGTTATGGAAGCTAAGGAGAGTGGAGAGAAGGGTGGATGTTACAGTGTTTATAGAATGTCTTCACCCACAACTGCATCTCTTACAGAAAAAAACCCAA
>CM065736.1:30732245-30747245 GCA_033310375.1 Conus canariensis
GTGATACTGACAGTTGTTTGGTCCATCAGTGATACTGACAGATGTTTGGTCCATCAGTGATACTGACAGATGTTTGGTCCATCAGTGATACTGACAGATGTTTGGTCCGTCAGTGAGACTGCGAGAGGGAAAGCGAGATTTTGATCAGTATCAATCGCTAGGAAACGAAGAAATTGACATCATTCGATGAACTGCCTAGCCTTACACATTCATGAATAATAGCAACGATAACGATAACAACAACAATGACAGTGATAGTAATGATAATAATAGTAATAACAACAACGACGACAATATGATAATTATGATAATGATAATAAAAATAATAACAATAACAATGGTGATGATAATAATAATAGTAATAATAATAACAATAATGATAATAATGCTACTACTACTACTACTACTAACAATAATAATAATAACAACAACAATAATAATAATGATAGGAGTAAGTAGTAGTAGTAGTAGTAGTAGTAGTAGTAGTAGTAGTAGTAATGATAATAACAATAATAATGATAATAATAACAGTAGTGAAGCGGCCTTCTTTCAGAGTGTTTCTGTGTGCGTCTTCCTTTTTGCTTCCCATACAAATCTACTGTTTATATCCGATTAGAGACCCGATGTTCGACAGATTTTCAGTTCAAGTATCACCAAGCCGAAAAGACAGTCATCATTATCCAGGGTTGTCACTGCGCAGACCTCCCCCCCCCCCCCCCCCCCTCTCCCCAGCAAATTTAAAGTATCTGCAGCACTCCATCATATAGTAGCTAAACTGTGAGCATCCTTAACAGGCTATATACATCAGGCATAATCCACTGTGCTCGATGTACTGCCCTCCCGATGACATAAAGGGTATGCTGCACAAAACTTTAAGAGACCTACAAGGAAAACGCCCAGAGAGAAAACGTACTGCAATAAAAGATTACCAAAAAAAAAAGACAGTTATGTCCACTAAACGGTGTTACTATCTTCATCAGTTAATGTCCACTGTGAACGGTGTTTACTATCTTCTCATCAGTTAATGTCCACTGTGAACGGTGTTTCCTATCTTCTCATCAGTTAATGTCCACTGTGAACGGTGTTTACTATCTTTCATCATTTTATTTTCATGTTAATGTCCACTGTGAACGGTGCTTACTAGCTTCTCATCAGTTAATGTCCACTGTGAACGGTGTTTCCTATCTTCTCATCTAACCATCAAATAACAACACTATAGCCGAGGTTTTTTCAAAATAAAAATTGCTGAAATTGAAGCAAGAAAAAATTTGTTAGAATTAAGTCAAGTAAAGGAACAGAAAGGCAACAAAAAAAAAAAAAAAAAAAAAAAGAAAAAAGGACAAAAATAACAGAGCTTTAGAAAAAGCGAAGGGCGGTTGCGAGGAAAGGTGTGGAGAGAGGGGAGGTGTGTGTGTGTGTGTGTGTGTGTGTGTGTGTGTGTGTGTGTGTGTGTGTGTGGGTGTGTGTGTGTGGTGTGTGTGTGTGTGTGTGTGTGTGTGGGTGTGTGTGTGTGTGTGTGTGTGTGTGTGGTGTTGTGTGTGGTGTGGTGAGAGAGAGAGAGAGAGAGAGGAGATGTGAGTGTGTGTGTGTGGTGTGTGTGTGTGTGAGAGAGAGAGAGAGAGAGAGAGAGAGAGAGAGAGTGTGTGTGTGTGTGTGTGTGATGGAGAGAGAGAGAGAGAGAGAGAGAGAGAGAGAGAGAGTGTGGCGTGTGTGTGTGTGTGTGTGTGTGTGTGTGTGTGTGTGAGAGAGAGAGAGAGAGAGAGAGAGAGAGAGAGAGAGTGCGCGCGCGCGCGCGCGGCCGCGTGGTGTGTGTGTGTGTGTGTGTGTGTGGTGGTCAGAGGAGTTGGAGACAGAGACACAGAGAATGCCAGAAAAGAGGAAATTACAAGCACAAAGTTACTTGAAAGACGGAATACACTTTGTATTCAAAGAGTACCCGGGCATCTCCGATGTGTTAGGGTGAACTGGGTAGGGAAGTGCGGGTCGAGGGATGAGGGAAGTAATTACGCTTTCGACGAAAACCTACAGCACAAGCCATGATGTACAGATAATTTGCTTTTGGGTTTACATAACAAAGTTCTCTTGACTAGTAGCAGAGTAAGGCGACTGCCGGCGGAAATCTGACCAATTCTTAAAAGGTTTAAGTAACAAATCCGCCAAACATGAAGAAACGAATCACAAGACAAAACACGTTTCGATCTCTTCTCTTCATCAGGCAAGATAAACAACACTCAAGACAACGAAATTGAAGAACGAGCAAACACTTATCAAATTTTGCGTAAGATGGGCAGGTGGAGCTCTCCTGTGCGGTAGAAAGCCAGAATCTGTTTGTCTGTCTGCCTATCTGTCTTTCTGTCTGACAACGCCCATCTCGCGCAGAATTTGACAACATAAGTGATTGCTCGTCTTCATTTTCGTTGTCCTGAGTGTTGTCTGTCTTGCCTGAAGAAGACCTAAGAGGTCGAAACACGTGTTTTGTCTTGTGATTCGTTTGTTCATGTTTGGCGGATTTATTATATAAACTTTTAAGGATTTGTTCTCTTGACTGTTTTAGCCGTCTTTCCTCACATCACAAGAAACCATCCCAGACCAATGGCCGCCCCTTGCTGTATCCGTCTCAACGTGGGGGGCAAGTTGTTCCTGACCACTGCCGATACTTTACGCTCCCTGCCTGACACCAGACTGGGACGAATGGCCTCAGACGACTCCCTCACCGATCAACCGGATGTGGAACTCTTCTTCGACAGAAACCCCAAAATCATCAACAACCTTTTGGACCTCTACCGCACCGGAGAGCTCCACCTGCCCAAGAACCTTTGCGCCGGACGATGGAGCGGGAACTGGAATTCTGGCAGATTCCCAGGGAACTGATTCGTGAGTGCTGTTTTCGGCAGTTTCAGGAGTATAAAGAGGATGCTGATATTACGGCTGAGATTGACGAAATTTTAGCATTTCCCTACGACTCGGAGGAGAAGTGTCAAAAGCTATCAACGAGGGGCAAGATCTGGTTGATGATGGAACGATCACGACTTAATGTGGCTTCCAAGGTGAGTGGGAGTGGGAGAAAAGGAACCAAGAGACAGTGAGTGGGAGTGGGAGAAAGGAACCAACAGACAGTGAGTGGGAGTGGGAGAAAAGGAACCAACAGACAGTGAGTGGGAGTGGGAGAAAAGGAACCAACAGACAGTGAGTGGGAGTGGGAGAAACGGAACCAACAGACAGTGAGTGGGAGTGGGAGAAAGGAACCAACAGACAGTGAGTGGGAGTGGGAGAAAAGGAACCAACAGACAGTGAGTGGGAGTGGGGAAAAGGAACCAACAGACAGTGAGTGGGAGTGGAGAAAAGGAACCAACAGACAGTGAGTGGGAGTGGGGAAACGGAACCAACAGACAGTGAGTGGGAGTGGGAGAAAAGGAACCAACAGACAGTGAGTGGGAGTGGAGAAAAGGAACAACAGACATGAGTGGGAGTGGGAGAAAAGGAACCAACAGACAGTGAGTGGGAGTGGGAGAAAAGGAACAACAGACAGTGAGTGGGAGTGGAGAAAAGGAACCAACAGACAGTGAGTGGGAGTGGGAGAAAAGGAACCAACAGACAGTGAGTGGGAGTGGGAGAAAAGGAACCAACAGACAGTGAGTGGGAGTGGGCGAAACGGAACCAACAGACAGTGAGTGGGAGTGGGAGAAAAGGAACCAACAGACAGTGAGTGGGAGTGGGAGAAAAGGAACCAACAGACAGTGAGTGGGAGTGGGCGAAACGGAACCAAGAGACAAACAGATATGTAGGCATAGATAGGAAAAATGAATTGATGGATGGATGGACAGAAAGAAAGCAAGAAAGGTAGACAGACAAAGAGATAGATAGACAGATAGATAAATAGATAGATAGAGATGGACAGATAGATAGATAGATAGATAGATTGATAGATAGATAGATAGATAGATAGATTGATAGACAGATAGATAGATCGATAGACTGAAGGTAGATAGATCTATAGATAGATAAAAAACCAGACCTATAAATGGATAGAAAAATAGATCTATAGATCCATACACACATATATACATGCATACATACGTACATACACACATACATACATATACACACGCATACACACATGCATACATACACACATATACACATACATAGCACATACATGTGTACACACACACAACACACACACACACACACACACACACACACACACACACACACACATACACACACACCGACAACAACCTTTCATCAACACAACAGGTTTCGGCATGCAAAATTCGAACGGTTCACCCCGAGCAGAGCATGTCGCCGTAGTAAAACACGACTCGTTCTTTGTTTGTTTGTTTGTTTGTTTTTCTAACTGTGTATGTTTGTTTACCTGTCAAAATGAATTATGCTACAGAATCTTATAGGGACAAAGTCTTTGTTGTGCTGCTTGTTTTTCAACACGCACCATGCAGATGCTGCACATGAAACTTGGGTTTCTCTTTCGTTCTTTTTCCCGTTGCCTTTTATTCTGTCCCCTTTGCTCCTTGTCTTTATCTCCCTTTAACCTTGAATTTTCTCATCGTTCATTTTTTCTAGCTTTTAACATTTTACTTCTTTTCGTTGCTGTTATTGTTTTTCGTAATTCTTTCTTTTACCATAGCTTCGATTTTTCCTCTGGCTTTTTTTTTTCACTTATATACATATTTTTCTTGCCTTATCTATTTTCACTTTACTATCCCACCTTTCTTTGTAAGCCTTTTTTCGCGCGCGCGCGCGCGCGCGTGTGTGTGTAAATATTTCCCTTTTTCTTGCATTTTGTTTTCCCTTTTCTTCCTTTCCTTAATTTTCACTTTGATTATCAAATGCACCCCCCCACCCCCCCTTTTTTTGGTCTAGTTTCTTATCTCCAATATCTCCGATTTTCACATTCTTACACATCAGCTGTGTTTCTCCTTTTTGTTGTTGCTACTGCTCCCTCACACAGATCTGGGGCATCGTCTACTTCTCCATGGTGTCCTTCTCTACCTTCCTCTACTGCCTGGAGTCCGTCATGAGCCTCAGGAGGGTCACCCCGCTCTTCGAACAGGAAGTGACCCAAAGGAACGGGTCCTTGGACCAGGTGATGTCCACCATGACCCTCATGGACCAGTACTACGTCACCATCTCAGACCCCTGGATCCTGACTGCCTCAGAGCTGGTCTTCGTCTTCTTCCTCCTGGAGTTCCTGCTGCGGTTCCTGTGCTGCCCCGTTAAGAGGTTCTTCTTCCAGCAGGCCAGGAACAGGCTGGACACGTTCCTTCTCCTGCACAACCTGGTGGAGCTTCTGGTGAGAAAGCTGTACCTGGAAGGGAGGCTTTACTTCTCCCCGCTCGTCACTGACGTGCTGTTGTTCTTCTTCTCTTTGACGGCCTTGAAGCTCTTGAGGATTCTGTACATCGTCAAGGACTTTGATATTATAAAGGTGAGACGGGTGTTGGTCTGTTTGTTTGTTGATTTTTCTTCTTCAGAGGTAAGTGTTTGCGGGCACTTTCTCATCTTACAGCATCTCTTATGTTTGTGGAACACTGTGTCTTAAGATCCTTTACATCGTCAGAAACTTTGATATCATGAAGGTGAGACGGGTTGGTCTGTTTGTTCGTTGATTTTTCGAAGGTGCACGTTTGTGGGCACTTTCTATATCTGTTACGCTTGCGGAGTGTGTTATGTTTTGTGGAATGTTGCTCGTTTTCGGCAAGTGAGGGAGATTTAGGAGCTACGGCGAGGGTTAAGTTAGGCTAGATTATGGATAAGGCTACTAAAAAAACCAACATAAAAGCCATCAACGACAACGACAACAACAAGGAATGGCCTTGTGCTGCAAACGTTCGTTTTTGAGTGGAGGCTGGGAGGCTAGTTGGTTGTCTGTTTTGTTGTTTGGGTTGTTGGTTGCCTATATGACTAGTATTTTTTTTCCCTGTTTTTTGTATATTGATTTGTTGGTAGGAGGTTGGGTGGGAGTGGGTGGTATTAGCAAAACTGATTTTGTGTAAATGAATGGAATGTATTCGCCAGAAAGTTTTTTTTTATCTAAGGAATGGGAAGAGTACAAGAAAAGTATGAGGGTGTGAGAGTGGAGAATGTGTGGGGGGATGGGAAGGGGCGTGGGAGAAGGTACCAACAGAAAGGCATTTCCTTCAAAGAATCAAATCTACTTTCCAAAACAGTTATGGCATGGAATTTTTTTTTAAACAGAGGTACAAATCAAGAAACGAATAATCAATATGTAATTTACATGCTGTCTAGGTGTCTGTGTCATTGTTCCTTCTACAAATCAACAACTAACCTTTGACACTCTCAAGGCATGGCATGGTAACTCATCAGCACACAAAGGAGATCAACAGCGAGTTTCTCTTTGTGTTGAAAAGTCCACATCTGTTCAACTCGACAATACTGTACAGCGAAGCAATGAAGGGATATGAGATGCGTCTTGGGGAATCAAAGTGGTCAGACCCAGGGTAAAGGTCATCTCTCTCCCTTGATTTTACCCAAAATCAAATTTTAATGGTTAAAGAGGAGGATTAAGGGAAAGGACATAGACAATTACGAATTTTGGGTTGGGGAAGGGAGGAAGGGGCGGAGAAAATGGGGAGTTGGAAGGGAAGTCAAAAAGGGGGAATATAGTGGGTGGGAAGATGAGCAGGGAGGTAATATAGTAGAATACAGTGATGGGGAGATGAAGGGTAAGGTTACAGGGATGGTGGGGGGGGGGGGGGGTATGAGAGGACAGAAACAATTGCGGTGGAGGAGGGGAGGAGGGGGAGGGGACAGGTTAAACAGCTAGTCTCTCTCTCTCTCTTTCTCTCTTATTCCTCTCTCTCTCTTCTCTCTCTCTCTCTCTCTCTCTCTCTCTCTCTGTGTGTGTGTGTGTGTGTGTGTGTGTGTGTGTGTGTGTTAAAGATAAAAGGTGGGAGTAAGGGAAGTTGGTTTATGTAACTTGCAAGTGCGCTAGGTGACTGGGTACCACACGCAGCGGTTGTTTGGACTCATGCACTTGTAATGGTTTCACCAGGGATGTGAGCGTTGCCTTTGTTGTTGATGTGTTTGGTTGTTAATCTGCTCCCATCACTTACAATTTAGTCCTACCTGTTTCTCTGATTTTGCAGTGTTGTCTACCAGAAAAAAAAAAATCATTTTCTATCTATGAGTGAAATGTACGCTGAAATAATGGCAGGTGTCAGAAAGGGATTAAAATGTGCTAAATTAAATATAGGACAGAAGTTAACTCTCTCCATTCAGAAGGAACCATTCATCTGTAGTCACAAGTAGACAAACACGCACACACGCGTTCTTGTCTCAAATACCAAATCCAAATAAGGTTATCTCCAGTAAGAGGCTCCAACTTATCATTCAATTTAAAGTTTTACAAATGAACAGCAGTAATCAGCATTCCTTTCTCATGAAAATGTATTACTCACCACAGGCCCCCAAGGCCATCAAAACTCCCTTGAATACAGTCACAGGCTGTCATAGCCAATTTGTACAGAGTTCCCAAGGACTATTCCATCACAGGCCCCTAAGGCCATCAAAAATCCCTTGAATACAGTCACAGGCTGTCATAGCCAATTTGTACAGAGTTCCCAAGGAATATTCCATCACAGGCCGCTAAGGCCATTTCTTCAGCCACACATGCTCACTTACAAACAGATTGATCGTCCTAAACCTACCAAGGTCAGGTCACTACTAACTGCCTTTAAACGCCGTCTGTGCTTGTGTCTGTTTACCACACGGTGTCAATCTCAAAACGAAGCACTTCACCACTAAAACTGAAAATTTATCGAGATCCGTGGACAAAATACTATGCCAGATAAAAATGTCAGCCGTCAGTTGCTGTCAGTGTTGGAATTAACTTGACGTCACAATAGTTCTACTGTGTAAATAACGCCTTATACCTGACGTAATAATCAATTTTGACGTGATAAAGCCTTCGTCATACTCGGAGAGCAGGCATCGACTTGACACAGAGTCAACTTAAAGATCCCTTTAATGGAGGCTAAATCATTGGTCATATAACTGTGGACATATGACAGTAGGTATTTTTTACATTATTGCTGTTTGCTGTCCCATATTCCTGGCCTTTTTGGGTGACAATATTTCTACGCTTGCCATCCCACCTCCTCCACACACATCTACACCCATGGTACATGCTGGTAGGGGGAGAATAAATTCGAGCGTTGGCATTTTGGAGAGTAGCCAATGTGTATTCCTGATGCCCACCACTCTGTGGCTCTTCTGGCAGATTCTGCTGCTGTCCGCCAAGGCCAGCCTGAAGGTGCTGATGTTGCTGGCAGTGTGCATCCTGTCGCTGTCCACCCTGTACGGCACGGTGCTCTACCTCACCGAGCTGCTCACCGAGAACTTCACCTTCACCACCATCCCTCACGCCATGTGGTACGCCGTCGTCACCATGACCACCGTGGGCTACGGGGACGTGGTGCCTGCGGGCACGCTGGGCCGGTTGCTGGGTATGCTGTGTGCCTTCAGCGGCCTCATCACCGTGGCCCTGCCCGTGGCCGTGGTGGCCTCCAACTTCAGCAGGTACCACGACAACCTGGCCTCCAGGACCCAGCTCAGGGCCCGCCTGGCGTACTCCAAGGACAGGCCTGAGGTCCTGCTCCTCCAGAAGAAGGAGGTGGAGAAGGGGACTGTGAAGGACCACCAGTGTTACCTCAGGATCCCGACCAAGAGGAAAGACTCCCAGGACGGCTCCCGTGAAGGGAAAACACACACCAGGAGCTAGGCTGGACCCGCTGGTAACTTACTGCCTAGTATGGGTCAATCAGAGGAACTGAGAAAACAGACACACTGGCCAAGAAGGGAGCACAGAAGGAGTAACTCAACAACACTGTGTCCCGTTACGGCACATCTCAGGAAGAAGATGACAGCTTCAACATCTCCACCACAACCCAATGACAACGACCTTCTTTTGCAGCGGTGGGCAGCAGGTGAAGATCTTCCGTCTGAGGGTTGACCATAACCGCTCGCGCCACCACATGCATACAAGATTTGGTGTTGGACAGACAGGCGAGTGTCTCTGAGGAGAGGGACATGGGACCGTAGACCATATCCACCGAACTACCTTAGACATGCTGTGGAATGGACAGGGTCTGGCCAACACTGACAGTGCTGGCACCAAGCTTTTCCGATCCTGGAAGATCTAGGGGGCGTGGCAGACGTCAGTCGAATTGCTGGGGTGCACGTCTAAAGGGACCCGAAAAAGCACGAAGTAGTAGAGGTCAAGGTTAACCACAGAATGAGTTCTACCCTTAGATTTAAGGCCCCGTCACACGATCCGTTTCAACCTTACGTTTGGGGAGGACGTCCTGAACCCGACAGCAAACAAATCGTGTGTCGTTATGAATGTTTGCTGGAAAGCTCTGAGGGTGTACCCTTGGACCTGTTCTTTCCATAAGTTGCAGCTTCTCTTTCTAACAGATGAAAGCTAGTCCCCTTCTATTCGGCTCCCATTTGGTGCACTGACTCCTCCTTTGCAATTGCTGACAAACGTGAGTGTTGATCTGTCCCAATCAGAATCTACTAAAGGTTTTCGTGATCACGATATTTCAAGAAGAATATACACTCTATGAATAACGCCCAGCAGGTTCTGGCTCGCTGTGTCATCCGGGTCCGAATTACGAAACCAATCTAAATTGTGTGTGTGGTGTGCGTGGGTTGCGTGCGTGCGTGCGTGCGTGCGTGCGTGTGTGTGTGTGTGTGTGTGTGTGTGTGTGTGTGTGTGTGTGTGTGTGTGTATCCTTTTGCGGTTTTAGAAAGTTTCTTGAAAATCCGTTCTGAGCCGTCGAAAAAAAGTACTTTATTTTATCTTCTTCTTTTTTTTTTTTTTCCCCCCAGAGGAACATGCTTTATTCAGCTAACAGGAGAAATACATATGCGCATAAAGAGGACAGTGCGCAGAGATTTTCACACATACATTAAACTGATAATACATAAATATTTCTAGCTATTGTGAAAAATAGAACCAAAAAACACAAACAGGTATGAATACAAACTTAGGCACATTAAACACAAGCATATTCCAGTAATTTCCACGAATATGGAATTTAACATAGCTGATAATATCAATGGTATGAACAGAAAAACAATAGTCCCCATACATTGCTTTGATACATCATTTCATTATTTCAATTAATTTCAGGAGTTTACATTTTTACAAGGTCCCCCCCCCCCTCACCCTCCCTCCCCCCCCACCCCCCCCCCCCCCCCCCCCCCCTTATACTCAAACTTCACTCTAAGTCTCATTCTCTCTTTAATCCCACTCCCCCTTCATATGCACACCCCTCTCTGTCTTCCTACAGTGTTTATGGATGTCTGACTATTTCTTGCCGGTTGTTACCTAGTATCTAGGAAACATTATGGAAAAAAAAAAAAATAATAATAAAAAATTAAAAAAAATGCCAGGAGCATTTAGTTGAAGTTGTTGTTTCTTATGTGTACCGCTTAATATTAAGTGTTGATTATAATTGACATAAATAAGTCAATATACATGTCTAAGTAAAAGAAAAAAAAGGAAAACATTAAAAAAAAAAAGAAAAAAAAGGATAACCACCTTGGCTTTGTGACGATTTTAACTTTTTTAAGGCATGTTTTTAAAGAATTTGACATTTACTCCTCAAGCAGACCTGTATAAGGTGCCCATTTTCTTTCAAACTCCAACAGCTGCATTTCGGAGCTATATATATATTTTTCAATACGATAATTCCTTTTCAAATCTTTTACGAAAAAATTTAGTCTAGGCTTACTTTGATTAATCTACATTTGTAGATGAAATATTTTGCCCATAGTATAATAATATTGAATATTTCGTCCGTTTGAGTTATTTCATCAGTGCCAAACAATATTAATTCAACGTTAAATGACATTCGCACATGATGTGCGGTTTTCTGTTTAAGTAACATTTCCAGATTTTGCCAAAATGTTTTAGAGTAAGTACATAGCCATAAGCAGTGGTGGATAGAATCTCGTTCGCTATTGCAAAAAGTACATCTATCATTTTCAGTTACCCCCATTTGTTTCAAAACAACATTTGTAACAAGGATTCTATGACAAATTCTTAACTGAAACCATTTCAGTTTTATTTCTTTTATTTTATTAGCCAACTTTAAAACCACGTTCCAGTCAACAAAAGTATCAATTGTTTTCTCCCAGTTCTTAAACGGTTTTATATAAAAAATTATCTGCATTTTTTGAAGATGATTATAGTATAATCTTGAACCTTTTTTCACACTGCATATTATTTGAAGTGCTTTTGGATGTTGATATCCAACGTTGCTGTCTATTTTGATAGCTCTTATTCTCATGTATTCTTTTATTGCTTGTATACAACTGACATACCGTAGATAATTCACATTTATTTTATATTTTCTGCAGAAATCATCCCAACTTAAAAAATCACCACTTTCGTTTAGAATATCTTTTACAAGGAAAACATTGTTAAGTGCCCAATTTCTCCAGAAGAAGTATGTTTGGTCGATTTAAATTTATCATTGTAAAAAATAGGTTCAGAGACAATTTCTTTGCTTTCATTTAAATCGATATTAGTATTTAGATCTGCGAATGCTAAAAACACATCTCTCCAGAAAAAATTACATCGGCTGTTAGTGTAGCGTTTTGCTCCATAACTACTGAGATTGTTTACTTCTGGACATAGCGTCTGAATTACTATTTTCCATTTTTGAGATCCAATATACAGCTTTCTTATCCATGCTAGTTTTAATGACTTTATAAAAGTTTTTATGTCTGGGATTCCTAGTCCCCCGTGTTCAATGTCGTAGGTGGAATATGTTTTTTTGACTTTTGTTGGTTTGTTGTCCCATATGAAATCAAAGCACATCTTTGTAGTGATTTAATCTCAACATCTGGTGGGTTAGGTAATAAAATCCATAAATAAACTAACTTTGAAAGAATAAGTGACTTCAGTATTGCAACTCTGCCTAGTGGGGTACACATTCTTTTTGCCCAAATTTTAAATAGAATTTTTACTTCTAAAAGTTTGTCCGCTACATTAATTTCCGTTAAATTTGTTAAATCGTTTGAGAACCAAAGTCCTAGGATTTTGAATTTTCTGGGGTTCCATTCCATATGCTTATGTGGTAAATATTTTTCAGGTGAGTTTTTCTTTTTTCCTAACCAAACATTTATTGTTTTTTCAAAATTAAGTTTTAATCCCGAAATTTGTTCAAACTCGTTTAATATTTCAAAAACTTTTTCATACGACTTCTTGTCTCCATGCAGAATAAACGTCGTGTCATCAGCAAATTGATTTATTTTAAACTCAGTGTTCGAAATAACTATACCTTTTATTTCTTGATCTTCTCTTATTTTGCATGCTAGAATTTCAGCACACAAAACAAATAGGTAGGGGGAGACTGGGTCGCCTTGACGACATCCTTTTTTAACATCAAAGCTTTGCGAAACTTTTCCATTAACTGTTAAATAAGATTTTATATTGCAATAGAAGATAGAAATCCAGTTACAGGATCTTTACCAAAACCAAATGCTTTAAGCGTTTTTTCTATGAACTTCCAGCTCACCGAATCGAACGCTTTTTCAAAATCAACTGATACAAGCAGTCCAGGCAAATTCTTCTGTTCTAAATAGTGCATCATGTCGTAGATTATTCTCAAATTATCTCCAATGTATCTGTCTTTTATAACCCAGTCTGATCTTCATTTATTAACTTTGGAAGCACGGTCTTTATTCTGTTTGCTATACACGTTGACCCGATCTTATATGTTACATTTAAAAGTGTAATCGGTCGCCAGTTTTTCAAAAATTCTTTTGGCTTATCGCCTTTTGGCAGACATATTATGATCCCTTCCCTTTGTGTTATGGACATTTTACCTTTACTGAAACCTTCGTTAATGCACCTGACTACAAAATCGCCCAATTGCTTCCAGAAAAATTTGAAAAAATTAACAGTCATCCCGTCAGTTCCCGGACTTTTATCATTTTTCATATGCTTTAACGCTATCGTTGCTTCTTCTTTAGATATTATGCCTTCCATTTTATCAGATTCTAATTTAGTTAGTTTTGGTAAGTTTAAGATATATTGTTCTAAGTCAACATTTTTGGTTTGTCTTTCTTCATATAATTCTTTATAGAATGTTTTAGTTTCTTCCAAAATCTCGTCTGTTTCTGAAAGTGTCCGGTCTCCATGTGTTACTAGTTTAAACATTTGTTTGCTCACGAAGTGTCTTTACTCAAGAGAACAAAAATATCGGTTTACTTTTTCTCCATCAGATACCCATCTCGCTTTGGAGCGCAGAATTATACCATCCATTTTTATTTTTCTGATTTCTAAGAATTGTTTCTTCTTTTCTTGTAAGAGCATTAAGTCACTTTTACTTTTGAAGCTATCTTTTTCCAGTTCTTGTATTTCGTGGTCTAACTCTTGCTCTTTCGCGTTAAGTTCCTTTTCTTTTTTATTGAATATGTAATTGTTTTTGCTCTGATTTCCATTAGTAAAGTGTCTAGGAACAACTGGTCTGATATTGTAAATTGTATTTCGTTGTTTGGAATGTCAGTAATTTTTGTTCTTGCGTATGGTAACACTGCATACTGTTCTTTCACTCTTTCGATTATTTCATTAATAATTTCTACATAGTTGCGATCTTTCAGTAATGATGCATTAAATTTCCAAAACATTTTCTTTTTTTCTTCTTTCTTAAAGTTCAATTCTAAGGTTATTAGTGAATGATCACTCCTGTATCCCATGAGAATATCAGCATTTTTTACATTACTGAGCAACGAGTCGGAAACAAGAAAAAAATCCAAACGACTTTGTTGAAGCGGTTGCATTCTTCTCCAGGTAAAACGAGTAATTTCTGGGTTGAGTTCGCGCCAGATATCTACCAGCTCTAAATCAGAAATCATTTGTAATACTGTATCACTAGCTTTAATATTATTAATATGCTTGTAATTATAATAATCTAAATTTGGATTAAGCACAAAGTTCCAGTCTCCTGCTAATACTACATTTGTAACACATAATTCTTCTATTTTCTTTTGGATACTTTTATAAAAATCTGGGTCGTCTTTGTTTGGACCATATATATTCACTAACATAATCTGTTTATCCAGTGTGTTAATAATCAAAATTATATAATTACCTTCACTGTCTTTTATTGTTCTTTCTATCTTAAAATCGAAATTGTTATTGAAGAGAATACCTACACCTCGTGATCTACTATTATTTGATGAAAATGCACACTCATATCCCCATTCAGCACGGATTTGAAGTTCTAGGTTTTTAGTAAAATGCGTGTCCTGTAAAAAGTATATTGAGTATTTTTTTTCCCTCAAGTACTGGAAGACATCCTTTCTTTTTTCATATTTACCCAGACCCTGGCCGTTTAGTGAACAAATTGTTATGCTAGTCATCGTGGAATGGTTTGTTTACTGACGAATAATCGCCCCTTTTTATTTCACTATAATTATCCATGTGATGTTTCCTTTTGAAACCAAAAATTGGCCACAGGCTAGTCGGACTAATCTTTACACACTCTCTCGCATTCTCGCCGCGATCTCTCCTTTTCTCATTCATGCTTTACTCGTGGACGTCGCTCGTGACATGCAGACCATGGAGACGTGATAGTTTTATCCTTGCTCAAAAACAGTTGCATTTTCTGGTGCAAACCCTGCCCCCTCGCCGCCCACCCACTCCCCCGCCCCCCTACCAGTGTTTTGTTGAATGACGACTTCCTACGACAAACACCCCTACCCTCCGAAGTCCCGTAGTAGTAGTAGTAGTAGTAGTAACAATAATAATAATAATAAAAATAGCAATAAAACATTGCAAAAATCTCTCTTCTCCTTGCAAATACCCCCCCCCCCCCCCCCCCCCCCCCCCCCCCTCGGATCATTGACATTCCATACAAAGGCATACAGTGTTGTACATTGATACACGGTTGTTGTATACACTTCCACATACACACGCACATGTCTACTATTCCAAAGACA
>CM065736.1:30752245-30762245 GCA_033310375.1 Conus canariensis
TTCAAACTATTTTCTCCCAAAAGGATAAATGCTAACACAGTCTCATGTCACTGCACGCACTTCACAAGGGCGCGCTCATACTTGGTGACCGGAGCGACAGCAGAACACGTCCGTCTCCTTCGAGCGCCACTCACTGTCTCCATTTTATCTTCTTTTGTTTATTACTTACTGATTGATTGATTGATTCATTCATTTATTCATTTATCTGTCTGATTACTTATTTATTTATTGTCATCTTGCTAACGCACAGACAAAATCAACAGACATGCACGTGAACATAAGATCATCGGTGACAATAAGCAGGAGAACCAGTTCGACTGAGTGAGCCTTAGCATGGAAATAAAACGGAACATGAAGGCAAAGTTCTCGTGAGTAAGTGTCTCCTCTAGCGTCTGCCTCAGGACGGCTTCATATTGACCGCCCCCACCCCACCCCCACCCCCAATCCCCCCCCCCTCCCCCCCCCCCCAAAGTGTGTTGCTGGTGCCGTGGCTGAGACGAGACAAACTAAAACGTGGCTGTGGACGAGCAGCCTGAATGAATGACTTGGAGGTAACGCAACTGAACTGACACGACAAGTGAGACAGACAACAACAACATCATCAACAACATCAACAAAAACAACAACAACAACAACACAACAACAACAACAAATAGTGTGATGCAGGCACGTCTGACAGAGTATTAAAGGCACATTTAGTCTCATAATATTGGCTCATCCTCTCCGATCAACTTACCCGTCTCCCTCCGCTTCTCACTCTCGGCTCTAAATGCATCGTACTCTCTCATGCAAAATCTCTGTCTGTCTCTGTCTGTCTCCCTCTCTCTCTCACGACAAAGTGTTGCTTATCAGTACAATATAAGTGACAACTGCATGTCGATGTGACCACGTGTCGTTGTGACCATGTGTCGTGACCATGTGTCGTTGTGACCAAATGTAGTGCTCTTGTCCTTTTGATCTGGTCACAACGACAGGTGGCCACAACGACACGTGGTCACGACACGTGGTCACAACGACACTTGGTCATAACAACATGTGATCACAACGACAGGTGGTCACAACGACACGTGGTCACAACGACACTTGGTCACAACGACACTTGGTCACAACAACATGTGATCACAACGACACGTAGTCACAAAAACAAGAGGCCGCAACGAAACTTGGTCACAACACGTGGTCACATCGACATGATCCCGACAGGGAGCATTAATTACGATCCGCCAAATAACTTCAGTGCTAGATAAGTCTGTTTTGCTGCACAACTGCAACTGCCAGTGGGGACCAACAAGGGGAAGAACTCTTCCTGTTAAGAAAAAAAGAAACAAAGAAAAGAAAAGAAAGAATCTCACCTGACATGTCAAAACGCTTTTCAGTTTGATCTGATAAGCATCGCTTTCGACAGTCCTTGGTTAGATTCAGTGATGCGTGAGAGTCGATCTGAAATGGGAGGTGGAATTTCTGCAAACGGAAAATGATTTCATATCACATGGGTAGTGCCGTTAACCCAGACAACTGACTTGCACGGCTTGCATCAATCACCGAAATGCCAGCAGTGAAACTGAAACTAGAAACGAGAGGGATAATTGTCTGGAAAAAAGTCCGAAAAACAATCATGGTAGTGTGAACATGCATAATATATCGAAGTTATGGGTGGTAACGTTTCGTTTTGATACACTTTTAAAAAAAAGTTCATAAATCTATTTCAGACATCCTGGTTCAGTCAATGTTCTAAATTACTTTTGTTTTGCTTTTTTTTGATCGTCCATCAAACACCTATGCTTATATGCATGCATGTACGTTCGTATGTATGTAGATATACATATATGCACGGATGCATATTTGTTTATTTTTCAGTGTCAATATCGTTTTGTTATTGGGTAAATTGTCTAGCCGAAGTGTCCGTGCCATTTGTACCATAGTAAAACAGGCGAGGATTCTAAAGCACACTTTGTCAGCTCTATTCCTGATAGCGTCTTGAGTGACGTGACGTCATCGAAGCAAGACGTAAAGTGAGGCGGAAAACGAACATCTAATCTGAAGATTCTATTAATCCTTCAATTCAACCATATCATGTGGCTGAAAGTGTGTTCTACGTGGTTAGGTCTGACTGGATGAGATGTAAACGGCCTCCCTATCCGTATGGTTCAAACGTATCATCAAACTGAGCCTCAAGACCCAAGAATCAACCTTTGCCGAAACGCAAGCAAACGAATCTGAAAACCGCAGCGAAACTAAATCACGCCAAAAATTCCTGTGGATCTCCATATCTTCTGAGTTGTGCAGACTGCAAAGGGGGCTACAGACAGTACAGGTTACCGGTGAGACATTAATGCATGCTGCCTCGATGGACACAAGACCCAATACTGATATGTCTCAATCTCACTCTTTGTGAAAGGTCAGAGCATGGGGCATTTGTGGCTGGCAAATATGAATTGACTGAAACATCGACACCCCCCCCCACTCCCTCCCCCCTCCCTTCTCCCCCTAAAAAAGAAGAAATGTTTTGCTGCAATGCAGTAATGATCAAATGATAAAACTCAACAGAATGAGCAGCAGCGCACTGCATCAGCAGATAAGACGTCGGAAGACCAAGGCCAGGATTTAAACCACAGTGCCAAGGACATCCACGCTGTTGGTTCGGATGAGGAATTTGCACAGGCCCTCGATGCCAGGCGCCTGAAACTCAACCTGCCACGAGCAAACGAAACTGAAGATTGGGAGAAACTGGATGCAAAAATCGTCCAAAGACTCGATGCACTGATAGGGAAAAGCACCCTGGAACACAAACTAGCCACATATGGGGACATTGTGTATGCCACATGTAGAGACGCCTATGGAGCAAAACTACCCAAAGAGAAAACACCTCCAAAGAAATCCAGACGCCAAGAAAAGATGGACAAGATCAGGGTCCAAAAGAAAAACCTCAAGATGCAAATGAAGACCGCACTGCCAGCTGAAAAACAAGGCTTGGAAAAACTGTGGAAAGACCTGAAAGAAAAACACAGCGCCCTCAGCAAAGCGAAATCTGCGAGGAAGAGGAAGAGCAAAAAGAAGAAGACACAAGAGCGCTTCTTCAGAGACCCCTTCCAGTTTGCCAGAACACTGTTTGAGCAGCCAAAATCTGGGACCCTAAGTGTGGACAAAGGAGTTCTTGAGCAGCATCTGAGGAAAACATACTCTGACCCACAGAGCAAAGCACCACTCGACATTCAAGGTCTGGTGTGGCCAACCAACCCTGAGGAACAGTTCAATGGCAAGCCTCCAACGTTGGCGGAAATCAAGAAGGTGGTCGACAAAGCCAGAGCCAAATCATCACCAGGGCCAAACGGAATACCTTACCAGCTTTACAAGAAATGTCCCAAGGTGCTGGAGTGGCTCCACAGGCTGCTGCGATCGGCTTGGAGAAACCAGAAGATCAGCGGCCAGTGGATGACGGCAGATGGTGTGTACATCCCCAAAGAGCAAAACTCAAGTGACATCAGCCAGTTCAGGCCAATATCACTACTGAACGTCGAAGGGAAAATCTTCTTCTCTGTCATGGCAGCAAGGCTGACCAAGTACCTGATGGAAAACAAGTACTTGGATGTGTCAGTCCAGAAAGGTGGCATCCCAGGCGTGGCTGGCTGTGTAGAACACGCCACAATGATCTGGGACGCAATCCAAAAAGCAAAAACAGAAAAGAGAGACCTGGACGTAGTGTGGCTTGATCTGGCAAACGCATATGGATCTGTGCCCCATGTGATGATACAGTTGGCTCTTGAGATGTACCATGTGCCAAAGAACATCCGCGACATGCTCAAGAAGTACTTCAATGGCTTCTCAATGCGGTTCTCTACCAAGGAGTAAACAACAGACTGGATCAACTTGGAAGTGGGTATTGCAATGGGCTGTGCAATTTCCCCAATACTGTTCGAGCTGGCAATGGAACTCATCTTGAAAGCAGCAACAAACAACGCGAGACAAACAGACCTTGGCGATGGATACAAGATGCCTCCTCTCAAGGCCTTCATGGATGACACTACAGTGATTTCATCCAGAGAAGACGAGACACGTCATGTTCTGGAGAGGCTGGACGACATAGTTGCCTCATCCAGAATGAAGTTCAAGCCAAAGAAATCACGGAGTCTCTCACTGAGGAAAGGAAAAGTGGCCGGATCTGTGGTCTTCAGTGTTGCCAACCAGGCCATTCCAACAGTCACAGAAGAACCAGTCAAGAGCCTTGGAAGATGGTATGATGATACGCTGAAAGACACACAAAGAGCAAAAGAAACCAAGCAGATGTCGGAGGAAGGCTTGGAGACCATTGACCAGTGTGGGCTCCCTGGCAAATACAAGGTCTGGTTTCTGCAGTTCATGCTGATACCAAAGCTCCTGTGGCCTCTGATGATATACGACATCTGCACCAGCATAGTGGAGGCAATGGAAGCCAAAATCAACAAGTTCACAAGGAAATGGCTTGGTGTCCCACCCTGTCTGACTGACATAGCGCTGTACTGTCGCCAAGCAAAGCTGAAACTACCACTGAAATCCATCCTGGATGAATACAAAGCAGGGAAGATCAGACTTCAAAGCATGCTGGAGGACTCAGGAGACAAGGTGGTAGAAGCAATCAAGCCCCAGCTGAAGACAGGCAGAAAATGGAAAGTTCAAGAGGCGATGGATTCTGCAAAAGAAAGTCTCAAGATCAGAGAAATAACAGGACACACACAGACCAACAGACAAGGACTGGGGGTGACCAAAACTGAATGGTGGTCAAAGGCCAAAGGAAAAGCCAAAAGAGACATGATGATTCAGGAGATGAGAAAAGAAGAAGACCAAAAAAGACTCTAAAAAGCAGTTCAGCAGAGCCAGCAAGGGCAATGGACAACGTGGGAGAATGCACTCCAAAGAAGTCTCACTTGGAATGACATTTGGCGCATGGCCCCTCTCAGGATCAGCTTCATTCTCAGATCTGCATATGACCTTCTGCCCTCAAATGCAAACCTGGTGAAGTGGGGGAAAACAGACGATCCTGCATGCCCCCTCTGCCATGAAAAACAAACAGTGGAGCATGTCTTAAGCTCATGTAAAGTAGCCCTGGCTCAAGGAAGGTACACATGGAGGCACAACCAAGTGCTCAAAGAGATTGTACAAGTAGTCTGGGCTAGTACCAACACCACAAAAGGGAAAATCAGGACTCCAAAAGCACCCGCAACATTCTTCACGGCAGGAGGCAGCAAATCATGGCCAAGAACAACAGTGCCACTCGAAACATGCAGGCAGAGTCTGCTGGACGGGGCAGATGACTGGGAGTGCACTGCAGACCTCCCAGAATGGAAGAGTCACCCAGAGATCATCAGCAAGAGTGGCATGAGACCAGACATAGTAGTCCACTCTAAGTCAACCAAGCAGCTGATCATGATCGAGCTCACGGTGCCATATGAGAACAGAATGGAGGCAGCTCAAATCTACAAGACTGAAAAGTATGCTGATCTGGCAAACAGCCTGAGGAGAGAAGGCTGTCAGGTCAAAGTCCTCACTGCAGAAATTGGAGCTAGGGGGTTTGTAGGAACGTCTGCATACAGCCTCATGAAACAGCTCTCAGTTGCAGGGAAGGAAAAAACCAGAGCCCTGAAAGCAATGGCAGAAGCGGCAGAGAGGTGTTCAAGCTGGATCTGGTCAAGGAGGAACAAAAGTGAACTTCATAAGGCTTAATTTCCCTACAAATATCAGGTGTCCCTGTGGCTCAGTGGTTAAAGCGCGAGTCATTAAGTGGAAAATGAGCATGTCCAGAGGGTCATGGGTACGAATCCCAGCCATGGCTCGTCCCAAGATGGGAAAAAAAAAGGGGCAGCAGAGGGACATCCGGAGTCATGAACCGGGTGTGGCCCAACCCCCCTAGAGTGTCAGGAGATAGGGGCCGAAACACTTGCTTGAAGGGGGCTTCTCTTCTGAGGACTCTCTGCTGCCACGCTCTCCACGAGTTTCTTTCTACCAACAGACGAACGAATGAGAATTGTGGAACAGGAGTTTTGATTTTCAAAGCCATTCCGCATTTCTGTAAAGAGTATCAAGAACTGCATCGAAGTATTCAATTGAACTTTCATTGTGTGTGTGTGTGTGTGTGTGTGTGTGTGTGTGTGTGTGTGTGTGAGACACAGACAGAGATCTGTTTAGTCCAACTACGAAATGTTCCAGGACCCAGACAAGTGCAGGGACAATTATTTTAGAGACAGCTCCAATGCCCATGATAAACGAGTGCACGTGCTTGTCGCACCAGTCGTTCTATGGTGGCTTCTCCATTTTGAACTGGAATCCCGTGATTTTCCCGTCTTAATTTTTATCCATTTTCTTTCTTTCTCTGTCTCTCTCTCTCTCTCTCTCTCTCTCTCTCTCTCTCTCTCTCTCCTGTCTGTCTGTCTCTCTCTCTGTCTCTCTCTCTCTCTCTCTCTCTCTCTCTGTATGCGACAGGGAGAGGAGGACCAAAATGAGGGGGGGGGGGGGGGGGGGATACGCGGGACGGAAATGAGAGTGGTTGCGGGCAGAGGGTGTAGTCCTTTCTTTCTTTCTGATTGGGCATCAATTGCCTCTGTTGTTTCCTCTGAATTCTCTTGTTCATTTCCACTTAGAAAACTGATAATTCACTGTTCGCCTTTCGCCTGTTATGTATGAGCAGACTGGACAAATGGCTACTTGAGCCTGTTTTTTTTTTCTTTTCCTTTTTTTTGTTGCTTGTTTAGCCCCTCCCCCCCCCCTCCCCCTCCCCCCCAAGCTCTAATGTTTATGTAGCTGTTATCTGTTATTTCCTGTTTTTGTTTGTAAAGGGCCTTTCCCCCCAGAGCTCTAATGTTTCTGTGGCTATTACCTCTTGTTTCCTGTTTTTGTTTGTTTAGTTTTTTTTTCCCCAGAGCTCAAATGTTTATGTGGTTATTAGTTACAAGTGCTTATAGGCGGGTTTTTGTTTTCGTGTATTCATTTGTTTGTTTGTTTGTTTCTATTTTGTTTGGGTTTGGTTTCATGATTTTTTGTTTTGTTTCGTTTTGTTGCTCCGTGTATGTATTTAGAAAGAGTTACACTCCTCATGGCTTTTGTTCCTGTTGCCATTCCTGTAGAGGGGGATTACTCTTCCAAGCGTGTTCTACATTCGCTTCTCGTTTTATGTCCATTCTAGCATTTTGCAAAAGTTGCTGGGTTGCTCGATCGATGCTTTGGATGGCACCTCTGTGTCTGCTGATGTGATCACACGTCGGGATGAGATCCTGCCTGATTTGATGAAGTCAAACTGGTGATTCATATTTCTCGCTGAGTTGGAAGGGGTGAACAATCACTCCCGTCTCCCTGTGATGGGTTACTCTCTGCTCTCGTCTGGCATGGCGTTCTTGATGTTTGTTACAATTTTAAAGGGAGACAAGAGAGGAAGAACTTTTGCAAAAGACGTCATAGCAATAATGACGAGTTACAAGCCTCCCTTTTACTTATCGCTTTTAGATCGTTGTATTTTCGGTCAGTGTAGTGCTATTGTTGATTTTATTTATAACATTTGGAAAGTGAACATATACCAAAATGTTCAGTATGTTTTGGGATCGATTGATAATGCGAGTGGAACATTCATGATTATGTTAGAATGTTCTCCAGGTTTCCGTGAGTTTATAGTGCATTACCGAAGCTTCGTGAATGTTGTAGAAGCTGGCCGAATTACATTCGCATACGCTCGTCACGATTTCATTGGTTAAGCTGACTGATATTCAGAATATTCTAGAAAAGAATAATCAAAGAATATTCTAGAAAAGAATAATCAAGTATGTTCGAGAATATTCTTTAGATAACATATAAAAGAATGAGAGCTGTGCGACTGAGAGAGAGAGAGAGAGAGAGAGAGAGAGAGAGATTTTGAAGAGTTCCAGTCATAGTCGAGTATAAAAGTGTTCCAGTCTTCACTGAGTCTAGTCGATGAAAAGCTGCCATTGGTAGAATATTGTCTGCTGCATGTACAATTGAGTTCCTGTACGACTTATTGAACTTAAGGTCGGGGGACTCTTTTTTGTTCCTATATTCTTCAACGTTTGTAAAGAAAAGGATCTTCTTCGTTTCAGCACCGCCTGGTGTATTTTGTCGTCTGCAAGCCGAACACCTCCCACAGGATCTACAACGAACTCTTACAAGCTAGGCTACTGCACTTACCTTGTACTGAGGAAGTCATCGCTTTAGCGTGTAACAATGTTCCCTTCGGGATGGTGGAGGTTCTGTCGGCACGAAGAGTTCTGCTGCTGGCTGTTTGGTAGTTCTATGCTTCTTACTTCCTCTCTTCTGCCACAATCTTGCATTCTAATTTCTTTGTTTGTTTTGTGGTCGTTCTTCAGTGTCGTAGGTTTCTTTACATGCCTTTGTGAACCATTCGTCTGCGTTTGTTCTCAACACTCTCAGCCCTGATATGGCCCTCTGCGGTCGGCTGGGCTATAAGCAACATTACCAGTACCTCTCAAAACTCTTCCGCAGCCCCTCCATCCCCCACCCCATTGTTCTTTCCTCCCTTTTAAAGTCTGTTTACAGTTTATGACATACCAGCTTTTTGTTGTAAATTGGCGACTCAGTTGTGTTGTGAAAGCTGTACTCACTGTACTCTGTCGACACAGGAGATGTCTGGTTTGCAGTGTGTTGGTCCATGTGACCTTTGTAATGTATTTCTGTTACGGTTAAACATTGTTTTTCAATTGTTTTCTTCTTCTTCTTTAAGTACAGCATCAATACAATCGGCGGAATGACTTATGCATGCATAATTGCCTAGCTGTAACTGGCTTATGTATCTTGATAGTTCAGCTGCCATGTATTCGTTTTTTCGTTTTTTTCCCTGTAAGGATGTAACCTTTCCAAATCATTAGGTGGTCTTCAGTCAACACCTAAGAATTTGTAGAGCGCAAACAAGGATACTTTTTCGCAGTGCACAGCTGCATTATGCAGTGCTCACTACTCTGCACCATACTGTACCATCGGCTGAATCTGCGTGTTAAATAATTTCAGAAATGTGTTCGTAAAATTATTTTTTCAAGTTTTACAACTTTGTTTTAAAAATGCATAACAAAGCATTTTTGGCTCGACTAGAAAGGTTACTGCACGCTGCTACAAACATGAGTCTTGTACAGAAGTAAATTCCCAGGTATTTGTTCATATATACAACTGACATGATAAATCCGCTGGTAGTCCATTCCTGACTAGCGAATTGATAACCTTCTTTCCATTAACACAGCGATATTATTTTTATTTATGTTCCTCCTCAGATGTAGTGCTGGTACTGCGCGATATCAACTAGCTATTTGTATTTGCAGGCCAATAACTGTTTCAGCCAATAAAGCTACATCATCAGCCGGTAATATACTGTAAACAGTTCAAAGTCATCATGAGTAAATGTTGCACCGTCCACGGTGAGAAAGAGAGAGAGAGAGAGAGAGAGAGAGAGAGAGAGAGAGTGTGTGTGTGTGCACTTGCGAGCGTGCACGTCTCTCTCTCTCTCTCTCTCTCTCTCTCTCTCTCTCTCTCTCTCGCTCTCTCTCTCTCTCTGTCTGTCCGTCTGTCTCTGTCTCTCTGTATGTGTGTGTGTGTGTGTGTGTGTGTGTGTGTGTGTGTGTGCGTGTGTGCGTGCGTGCGTGCGTGCGTGTGTGTGTGTGTGTGAAATTTAATATCCATTCACCCATGTGGCTTTTGCCCCTTTGCATCACTGTGTCATCTACGGGGACTGATTGCGTTCTTTCTTGTCCCTTTCCATGTGCATGTCCTTTATGCACTGGAACAATGCAAAACCGAAACTATTTCTTTCCGTAATGCATTGGTTGATAGAGAATCCGAAAAGAAACTTGAATCTGCTGTTTTCTACTTTTTCCTTTCAATGTGAAATTAACTGCTGGTACCAAAATCGGTGTGAATTTTTGAGGACGTATCAAGGCAGATTACTCCTATTCCCATTCTGTGCAATTGAGAAACCGCCGAATGATTCAAGCGAGAAGCTGGATTTCATGCGCTGTTT
>CM065736.1:30767245-30779745 GCA_033310375.1 Conus canariensis
GCGGTATCGTATCCGTACAGCCGTCCCAAATACAGCATTTTTTGTGTATTTTCGACACTTCTGTTGATTGATCACAAACATGTGTAGCGTAATTCATGCACTGAGTATGGAACCCATCCCAAAGACAGGACATTAAAATAAAATGCGAGTTCTGAGATGAAATACAGTAATGTACCCCCCACCATCTGATGAATGAATGCATACCATAGCGATGGGAACCGACTCATTTCCTGTGTCCGCGCTACCCATGGTCACTGAGAGAGAGAGAGAGAGAGAGAGAGGAGAGAGAGAGAGAGAGAGAGAGAGAGAGAGAGAGAGAGAGAGAGAGAGAGAGCAACCCGGCACAATACGTTGAACAGCATTTTCCAGAGTGTGGGAATTTCGCTGAAAGCGCGCGTTAGCTGGAACTGGCTCTGTGACGGACAACACGTGCCATGCAGTATTTGCGAGCGTCAGGAGCCCACACACGACCATGGCAGATTGCCTTGAAAGGATGGGGCAACCAATGCGATTCACGTTACGTAAGAATGTCCAGTGACATAAACCTTATACTTTTTAGCAGATTATAATCATGTCTTCATAAATAATTAACCGTTTTCGTTTTTAGAAAAGAAATCCATTATATTTCAAAATCGAAACTGAAAAAATTCATGACGCTTATACTCCCCACCCCTGTCCTTTCTCACCCACTCGTACACGCGCGCGCGCAGACTCACACACGCGCAGACAGGCACACACACACACACACACACACACACACACACACACACACACACACACACACACACACACACACACACAAACAAACATGCGCGCGCACCCGTCATTTCGCATAAGCTGGGCTTGGACGTTAAACTTGAATGAAACAAAAGAAATCCAGCAGCGATACTTTTTGCTGTTCCCAGTGGACTCTGTTAGCAGAACGACAGTATCAATACTTCTCATGTATAATTTACTTCTCTCTCTCTCTCTCTCTCTCTCTCTCTCTCTCTCTCTCTCTCTCTCTCTCTCTCTCTCTCTCTCTGCGTGCCTGAACTAGCGTATGCGGATCCTTTGATATGCATATTTGTTCTCCATATTTTTCCGAAGAACTTGCTCGCAAATCAGCGCGCGCGCGCGCGCGCGCACACGCACACACACACACACACACATGGACACATGCACACACGCACGCACGTATCCGCATGCACGCGCACACACCCCACACACACACACACACACACACACACACACACACACACACACACACACACACTCTCTCTCTCTCTATCACACACACACACACACACACACACACACACACACACACACATATATACACGCACGCACGAACGCACGCGCGCGCGCACGCACACACACACACACACACACACACACACCACACACACACACACACACAACACACACACACACACATACATACGGACACACATACACGCACAAGTGACGTAGAAATAAATAGGTCAGGTTGAATTCTCCCTACTGAACGAAATCATTCTTCATTTCTCTGTTCGGTCCCATGGCAACGATAAGCTGAAACACTGGGGCGTGGCACAATGAATGTTTTAGCGGTCATGAATTACCGCCCATGTAATCCTCTCTTCTCCCGTCAAGGGCAACAGTATAGAGAAGTTGGAACCAAACCAAGTTCAGTCCTTTACAATGGATATATCCTAGGACATCTGTGGTTTGGCTCTGTAACGTGTAAGCTTCGACGAATATTAAAACAATCTTCGTCTAATTGTGTAGCGTCGTGAGGTAGATACTTGGTTAGAAATTTGATGCCTTCTCCCTCAACAAATTCGTCGTGAAAATTTCTCACCATTCAACATTGCCACGCCCTTTCTCTTGACACTTAGAAACAAATCTTTAAGATTTATAAGGATAATAATTATCTTGTTCTGTCCGTGATTTTTGTTGTTGTTGACTTCATGTGTTAGCAAGTGAGTCTTTGTAATCATGCAATTTCGTGTGTGTGTGTGTGTGTGTGTGTGTGTGTGTGTGTGTGTGTGTGTGTGTGTGTGTGTGTGTGTGTGTGTTGTAAACTTTAATGTTTGGCTGTTTCTGAGAGACATAATCACTCATCATTATCATCATAATCATCTTCACCACCACCACCATCATCATCATCATCATCATCATCATCATATCAGCATCAGCATCAGCATCATCATCATCATCATCATCATCATCATCATCTTCATCGTCGTCGTCGTTGTCATCGTCGTCAGAAGTAGTTGTTGTTGTAGTAGTAGCAGTAGCAGTGCTACAATCATCACCATTAGGGGTAGTAGTAATAGTAGCAGCAGCAGTATTTGTAGTAATAGTAATGATAGTACTGCCTTTCATACATTTTACTCCCCACATCAGCTTTTCTTTTCTCTCTTCTTTTCTTTTTTTCTTTTTTTTATTTTTATAACTCTTATCATTTCAGTTATCCTGCCGATCATCCCAGCTTCGCTCCTCCCCCCCCCTGCCCCCATCCTCTGCCCCACCCCCACCCCAGCGCCTTCATACACAAGTTTGTCCTGTCACATCTTGAACACCGAAGATGAGTCCATAGAAAGCAATCGGCACCAGGTCGCCGTCACAAGGCAACTCACCAGAGAAGAAACTGCATCGCTGCCAAGTAGTCATGTACAGCGGGGCTCGGTGGAACTTGTTCTGATCTGAAATACGGCTGAATACTACCTACTTTGCCCCTCTGCCGACGACAACTATAGCGTCATTGCTGCGACAGTGTGAGTACATTGAGAAAAAAAAGAAGAAAAGAAAAAGAAAAGAAAAAAAGAATCGACCACATCGACAGAAAGAAAGCTTGCAAGACTGTAAAAAAGAAAAAAAAAAACTTGAAAAAAACAAATACAAATGAAGTAAACACCAATAAGAACAAAGACAGCAATTGCCTCACACAGGAAAAAAAATCACAAAAAAGGTGGATTGAACGTTGGTCTGAACTCCACAATGATCAGAGCAAAGGAGATCCAAACTGTGTCAACAGCACAGGATTTATCTCGTGAGGATCACTTTACTATACCAGGTAAGGAAGTGAGAACTGCAATTGAATTGCTGAAATGTGAGGGGGTTGAAGGCATCAACCAACAACATTCGTTGCAGAACTCTTGAAACATGGCGGAGAGGCACTAACAGATATCCTATCCGCCTCCTTCAACACACTCTGGCACGCACTGGCAGCGAACTCTTAGTAGCAGCCCACGCCAAGGAGCCAGTCACTGGTCGTCACCCTTCCCAACAAAGGAAATCTCGGGTCAGAACTACTCCACTATCAGCTTGATCGGCCATGCCAGCAGTGTAATGCTCCAAATCATTCTGAGTATATTACAGCCGCCAGCAGAACTATCATTGCTGAAAACAGGCTGGATTTAGCAAAGGCAGAAGTAGCATGAAACAGGCATTTATCTTGCATTCCCTTTGCAAAAAGCATCTTTAATACTAGAGGGAGTTCTATGACGCTTTCATAATATTCAAGAGGGCGTTTGACATGAGTGTAACAGGAGACGCTATAGGCAGCCATGAAAACATTTAGCATCGGGCAAAAGCTTATCAACACCATCCCAGCAACTGTACTAAAGCACTTGTGCAATGGTCACACAGGCTTCTACTGGAGAGTGGTTCCATACTTTAGTTGGGATTCATCAGGGCCGCCTTCGATCTCCAACACTTTTCAACACATTCCTGAAACATGTTTGACTGATGTGTTTGAAGATCATAAAAACACAGACAGCATAGGAAGAAACACGATCGACTATCTTCGATTTGCCAACATAGACAGCCTTGCAGGCAGTGAACAAGAACTCACTATGATTGGTGAGCGATTGGATGAAATATTGAAAAGATATGTCATGTAAATCATCCGAGAAGACGACGTTGATTACCAACCTCAACACCACCATCATACGGGTATAACTGTTCATGGCCAGAAGCACTAACATGGAATCCATCACCAGCAGTGAGGGATCTAAACCAGAAATCCTCTCAGGGCCAGCAGAAATAACATTAAACCTGTATGGACGAACAATTCCGTCAAACACAAGATCAGTTTTTGCGTGCACTGTGGTATACTCCATCTTCCTGTACAAAAACATGAACGCTCATAGCGGATCTGAAACAAAGAATCCAAGCTATTGAAATGAGGTGCTACCGCAAGAAGCATCTGATACACTGATTGTGTCATCAATGAACAAATTTGTCATACCATCAAGCAGTACACAGGACCATACAGAGAACTTTTTACATCAGGGAGGAAAAGGAAATTACGTTAGCAAGGCAGTGTCACAAAATTCAACGGCTTTGCTGAAATGATCCGCCAGGGAATCATTGAAGGAGGAGATGGTGGTGAAGACAAAACAAATTAAACAAACAAAACAACAACAACAACAACAAAAACCAAACCGGTGAACTAACAGCATTGTCGAATGTCCAAAGAAAACATGTGCAAAGACCCAGGCAAACACTCGACAGAACTGTGGGAAACTGGTAAACTGTTCTTCAGTGTGGTGTCCCAGTGACTTCCCAAACAGCTACAGAAGAAGAAGAAGAAGAAGAAGAAGGAGGAGGAGGAGGAGGAGAGGAGGAGGAGAAGCAGAAGAAGAAGAAGAAGAAGAAGAAGAAGAACAAGAAACAAGAACAAGAAGCAGAAGAAAAAGAAGCAGAAGCAGAAGAAGAAGAAGAGGAAGAAGAAGACGAAGAAGAAGAAGAAGGCGTTAAGAAGACGATACTGGGCAATGATATAATTAGGTCCAGCCTAGCTCTCCGTGTGTGTTTTCCCTTCACGGAAGCCGTCCTGGGAGTCTTTCCTCTTGGTCGGGATCCTGAGGTAACACTGGTGGTCCTTCACAGTCCCCTTCTCCACCTCCTTCTTCTGAAGGAGCAGGACCTCAGGCCTGTCCTTGGAGTACGCCAGGCGGGCCCTGAGCTGGGTCCTGGAGGCCAGGTTGTCGTGGTACCTGCTGAACTTGGAGGCCACCACGGCCACGGGCAGGGCCACGGTGATGAGGCCGCTGAAGGCGCACAGCATACCCAGCAACCGGCCCAGCGTGCCCGCAGGCACCACGTCCCCGTAGCCCACGGTGGTCATGGTGACGACGGCGTACCACATGGCGTGAGGGATGGTTGTGAAGGTGAAGTTCTCGGTGAGCAGCTCGGTGAGGTAGAGCACCGTGCCGTACAGGGTGGACAGCGACAGGATGCACACTGCCAGCAACATCAGCACCTTCAGGCTGGCCTTCACCGCCAGCAGTAGAACCTGCCAGCAGAACCACGGAGTCATGCAGCGCATGGTTCCATTCTGCAATCCCCTTATTGCCAAGTTCAAGCTATTCTTCACCTCAGCACAGTATGCTACAGTTTAATTCATATTGAGAATCATGATGCCAAATGTTTCCAATCGGTAGTACCATGAAATGCTGAGGGTCAGTCCCCCTTCATCCTCCTCCCCCTTCCCCACTCCTCAATAAATAGGCTATTGTTTAATTCATCTTGCCTGTAGCTTAGCCATTCGTACAGAGTCGTAATTCGGGCTGAACAAGTACTGTGTTGCTCCTGTTATGATATTTCAGTTTGTTTATCCTAATACAACGTACTTCAATTTACAGGAGAAGAATTCATGTTGCACATACTTCGGACCTCCCCCTCCCTTCCCCTCCCCCCTCCCCCCTCCTTTTTCAAAAGAAAGGAAATCATAAATGAGACGGATTAATGAAAACAGTAAAGAATAAACATAGAGCCTAACTCTTGCCCCCATAGTCAAACGATTAAATGAAGATAACCCCAAGTTAACAGAGTTTGTAGCATAGAATCCACCTAGCACGCTTACAGACAAACGGCACACCGGGCATATAAGAAAGTTACCACTTTCTTCTTCTCTTTCTTTATTTCGTTCAATCTTTCTTTCTTTCTTTCGTTCGTTCGTTATTTTTTGTCGAAAAATTATCCCGTTTCTAACTTGCTAGCTACCCAACCAGCTAACTAATCAATCAATTAACCAACTTACTAACTACCTAACTACTTAACTAACTGCCTAACTTCCTAACTAAGAAACTAGCTAGCTAGCTATTTTACTAACTTACTACCTATAACTCACACACTCACTCATTCACTCGCTCACTATATAATCAACCAATCAACCAACCAGCTAGCCAACCAATCCCCCCCCCTCAAAAAATATATCAACCAACCAACCAACCAACCAGCCAACCAACCAACCAACCAACCAACCAACCAACCAACCAGCCAACCAACCAACCAACCAACCAGCAAGTCAACCAGCCAACCAAGCAACCAACGATCAAACAGAACACACTCTCTCTCTCTCTTTCTCTCCCTCTCTCTCTCTCCCTCTCCTCTCTTTCTCCCCCCCCCCCTCTTCTCTCTCCTCTCTCTCTCTCTCTCTCTCTCTCTCTCACCTTCATGATATCAAAATCCTTGACGATGTACAGGATCCTCAAGAGCTTCAAGGCCGTCAGAGAGAAGAAGAACGCCAGCACGTCAGTGACGAGCGGGGGGAAGTAGAGCCTCCCTTCCAGGTACAGCTTTCCCACCAGAAGCTCCGCCAGGTTGTGCAGGAGAAGGAACGTGTCCAGCCTGTTCCTGGCCTGCTGGAAGAAGAACCTCTTAACGGGGCAGCACAGGAACCGCAGCAGGAACTCCAGGAGGAAGAAGACCAAGACCAGCTCCGAGGCAGTCAGGATCCAGGGGTCTGAGATGGTGACGTAGTACTGGTCCATGAGGGTCATGGTGGACATCTCTTGGTCCACGGACCCGTTCCTCTCGGCCACTTCCTGTTCGAAGAGCGGGTTGATCCTTCTGAGGCTCATGACGGACTCCAGGCAGTAGAGGAAGGTAGAGAAGGACACCATGGAGAAGTAGAAGATGCCCCAGATCTGTGTGAGGGAACAACAACAAAACCACGCAAGCATAAGCGTAGAGTACAGACTTGTCATGCAGTCTCTGACTGGAATGGAAATCCGTGTCATCGTCTTCATCATTCTCATTCTCGCCGATCAGCATAAAAAAGGACTCACATTCTGTGGCCCTTCATGCGCTGCTCTCATGGTGACCTAAGTTTCGATGTCTGTCCACGTCCGTGACCTTGGTTTGATTCCGTCGGAGTCACAGGTGTCGGCAAATTTATGGGAGTTGTCGTTGGACGGACGCCCACGGTGCTCTCCGGACGGAGAGCTCACTCACGCTGGATGAGGGAGATGATCCAACGGATTTCCATTATTCTGGTCTGAGACTGCGTGACAAGGCTGTACCCTACGCTTACTTTCATTATGTTTCCCGGCGTCAACCAGGCCCGAGAGATACAGGCAACTGCAGTGCTGGTCAATAAATTTGAGCAGCAGTCGCAGAGACGCATCCATTTAGTGGATAAAGCTTAACTGTGTTGTCCTGGTCTTCCCAATTGAGCCCATAGCAAACTCAACTCTGGGTAAGAGCCAGTAGGGGCAGAAAAATCCTACAAATAAATGGCTCTGACTGGATGTCGGACCCACGACCTCCCAGCCAGGAGTCAGCGACGCTAACCACTTCGCCACGGCGGCTGGTTGAGAGAGAGAGAGAGAGAGAGAGAGAGAGAGAGAGAGAGAGAGAGAGAGAGAGAGAGAGAGAGAGAGAGAGAGTTAATTAAAAAAAAAAAGGTGGAAATAAAAATTCGCAAAAGAAGAAATAAAAAAAAAGAAAGAGCAAAAAACAAAAGCGCAGGGGGAAAAAAGCTCAGAGAGAACTAAATGGAAAAATGTCCCTGTGGATAAAAAAAACAAACAAATAAACAAACACACAAACAAAAACCGCTTTCCGCGGCAGCGACACATTCCTGGCTCTGTAACTCAAACCCCCCTCTGAATGGCAATCATTCTGCGCCACTTTGACCAGACATTGAGTGAGTGTTGATGCATTTTGGATGAGATGAGTACTGTGGGTGTCACT
Source organism: Conus canariensis (assembly GCA_033310375.1). NCBI lineage: Eukaryota > Metazoa > Mollusca > Gastropoda > Neogastropoda > Conidae > Conus > Conus canariensis. The sequence continues at coordinate 30,775,196 of CM065736.1, forward strand.
GAAGGCAGGTCTGTCACAAACAGGAATCCAACAGAAACGTACTAACAGACATAACAAACGGTCCACATCTCGTAACACCTGATGGGTGGTGTTTCCCGCAAGCAGGATCAGGGTCATCTTCTTCATCGTGCACTTGCTGCTGAAGTGTTATTGTCAGAACAAACTCTTCCTGACTTTCCCCTAGAAACGTTTGGTAGTGCTAAACGCCTAAATTGTGCTTTTATTGATTGATTGATTGACTTATCTGTCAATTTATTTATTTATTCATTTGTTTATTTAAACGCCTAGATTGTGCTTTTCTTCCTTGATTGATTGATTGATCAATTCATTTATTTATTGAATCATTTGTTCATCTGTTTATCTAATCATTTATTTATTGATTTAATCACTCATCTATCTTATTTATTTATTCATTTATTCTGTCCTGTTTTGTTGCCCTTAAAATCATGGTGATGTCGGTCAGTTCAAAACTAATCACAAATCATTTGACGTCCGACTTGCGTGGTTAAAATTTTTTGTAACAACAGGTGATAATGCTACCCCTGAACGATCCCATAGATGAATAAGAAAGGTCCTGTGCGGAGTATGCTTTAAGGGCACGTAAAATGGTCCGTGGCAAACTTGTGTGATAAAATCGACTTTTAACAGATCTTAGAAAAAAAAGAAAAAAAAAAAGAGAGAGAAAGTGGCGCGCCACAATGGAGACCTATTCTCCCCTCAGTCGACGGACTGAATTTCATATAGAGAAACATATTTTGAAGACTCTTCTTCTTTTTCTTCTTCTTCTTCTTCTTCTTCTTCTCTTATGCTCCCATACTCTCTCTCTCTGTCATACTCCCATACTCTCTCTCTCTGTCATACTCCCATACTCTCTCTCTCCCCCTCTCTCTCTCTCTCTTTCTCTCGTTCTCTCTGTCCCTCCCTCCATCTCTCTCTCTCTCTCTCTCTCTCTCTCTCTCTCTCTCTCTAATATTTCCATATTCTCTCTCTGTGTCTGTCTGTCTGTCTGTCTGTCTGTCTGTCTGTCTGTCTGTCTGTCTGTCTGTCTCTCTCTCTCTCTCTCTCTCTCTCTCTCTGTTCCGTTTCTCCCACTGACCTTGGAAGCCAGATTAAGTCTAGGTCGTTCCATCATCAACCAGATCTTGCCCAACAGAGACAGCTTTTGCCATTGCTCCGCCGAATCGTACGGGAAGGTCAACAACTCGTCAATCTCAGCAGTAATGGTGGCATCTTCTTTATGGTCATGGAATACCCGAAAACAGCACTCATGAATCAGTTCCCTGGGAATCTGCCAGAATTCCATTTCCTGCTCCACCGTCCTGGCGCAAAGGTTCTTGGGCAGGTGGAGCTCTCCGGTGCGGTAGAGGTCCAAAAGGCTGTTGATGATTTGGGGGTTTCTGTCGAAGAAGAGTTCCACATCCGGTTGATCGGTGAGGGAGTCGTCTGAGGCCAGTCGTCCCAGTCTGGTGTCAGGCAGGGAGCGTAAAGTATCGGCGGTGGTCAGGAACAACTTGCCCCCCACGTTGAGACGGATACAGCAAGGGGAGGCCATTGGTCTGCGATGATTTCTTTGATTGTGAGACGAGTCATCTGAAACCGTCGGAAAAACATATTTATGAAAACTTTACAGTAACTAATCTGAAAATACCGTCATATACTGTAGGTTTTTAAAGTCTCCCTCCTCGTTCCCATCCCCACCCCCTCTCCTTTTTTCATTTCCTTCCCTTTATCCTCCCCCCCTCCCCCCCTCCCCCCTCCGTTCGATTCCTTTTCCCTGTGTTTCCTCGTTTATCCTATGTTCACATGTTTTCCACTGCGTTCGTATGAAAGTGGCGTTGACATCTTTTTATTTGTACTGGACTGTGTAAGATCCTGTTACTGAGTTATTCATTTATATATTTGTTTGGTTTTGCTCTTCTTGTATGTATGTACATTGATTTGCTATGATTTATTTCTTTTATTCATTTACTTATTCGTTTGTTTTTATTCCTCTTAAAAAACGAGGGTTGACTTCCAGAAGCCAGTATCTTATATATATATATATATATATATATAATAAAACTAATAAATTCCAAGGATAAGTAACCGAGCGCCATTCCAGCAACTTACAGAGCAGTTTGGTGTTGCAATGACTGCAAGAAATATTGAATTACAAACAAAGCTTGCTCTTATGTCCTAGACCGAAGAAACAGTGGGAGACAAGCATTCACATCTGCAGTGGTAAATAATTCTGCCTAAGTAACAGTACGTGCTTGAGTGGGAGAATGGGGAATAATAAATGCTTCTCAAAATGAGCCTTCAGCAAGCTTATAATCTCCAAGGGGGAGACAGTCTCCAATGAGGAGGAAACTCTCTAACATATAACTCCTGGTCAGATACTGGTATTTCGAAACCTGATTGTTTCTCCCCAGTGACCGCGGAAAGTGGTAGCTTGACTCCTCTGCCTTTTCGGTTTTATGAAGAATGCTATCCCAGAAAAAGGCTGGTGAGCAATACCGTAGTATGTTTGTTGAGTTTTCAAAAAAACAACCAAAGGTGCCACCTAAGAAGCAAAAGAAAATCATGAAAGAGCAAAACAAGCCACATTTAGTTGTGAAAAGTAGAAACTATAAAAAGATAACCTTTTAGACAGGCAGAATTATCTACCACTGCAGATGTGAATACTTGTCTCCCACTGTTTCTTCGGTCTAGGACATAAGAACAAGCTTTGTTTATAATTCAATATATATATATATATATATTATATATATATATATATATATATATGTATATATATGTATTATATATATATATATATAATAATATATATATATATATATATATATATATATATATATATAAGTGAGATACGGGGTTCTGGCTGTCAACCCTCGTTATATGTATGTACCTTGATTTACTATGATTTGTTTCTTTTCTTTTGCCCCAGGCCTTGGTGGAAAAAAGCGTTTATATTGCTTATCTCGTTACCCTGGATAAACAAAATTTCGTTTCGATTCGTTTCGTTTCAATGCCCAGGGATGCGCCAGGAGTTTTCTTTTACATTCGAAACTGTATCCCTTCACGTGAATAATTTTGAGCCGGTAAGTTTCCTTTTTCCGTCACAGCGTTTGACTCTGCGCCACTATCCCTCCCTTAAAAAAAAAACATCTTTCTTTATTGTTTGCGTGCTGTTTTTTTTTTTTTTTTTTTTTTTTTTTTTTTTTGCGTACATACTCTATTCATCTGTTTTTGTTTTAGAAATCCTATTTTTATCTTTTTCCTATTTTGTACAAACTGCTAGCTGTTTAGCTGTTTATCTGTTGTGATTTAGTAAGAAAGTGTGAGACCAACAGTGGAGATTACACAGAAAGACGTTGAATCACTGACCATGTTGTTTAAATATTATGGTGTCTGAAGACTATGTTGTTTCACGACTATGCTGTTTGAAGACTTTGTTTAAAAACTGTGTCGTTTAAAGACTGTGTCGTTTGAAGATTATGTTCTTTGAAGACTATGTTGTTTGAAGGCAATACCATTTAAAGACTATGTTGTTTGAAGACTATGTTTTTTTTTTATGACCATGTTGTTTGAAGACTATGTTGTTTGAAGACTATGTTGTTTGAAGACTATGGTGTTTAAAGACTATGTCGTTTGAAGGTTATGTTGTTTGAAGCCTATTTTGGTTAAAGGCTATGTCGTTGAAAACGAAGACTATGTGGTTTGAAGATGATGTTGTTTGAGGACTATGTTGTTTGAAGACTATGCTGTTTAAATATTTTGTCGAATGAAGACTATGTTATTTCAAGACTTTGTTGTGTGAAGACTATGTTGTTTGAAGATTATACCATTGAAAGACTACGTCGTTTGAAGACTATTTTGTTTAAAGAATATATTGTTTGAAGACCGTTTTTAGGACTTTGTCGTTTAAACTTTATTTGTTTCTTTGTTTTGGTCATCTCTGTCTCTTTTTTACTGATACATTTTACTTCAAGCGTGGGACCTGACGATTCACCAAGCTCTGTAAACTTCCTGGCCATTGATAATCGCGATGTTTGGAAATCTGCGAGGGAAGTAATCTGTATCAAAGCTCGCCTTTAGAGCGAGAGTGACCGCGCCATTTTCATGGGACAGATGCCGCTGGTGGCATGCCTAAAGCAGTTTTGCTGTATCAGTCAGCTTAACAGTTCAATCAGACAGAGAAAACTCCGAAACACAGAGTGGAAAGGGGGCGCCTGTACTGCAGTCAGTCGTTTTCCAATAGTTACCCTGGCGTGCGCTTCGAAAAAAAAAAAGGACTCTATAGATCTACTTACTTGACCCATAAACTGAGAAAAGGTAACTCTATTTGCAATAGAAAGAAAGTGCTGACTTCCCCTGAAATTTTGTGTGCCCGGAACAGGTCCATAATTAAGCTCTTAGTGGCACTGTCCTTGAAGCATAGGCCAGAATTCTGGTCCATCTTTTGCCACACTAAAGACTTTCACTCTCTCCGTGTCAATGCACAGGTGCTCTTTCCGTAGGGGCTGGACGGTCATGTCAACATTACCGGTATCGGCGGCAAGTTTATGGGC
>CM065736.1:30784745-30789745 GCA_033310375.1 Conus canariensis
TAGGTGGTGGTGGCAGAGAGGGAAGGGGGCTGGGGTTCTGACCCCACCCCATCCCACAAAGACACCTCTTTCTTCTGAACACATTTCGGAGAAGTGGTGGTGGTGGGGGGGAGGGGAGGATCCTGAATCAGCGTGTTATAAGACGGAAAACCCAAATAAACAAGAGGAGGAGGAGGAGGAGGAGGAGGGAGGAGGAGGAGGAGGAGGAGGAAGAAGAAGAAGAAGAAGAAGAAGAAGAAGAAGAAGAAGAAGAAAAGAAGAAGAAGAAGAACAACAACAACAACAACAACAACAACAACAACAACAACAAAAACAACAATAACAAAAAAATTTATCCTTAACTATATTCAGCAATAATCGGAAAATGCACTTTATTTTTACTTTCTTCCTTCCTTTTTTCCTTTCTGTCTTCCTTTCCTTCTTTATTTCTTTCCTTCTGTCTGTCTGTCCGTCTGTCTTTCTTTCTTTCCGCCTGTCTTATTTTCCTTCCTTCCTTCTTTCTTTTTCTTTCTTCTTCTCTTGCCCCCCACCTGCTCCCCCCCCCCCTTTTTTTTTTTTTTTTTTTGCCTGTGACATGTTAAGATGTTAAGACTCTCATTCCCACCACCAGCCCACTCCCATCGAGCGCCACACTGTGTCAGAGTCAACGACATAGCTTGGACAGGGATTGGAAACAACAAACACACTATGTCAAATACTTTTTCTTTTGGTCTAATCTTCCATGCTACTTCAGTGGTATTGCTCCTACCCCACTCATTCCGGCCCCCGTCCACAGCCACAGCCTGGCCGGTCCCGCTACAGTCCCGGCAACGGCAATCCACAGCAAGCAGTCAATGTCAAGTCGTCAGAAGGCGACCCACTAGAGGAGACACTGTACCGCTGCCCGAATCTCTTCACTGCTGTTCAATGGTGCCGGGTCTAATAAAATAAGAAAACACACACACACACACACACACACACACACACACACACACACACACACACACACACACACACACACACACACACACACACAAACCGTGGGACACCACCAATCAAGTCCCCTGCTGACGACAATAACTACTCAATTGCGGAGCTGAAGTGATTGAGCTCTCCCTCTGGAAAGCTTAACGAGCGGGTGTGCCCATGGATTTGCCGACACCAGTGACCCCGACAGAGCCAAGCCAAGGACATGGACGTGGAGAGATACTCCAAACTGAGGTCACCGGAATAGCATGAAGGGCCACAGAGTTTATCTTTTTCATGCTGATCGACAAGGATGTGGATTACGATGATGATGCGACGGATTTTCATTCTGGTCCGAGACTGCGCGTCAGAGCTGCTTACTTTTATGATGTATCCCGACGTCAACCAGGCCCGAGAGACACAGACACCTGCAGTGTTGGTCAGGAAATTTGAGCAACACCCTCAGAGACGCATCCAGTAGGTCTTCCCAGCTGAGCCTCATACTAAACTCTGGGTAGGAGCCGGTCGGGGCATAAAAATCTCACAAATGAATGGCTCTGATAGAAGTCGAACCCACGGCCCCTCAGCCGGAGTCCACAACGCTAACCATTTCGCCAAGGCGGCCAATTAAATACCATCATGTTCTATTCCCATTCCTTTCTTAATAGTTGCCCCAGTCCCGCCCCCATCCCAGTACAAAACAAACAAACAAACATCATCCTGTGATCTCAAAGGTGACCATTATTTACGAATCATTAAATCAAAAGGCAGGCAGCAGATCAGAAACAACATGGTACCCGTCGTTATGTAGTGGTTAGTGTTGTTTGCTTGAAGGTCGGGATCGTGACCCCCCCCCCCCCCACCCTCTCCCCCCACTCTACCGTGGCACATCACTCACATTAGCGAACTCCAATGCTGTTCATTCACACCCCCTCACCCACACTGGCTGTCTCATCACACCCCCTCACACACACACTGGTTGTCTCATCACCCCCCCCCCCCTCACACACACTGGTTGTCTCATCACCCCCCCCCCCTCACACACACTGGTTGTCTCATCACCCCCCCCCTCACACACACTGGTTGTCTCATCACCCCCCCCCCCCTCACCCACACTGGCTGTCTCATCACACCCCCTCACCCACACTGGTTGTCTGATCACACCCCCTCACCCACACTGGTTGTCTCATCACACCCCCTCACCCACACTGGTTGTCTGATCACACCCCCTCACCCACACTGGTTGTCTCATCATACCCCCTCACCCACACTGGTTGTCTCATCACACCACCTCACCCACACTGGTTGTCTGATCACACCCCCTCACCCACACTGGTTGTCTCATCACACCCCCTCACACACACTGGCTGTCTCATCACACCCCCTCACCCACACTGGTTGTCTGATCACACCCCCTCACCCACACTGGTTGTCTCATCACACCCCCTCACCCACACTGGTTGTCTCATCACACCCCCTCACCCACACTGGTTGTCTGATCACACCCCCTCACCCACACTGGTTGTCTGATCACACCCCCTCACCCACACTGGTTGTCTCATCACACCCCCTCACACACACTGGTTGTCTCATCACCCCCCCCCCCCTCACCCACACTGGTTGTCTCATCACCCCCCCCCCCTCACACACACTGGTTGTCTCATCACACCCCCTCATACACACTGGTTGTCTCATCACACCCCCTCACCCACACTGGTTGTCTCATCACACCCCCCTCACCCACACTGGCTGTCTCATCACACCCCCTCACACACACTGGTTGTCTCATCACCACCCCCCCTCACCCACACTGGTTGTCTCATCACACCCCCTCACCCACACTGGTTGTCTCATCACACCCCCTCACCCACACTGGATGTCTCATCACACCCCCTCACCCACACTGGATGTCTCATCACACCCCCTCACCCACACTGGATGTCTCATGTCTCATCACACCCCCTCACCCACACTGGTTGTCTCATCACACCCCCTCACCCACACTGGATGTCTCATCACACCCCCTCACCCACACTGGATGTCTCATGTCTCATCACACCCCCTCACCCACACTGGTTGTCTCATCACACCCCCTCACCCACACTGGATGTCTCATCACACCCCCTCACCCACACTGGATGTCTCATGTCTCATCACACCCCCTCACCCACACTGGTTGTCTCATCACACCCCCTCACCCACACTGGATGTCTCATCACACCCCCTCACCCACACTGGATGTCTCATGTCTCATCACACCCCCTCACCCACACTGGTTGTCTCATCACACCCCCTCACCCACACTGGTTGTCTCATCACACCCCCTCACACACACTGGTTGTCTCATGTCTCATCACACCCCCTCACCCACACTGGATGTCTCATGTCTCATCACACCCCCTCACCCACACTGGTTGTCTCATCACACCCCCTCACCCACACTGGTTGTCTCATCACACCCCCCTCACCCACACTGGTTGTCTCATCACACCCCCTCACCCACACTGGCTGTCTCATCACACCCCCTCCACCCACACTGGTTGTCTCGTCACACCCCCTCACCCACACTGGTTGTCTCGTCACACCCCCTCACCCACACTGGTTGTCTCGTCACACCCCCTCACCCAAACTGGTTGTCTGGTTGTCTCATCACACCCCCTCACCCACACTGGATGTCTCATCACACCCCCTCACCCACACTGGTTGTCTCGCTGTCTCATCACACCCCCTCACCCACACTGGTTGTCTCGCTGTCTCATCACACCCCCTCACCCACACTGGTTGTCTCGCTGTCTCATCACACCCCCTCACCCACACTGGTTGTCTCGCTGTCTCATCACACCCCCACGACTGGATAAGGGGAGAATATGCATTATATGCTGATCTCATTACCTTGGTTAAATACCGTTTCGCTTGTTGGTTCGTTTTTTTATTCATTCAGCGCCAAAGCCGTGCGTCTTCAGAGAGTTATCAATTTCAGGACGTCACAAGAGCGGTTACCCATCCTTCGAAGACTGAGCATGCATGCGGCATGGGAATAATAAACCATATACATCTCATGGGAATCATTTTGGTGACGAACAGCAACGACGACAACAACGGCTCAATCGGTTGTGTTCAATTTTCTTCATGGGCGGACAAACTAAGAAAGAAAGAAAGAAACAGCAACAGACAGGCGGCGAATGAAAACACCTCCTCTATGGTGGAGGGACAAAATGTATTGCTGTCGGCATTTCATAGGGCGTAGGGGAATGTTTCACGGTGCTCATCATCTCCTCTCCCAAAACTGCTGGAACACGCCTGCTGCGTATTGTCATGTTTCCATGGCAATTCTTCCACCGAATACTAAGCATAGGTTACAAGACCCGCAACGTAGGTCTAACTATCTGGTATTTTGCTTCCATGCCCCCCCCCCCCCCCCCCCCCCCCCCCCCCATCATCCTATGAAATATGGCTGTAACAAAATCTAGACATTGTAATTCTAGAAATGTGAGTAAGAGATTCAGAAAGATGTAATTGTCTCCCCTCCAAAGCCAAGTTCATCCTATCCCAGATTAAAGCCACGAGTCTGCTGAGGCCACTATCAAGGGATACAACTGGGACGTCACAGTTGAAGGGAGAGAAAAAGAATCCGGTCCCTAACACTGTGTGTCCAAATCAGAGGGCGGTTATCATTAATGGTAATGGAAACAAACAATAACGACATAACTCGTTGGAGAGAGAGAGAGAGAGAGAGAGAGAGAGAGAGAGAAGAGAGAGAGAGAGAGAGAGAGAGAGAGAGAGAGAGAGAGTTCTAACTTTAACCTTATTCAAGATCTTATTCAGCCTTTTTTCATCGAGTATGAAATGGATTTTTTAAGCGGAAAGAAACTGAATCACGAACGAGTCTGTGTTAACTTTGTTTGCCTGCTTTTCATACCTGTGTCTTTGACATACACAATTTACTCTACGCATCGGGATGTGCGACTGGCCGATTCTGTAGACTTGGTTTCCATAGGTACCTAACGTAATCGGAACTCACCTGTCAGGAATCAGCTGAATCAAAATGGCGTCTC
>CM065736.1:30797245-30819745 GCA_033310375.1 Conus canariensis
AAAATCACTGATATCCCCGTCTGGCCTGAAGCACGGCTGATCCTTGGTCGTCCCTCTGCCCTGTTTCTCAAGCAGCTGAAGAACGGCCTTCAACGTTGTTTTTTTCTCTCATGTAAGACTAGTTCTGTCTGTCTGTCTGTCTCTGCCTGTCGTCTCTCTCTCTCTCTCTCTCTCTCTCTCTCCTCTTCTCTCTCTCTCTCTCTCTCTCTCTCTCTCTTCTCTCTCTCTTCACAAGGTAGAACTCCGAGATCCCCATTGATGAGATTTCTGCATATGCGACTCTTTCAATTCCACCATTTACTTAAAAAAAAAAAAAAAAAAAAGAAAAGAAGAAAAAGCGTTTTATCTTTGGGGATTTCTTAAGGTCCCTGGTGTCCACCTTCATCTGTCCCAAGCCTCTGCTGGACGTCACCCCGTTCTGGGCTGAAGCGTGTCTCTTCCCCTTCCTTCTTCAGCCCCAGAACGGCCTTCAACGATTGTCTATGTAAGACTGGTTCTGTCTGTCTGTCGGTCTGTCGGTTTGTCTGTCTGTCTGTCTGTCTCTCTGCCAGTCTGTCTGTCTGTCTCTGTGTCTGTCTGTCTCTGTCTGTCTGTCTGTCTGTCTGTCTGCTCCTCTCCCTCTTTCTCTCTCTCTCTCTATCTGTCTGTCTGTCTGTCTGTCTGTCTGTCTTCTGTCTTCTCTCTCTCCTCTCCCCCCCCTCTCTCTCTCTCTCTCTCTCGAACTTCGAGAAACATCTCCGACGAGATTACGGCCTATGCGACCGTTTTCATTCCACCATTAAAAAAAAAAAAAAAAACCATCTTTAGGGAGATCTTCAGGTCGGTTGTGGCTTCATCCACACCTCTACTGGACGTCAACCGGTTCTGGGCTGAAGTTTGTAGTAGCAGCACGGACATTCATCAGCGTCGAGCCTTTACCCTCCTCCTTCGTCCGCAGCCATGGAAGGAGCTCGGGCCTCTTCTTCAGCAAGGCCAGGCGGTTCTGCAGATGGGTCCTGCAGGCCAGGTTGTCGTAGTACTTGCTGAAGTTGGAGGCCACCACGGCTATGGGCAGGGCGATGGTGACGAGGCCGCTGAAGGCGCACAGCGTGCCCAAGATCTGCCCCACTGAGGTGAGAGGCACCACGTCCCCGTAGCCCACGGTGGTCATGGTGACGATGGCGTACCACATGGCGTGGGGGATGGTGCGGAAGGTGAACTCTTCCATCACCAGCTCCACCATGAAGAGGGCGGTGCCGAACAGAATGGCCAGGGACAGCAGACAGACCGCTAGCAGCATCAGCTCTTTCAGGCTGGCTTTGGCGGACAGCAGCAGAATCTGGTAGGTACATAGAAAGGTACCGTGCGTGAGAGTGAGCGAGCTTGCGCGAGTTTCAGATCACACACACACACACACACACACACACACACACACACACACACACACACACACACACACTCACACACACACACACACACACACACACACACACACACACACACACACAACAACATATATATATATATATATATATATATATACATTTACATATAATGTATTTTAACTTTGTTTATGTCCGACCATGCATTTGCACGACTATTTTTTAATTGATACGTTTGGGAGAGAACGCACACACACACACACACACACACACACACACACACACACACACACACACACACACACACACACACACAAGGATCCGTAAGTGATTTACGCCATCAACAAGTGCGCGAAAGCTGTTTACTATGATACCAAGTTTAGGTGGAGAAAAAAAACATCACTTTTTTACTTGGTCGTAAAATTTTCTCAGCACAGAAATGGAGGCGAAATTGTGACCAACAAAAGAAGTAACTGCAGCCATACCGAGTTGCTTCCCTTGACAAGCCATGCGACTCCGAGGCCGCTCGGGAAGTACGGCGCCACCACATTCTGACATTAGATTACCTGCGTTTTGGAATGTCGGCTACATAAATGCCCGCCATAAAAAAAGCTTTCCGAACTACCTCCCTCCTCCTCCTCGCCCCCCCCTCCCCGCTCGCCCCCCCCCCCCCCCCCCTTTCCCCTCCATGCTGCCGTAATAACTGTTTTCTTTTCTATTGGCCTAATATAGCAGCACACACCTTTCCAAAGATAAAATGCCCATTTAACTGCGTTTAGCTTCGTCAGCGAACCCCCCCCCTACCCCCTCTCTCTCTCTCTCTTCTCTCTCTCTCTCTCTCTCTCTCTTTCTCTCTTCGCTTCTGTAATGAACGTTAAGGCCACTGATCTAGGATTAAAGGAGATTGATTATCGTTGTGCATTACGTCTCCATCTGTTTTGTACGTCTTAAAACACCGTTCCTTTCTAAATTGATCTGAGGCATACCTGGCCTCTTGTGTAATTGTATGCTTCTCGTCAAAGAACATTAATTTGTGCTACAACAGAAAATCACTTACGCCATCGACAAGTGCGCGAAAGCTGTTTACAATGATACCAAGTTTAAATGATTTGATTAAAAGAAAAATGGAAGGGGGGTTTTGAGAATGTGAAGGAAAGTGGCTGAAAGTGGAACTGCATGAAAAGGACACGTGTTTGTTTTGGGACCGCTGTGGTGGCCATAGATGGCTTAGTCATGAATCTTTGTCTGATAGTAAAGACTTTGAATTTTTTTCTCTGGGTTTTTCTGTGTTCGGATCGATTCAATGAGGAATCAAAGCCATATCTAACCTGCAAATCATCGTAATCAGCATCTTACGTCCACTGAGGTGTTTAGAGATTGGCGTTTGATTCTTCTTCGCCATAACAATATCTACGTGAAGTTTATTTCATCAGGGGTAAACAACCGAAATTGAAACAAACAAACAAACAAATCAACAACAATAACAAAAAAAGAAAAAAGAAAAAAAAAGAAAAGCTGTCGTCATTTTCCTAAGCCATAAGGTAGTCGGGGTGTCTTGAAGAATGCTTGCGGCAGAAGGGGATTTTTCTTTTTACGGCTCTCACTATTCCGGAGTATATTCAGTATAGATGGTGTGACTCTCCAATGCTCAACTTCCAGGGTGAATTTTTAACAGGATGTCTTAAATGTCCGAATATACCCACACCATGCAACCTTATAATGCTTACCCCCCTCCCCCCCCCCCCCCCCCCCCCGCGCCCCGATAAATAAATGAATAAATGAATAAACAGATAGAAACAGACAGACAAATAAATAAACAAATAAATAAAAAGGGAAACAAATAACTTGTTTCAATGTCCGCCTGAAGTCACCTCATTTGAACCAACAAACTGCTCAGCTAACTAACTAGCTATCCAGCACACCCGCCAACGAAATCAGCACCAGAACAGGTACCTGCCCCCCCCCCCCCCCCCCCCCCACACACACACCCTTCATCATGTCAAAATCCTTGACGGCGTACAGAATCCTCAACATTCTCAGCGCCATCATCGCATAGAAGAAGACGAGGGCGTCGGTGGCAGCCTGGGAGAAGTAGGCCGTGCCTGTCGTGTAGAACTGATCCAGAGTAAACCCCAGGGCGTGTTGAAGAAGCAGAAACACGTCCATCCAGTTCCTGGCCTGTCTCACGAAGAACCCTTTCACCGGACAAGTGAGGAACCGCACCAGGAACTCCAGAAGGAAGAAGAGGAAGATCGAAGCGTTCCACGGTGTGATCCAGGGGGTTGGGAGGGAGACGAAGAACCGTTGTGTCATAGTCATGGCGGACAAGGCTTCTTTCAAGGATATGTTCTTTCGCACGAGGTCCTCTTTGAAGCTGGGCTTGAGGTCTCTGCTGCCGATGTTAGACTGCATGCAGAAGAGCAGAGTGGAGAAAGCTACGGCCACAAAGTAGATGACGGCCCAGATCTGTAGAATACAACAACAGAAATGAAGAGAAGAACCAGTATCACTGTCATGGCCATTACAGGCAGTAATGGGTAATAATGGAATGCGGTAAAAAGGAATGGAGAGTGATTGATGTTCAGGCAAATTATCAACGCTCTGTGAAAACAGGGCTAAAAGCAGGAAGAGTATCTACGATGTAACATGACTGATGAAGGCAGTATGAGCATAATGGACGCCACCACTTTTATCATCACCACTGATGATAACAACAACAATAATGATAACGATGATAGTATTATTGATGGTGACGATGGAGTGGTAATACTGGAGAAGAAGAAGAAGAAGAAGAAGAAGAAGAAGAAGAAGAAGAAGACATTGTTATGATGTGCACACCCAACACTTCATCTGGAAATACTGTCAGCACCTTGTAAGTTTCTCTCTCTCTCTCTCTCACCCCACACACACACACACACACACACACACACACACACACACACACACACACACACACACACACAGAGTCTACTTTTGAAACCATAATTAAACGGGGAACACATAGAAACTGCTTTTGAAATCAAATAAAAAGAAGCAAACAGATCTGGTTTCAAGGGCTCATTTACCATTTTATAATACTTAATGATCAATAAGCGTTGTTTCAAACTGAAGCCAAGTTCAGATTAATAAATGAATATGTATTTAGTATTAATGAAATTATCATAATTGAACAAATCGCGTTCTTTGGCGGCTCCTGTTTCTATCAACAACTCCTTCCCTTTTCTTCTTTTATTCTTGGGGGTGGGGAAGAAGAGGGAGGGGAGGTCTACCTCTTGGTTTCATTGCTCGCACTGACCTTGGAAGCCAAAGACAGTGTGGACCGTTCCATCGTCAACCAGATCTTGCCTGACCAGGACAGTTTCTTGTAGCCATCTGCTGTGCCATATGGAAATTCCAGGAAGCGGTCGATTTCAGCAATTTTTTCTTCTTCTTCTTTACACTCTTGAAGTCCTCGAAAACAACATTCCCGGATCAGCTCCGTGGGAATTCCCCAGAATTCCAGTTCCTGTTGTACCGTCTTGGCGCAAAGGTTCTTGGGAAGGTGGAGCTCTCCGGTGCGGTAGAGGTCCAAAAGGCTGTTGATGATTTTGGGGTTTCTGTCGAAGAAGAGTTCCACATCCGGTTGATCGGTGAGAGAGTCGTCTGAGGCCAGTCGTCCCAGTCTGGTGTCAGGCAGGGAGCGTAAAGTATTGGCGGTGGTCAGGAACAACTTGCCCTCCACGTTGAGACGGATACAGCAAGGAGTTGCCATGGCACCATGCTTTTTTTGGTGACGCGGGATTGCCTGCAATGGTCAAAGTAGCATTACGTAGACCAACCCTGAAAGAATCGAAACTACACTAACATAGAATTCGACGAAACGTTTAGAACTGACATAATTCAAACAGACAAAGCTATCAAAGAACACTTACGATTCAAATGGAGGTACAGAGCATATGATGAGTTTCTGAAAGCTGGTCAACGATGTTTTAGAATGTGAACAGGGTGTCTCGATTTAAACTTCTGTGATGGTTCTACTGGAAGTCGATTCCCGTCATTTTGTATATACCCCACCTGATGAGAAGACAATATCAGGACAGAATGTATGTTAACATCAAAACAAAGTATGAACTAACAATCAATATTCAAATATAAAACATGCCTGGGAAGAAACTATCAATTTGAAATAAAGGTAGTCACAGGCCACGCATTAACAGTATTAAATGAAAAACATGTTCTATTTCTTCTCCAGAATTAAAAGAAATGCAAACGGGGGTACGGTTTATATGAAGTTTGCAGTAAAAATGCTTTGGGCCTAATGCAATGTAAATGCCAGCAGCCAATCAGATGTGTTGTACTCGGCGCCTCATCATCAAACGGCGTCCACTGCAAAGCTTCTGTCCCTTTAAAACTTACGAATATATAATAAATGATAGTATGATATGCTTATCTAGCTCACTATCTTGCATCAGCAGCTCAGTGTGTTGTGCACTAACCATTCGGTCAAACCAAAGACACAAAAGTCTCCCCCCCCCACCCCTTGTTCTTATTCCCCCATCCTGTCCCTTCCCTGAACCCATGAAAACACACTAATCCTCTCTTCTCACAGGTCCACCTCCTACCCCACAAGCAAAGTTTTTACATAAATGTATGTTTTAAGGCTGTTTTAAAACTCGAAGACAAGATGTAGCGCAAACTGAACGCATCAAGTTTCAAAAAGTCAGCAGTGTTCTCCATTAGTCTTAGAGAAATTCTCACTAGGCTAGTGCCTGACATTTTCTGAAAGTGCCACATCAGAAGTACATTGAACGAATGTGAACAAGTGCTATTATCCGGTTACCTTGTATATCTCGTTTCTGTTAGAAACCAACAAAAGAAATAAAGAAAGAAAGAAAGAAAGAAAAAGGGAAGGAAGGAAGAAATGAAGGAAAGAAAAACGAAAAACAAGCTTTCTCAAGATGGAGACTATATCAGAAACCAACTGTTGTTCGCTCAATTTGTCAGTCCCACACGACAGACAAGGTTAAAGGTTAATGTGGCCACTAGTACAAACAGTGAGGGTTTTGGAGAAAAATAATGATGTGGCTCTTCTGACTTCTTTGGCACTGTGCACCGGTTTTCATAGTCACTGAACTCCATCAAAGTGGTATAAAAGGAAACACTCAAACCGGGTGTCAGCTGGCATTTACATACTATTAACATACATTTCTCCACCCCCTAATACCTCCTCTCCCCTGCCCCTTGGGCTTTAATCAAGAAAAGAGTGCATCAAGACTACAACTTCCGTCTTACACTGTTGATAAACATTTACAACGAACGCAGTCAATTAATTTAAATTCAACAATTCATGTTTTATATACCGGAAACCAGTAGAAGAATAAGTCATAGCTATTTTCTATGTACAAAGTATGGTACTGTGATAATTATCAAAAAAAAAAAAAAAAATTGAAATTTACGCCGTCTGTCATTAACGTTGATAAGGAAAAGACCACACACACACACACACACACACACACACACACACACACACACACACACACACACACACACACACACATCAGTCTGATTCTGTAAGGGCTTGAGGATTCCACCAGAACTGCTCGAAGGGCGCGTTTGTGGCTACTGATTAAAGGTTTCATTGAGTTGGCGCTGGCCGAGTCAAACAGCGTCGAACAGTAATTGATTGAAGACAGAACAAATGCACCGAGGAATAATTTTCTGGTATTAAAACTCAATCCTGCTTAATCCTGCATAGCTGATATATTTGTCTGGATACTGTTTTGCAAAACGGTTTGATGTGAGTAGTCCTTAGTAGTTTGTTGTTAATTATAATGCCTAGTACATGATGATTGCCTTCTTCTTCTTCAATGATTACATTGTTGATTAAATCAGAAGGGAATTGTTTTATATTGTGTCGTCCTTAAGGGGTTGTTATAAGTATTATATTAGTCGTCCTGAGGTTAGTGACATATGATTCACGGCACCATTCACTTAAGATATGTACAGACTTTTGTAATGATGCATAGAAAGAATTAAGACTGGAGCTGTTTGTACGAATCGTTACCGTAACTATTCTTCTCTCTCTTTTCCCCTTTCTTCTTCTCTCTCTCCTTCTTCTTCTCCTATTATTATTATTATCATTATTGTTATTATTGATATCATCATTATTATTATTGTTATTTATTATATTTTATTATTATCATCATTATCATCATTATTACTATTATTATATTATTATTACTATTATTATAATCATCATCATCATATTGTTGTTGTTATTTTTTTGTATTAATCATGTTGTTATTTCTGAATAATAAGCATACAATTTTTCAATTTCAGTTTCAAACCACAGTTATGAAGAAATTTTTTTGTACAGTATGCAAACACAGAAACAAAGACACCACATTCCCACTCACTCACATGCTCCCTCCCCCCCCCCCCCCTTCCCCTTTCAGGCTTCACAAATGTCTGTTAACTTATCGTTAATATCTTGCAATTTTTATCTAAATCATTTTACCATAGAATTTATCTCTTTCATAGATAGTTTAAACATTTGTGGGTGGACAATATTCAATGCTTGTTCTCTTTGTGTGACACAGTGAAGTAAACTTCTCTAAAATATGTCTGTTGAGGGATTTGTTGTATGAAAGGTTGATCGTGAGGAAAAATGAATGTGCACACCTTCAAAGAATAAACCCCTGTACAAATGCAACACATTTCAATGAGTACAAAACCACAACAACAAATAATGCTCATATTAGTTATTATGTATACTATTCAAAAGTAAAGAAATTTTTATATATGTCGCACAGTTCCAAACAAGAACGCTGCTAACACTCCTCCAGTATATTAACTCAAAGAGACCATTGAGGAAAGGAGCGTAACCGAACAATGGCAACACATAAAACAAAGGATACAAGAACACTTGCATCCATCTGTCCTGCGCACCACCGCCACCAAATCACACACACACACACACACACACACACACACACACACACACACACACACACACACACACACACACACACACCAACTGTCTTCCCGATTTGTATGTTAAGAAAGAGATAGACAGAAGGGAGAGAGAGAGAGAGAGAAGAGAGAGAGAGAGAGAGAGAGAGAGAGAGAGAGAGAGAGAGAGAGAGAGAAAAGACAGGAGCGAGAGAAAAAGGAAGAGAGAGAGAGGGAAAGACAGAGAAAGAAACAGACATACAGACAAGAGGCAACGAGGGACAGAAAGGCGACAGATAAAAGGATAAAGGAAAGGGGAGAGACAGGGAAAGAAAGCATGTGCAACGTGCACCTGAGAAAGACAAGCTGCACGTGAAGCAACAGAGAATGAACTCACCGCGAATGAAGGAACAGTATCGGGAAGGGGGGGGGGGGGGGGGGGGGGGGGGGAGAAGAGAAGGGCGAATTAAGCCAACGACAACTCAAACTAGACACCCCAGCTACAAAACCCGCGAACTCTTAATAATAATAATAATAATAATGAAAATAGTCGAGCCGTTTGTGACATTCTTCTTCTTCTTCTTCTTCTCGATTATGATTCCATTATTTTTCTTTCGTTTCTAATAATTAACATCGTTTTAATCTATACCCTCTCCCCTCCAGTCTCTCTCTCCTCTTATCTTTCCATCTCATAATTTAATTTGACAGAAGACAGGTTAACTTAAAAATTGATGGACACCGGTAACACTCCAAAAGAATATATTTCTGTCGTAGATTTTGAAGCATGGGACTTTAAAAAGAATTAAGTTTACGTTCGCTAGTGGATTTGCACAACGTCACAACGAATCACTCTTTGTATGGTCATTATATTTTTTTTTAAACAATCCAGCATAAGCTTAGACGCTGAAACTGAATTTCTTTGATGCAAACTCATAAAACTCTTTGTACTCACAGGCAGATAAGTCCCTGTTTCATCTAAATAATTAGTGTTCAAGACTTTATACAGGGAGAATATTTCTTTGATTTGAATGTGACTAACCATAGTCTGCCATTAAAAATGTGGGTCCATTATTCATTAAAACAAGTAAAGAAACGGTTTACTCCATTATAGCCTTCTTCTAAGCTAGTGAATGAAAACAAACAAACAACAACAAAAAAACAACAACACTGGTACATAAATATATGTGAATGCAAAATATGCACCTTACAACATCCTATACTTCCAACGGTTTTTTTTCCCCCTCATTTTCCTTTCAAACAATATTTTGTCGACTTAAGGAGGTAATCTAAAGAAGAGATGAATAAGACAGAGACAGAGAGACTGCCAAGACAGACAGAGACAGACATAACCAATCAGACAGCCATAAACAGAAACACAGACAAGACACCAAAGTAAAGCCATTATGTCGCCACCTAACAGAGGCATCCTGTTTACCAGAAGCAGCTTACCTTTTCCGTTTTCTTGCAGCCAGCCGTCCGGAACCAGTGGCACCACGTCGTCTTGCTCTCCACCAAGCCTGCCGCACACGTGCACACATAAGACTTCCACCACACTGACCTTACCTCGTGAAGCCCAAGGACACACTGACGGTAATGGTAATGGGCAAGTCTGTTGAAAGCTCTTTGGGATGAGGGGAAAGGGGAAGGGAAAGAGGGATGCTGGGAGTAAGGGAAGGGAGGGGCTGGGGATGTGTGTATGACCAAGCGTGTGCAGATGGAGGACTTACACCCATTCTTAAGTTATGAAAAGAAAATGTACACTTTTTGCAAGTGACACCTTCCCTTACTACTTGCCCTCGGGACAAATCGAAAATATACCTAGATCTATCTATCTATCTATCTATCTATTTATCTATCTATCTATCTATCTATCTATCTATCTATCTATCTATCTATCTATCTATCTATCTATCTATCTATCTATCTTTGTGTCTCTCTGTCTGTCTATATATCTTTCTGCAAATCTGTGTGTTTGTCTATCTATCTAACTCTCTAGCTGTCTGTCTGACTGCACACACACACACACACACACACACACACACACACACACACACACACACACACACACACACACACACGTCATAATTTATTCAGTATGTCTTCATCGCGATCGTTGTGGAACGGGAAATGA
Organism: Conus canariensis; assembly: GCA_033310375.1. Taxonomy (NCBI): domain Eukaryota; kingdom Metazoa; phylum Mollusca; class Gastropoda; order Neogastropoda; family Conidae; genus Conus; species Conus canariensis. Next base: position 30,807,668 of record CM065736.1, read on the forward strand.
TTATTTCATCTGTGTTGGTTATGACTGCCGCCGCCGCCATTCTCATCAAAGCAGTGATAAAACCTGCATTGCTTTTACGTTGTTTCTCACTCACAATTCTTCAATGAACTCGTGTTACATGATCGCTAATGTGAAATTCAGTCTAAATGCTGATAGTCATTCTGATGGCAGGTCTTGTTCCTGGGGTTTGTGCCGTTAAATCTGTTCTGTGCCATGGGTTCTCCGCCCACAAAGAAGAATGAGAGTTGTGTAAGTTGACAGCGGCTGACCTATTTGCTCAGAGTTGGTAGCCATCTTGAGAATTTGGAAAGTATTAGAAAGGTTCATAGACTTGATGGTTAGGCATCCTATTTTGTTTTGATGACAAAAACTGTCATTGTTTCTTTAAATGAGGCGAGCGATTGCGCAAAAGGGCGTGTGTAAGCTGTTGAGCGTTGGTTGTAAATGCTGTTGTCTATCGATTCTTTTATTAAGGGTTGGATGTGTTCAACGTTTTGACTTTAAGTCCTGTTCCAGGTTTTGGGAATGGTGGGGATGGGGATGGGGGTGGGGGTTGAAAGGGGTGCATCAGGCACCCGAAAGAGTAAATTTCTCTGTCTGGAATCTCAGTGGGTCTATCTATCTATGTATCTATCTATCCATCGATCTGTCTATCACGACAAAGCAAGACTGGTGGATACTCAATGATCAGTATTGACTACCCCCATTCGGGGAAAGAGTGAAAGTTTGCTTAGAAAGCTGTCCGACCATGAAATTCTGAATGTAGGATTCGAACCTTTGAAACAATGTTATCTTAAAAGACAAACACCTATTTGAAACAATGGAATGTCTGTTTGAACACACACGTGTACACACACACACACACACACACACACACACACACACACACACACACACACAGATTCCTTTTGAGAGAGAGAGAGAGAGAGAGAGAGAGAGAGAGAGAGAGAGAGAGAGATTTAGTTTTAGTTATTCAATGGCTATCACACCATTTTAAGGTATTCAAAACAAGATACTCTTATCTCAGTTCACGTTACATGCCCTTGGCATATGTACTTCGTCATGTCAAACATTCTTTTCACAAAGTCATGCACATAGGGGAAAAAAACTACCTGTAATATTTTGTTTTTAATCAGAGAAGACAGAGTAACCTACAACTTTTGGACATTGATCAAACATCACCAAAATTATAATTTCATCACAGGTCCACTGGCACAAGGCCTCGACAAACACAGAACAAAACTCATATTTCCAGGCTGATTAGCTCAACGACACAGCTTATCACTTTTTCTTGGGACTTCATATCTTTGACAATGAACAACAATGGCTGAGTCTTCAAATAAATTTCGTGAATGCAGATTTGATGAATCTGTATTCATAGACAAGTACATTTCTATGTTATTTTCTTAGTGATTATTCTCCACCAGTCTGTACAAAGCAAACCTTCACCGTTTTGAATCTGACTTACTCCATCCTGCCGTTTTGAATGAATAATCCATGAAACCGAGTGAAGAAAATGTTCCCGTAATGAACATATTGTTCTAAATCACGAATGAAAACACAGTTGTAGCTTATACATTTACGAATGCATAATGCCTACGTTCTTTTTCCTTTCATATTCATTTCAAAGCGATATTTCGTAAACTTTTGGAAGTAATCTGAAGTAGAGAAAGGGGAAAAAATAGAAAGAGAAAAACAACAGAGAGAGCAGATGGACATAATCAATCAGATGGTCATAGACAGAGACACAGACAATACTAGAAAAACAACAGAGAGAGAACAGATGGACATAATCAATCAGATGGTCGTAGACAGAGACACAGACACTACACCATGAAAAACCCTTTCGCCACCACCTATCACAAGCATCTTTTTTTTTTTTTTCTTTAGTATACCAGAAGCCAGTTTACCTGTTCTGTTTACCTGCAGCCAGCCCCCCTAGAACCAGTGTCACTACGTCTTGTTCTCTCCACCGAGCCTGTCGCACACATACACGTACAAGGTTTCCACCGAACTGACCTGACCTCATAAAGCCCAAGAGCACACACTGACGGTAATGGGCAAGTCTGTTGAAAGCTCTTTGGGATGATGAGGAGGGACGGGAGGAAAGGGGGATGGTGGCAGTGGGCGAGGGGAGGAGTCTGGGGATTTGTGTATGAGAAAGCGTGTGCAGATGGAGGACATGAACCCATCCTTCAGTTATGAAAAAAAGGCACACTTTTTGCAAGTGACACCTTCCCTTAATACTGACCCTCAGGACAAATCAGAAATATACATTTGATAAAAAAAAAAGAAAGAAAAAAGAAATGCCACTCAGGAAAGTGTAATGGTGCCTATGTAGCTCAGTGTTCGAGCCCTGAGATTGCAGATAGTCAAACATGGTGAGTTTGATTCCAGCCAGTATCTATCTATCTATCTATCTATCTATCTATCTATCTATCTATCTATCTATCTATCTATCTATATCTATCTATCTATCTATCTATCTATCTATCTATCTATCTATCTATCTATCTGTCTGTCTGTCTGTCTATCTATCTTTCTGTCTGTTTGTCTGTCTGTCTGTCTGTCTGTCTGTCTGTCTGTCTGTCTATCTGTCTATCTATCTGTCATGTGGTGTAGCCTCACATGGCGACATGTGACGTTCCGTCGCGTACGCCCTTATTTGTTATAAAGCATTTCCCTAGGTAGGGAAGAGAAAAGGTAAAAGAAACAATAATTTGTATGGCCTGACCAGTGTGATCGGTGTCGCTAGTGGCTATTAAAACAGTTCAGTGAATGGACAGACGTTGTCCATTGGTCAGCAAACAAGGGCTGGTAATGCGTAGAGTTAGACGAGTACTCACTGAACGTGTACTCAAAAAGAGCGCAGGAGGGAAAAATAAGGAATAGGAAGGAGATGGCTTGGGGACACTGACCGGACAGGTTGTTTGAAGAACGAGTTCCACCTTCAATTCACCATTACCAGGTGAGGTATAGACAGATGGGGAGAGAAAAAAGAGAAAGTTAAGAAAAGGGAAAAAGGGAAAAGAATTTATATTATTCAGATTTTGAAATAGATTACTTACACGGACTTCATTCGTGTTTCAGCCCTTCCCAGTGCTGTGGCAGCACCAGTTAGGCGACTGAGGCAGTCGAACAAATATTTGGGCTACAGTGCTGCGGCAGCACCTAATCGTCTCCAGGGTTGGAGAATCGAGCTGTAGAAGACAACGACTGCACCAGTCGTGAGAAAACAAAGCATTTGTCATGTTGACCCATAATGACTTTTAATTGTCCCCCCTTAGATTGGAACTCACTTGATATACCTATATTTTAAGCCATCTTTTTGATTCTTTCTTGAAAATATAAATATTGTATCTCCAGTGAGAAGGAGAAACCGTTAAACGATATACGTATGTATTGCTATGTATAATGAGATGAAATTTGGTCCCAGCTAGTGGATCTGTGGAATGTCTGTACCTCCACTGGAGTGGAGGAACATAAGATTGAAAAGTTTGAAGAGTTAATTATTGTCTAGTAAATTATTCCCCGGAGAGGAGGGGAAGAAGAAGAGTTATTGTAGTGCGCCTTCTGGTTGTTTGGAGAGATTGCGTGTGCACGGAGTGAATGCTGGGCTGAGTGCAGGCATGCATTTATGCACAGTGTGACACTATCTATCTATCTATCTATCTATCTATCTATCTATCTATCTATCTATCTATCTGTCTATCTGTCTATCTTTCTGTATGTTTATCTATCTATCCATCCATCTATCTATCTATCGATCGATCGATCGATCGATCGATCGATCGATTCATCCATCGATCAGTCGAACCATCAATCTGTTTATCTCTCTTTCCATCTATCTACGTATCTGAAAACAATCTGTGTCTGTGTGTCTATCTCTCTGCCTATCTCACTATCTATCTGTCTGTCTGTCTACCCTTACACACACACATACATACGCTCACTCACACATACATGCACGCCCACACGCACGCTTGTTTCCAAGGGTAACAGATAAGCAAACATCTGCTTTTATTTTCCTCCGGCCCCTGCCCCGTTTAGGGACTCACCAATCATGACTAGCGACTAACACTGAAATAAACCCCGTTTAGGACTCACTAATCATGACTAGCGACTAACACTGAAATAAACCCCGTTTAGAGACTCACTGAGCATGACTAGCGACTAACACTGACAAAAGCCCCGTTTAGAGACTCACTAAGCATGACTAGCGACTAACACTGACAAAAGCCCCGTTTAGAGACTCACTAAGCATGACTAGCGACTAACACTGACAAAAGCCCCGTTTAGAGACTCACTAAGCATGACTAGCGACTAACACTGACAAAAGCTCCGTTTAGAGACTCACTAAGCATGACTAGCGACTAACACTGACAAAAGCCCCGCTTAGGGACTCACTAAGCATGACTAGCGACTAACACTGACAAAAGCTCCGCTTAGAGACTCACTAAGCATGACTAGGGACTAACACTGAGAAAAAGCCCCGCTTAGAGACTCACTAAGCATGACTAGCGACTAACACTGACAAAACATTCAGTAAACATACGTATCTTCAAAAGCACATAACAATGTGGATCAGTTGTTCTTCTGTCAATATTGACGCATAGATGAATTTACAGAAAAAAGGAACAAAGGAAAACAATTGAAACAAGAGTGAATTAATTGATTACGAAGAAGAAAAAACTGCGCGCGGACACGCACGGACACGCAAACACACACACAGACACACAGACAGACAGACACACAGACACACACACACACACACACGCGCGCGCGCGCGCGCGCGCCACACACACACACACACACACACACACACACACACACACAACAAAATCTCCTATTACTTACCAAAGAAGAGATGATGATGATGATGATTGTGACGGACCGTTTTTCATCCGGTCACAAAGTTTCATGTGCGACCGTGCTTACCGGAAGGTAGTTGTCCGGAAGCCGGTTGCAAAAGTTAGCTGACTGCAACTCACCGGCGCATTGCTATAAGCCGGGTGAGTTGCACCGGTTAGGCAGTCTCTGCAGTGATTCCGGCAATACAAGTCACAGAAGGCCGAAGAGGGACTCAGCCGTTTGCAAGTAGCAGTCAGTTGCCCCCAGGTTGATAGTGTTCCCTGGACTGACGGGGACTGGCTGCTACCGGGTTAGGGCCGGGGCCATAGCTGTGTTGACGCCCCGTTCTCCACCTGTTTGCTGCTGGTGTTGAGAGGCCGGCCTGAACGCCGACAATTGCCCTACCTGCCACTGCGCCCGTGACCGACCACTGTTGGGCCAGTGGGTTGGAGACGTCGCTGCTGGTGAGCCAGGACGTCGCCCCTTCTTTTGTGACAGCGACCTGCGTCCGAGGCCGTCGCTGTGTGTGTGCCACAGCTCTTGGTTGGTGTTGAGCCACAGGTGGTGTGTGTGCCACAGCTCTTGGTTGGTGTTGAGCCACATCTCTTAGGTGTTTGAGCCACAGCTCGTAGTTGAGACTGTCACCGTGTTGCTGACAGAGACGCCACGAACGTGTTAGTTTTCTTTTCCTTCTTTCTTCATTGTGAGCCACAGCTCTGAAGAGACTCTGTTGTCAGACTTGACTCGTCGCTGCTGCCGTCGTCATCATCGTTGGACCCGGCAGTTTTGATAGCTATAACTGTATTGACTTGTTGTGTGTGTACACCTGATGGTGGGTGTACCAACCTAGTAGAAAGAAACTCGTGGAGAGCGTGGCAGCAGAGAGTCCTCAGAAGAGAAGCCCCCTTCAAGCAAGTGTTTCGGCCCTTATCTCCTGACACTCTAGGGGGGTTGGGCCACACCCGGTTCATGACTCCGGATGTCCCTCTGCTGCCCCCTTTTTTTTTTTTTTCCCCCATCTTGGGACGAGCCATGGCTGGGATTCGAACCCATGACCCTCTGGACATGCTCATTTTCCACTTAATGACTCGCGCTTTAACCACTGAGCCACAGGGACACCTGATATTTGTAGGGAAATTAAGCCTTATGAAGTTCACTTTTGTTCCCCCTTTGACCAGATCCAGCTTGAACACCTCTCTGCCGCTTCTGCCATTGCTTTCAGGGCTCTGGTTTTTTTCCTTCCCTGCAACTGAGAGCTGTTTCATGAGGCTGTATGCAGACGTTCCTACAAACCCCCTAGCTCCAATTTCTGCAGTGAGGACTTTGACCTGATAGCCTTCTTTCCTCAGGCTGTTTGCCAGATCAGCATACTTTTCAGTCTTGTAGATTTGAGCTGCCTCCATTCTGTTCTCATATGGCACCGTGAGCTCGATCATGATCAGCTGCTTGGTTGACTTAGAGTGGACTACTATGTCTGGTCTCATGCCACTCTTGCTGATGATCTCTGGGTGACTCTTCCATTCTGGGAGGTCTGCAGTGCACTCCCAGTCATCTGCCCCGTCCAGCAGACTCTGTCTGCATGTTTCGAATGGCACTGTTGTTCTTGGCCATGATTTGCTGCCTCCTGCCGTGAAGAATGTTGCGGGTGCTTTTGGAGTCCTGATTTTCCCTTTTGTGGTGTTGGTACTAGCCCAGACTACTTGTACAATCTCTTTGAGCACTTGGTTGTGCCTCCATGTGTACCTTCCTTGAGCCAGGGCTACTTTACATGAGCTTAGGACATGCTCCACTGTTTGTTTTTCATGACAGAGGGGCATGCAGGATCGTCTGTTTTCCCCCACTTCACCAGGTTTGCATTTGAGGGCAGAAGGTCATATGCAGATCTGAGAATGAAGCTGATCCTGAGAGGGGCCATGTGCCAAATGTCATTCCAAGTGAGACTTCTTTGGAGTGCATTCTCCCACGTTGTCCATTGCCCTTGCTGGCTCTGCTGGACTGCTTTTTGGAGTCTTTTTTGGTCTTCTTCTTTTCTCATCTCCTGAATCATCATGTCTCTTTTGGCTTTTCCTTTGGCCTTTGACCACCATTCAGTTTTGGTCACCCCCAGTCCTTGTCTGTTGGTCTGTGTGTGTCCTGTTATTTCTCTGATCTTGAGACTTTCTTTTGCAGAATCCATCGCCTCTTGAACTTTCCATTTTCTGCCTGTCTTCAGCTGGGGCTTGATTGCTTCTACCACCTTGTCTCCTGAGTCCTCCAGCATGCTTTGAAGTCTGATCTTCCCTGCTTTGTATTCCTCCAGGATGGATTTCAGTGGTAGTTTCAGCTTTGCTTGGCGACAGTACAGCGCTATGTCAGTCAGACAGGGTGGGACACCAAGCCATTTCCTTGTGAACTTGTTGATTTTGGCTTCCATTGCCTCCACTATGCTGGTGCAGATGTCGTATATTATCAGAGGCCATAGAGCTTTGGTATCAGCATGAACTGCAGACACCAGACCTTGTATTTGCCAGGGAGCCCACACTGGTCAATGGTCTCCAAGCCTTCCTCCGCCATCTGCTTGGTTTCTTTTGCTCTTTGTGTGTCTTTCAGCGTATCATCATACCATCTTCCAAGGCTCTTGACTGGTTCTTCTGTGACTGTTGGAATGGCCTGGTTGGCAACACTGAAGACCACAGATACGGCCACTTTTCCTTTCCTCAGTGAGAGACTCCGTGATTTCTTTGGCTTGAACTTCATTCTGGATGAGGCAACTATGTCGTCCAGCCTCTCCAGCACATGACGTGTCTCGTCTTCTCTGGATGAAATCACTGTAGTGTCATCCATGAAGGCCTTGAGAGGAGGCATCTTGTATCCATCGCCAAGGTCTGTTTGTCTCGCGTTGTTTGTTGCTGCTTTCAAGATGAGTTCCATTGCCAGCACGAACAGTATTGGGGAAATTGCACAGCCCATTGCAATACCCACTTCCAAGTTGATCCAGTCTGTTGTGTACTCCTTGGTAGAGAACCGCATTGAGAAGCCATTGAAGTACTTCTTGAGCATGTCGCGGATGTTCTTTGGCACATGGTACATCTCAAGAGCCAACTGTATCATCTCATGGGGCACAGATCCATATGCGTTTGCCAGATCAAGCCACACTACGTCCAGGTCTCTCTTTTCTGTTTTTGCTTTTTGGATTGCGTCCCAGATCATTGTGGCGTGTTCTACACAGCCAGCCACGCCTGGGATGCCACCTTTCTGGACTGACACATCCATGTACTTGTTTTCCATCAGGTACTTGGTCAGCCTTGCTGCCATGACAGAGAAGAAGATTTTCCCTTCGACGTTCAGTAGTGATATTGGCCTGAACTGGCTGATGTCACTTGAGTTTTGCTCTTTGGCGATGTACACACCATCTGCCGTCATCCACTGGCCGCTGATCTTCTGGTTTCTCCAAGCCGATCGCAGCAGCCTGTGGAGCCACTCCAGCACCTTGGGACATTTCTTGTAAAGCTGGTAAGGTATTCCGTTTGGCCCTGGTGATGATTTGGCTCTGGCTTTGTCGACCACCTTCTTGATTTCCGCCAACGTTGGAGGCTTGCCATTGAACTGTTCCTCAGGGTTGGTTGGCCACACCAGACCTTGAATGTCGAGTGGTGCTTTGCTCTGTGGGTCAGAGTATGTTTTCCTCAGATGCTGCTCAAGAACTCCTTTGTCCACACTTAGGGTCCCAGATTTTGGCTGCTCAAACAGTGTTCTGGCAAACTGGAAGGGGTCTCTGAAGAAGCGTTCTTGTGTCTTCTTCTTTTTGCCTCTCTTCTTCTCGCAGATTCCGCTTTGCTGAGGGGCTGTGTTTTTCTTTCAGGTCTTTCCACAGTTTTTCCAAGCCTTGTTTTTCAGCTGGCAGTGCGGTCTTCATTTGCATCTTGAGGTTTTTCTTTTGGACCCTGATCTTGTCCATCTTTTCTTGGCGTCTGGATTTCTTTGGAGGTGTTTTCTCTTTGGGTAGTTTTGCTCCATAGGCGTCTCTACATGTGGCATACACAATGTCCCCATATGTGGCTAGTTTGTGTTCCAGGGTGCTTTTCCCTATCAGTGCATCGAGTCTTTGGACGATTTTTGCATCCAGTTTCTCCCAATCTTCAGTTTCGTTTGCTCGTGGCAGGTTGAGTTTCAGGCGCCTGGCATCGAGGGCCTGTGCAAATTCCTCATCCGAACCAACAGCGTGGATGTCCTTGGCACTGTGGTTTAAATCCTGGCCTTGGTCTTCCGACGTCTTATCTGCTGATGCAGTGCGCTGCTGCTCATTCAGATGAGTCTTCACACATCCCATCTTTGTTCTGTGGATCTTCATGCCACGGGTGGTAGCGAAACGCTTTCCACAGACACATGGATATTCCATTTGGTCCATGTTCATAGTCCGTTTGGGATTTGCAGTCATGATTGGTTGAGCACCGATGGATTCATTATTCTCTCCCCCTTTCGGTGAATCCTGGGAGCATCTTTTCCTTTTATTCTTAGTAGCCACATGTTTAAGGCAAAGTGGGGAGCCAGCCCACAGAGCCCTTGGTTCTGGTCTTTCCCAGTGTCCTCCGGTCTTTCCCGGACGTCCTCCGGCCTATTCCCGGAAGTCAATGGTTTACCCATGCATCAGTAGAAAGAAACTCGTGGAGAGCGTGGCAGCAGAGAGTCCTCAGAAGAGAAGCCCCCTTCAAGCAAGTGTTTCGGCCCTTATCTCCTGACACTCTACGTTTAATTGTGTGTTTATTTTTGTATGTGTTTTGCTTGATGGCTCGGGCGCATAAAAAAAGAAGTGTTATTTTGTTGCCTGGCTGTCCATGTTCGGATGAGTGGGTGTGTGTATGTGAATTAGAAAAGTCGTGCATGCATCCATAATTCTGAGTGAGTCAGACTTCCACACACACGCATTTCCATCCGTAACAATGATGATGATGATAGAAAGACGATTGATGATCTTGATTTCCAAGGGTAACGGATAAGCAAACATTCTTTTTTCATCCGGCCCTTGCCCCACTAAGCGACTAACTAAGCATGACTAGCGACTAAAACTTACAAAACTTAATAATCATACATATCTTCAAAAGTACAGAGAGAGAGAGAGAGAGAGAGAGAGAGAGAGAGAGAGAGAGAGAGAGAGAGAGAGAGAGAGAGAAGAGAAGATTCCTTTTCTAAAATATTCATTTATTATATACTATCAGGGACGTTAGTTTGACAACTAAAATGCACCACTAATATCAACATATTATGCACATTTTCATGATGTAATTACAGTGCGCACACACACACACACACACACACACACACACACACACACACACACACACACACACACGCGAGCACGCACGCACGCACGCCACGCACGCACGCACGCACGCACACACACACACACTTCGTCCTTTATTGTCCTTTGGGAAAATGTAGCCTTCGGATTATTTCTCCTGGAGCGATACGTCCCTGGCTCTCACGAAACGCACCCGGTGGTGTAGTAAAAGTACTGTTGGGTGCTACTCCGACAGTCTAGTTTCCAATGCAATTTACATGAGCGTGAATACTTATCTACCGTTGTGTTCTCGATAATAGCAGAGTGAAACGCAAATCACCCTCCCTCTCTCTCTCTTCTCTCTCTCTCTCTCTCTCTCTCCCCTCTCTCTGTCTGTCTGTCTGTCTGTATGTGTGCGTGTGTACGTTACTCCTCTGCCCCTCTCTCTGTATGTATGTATGTACGTGTGCGTGTGTATGTTACTCTCTTTCTCGTGTGTGTGTGTGTGTGTGTGTGTGTGTGTGTGTGTGTGTAGTGTGTGTGTGTGTGTAGTGTGTGTGTGTGTGTGTGTGTGTGTGTGAGTGTGTATGTGTGTGTGCATGCGCGCGCGCGTGTATGTGTGTGTGTGTGTGTGTGTGTGTGTGTGTGTGTGTGCGTGCGTGCGTGCGTGCGTGCGTGCGTGCGTGCGTGCGGTGGTGTGTGTGTGTGTGTGTGTGTGTGTGTGTGTGTGCGTGCGTGCGTGCATGCTTGCATGCGTGTTTGTGTGTGTGTGTGTGTGTGTGTGTGTGTGTGTGTGTGTGTGCGCGCGCGTGCGTGCGTGCTTATTCGTGCGTGCGTGCGTGCGTGCGTTCGTGCGTGTGTGTGTGTGTGTGTGTGTGTGTGTGTGTGTGTGTGTGTGCGTGCGTGCGTGCTCGCGTGCGTGCGTGTGCGTGTGTGTGCGTGTGTACGTCCGTGCATGCGTGCGTGTGTGTATGCTTGTGTGTGTGTGTGTGTGTGTGTGTGTGTGTGTGTGTGTGTGTGTGTGTGTGTGTGTGTGTGGCGTGCGTACGTGCCCGTGCATATGGGCGCGCACACACACATTCTTTTTGTGCTTTTTTTGCTTTGTTTGTCATTTTCATATTCTGATTTAATGTCCTCAGTCACCAAAGATGAGAGGAGATGGCAAAAAGCAGTAAGTACAGCAGGAGATTAAAATGATGGGATTGGAAGATAGGAACGACAATGCATAAAACTGGGGAGTAGAAATACCAATCTTTTCTCTTTTCTCCCTCCCTCCCCTCCCCCCCCCCCTCTTCTCTCTCTCTCTCTGTGTAAGTTCTAGCCACTGTTTGCATGCTTCTACTTTTGTTGTCTTGTCTTTTTTCGCATTGTTGACCCTACTCAGGGCGAGGACTGGATGTAAAAAGAAAAACATCTATTGTCCTCGTAAATAAAGAATATTCTCTCTCTCTCTCTCTCTCTCTCTCTCTCTCTGGGCAGATACCCACTATATATAAGAACATTTGTTAAGTGTATAAAGTATTGTTAAAGTATTATTAAGACTTCCACAGTCACGATTATGTAGGCAAGCGTATGACATGCTGCTTATGCAGCTAGAGTTAGATAAAGAAAACTGGGCTTACAGAGTAAAGAAAGTTCTGTCGGAACATGGTTTTGGCATTGTATGGATATTTCAAGAGGTAGGAAATGAATAGCAATTTGTTGCGGAATTTAAAGACAGACTTATTTGTTCCTTTAAACAGAACTGGCATTCAGATATGGAAAGTAAAGAAAAATATAGTTTTTTTTTTTTTCATTTAAAAACGTATTTCAACCCCAAAAATGTTTAAAAGTTATTACACATAAATGGCATAGAGTAAATTATGCAAGATTTAGGCTACGTACACTTGGATTTAATGCGAATAAGAGCTGGTAGCAATCCGGGACGTCCACCATGCCCTTTCTGTAGATTCAGTATTGATGATGAAAAA
>CM065736.1:30824745-30834745 GCA_033310375.1 Conus canariensis
CACAACCACATATACATACACACATGCAAACATATGCATATACATACACACATACATATGTTTGTGTGTATATGCGAGAGAGAGAGAGAGAGAGAGAGAGAGAGAGAGAGAGAGAGTGTGTGTATGTGTATGTGCATGTGCATGTATGTGTGTGTGTATGTGTGTGTGTGCGCGCGCGCGTGTGTGTGTGTGTGTGTGTGTGTGTGTGTGTGTGTTTGCGCGCGCGCGCGAGCATGTGTGTGTGTTGTAAACGTGAAGAGTCGACGATAGCATTGAGGGGGGAGTCAGAGAGAGAGAGAGAGAGAGAGAGAGAGTCAAAATAAGTTTCAAGTAGAAAGAAACTCGTGGAGAGCGTGGCAGCAGAGAGTCCTCAGAAGAGAAGCCCCCTTCAAGCAAGTGTTTCGGCCCTTATCTCCTGACACTCTAGGGGGGTTGGGCCACACCCGGTTCATGACTCCGGATGTCCCTCTGCTGCCCCTTTTTTTTTTCCCCATCTTGGGACGAGCCATGGCTGGGATTCGAACCCATGACCCTCTGGACATGCTCATTTTCCACTTAATGACTCGCGCTTTAACCACTGAGCCACAGGGACACCTGATATTTGTAGGGAAATTAAGCCTTATGAAGTTCACTTTTGTTCCTCCTTGACCAGATCCAGCTTGAACACCTCTCTGCCGCTTCTGCCATTGCTTTCAGGGCTCTGTTTTTTTCCTTCCCTGCAACTGAGAGCTGTTTCATGAGGCTGTATGCAGACGTTCCTACAAACCCCCTAGCTCCAATTTCTGCAGTGAGGACTTTGACCTGATAGCCTTCTCTCCTCAGGCTGTTTGCCAGATCAGCATACTTTTCAGTCTTGTAGATTTGAGCTGCCTCCATTCTGTTCTCATATGGCACCGTGAGCTCGATCATGATCAGCTGCTTGGTTGACTTAGAGTGGACTACTATGTCTGGTCTCATGCCACTCTTGCTGATGATCTCTGGGTGACTCTTCCATTCTGGGAGGTCTGCAGTGCACTCCCAGTCATCTGCCCCGTCCAGCAGACTCTGCCTGCATGTTTCGAGTGGCACTGTTGTTCTTGGCCATGATTTGCTGCCTCCTGCCGTGAAGAATGTTGCGGGTGCTTTTGGAGTCCTGATTTTCCCTTTTGTGGTGTTGGTACTAGCCCAGACTACTTGTACAATTTCTTTGAGCACTTGGTTGTGCCTCCATGTGTACCTTCCTTGAGCCAGGGCTACTTTACATGAGCTTAGGACATGCTCCACTGTTTGTTTTTCATGGCAGAGGGGGCATGCAGGATCGTCTGTTTTCCCCCACTTCACCAGGTTTGCATTTGAGGGCAGAAGGTCATATGCAGATCTGAGAATGAAGCTGATCCTGAGAGGGGCCATGTGCCAAATGTCATTCCAAGTGAGACTTCTTTGGAGTGCATTCTCCCACGTTGTCCATTGCCCTTGCTGGCTCTGCTGGACTGCTTTTTGGAGTCTTTTTTGGTCTTCTTCTTTTCTCATCTCCTGAATCATCATGTCTCTTTTGGCTTTTCCTTTGGCCTTTGACCACCATTCAGTTTTGGTCACCCCCAGTCCCTGTCTGTTGGTCTGTGTGTGTCCTGTTATTTCTCTGATCTTGAGACTTTCTTTTGCAGAATCCATCGCCTCTTGAACTTTCCATTTTCTGCCTGTCTTCAGCTGGGGCTTAATTGCTTCTACCACCTTGTCTCCTGAGTCCTCCAGCATGCTTTGAAGTCTGATCTTCCCTGCTTTGTATTCCTCCAGGATGGATTTCAGGGGTAGTTTCAGCTTTGCTTGGCGACAGTACAGCGCTATGTCAGTCAGACAGGGTGGGACACCAAGCCATTTCCTTGTGAACTTGTTGATTTTGGCTTCCATTGCCTCCACTATGCTGGTGCAGATGTCGTATATCATCAGAGGCCATAGCAGCTTTGGTATCAGCATGAACTGCAGACACCAGACCTTGTATTTGCCAGGGAGCCCACACTGGTCAATGGTCTCCAAGCCTTCCTCCGCCATCTGCTTGGTTTCTTTTGCTCTTTGTGTGTCTTTCAGCGTATCATCATACCATCTTCCAAGGCTCTTGACTGGTTCTTCTGTGACTGTTGGAATGGCCTGGTTGGCAACACTGAAGACCACAGATCCGGCCACTTTTCCTTTCCTCAGTGAGAGACTCCGTGATTTCTTTGGCTTGAACTTCATTCTGGATGAGGCAACTATGTCGTCCAGCCTCTCCAGCACATGACGTGTCTCGTCTTCTCTGGATGAAATCACTGTAGTGTCATCCATGAAGGCCTTGAGAGGAGGCATCTTGTATCCATCGCCAAGGTCTGTTTGTCTCGCGTTGTTTGTTGCTGCTTTCAAGATGAGTTCCATTGCCAGCACGAACAGTATTGGGGAAATTGCACAGCCCATTGCAATACCCACTTCCAAGTTGATCCAGTCTGTTGTGTACTCCTTGGTAGAGAACCGCATTGAGAAGCCATTGAAGTACTTCTTGAGCATGTCGCGGATGTTCTTGGCACATGGTACATCTCAAGAGCCAACTGTATCATCTCATGGGGCACAGATCCATATGCGTTTGCCAGATCAAGCCACACTACGTCCAGGTCTCTCTTTTCTGTTTTTGCTTTTTGGATTGCATCCCAGATCATTGTGGCGTGTTCTACACAGCCCGCCACGCCTGGGATGCCACCTTTCTGGACTGACACATCCAAGTACTTGTTTTCCATCAGGTACTTGGTCAGCCTTGCTGCCATGACAGAGAAGAAGATTTTCCCTTCGACGTTCAGTAGTGATATTGGCCTGAACTGGCTAATGTCACTTGAATTTTGCTCTTTGGGGATGTACACACCATCTGCCGTCATCCACTGGCCGCTGATCTTCTGGTTTCTCCAAGCCGATCGCAGCAGCCTGTGGAGCCACTCCAGCACCTTGGGACATTTCTTGTAAAGCTGGTAAGGTATTCCGTTTGGCCCTGGTGATGATTTGGCTCTGGCTTTGTCGACCACCTTCTTGATTTCCGCCAACGTTGGAGGCTTGCCATTGAACTGTTCCTCAGGGTTGGTTGGCCACACCAGACCTTGAATGTCGAGTGGTGCTTTGCTCTGTGGGTCAGAGTATGTTTTCCTCAGATGCTGCTCAAGAACTCCTTTGTCCACACTTAGGGTCCCAGATTTTGGCTGCTCAAACAGTGTTCTGGCAAACTGGAAGGGGTCTCTGAAGAAGCGCTCTTGTGTCTTCTTCTTTTTGCTCTTCCTCTTCCTCGCAGATTCCGCTTTGCTGAGGGCACTGTGTTTTTCTTTCAGGTCTTTCCACAGTTTTTCCAAGCCTTGTTTTTCAGCTGGCAGTGCGGTCTTCATTTGCATCTTGAGGTTTTTCTTTTGGACCCTGATCTTGTCCATCTTTTCTTGGCGTCTGGATTTCTTTGGAGGTGTTTTCTCTTTGGGTAGTTTTGCTCCATAGGCGTCTCTACATGTGGCATACACAATGTCCCCATATGTGGCTAGTTTGTGTTCCAGGGTGCTTTTCCCTATCAGTGCATCGAGTCTTTGGACGATTTTTGCATCCAGTTTCTCCCAATCTTCAGTTTCGTTTGCTCGTGGCAGGTTGAGTTTCAGGCGCCTGGCATCGAGGGCCTGTGCAAATTCCTCATCCGAACCAACAGCGTGGATGTCCTTGGCACTGTGGTTTAAATCCTGGCCTTGGTCTTCCGACGTCTTATCTGCTGATGCAGTGCGCTGCTGCTCATTCAGATGAGTCTTCACACATCCCATCTTTGTTCTGTGGATCTTCATGCCACGGGTGGTAGCGAAACGCTTTCCACAGACACATGGATATTCCATTTAGTCCATGTTCATAGTCCGTTTGGGATTTGCAGTCATGATTGGTTGAGCACCGATGGATTCATCATTCTCTCCCCCTTTCGGTGAATCCTGGGAGCATCTTTTCCTTTTATTTTTAGTAGCCACATGTTTAAGGCAAAGTGGGGAGCCAGCCCACAGAGCCCTTGGTTCTGGTCTTTCCCAGTGTCCTCCGGTCTTTCCCGGACGTCCTCCGGCCTATTCCCGGAAGTCAATGGTTTACCCATGCATCAGTAGAAAGAAACTCGTGGAGAGCGTGGCAGCAGAGAGTCCTCAGAAGAGAAGCCCCCTTCAAGCAAGTGTTTCGGCCCTTATCTCCTGACACTCTAGGGGGGTTGGGCCACACCCGGTTCATGACTCCGGATGTCCCTCTGCTGCCCCTTTTTTTTTTCCCCATCTTGGGACGAGCCATGGCTGGGATTCGAACCCATGACCCTCTGGACATGCTCATTTTCCACTTAATGACTCGCGCTTTAACCACTGAGCCACAGGGACACCTGATATTTGTAGGGAAATTAAGCCTTATGAAGTTCACTTTTGTTCCTCCTTGACCAGATCCAGCTTGAACACCTCTCTGCCGCTTCTGCCATTGCTTTCAGGGCTCTGTTTTTTTCCTTCCCTGCAACTGAGAGCTGTTTCATGAGGCTGTATGCAGACGTTCCTACAAACCCCCTAGCTCCAATTTCTGCAGTGAGGACTTTGACCTGATAGCCTTCTCTCCTCAGGCTGTTTGCCAGATCAGCATACTTTTCAGTCTTGTAGATTTGAGCTGCCTCCATTCTGTTCTCATATGGCACCGTGAGCTCGATCATGATCAGCTGCTTGGTTGACTTAGAGTGGACTACTATGTCTGGTCTCATGCCACTCTTGCTGATGATCTCTGGGTGACTCTTCCATTCTGGGAGGTCTGCAGTGCACTCCCAGTCATCTGCCCCGTCCAGCAGACTCTGCCTGCATGTTTCGAGTGGCACTGTTGTTCTTGGCCATGATTTGCTGCCTCCTGCCGTGAAGAATGTTGCGGGTGCTTTTGGAGTCCTGATTTTCCCTTTTGTGGTGTTGGTACTAGCCCAGACTACTTGTACAATTTCTTTGAGCACTTGGTTGTGCCTCCATGTGTACCTTCCTTGAGCCAGGGCTACTTTACATGAGCTTAGGACATGCTCCACTGTTTGTTTTTCATGGCAGAGGGGGCATGCAGGATCGTCTGTTTTCCCCCACTTCACCAGGTTTGCATTTGAGGGCAGAAGGTCATATGCAGATCTGAGAATGAAGCTGATCCTGAGAGGGGCCATGTGCCAAATGTCATTCCAAGTGAGACTTCTTTGGAGTGCATTCTCCCACGTTGTCCATTGCCCTTGCTGGCTCTGCTGGACTGCTTTTTGGAGTCTTTTTTGGTCTTCTTCTTTTCTCATCTCCTGAATCATCATGTCTCTTTTGGCTTTTCCTTTGGCCTTTGACCACCATTCAGTTTTGGTCACCCCCAGTCCCTGTCTGTTGGTCTGTGTGTGTCCTGTTATTTCTCTGATCTTGAGACTTTCTTTTGCAGAATCCATCGCCTCTTGAACTTTCCATTTTCTGCCTGTCTTCAGCTGGGGCTTAATTGCTTCTACCACCTTGTCTCCTGAGTCCTCCAGCATGCTTTGAAGTCTGATCTTCCCTGCTTTGTATTCCTCCAGGATGGATTTCAGGGGTAGTTTCAGCTTTGCTTGGCGACAGTACAGCGCTATGTCAGTCAGACAGGGTGGGACACCAAGCCATTTCCTTGTGAACTTGTTGATTTTGGCTTCCATTGCCTCCACTATGCTGGTGCAGATGTCGTATATCATCAGAGGCCATAGCAGCTTTGGTATCAGCATGAACTGCAGACACCAGACCTTGTATTTGCCAGGGAGCCCACACTGGTCAATGGTCTCCAAGCCTTCCTCCGCCATCTGCTTGGTTTCTTTTGCTCTTTGTGTGTCTTTCAGCGTATCATCATACCATCTTCCAAGGCTCTTGACTGGTTCTTCTGTGACTGTTGGAATGGCCTGGTTGGCAACACTGAAGACCACAGATCCGGCCACTTTTCCTTTCCTCAGTGAGAGACTCCGTGATTTCTTTGGCTTGAACTTCATTCTGGATGAGGCAACTATGTCGTCCAGCCTCTCCAGCACATGACGTGTCTCGTCTTCTCTGGATGAAATCACTGTAGTGTCATCCATGAAGGCCTTGAGAGGAGGCATCTTGTATCCATCGCCAAGGTCTGTTTGTCTCGCGTTGTTTGTTGCTGCTTTCAAGATGAGTTCCATTGCCAGCACGAACAGTATTGGGGAAATTGCACAGCCCATTGCAATACCCACTTCCAAGTTGATCCAGTCTGTTGTGTACTCCTTGGTAGAGAACCGCATTGAGAAGCCATTGAAGTACTTCTTGAGCATGTCGCGGATGTTCTTTGGCACATGGTACATCTCAAGAGCCAACTGTATCATCTCATGGGGCACAGATCCATATGCGTTTGCCAGATCAAGCCACACTACGTCCAGGTCTCTCTTTTCTGTTTTTGCTTTTTGGATTGCATCCCAGATCATTGTGGCGTGTTCTACACAGCCCGCCACGCCTGGGATGCCACCTTTCTGGACTGACACATCCAAGTACTTGTTTTCCATCAGGTACTTGGTCAGCCTTGCTGCCATGACAGAGAAGAAGATTTTCCCTTCGACGTTCAGTAGTGATATTGGCCTGAACTGGCTAATGTCACTTGAGTTTTGCTCTTTGGGGATGTACACACCATCTGCCGTCATCCACTGGCCGCTGATCTTCTGGTTTCTCCAAGCCGATCGCAGCAGCCTGTGGAGCCACTCCAGCACCTTGGGACATTTCTTGTAAAGCTGGTAAGGTATTCCGTTTGGCCCTGGTGATGATTTGGCTCTGGCTTTGTCGACCACCTTCTTGATTTCCGCCAACGTTGGAGGCTTGCCATTGAACTGTTCCTCAGGGTTGGTTGGCCACACCAGACCTTGAATGTCGAGTGGTGCTTTGCTCTGTGGGTCAGAGTATGTTTTCCTCAGATGCTGCTCAAGAACTCCTTTGTCCACACTTAGGGTCCCAGATTTTGGCTGCTCAAACAGTGTTCTGGCAAACTGGAAGGGGTCTCTGAAGAAGCGCTCTTGTGTCTTCTTCTTTTTGCTCTTCCTCTTCCTCGCAGATTCCGCTTTGCTGAGGGCACTGTGTTTTTTTTCAGGTCTTTCCACAGTTTTTCCAAGCCTTGTTTTTCAGCTGGCAGTGCGGTCTTCATTTGCATCTTGAGGTTTTTCTTTTGGACCCTGATCTTGTCCATCTTTTCTTGGCGTCTGGATTTCTTTGGAGGTGTTTTCTCTTTGGGTAGTTTTGCTCCATAGGCGTCTCTACATGTGGCATACACAATGTCCCCATATGTGGCTAGTTTGTGTTCCAGGGTGCTTTTCCCTATCAGTGCATCGAGTCTTTGGACGATTTTTGCATCCAGTTTCTCCCAATCTTCAGTTTCGTTTGCTCGTGGCAGGTTGAGTTTCAGGCGCCTGGCATCGAGGGCCTGTGCAAATTCCTCATCCGAACCAACAGCGTGGATGTCCTTGGCACTGTGGTTTAAATCCTGGCCTTGGTCTTCCGACGTCTTATCTGCTGATGCAGTGCGCTGCTGCTCATTCAGATGAGTCTTCACACATCCCATCTTTGTTCTGTGGATCTTCATGCCACGGGTGGTAGCGAAACGCTTTCCACAGACACATGGATATTCCATTTGGTCCATGTTCATAGTCCGTTTGGGATTTGCAGTCATGATTGGTTGAGCACCGATGGATTCATCATTCTCTCCCCCTTTCGGTGAATCCTGGGAGCATCTTTTCCTTTTATTTTTAGTAGCCACATGTTTAAGGCAAAGTGGGGAGCCAGCCCACAGAGCCCTTGGTTCTGGTCTTTCCCAGTGTCCTCCGGTCTTTCCCGGACGTCCTCCGGCCTATTCCCGGAAGTCAATGGTTTACCCATGCATCAGTAGAAAGAAACTCGTGGAGAGCGTGGCAGCAGAGAGTCCTCAGAAGAGAAGCCCCCTTCAAGCAAGTGTTTCGGCCCTTATCTCCTGACACTCTAGGGGGGTTGGGCCACACCCGGTTCATGACTCCGGATGTCCCTCTGCTGCCCCTTTTTTTTTTCCCCATCTTGGGACGAGCCATGGCTGGGATTCGAACCCATGACCCTCTGGACATGCTCATTTTCCACTTAATGACTCGCGCTTTAACCACTGAGCCACAGGGACACCTGATATTTGTAGGGAAATTAAGCCTTATGAAGTTCACTTTTGTTCCTCCTTGACCAGATCCAGCTTGAACACCTCTCTGCCGCTTCTGCCATTGCTTTCAGGGCTCTGTTTTTTTCCTTCCCTGCAACTGAGAGCTGTTTCATGAGGCTGTATGCAGACGTTCCTACAAACCCCCTAGCTCCAATTTCTGCAGTGAGGACTTTGACCTGATAGCCTTCTCTCCTCAGGCTGTTTGCCAGATCAGCATACTTTTCAGTCTTGTAGATTTGAGCTGCCTCCATTCTGTTCTCATATGGCACCGTGAGCTCGATCATGATCAGCTGCTTGGTTGACTTAGAGTGGACTACTATGTCTGGTCTCATGCCACTCTTGCTGATGATCTCTGGGTGACTCTTCCATTCTGGGAGGTCTGCAGTGCACTCCCAGTCATCTGCCCCGTCCAGCAGACTCTGCCTGCATGTTTCGAGTGGCACTGTTGTTCTTGGCCATGATTTGCTGCCTCCTGCCGTGAAGAATGTTGCGGGTGCTTTTGGAGTCCTGATTTTCCCTTTTGTGGTGTTGGTACTAGCCCAGACTACTTGTACAATTTCTTTGAGCACTTGGTTGTGCCTCCATGTGTACCTTCCTTGAGCCAGGGCTACTTTACATGAGCTTAGGACATGCTCCACTGTTTGTTTTTCATGGCAGAGGGGCATGCAGGATCGTCTGTTTTCCCCCACTTCACCAGGTTTGCATTTGAGGGCAGAAGGTCATATGCAGATCTGAGAATGAAGCTGATCCTGAGAGGGGCCATGTGCCAAATGTCATTCCAAGTGAGACTTCTTTGGAGTGCATTCTCCCACGTTGTCCATTGCCCTTGCTGGCTCTGCTGGACTGCTTTTTGGAGTCTTTTTTGGTCTTCTTCTTTTCTCATCTCCTGAATCATCATGTCTCTTTTGGCTTTTCCTTTGGCCTTTGACCACCATTCAGTTTTGGTCACCCCCAGTCCCTGTCTGTTGGTCTGTGTGTGTCCTGTTATTTCTCTGATCTTGAGACTTTCTTTTGCAGAATCCATCGCCTCTTGAACTTTCCATTTTCTGCCTGTCTTCAGCTGGGGCTTAATTGCTTCTACCACCTTGTCTCCTGAGTCCTCCAGCATGCTTTGAAGTCTGATCTTCCCTGCTTTGTATTCCTCCAGGATGGATTTCAGGGGTAGTTTCAGCTTTGCTTGGCGACAGTACAGCGCTATGTCAGTCAGACAGGGTGGGACACCAAGCCATTTCCTTGTGAACTTGTTGATTTTGGCTTCCATTGCCTCCACTATGCTGGTGCAGATGTCGTATATCATCAGAGGCCATAGCAGCTTTGGTATCAGCATGAACTGCAGACACCAGACCTTGTATTTGCCAGGGAGCCCACACTGGTCAATGGTCTCCAAGCCTTCCTCCGCCATCTGCTTGGTTTCTTTTGCTCTTTGTGTGTCTTTCAGCGTATCATCATACCATCTTCCAAGGCTCTTGACTGGTTCTTCTGTGACTGTTGGAATGGCCTGGTTGGCAACACTGAAGACCACAGATCCGGCCACTTTTCCTTTCCTCAGTGAGAGACTCCGTGATTTCTTTGGCTTGAACTTCATTCTGGATGAGGCAACTATGTCGTCCAGCCTCTCCAGCACATGACGTGTCTCGTCTTCTCTGGATGAAATCACTGTAGTGTCATCCATGAAGGCCTTGAGAGGAGGCATCTTGTATCCATCGCCAAGGTCTGTTTGTCTCGCGTTGTTTGTTGCTGCTTTCAAGATGAGTTCCATTGCCAGCACGAACAGTATTGGGGAAATTGCACAGCCCATTGCAATACCCACTTCCAAGTTGATCCA
>CM065736.1:30844745-30874745 GCA_033310375.1 Conus canariensis
GCGATGAATGCAGATATTTTCAACCAATGAATGTAGATACTTTCGAGCGATGAATGCAGATACTTTCAACCAATGAATGTAGATACTTTCGAGCGATGAATGCAGATATTTTCAACCAATGAATGTAGATACTTTCGAGCGATGAATGCAGATACTTTCAACCAATGAATGTAGATACTTTCGAGCGATGAATGCAGATATTTTCAACCAATGAATGTAGATACTTTCGAGCGATGAATGCAGATATTTTCAACCAATGAATGTAGATACTTTCGAGCGATGAATGCAGATATTTTCAACCAATGAATGTAGATACTTTCGAGCGATGAATGCAGATACTTTCAACCAATGAATGTAGATACTTTCGAGCGATGAATGCAGATATTTTCAACCAATAAATGTAGATACTTTCGAGCGATGAATGCAGATACTTTCAACCAATGAATGTAGATACTTTCGAGCGATGAATGCAGATACTTTCAACCAATGAATGTAGATACTTTCGAGCGATGAATGCAGATACTTTCAACCAATGAATGTAGATACTTTCGAGCGATGAATGCAGATATTTTCAACCAATGAATGTAGATACTTTCGAGCGATGAATGCAGATACTTTCAACCAATGAATGTAGATACTTTCGAGCGATGAATGCAGATATTTTCAACCAATGAATGTAGATACTTTCGAGCGATGAATGCAGATACTTTCAACCAATGAATGTAGATACTTTCGAGCGATGAATGCAGATATTTTCAACCAATGAATGTAGATACTTTCGAGCGATGAATGCAGATACTTTCAACCAATGAATGTAGATACTTTCGAGCGATGAATGCAGATATTTTCAACCAATGAATGTAGATACTTTCGAGCGATGAATGCAGATATTTTCAACCAATGAATGTAGATACTTTCGAGCGATGAATGCAGATATTTTCAACCAATGAATGTAGATACTTTCGAGCGATGAATGCAGATACTTTCAACCAATGAATGTAGATACTCTCGAAAGATGGATGTGGATACTCTCAACCGATGAATGTAGATACTCTCGAGCGATGAATGTGGATACTCTCAACCGATGAATGTAGATACTCTCGAGCGATGAATGTGGATACTCTCAACCGATGAATGTAGATACTCTCGAGCGATGAATGTGGATACTCTCAACCGATGAATGTAGATACTCTCGAGCGATGAATGTGGATACTCTCAACCGATGAATGTAGATAGTCTCGAGCGATTAATATAGATGCTCTCAACCAATGAATGCGGATACTCTCAAACGATGAATTTAGATACTCTCGAGCGATGAATGCGGATACTCTCAACCGATGAATGTAGATACTCTCGAGCGATGAATGTAGATACTTTCGAGCGATGAATGTAGATACTCTCGAGCGATGAATATAGATACTCTCGAGCGATGGATGCGGATACTCTCAACCGATGAATTCGGACACTCTCGACCGGTGAGAGCGGATACTCTGAACCAGTGAATGCGGATACTCTCGACCGGTGAGAGCGGATACTTTCAACCAATGAATGCGGATACTCTCGACCGGTAAGAGCGGATACTCTTGAGTGACGGATGCGGATACTCTCAAGCGATGAATGTGGATACACTAATGTGATGTTTCTGTACATGTCGAACACCAGTTTTTTTTTTCTTGTCTATTTATAGTTTGTAAGTTTCAATGACACTTCAGTTGAGTAGATGTTGCATTAATCTGCTGTGTATATTTTGTTTTGATTCTCTTGGTGTCAAAATGTTCTACATTTCTCTTGAAATGTCTGTTCCACCGGATACTCCTCAAAATGCTGCTGGGACCGTCAATTTTTTTTTTTTTTTTTTTTTTTTTTTTGACAGAATCTGGCTAGGCCTTGTGAGAACCTGAAGTTTTGTTCTTTGATGTATTGGAAAGTATTGATTCTCTCTGCTTTGGTTCACGTGCGTCATTGGTGTAAATCATGTCAGCATAGGCCTTTCTTTTTCCTGTGACGTCATTAAATAGATGTTGGTACTTTGTTTCTTTTGCAAGTTGGTAAGTTCTTCTGCGATCTATTTTGGTTGCAAAGTGAGACGACTGCAGGCGGAAATCTAAACAAATCTTAAAAGAAATGTTAGCGACCGACAAGAGAAACGGGACAAACGAGTCACAAGACAAAACACGACGCGTTTCGACCTTTTAGGTCTTCTTCAGGCAAGACACAAACAAATAACACAACGTAAACGAACGAATTTGGGACTCAGCTTCGATCTCTTCACTCTTCAGCGCAAGGTAGGCAGGCGCTGATTTAGAAAACTTTACGTTGTCAAGCCTGAACATGAGCCTGAAGTTCAAGAGGAATTTGACGTAATTGGTTTATGACTTCATAGGCTCTAAAACGTGCTTGGTTTCCAAATTTGACATCATTTAGGCCTAATGTCTTCGACGCAGTTTGTGGTGTCTTTTGTTTGGGGTCTCTCACGACTGTAGGTCTAGATTTTTAGGAACGAAATTGTGTGTACATGTGGGCGAAGTCTGCATGAAGTGCGTCTTAAGCTTCATGGCCGACACCCCGATCATCTTTAGCGAATCTCCAGGAAAAAAGAAAACCACACACACACAAGTCGTCATAGTCATCGGTCCCTGATGTAGAACTGCAGTTCCAAATTACTCTTGTCTTCTCTGCACCCCTGCATTCCATCTCCAAATAACCGGTTTGGACGATCTTCATTGTGTCCAAGTTCAACGAGAGTGGACTTGTGGAATTCAGTGGTGGTTCTGTGGTGTTTAAATGGCTTCTGTTCTTGATGCAAACTCTGTCCCAATTCGTGGTAAATACCAGTAGCATGTTACTGTATAAAATGGCTAAATTTTCACCTGTAGGGCGATGATTCTCTAGTCTGAAGTCTGAACATCAAATGCTGATTTCGGTCGGTGTCATGTCAGGTTAATCTGAACAGCTGATAATCTGGGTTGCGGTGCCATGCTAATCTAGGCTGATCCAGTCGGATAGAGATTTACATCCTAATGACAGAGTTCGGATGTGGTCGAATTCTAATCTGTTCTGGGGTTGGACACAAGCTTAGGTGCGTGTTATCATATTGATGTAGGCTTGCGTCACATGTTGTCTAGGCTAGTGTTAGATTGTAAGCTTTGCTGGATTTCTTTTTACATGGCAACCTCAGCTGCAGTCGTATCTTGATCTAGACCAAGCATGCATCCTAATCTGTGAAGGAATATCTTACTAGTGTAAACTGATTTTCGGTAGATGATAAGATGATGTATCTGGCGGCAAATCTAGAGTCGTGTGTTGCTACAGTATGAAATCCCATGCCATCAAAGGACGGATTCACACATAACCTCTGCTGGAGTCGAAATGCTGATGTTAAGCTGAAGTCACGATCTAATCTAGGCTGGAATCCTTTTCTAATCAAGGCTGGATTTTTCAACTTCATCATCACAGCTGAAATCAAATGTTAATCTAAGTGGAAGTAAACGAGTTGCTCAAGGCTAGGATCTTGAGTTGAAATTGACTGGAGTCTGATGCTAATCCAGGCTTAATTGATTGTTTCTTACACAGTGAACCAAACAGGAGTCTCATGCTTAGTAGCTAAGCTTGACTGAGTTGGCTGCAAAGCTAGAATCGGTCGTGTGCTGTCTGGACATGAATCAGCCGATAATATATACTGGATTCAGATGCTAATTAAGACTAGATGCGACTTATAGGCTCGAGTCAGATTCTCAAATCTCGGCTAGAGGAACGCACTAATCTAGGCTTGAATCGCATGCTTAACCAGTTTGATGTCATGTACTGATCTAAGCTGAGAACAGGCGGTAGTCTTTGCAAAATTTTGCTTGATAATTTGCAGCGTTTGCTAATACAGGTGGAAATCATGCGTATGTTAGGTTGGATTTTTCCCCCCATTTGATATAGGTGGAGGAAAAGTGCTAGTCGAGTGTTGGTGTAGGCTGAATTTTTACTGACAGATCTGGCCGGAGTCAGGTACTCATCTGTATCAGAATCGCTTATACGCGATAGCTGGAATCACATTATATTTAGGCGGGGTCCATTCATTAACTTGGGCTGAATGTTCACACAATAATCTGGGTTGAGCTGCATGCTCATCAAACGTCGGGAGTTACGAGCTAATTACGGAGGAATCCCTTATGTCAAACCTGCTAGGACAGATCGATGTAATGAGACTGAAGTCTGGGATAATGCAGGGTGAGTCACGAGAGTAATCCACGGTGGAGTAACAAGCCAACCTAGGCTGCTAGGCTGACCAACAGCGGGCTGCCTTATCTGGGATGGCGTCACATGTCACTCTAGGCTTAGGTCACGAGCTGATCCGGGGTGTGATCACGTGCTAATCTAGGCTGGAGTCACGAACTATTGCAAGGTGGCGTTAACAAGCTAATCCAGGCTGTGGAATCCCTGGATAATCTAGGGTGGCATCCCGTGTACACCTAGGGTCAGTCCACGAGTTAAAGCAGGGTGAAATCGCATCATAATCTAGTGTGCAGTCACGAGCCCATCTCGGGTGGAAGCACTTGTTGTTTTTGTTTTATCTGGTCAGGAGTTACCAGCTCCACCTAGCTGGAGTCGCTTGTGAAGCTAGTCTGGAGTCCGATGTGGTATACGTTGTCCAGGGAGATTACCATTCCACTGATCGCCGTCCTCTTGTTTCCTAGTGTATCTCTTGGCGTCCACACTCTAGATGCATATCCATGGAGATTAGAATATCCTGTCTGTTTAAAGAAGAAAAAAGACAACCGCCTTCACGCTGTCACAGGGACTACTTTGTGTCAGAAAGAGAAAAGGACAGAATGGAATATTTGTAGCCTAGGTAAAGTCCAGGCCAAGCGTTAAACAACAGAGCGTAGCTTGCAATATTTAGGCAGCGTACTGACATTTTTTCTTGTCTGTTTCTTTTTTTCTGTTTAATGTCTTCCTCAATATTCTCCGAACATTGCTTGCTCTGTGTTCCCGTCAACAGATGAGTGAAGGATTGTTCGTGATACAGACTGTTACGTCAAGCTGAAGGAGGGGGTGGGGGTGTGGGGGACTATCAACTCCACCCTCTTTTTCTCTTCTTCCTTTCCTTGCCTGTCATAACTGTGTCTCTCTGTCTGTCTGTCTGTCTGTCTGTCTGTCTCACCTCCCATCTCGCCCTCTCGCGGTCAGATATCTCTTCGCTATTACGTTTCAGTCACTCGTCCACCCACTTTTCCCACTCCCCTCCTTATTACATCCCCAATTTCTTCTTCCTCCATCTACGCTCCCATTAGCGCACCCTCTCACCCCCACCCCTCCCCAACCCTCAACCCCTCATTCTCAAACCTGCCCACGCAGTCTCTGTTCATTATTCCAATAATCAACCAACTCCAAACAAAAGATCTTTTTGGGGTTAGACGATTCGTAGGCTTTCGTGTGCATATCGGCAGTTTCTGGCATTGACATACATGGGTGTATAAGTGACCCATTAACCACGCAGGTTAGGGTTCGCCACTTAGAAAACAGGTTCTGCCTGAACCTGAAGGGTATATTGCTTTTTACAGGTAGGTGGTTCAGTGGATGGAAGAGTTGTGGCATGCACATTGTCAGACGAGACCGAAGGAAGCACGAGTAGCCGTTAGAAATCATCTGGTCTATCTGGAACTGAAAAACATCAAAGTCTTTTGGGGTTGTGGGTAGATCGTGGCATGCAGACTGCTTGAATCTCTGAAAGACACACCAGACTGAACGAAGTTCGGACTCGAAAACTTTCCTAGATATTTCTGTCTGGAACTGAAAGCGTTACAGTCGTTTTGTGTTGAATAAGTAGGTTCCAGTTTGCGAAATTCTTGTGAGAGGCTCACACGAGAAAGTTGACGTAATGTGCTACCGAGCGTGTGGTTAAAAGTAGTTGCTCCTCCTTGTGCTGAGAGAGAGAGAGAGGGAGAGAGAGAGAGAGAGAGAGAGAGAGAGAGAGAAGTGGATGGGTTGTCGCTGGCAGTTTGCCAAAGATTCTGAAGCAATGCCGAGGTTCAGGTTGATGTTAGGAAACAAAACATAGTTAAAGCGTTTTACCTCTGTGTTTAAGGCAAAACTCTCCAGCTGTAACAAAGAAAGGTTGTATATTTTGTTCCTTTATGGACACATAGGACTTAATTTTAAACTCTACAGAGGTTCATGAAGCTGCCATAACAAACTGTTCCTTTGTCTGAAATTCCAAGTTCTTTAAAAATTTCTATTTTGTTTTATTTTTTTTCTCAGAAATTGGTTGTTTCCTCTATTGGGAACAGAGCTGGGGTTTTTTTTTTGGTCTAGAACATGAACATTTTGTCTCTCAGGAAGTGGAGGTTTCTTCTCTCTGGGACCACAGGTTTTCTTTGTTTTGAAACTAGCAGTTATCGCTCTCTGAGTCTAGAAGTTTCCTTTGCCTAGATCGGGACATTTTCCACTGCCTGTATCTGTGAATTTCCTGTCTGGAGGTAGGAATTTCCTTTTCCTATGAAATGGGACGATCACACTGTCTGAAAACAAGAAATTTCCTGTGTCCGGAACTGGAAATGATATATGTCAGGAACCGGAAGTTTCCTTCGTCTGGAAGTCAGGTTTCCTCTGGAACTAGATTTTCACTCTATCTGGATTTGAAAACTTTCTTTGTTTAGAACCGGATACTCCATGGGTCTGAAACTAGAAATTTCCAATGTCTGAATTGGAAATTGCCTATGTCTGGAACTAAAAAGTTCCTTGGAATAAAGATTTCCGTCTGAGAGTGAAACTCATTATTGTCAAGAACTAAAAGCTTCCCCTGCCTAAAACTGGTGGTCATCTGTGTCTGGAAGTGGAATATCTAACTGGAATGAAATTTTCTTCTGTCTGGAAATGAAAGTTTTCTTTTATCTGGAACCGGAAATCATGTCCATCTAGAAATGAAACTTCGTTCTCTTTGGAAGTGGAAGCAGTCTTTCTCCAGAATGAAAGATACACCTGGAACTGAAAGTTTCCCCTGGAACTAGAAGTTTGTCGTGGAACTTGAAGGCATGTCAGTCTGATACTAGAAGTTTTGGCTGTCTAGAACTGGAGCGTACTTTGTCTGGAACTGAAAGTTTGTACTGTCTGAACTGAAGACCTCGGACCCAGAGAGGTGTGAAGAGGCATCATGTGGTCTTACCGGTTGTACCGGTACCCTTCCCCTTCTTCTTCAACTCTGTGAGTCAGAAATTTGGTTCCCAGTTCATGCTTGACATTGTCCCGTCATGTTCTGCACTGCATGTCTGTCTGTCTGTCAGTCTGTCAGTCTGTCTCTCTTTGTCTGTCCGTGTATCTAACCTACCTACCTACTACCTACCTACCTACCTACCCATCTATCTGTCTGTCTATCTATCTGTCTGTATGTCTGTCTATCTACCTATTTGTCTGACTGTCTATCCATCTATCTACTTGCATATATGTACGTATATATAACGTTGTTCATCACCGATGCAGCTAGCTGATAGTTCAAAACTTTATGAATACGAAGATCTTACAACTTTTTTTTAACCCCATAAAACGGTTGCTGCATTACAACTTTCGTTTCCCCTTCACGCTTTGTTGTGTAGAGTCGGTGAAGAGTTCAGACACGTGTGTTCTGAACTGCAGGCCGAAGTGTGAAGCAGTTTTTACGTGTGCGACCTCAAGAAAGTTGCCCTCTGTAAACGCTACTTTACAACTTGGGTTTAGTTTATGTATCAGATTGAATGTGATTCCAGTGACGTCACGACTGAAGATATAAGCATGGCTCAGTTTCGAGATAGAAGGAATTTATGCAACATTATCAAATTGTGAAGTTATTTTGGTGTAATGTTTTGCTACATTGATAGACATCCCACTCCACGTTAAAGTTATATCCACAAACATTTCATGTATTTATCCCATCAAGAAGGTTATGCTTTTCACCCCATCTGTTAGTCTGTTGGCTGTCTGTTGACAAAATTAAAAATTAAAAGAAGTTTAACAGAGGATTGTGATTGTGGCCCATGGACGAATCCATCAAATTTGGTTGCTGATCTATGGTGCCGATCCCGATCAAAAGCTTGATCCCTGACCCGTTAAGGAAGATGATGCAAAAACAAACTGAACCCCTTTTAAGGAAACTGCATGGAAAGATGGAATTTTACCGTTGGACATACCTGTTATATTTTGGTGTAGATGACAATGAGAAGGTGGATACAGGATCTTATCGACCTTAGCAAAGGTTCGTGCCGTTCCGTACCCTTCTCTTTTTCTCTGTCACCACACTGAATATGTGCTGTTTGCAGGGTGACTGGAGCTGCCAAGTCAGAACCCAACACCAGTATGAATCAAGAGTCTGGCTCTCCTGAGGCCGTGACTCAGGCAGTTTACCGTGCTCTGCTGGGCGGCTTCAAGCTCCCCCCTCTGGACGACTGTGAAGAACTGAGGACAGCCTTGCTGACTTTCGAGCCCTCCTCACTGCCCTCTGACAGTGAGGACGCGGACGCCGTGAACGGAAATAAAGCCAACAAGAGCAAAGGCGAAGAGCATGGAGAAGAACAGGCCGCAGTGTCAGGGGAAGGTCACAACAACAGAGCAGGACCTTCCAGTGAGAAAGGGTCCAGGAGGAAGTCCCTGGCCTCCTCTGTGCTCATGCTCGAGGCGTTGTCCAGGCGGAGAATGGACGCCGTGCGCCAGCTGCACGAAGCTTGCCCGCAGCTCCTGGCGTCCATCCCTCTCTTCGACCTCCTGTCTCCCACAGAATCTGACAATGCCCGAAGAGTTGGCGGACCTTCATGCGCTGCTAGCAACCAGCAGTGCCAGAGCTGCAACGGCACCCTGAACTACAGCCACACCGACACCGTGACCTACTCTGTGTCCCGTTCCTCCTCAGTCGTCCTGACTGCCAACACCTGCCATCTGCACCGCTCCTCCCGTCTGCTGGACCTGGCCGCAGAGAACCAGACGCTGCTGGTCTTCGTTCTCCAGCATCACCCCGAGGTCAGCAAGCAGCATCGTCACAAAGGGGCCAGTAGACGAGACTGTCAGAGCAAATGCATAAGCCCCCGAGCTCAAATGTCCATGAAATGTGATCACTATGATAGCATCGGTCTTGCTCATGCCTCAAGCCAACATCTGGTGGGAGATCCTCGCGCACAGTCTTCTCCCACTTCCACAAACACCAGTGCGCAGAAGAGAAACGAGCATAGAATGACTGAAAGATCGGAGCTCTCTGGAGGGATAGAAAATAAGGAGGAAGAGAGAAAGGAGGGAGAAAGCGACTTGCTTCAGGAACTGGA
The DNA here is from genome assembly GCA_033310375.1 of Conus canariensis. Lineage (NCBI taxonomy): Eukaryota > Metazoa > Mollusca > Gastropoda > Neogastropoda > Conidae > Conus > Conus canariensis. The sequence continues at coordinate 30,854,018 of CM065736.1, forward strand.
TCCTAACAATCCTATCACCGTCTGCATTCGTAAAAACAACACTGGGGTGCTCCAGTACCTTCTGTTCAAACATGTGTGGCAACACTTCCTCCTAGATGAGGCTTTTCACCTGCCACACAACAGTTATGTCCCCGAAGTTCATTGGGGGGATTTGATCCACGTTTGTCCGGAGTGCCCATGGTTTGTGCATTGTGCTGCTCTTATGGGTTGTCCGCAGCTCCTGCACTGTTGCTGTCTGGTCACCTGTGCCATCACCATTTTCCCTGGTCCCCTGTCGTCAGCAGTAGTTCTCATGTTCGAGCTTCTCTCAAAGCAGAAGGCAGCGGATCTCAGGAGAACGCTGGTACTGGAATGACACCTTTTCTAGAATGTGAAGAACCGTGTGAACTGATTCCTGACAACAAACCGGATCAGAACGCGGAGAGTGAAAACCTCCCGCCGGCATCCAACATGGACAGAAATCCTGAGAACACGGCTGTTGAAGCCAGTGATACAGAAATGAAGGATGACAGTTCGCCTCCTGATACAGAGAACCGGCTGTCAACCCCATTGCCGTCTATGGCTCATGAGTTTCCAGCTTCTTCCATAGCCTCCTACACATCCAACCCGTCGTTTCAAAATTCTACGGGTCAGTCGCTCAAATCTTCGGACTCTCAGGTCGCCTCCACGTCCTGCAAACCTAAGAGGACAGTGTCTGCTGTCTCCGATGTACGCAGCCGGTCCTATTCTCTCTCGTCTCAGCAGCAGTCTCTGAACCTCCCTGACCCCAACGGCCTGTTCCCCGTCTCTCTCCCAGTCATGGATCGCTGGATTTCCCGCTGCATGCACGTCAGGCTGACTCCCCTCCACCTGGCCTGTTGGCGCTGCGATCCGGCATCCATCAAAGTCCTGATCCACCATGGTGCGGACGTCCGGCTTCTGGCAGAGGAGCTAGTCATGCCGGAATCGTCGAAAGAAGGCCAGACCTTGGAGCCTTCTACCAGCCAGCCTCAGACGGGTATGGTCAGTGCCGAGTCCTCGTCCGTGGAGCTGAACCTGAACTTCGTGTCTGTCACCGTCAACTCCAGCAGCCTGGACCTGCCCACCGTGGGCAACAGCATGGAGGAGATACTGAAGAAAGCCTGCCCTGACAGGCAAGGGGGCCTTTCCTCGCTGGCCATGCTGGCTCTGGGCATCAGGTCGCCCCCTGACTTTTCCCTGTCCATCGGCAAGTCGCTGGGCCTGGTGCTGCCTACTCTTCCCGAGATGTGGGGAGGTCAGGTGGATCGCAGCTGCTACCAGGCCAAGCAGCTACTTCTGGAGGCCATGGGTCTTCTCCTGGAGGCTGGAAGTGACGTCAACGCATGCTGCTTAGTCTTCGGGAAGTCTTACAGGTCAGTGAGGTGCACTAGGTCTTTCCGTTTTTGGTCATGATGTGCTTTGTGTGTGTGTGCTGGTGTTGGACTGATGACCTGAGTGTTCTTTTGTTGGTAGCAGTGATCTTGGTGGTTTTTGTTTGTTTGTTTGTTTTAAACCCAGGACAATTCCACATTAGTAAGATCTGTGAACAGGGCGTGCCTCATGAATGCATCACAAGCGTTAATCAGCAACAAGAAAGCAACAACAAAAAAGAAAGAGAACAGCACGTGGTAGACGCGCGCGCGCCTGAACGTGTGTGTGTATGTGTACGTGCGCGTGCATGCGTGCGTGAGTGTGTGTGTGTGTGAATGAGTGCATGCGTTCTTGCCTGAATGTGTGAGTGTGTGCATTTGTGCGTGTGTGTTTGCGTGCGTGTGTACAAAAGTGCGCATGTACATGCGGGAATGCGTGTGTGCGTGCGGGTGTATGTGTATGCGTGTGTGTGTGTGTGTGTGTGTGTGTGTGTGTGTGCGCGCGCGCGCGCGCACGTGCGTGCTTACATACGTTGTATGTGTGTGTGTGTGCGCGCGCGTGTGTGTGTGTGTGTGTGTGTGATATCGCTATGTCTGTGCTATGCTACTTCTTCATCCCATCACCTTTTGCCCTATGGAAGGATGCTTCACTGGGTTGGTTTGGCTTGTGAACAGGGTGATGGAGCTCTTCCTTCACCCCCTCCGTGGACCTTTACTACGCCCCCCTCATGCCCCGCGGTGGCCGAGACTCCGCCGTGCTGCGCTGCATGGACCTGGAGCGCGTGGCGGAGATCGTGCTGAGCGCCTGCTGGGAGCTGTGCTCACGGGGAGGGCGGCTGGGCCCCAGCTTCTCCAGCACCATGGAGTGGAACCTGTTCCGCATGGACTGGATGTTCCTGCAGAATGAGGCGCTACAGAGGCGGTTCCTGCACCTGGCCATCTTCCTGGGCCTCTTCCCTCCCCTGGACCCTGAGCTGTGCGGGGCTGGCAACGCCCAGCGCGTGGGTCCCAGGAAGGCCACCTCTTCTCTCGTCAGCAGGGAGGACTCTCAGAGCTCTGTGGGACCTACCGCTGGCAGGATGGATCTGCGGGAACCTCACCTCCCTCCGTACTCCTTACCGCCCAGGCCCTCGTGCATCCCGTGGGCCCCTTCCAGCATGTCCCAGTTGCCCAGTTCACCTCAGTCCAGCAGTGACGACCGAGCGCAGGTGGACGCCGTTCCGGACATCCAGCGACCTCAGGATGACGCCACCACCACCGAGGTCGTGATGTCATATTATTCCACCGCGGCGACTCAGGTGACGGTGTCTGAGGCACGTTCACTAGGAGCTGAAGACGCCGCGCTGCCTCGAGTTGAGGTAATCTCTCCGGAGTTACAGCCACCTTACTCGGACTCTGTTTCTTCAGGGTTTCCCAGCAGTCGAAACCCGTCCCCGTCCTCCCCGTGTCTCCCAGCCTCCTCTTCTCCACAGGCCAGGAGATCCACACAAACAGGCAACCAGGCCACAGGAGCAGCATCATCACCACCACCAACAACAACAACCACGTCCGGTCCAGGCCCCAGCTCCGAGAAGGCGCAGATGATCCGGTGGGGTCTGGAGGAACGTCAGCGGAGATGCCTGGAGACCTTCGTCAACGAGGCCGTGCGCCTGTCCATGCCGCAATCCTGTGCAGAGCTGGTGCTGCGCTTCCTGTGCCTGCCGGACCTGCACCTGCTGGGCAGGATCACCCAGCACATGCTGCAGACCTCCACAGTGGCCACCGAGAACCCGCTGCAGCGGCTGCACGACACGGTGTGCCAGGCGCAGCTCCGGACGCTGCAGCACCACTGCAAGCTGGTCACTCTGCAGGCGGTGCGGTGGCGGGCCCCTGCCGTGTATTCCCTCCCTTTACCCGACAGTCTGAAGCGGTACTTGCTGGACCCGTACTGAGTGGGACGTGAGGGGGTTAGTTGTTGTTGGGGTGTGATTTGGTTTTGGTAGGGGGTTAGTGTTCAAGAGGTAGCACCTTTAAAAAAAAAAAAAAAAGTGCAGTTGACAGATATGTGATGGCTTGGTTGGTTTTGAAAACGTTAGTTTTTTAAGGTGTGTGTGTGTGGCGTGTGTGTGTGTGTGTGTGTGTGTGTGTGTGTGTGTGTGTGTGTGTATGCTTGCGTGCGTGCGTGCGTGCGTGTGTGTGTGTGTGTGTGTGTGTGTGTGTGTGTGTGTGTATCAGGTAGGCATCAGGATTGAAGAATAGATGGTTCTTCCCACCTCTACCCTTACCCCCACCCTGTGTGCGATTTGTTGTGTGGGGCCTTATTTATTGTCAGCCACCATTGCCTTTGTAGAGGTGGGGGGTGGATCGGAATGGGCGTCGGTATAGGGGGTGATGGTTTGGGCGTGAGGAAGGGAAGGGGGGGAGGGAGGGGGGCAAAGGAACTTGCTGCACCATGGATATGAGTCTCAAAACGATGCTATATTTTATTTGCCGAGTTGCTTTCACTGACCCATGTGTGGCCTTCTATTCCGTCCAGTATAATAAACCATGCCTGGTGTCACAATCTCCTGTTCGTATCATTATTATATGAACATTGATTTCGTTTTCTACATGAATTTTTCCCTCAATATGCAATTCATCCTTCAACACCAAGGAGTGAGACGAACGGAAAGATGGCCTTGTGCATGACACGCTGAAATGGGAAGCAATAAGATTATCGAGCCGTTGGTTCGAATCCTGGCAGATCAGTTTGATTTCTCTCGCTCTCTGGAAGATCTCACGTGGTGATTTGAGTGATTATCTTTCGGACGAAACGTTGAGCCATAGCTCTGTGTACAGCCTGCTCTCAGCACGCGTTAAAGGCCCCAAGGCAACACAGAAATTACCACTGGCAAAATCCTTTGAGGGAAAAAAAAATGAACAATAAACAAAAAATGAGCCATAGGCAGAGAGTAACAGAAAAAATAAGTAGCGCCGTTATGCTCAGCAAGGCGGTGGGGTGGGAGGGTGGGGGGTGGGGAGTGGTTTGGGGGTTGGGAGGGAGCAGCCCGAATTTTTACACACAATCTGTTAGGACGTTGAAATAGTGCAATATAACCAGCCGCCGTGGCGAAGTGGTTAGCATCGCGGACTGATGACTGGGAAGTCATTGATTCAATTCTCATCAGAGTTATGAGGGATTTTTTTTTTGCTCCGACCGGCTCCTATCTAGAGTTGAGTTTGATATGGGCTCAGTTGGGAAGACTGGGACCACACAGTCGAGTTTCATCCACTTAATGGATGCGTCTCTGAGAGTGTTGCTCATATATCCTGACCAACAGTGCACGTGTCTGTATCTCTCGGGCCTGGTTGACGCCAGTACATATTTTGAAGGGAAGCATGTAGTGCAGCTCTGTCATGCAGTCTCAGACCGGAATGAGAATCCGTACCATCATCTTCATCATCCTCATTGTCATTGATCAGCATAAAAAGGTCTCAAATTCTGTGGCCCACACGGTGACCTCAGCTTCGATGTCCTCTCAACGTCAGTGGCCTTGCTTTCATTCCGTTGGGGTCACCGGTATCGGCGAGACCATGGGGGCTGTCGTTGAACAGACGTGGTGTTGCCCTCCGGAGGGAGAACTCACTCATGCCGGCTCCGCGACTTAGCAATTATTGTCATATGTATGGGGTTTAAGAGGTGGTGTCCTGCATATGTTGGATCAGAACAGGCGCCACTGAACACCACCGAAGCAACTTGGCAGCAGCGCAGTGTCTCCTCCGGTGGGTTGCCTCTTGACGACTTGACATTAACTACTCCCTGTGGATTGCTGGTGCCGGGGCTGCGGCGGGCCGGATAGGACCGGGCTGTGGCTGAGGACGCGGTGTCGGAATGAGCGGCGTGGGTGCAGTGCCACCGAGGTGGCACAGAAGATGGGACAGCAAAAACAAAACAAAAACAAAACAAAAAAGGAAAAGAAAAAAAAAGGAAGTGCAATATAATGAAACTGGGTATAACGTCCAACACAATGTGACAAGGTGTTAAGACACCATGGACAGGGAGACGCTGAGGCATTGCCCAGTACCCGCAAAGCTTGTCTCCCTGTTCCAGTATACCTTACAAGACGATCTATGCCATGGAGGGCTGCTCTTTCAGGCCAACCGTTAGTTTTGTAATCGAAAGCGGAGTTCGCCAAGGATGTTAACTACCACCTATTTTCTTCTTCCTTTTGCTATTCCATTGATCACGAAGACCCCATCACAATGGACAGGAACACTATGGACACAGCTGACAGATCACTACACTTAAACGCTCGTCTAACATTACTATAACCAAAGGCAGAACAGGATCATCCACCTGGCAGTAACATCAACGGTTATTACAGGAGTCAGAATTCACCCGGAGAAACGAGAATTTAAGGAATCAAGGCACAATGTCGTTACAGCTGAACACTTGCTCTTGATCCTGTTCGATTTAGGAATTTCACAGGTTTAACGTCGCTAATTAATAAAGCAGTGATCTAAAACAAGTGCCTCGAAGCATCAATTTGCTAGATCCTCATGAATAAACAGTTGATGGAAAACAGTCGCCACGATGCAGCAATTTGCTGGATCTTAATGAATAATTTACTGATCTGACACCATCTTCACGACGCATCACTTGGCTGAATCGTTCTGAACGAACTATTAGTCTCAAACAATCACCACTAGGCATCAGTTTGCTGCGTCTTAACGGATCGGATCATTCATCAGTGTCTTTGAAAACTTGGCACTTTAATGCATCCTTTTGAGTTATTGCAGTTTTGGTTGAACTGTTTTAAATGTGAATTCAATTAGATTATTTATTCTCCATCAGAATTGTGCCATTTTTTGAAAACTGGATCGCTTGGCATTTGACTGAAAATGTTTGGCTAAGTATCTCCAGGCTTACAGCCGTAGAAATAACTACTTACTTCTCTCTCTCTCTCTCTCTGTCTCTGTCTCTCTCTCTCTCTCTCTCTCTCTCTCTCTCTCCCTCTCTCTCTCTCTCTCTCTCTCCGAGCTAAAGGAGACGTGAACAATCCCGACAACTATCGTGGAGTATCACTTACCAGCATTTTAAGTAAAATCTACACTTACATACTAAATGCAAGATTAACTGAATGGGCTGAAACTGAAGAAAAAATAGTGGAAGAACAAGCAGGTTTTAGAACCAGTTACAGCACCATAGACCATATATTTACACTATATTCTTTGATTCAGAAACATCTACTCTGCAAATCGAAGCTCTACATTGCATTTGTAGATTTCAAGAAGGCCTTTGACTCGGTAAATCGGAATGCTCTGTGGAATGTACTCCGTAAAAGTGGTGTTAATAGTAAACTGTACATGGCTATTAGAGGGGTATACAACTCAGTGCTTGCATGTGTGCGTGTGAAGAGTGAGTATTCAGATTATTTTGATTGTCCAAATGGAGTAAAACAAGGATGCTTGTTGAGTCCACAGTTGTTTTCTTTTTTCATAAACGAACTGGCGGTGGAATTGTCCCGCAAAGGAAGACATGGTATCCAGATGATACCTGGAGCAGTTGAATTAGTTTTACTACTGTATGCTGATGATGTTGTTCTTCTGTCCGGGACAGTTGTAGGTTTGCAAAACCAACTAAATGTATTGAAAGAAGAAGCAGACCGCTTAGGTTTATCAGTTAACTTGGATAAGACGAATATAGTGGTCTTTAGAATGGGTGGCCACCTATCAGTGTATGAAAAATGGTCGTATGGAAATGCAGATGTTCAAGTAGTTAATTCATATAAATATCTTGGAATGATATTTTCAACAAAATTAACTTTCCGTTACGCATGGGAAGAATCTCTGAGAAAAGGGAAAAAAGGTACTATTGAAATTCTGAAATCCCTGAGAAAACTGAACTGTACAGACTGTGGTATATTTTGGAAAATGTTTGATACACAGATAAAACCTCTTCTTACTTATGCAGCTGAAATTTGGGGCTTACATGAAAATTCGCAGATGGAAAAAGTACATACGTATGCTATGAAGCGTTTCCTTCAAGTACCTATTCATTCATCCAACACCGTCTTATATGGAGAAATGGGCAGATACCCTTTGTATATAAGTACATTTGTGAAATGTATTAAATATTGGTTGAAGATCTTGAAGCTACCCCAGTCCCGTTTGAGCAGGCAAGCCTATGATATGATGCTTCTAGAAATGGAAAAAGGTAAAGAAAACTGGGCTTATAAAGTAAAGAAAGTCCTTTCAGAACAGGGTTTTGGAATAGTGTGGATGACTCAGGAAGTAGGAAACGAGCAACAGTTCATTGCGGAATTTAAAGACAGGCTTATTTGTTCTTTTAAACAGAATTGGCACTCGGATATGGAAAGTAAAGAAAAGTATCGCTGGTTTTTCTCATTTAAGAATGTGTTTCATTCTGAAAAGTTTCTCAATGTCGTAACAGATAAATGGCACAGAATAAATTACGCAAGATTTAGGTTGAGGACTTTAGTAGAAAGAAACTCGTGGAGAGCGTGGCAGCAGAGAGTCCTCAGAAGAGAAGCCCCCTTCAAGCAAGTGTTTCGGCCCTTATCTCCTGACACTCTAGGGGGGTTGGGCCACACCCGGTTCATGACTCCGGATGTCCCTCTGCTGCCCCTTTTTTTCCCATCTTGGGACGAGCCATGGCTGGGATTCGAACCCATGACCCTCTGGACATGCTCATTTTCCACTTAATGACTCGCGCTTTAACCACTGAGCCACAGGGACACCTGATATTTGTAGGGAAATTAAGCCTTATGAAGTTCACTTTTGTTCCTCCTTGACCAGATCCAGCTTGAACACCTCTCTGCCGCTTCTGCCATTGCTTTCAGGGCTCTGGTTTTTTCCTTCCCTGCAACTGAGAGCTGTTTCATGAGGCTGTATGCAGACGTTCCTACAAACCCCCTAGCTCCAATTTCTGCAGTGAGGACTTTGACCTGATAGCCTTCTCTCCTCAGGCTGTTTGCCAGATCAGCATACTTTTCAGTCTTGTAGATTTGAGCTGCCTCCATTCTGTTCTCATATGGCACCGTGAGCTCGATCATGATCAGCTGCTTGGTTGACTTAGAGTGGACTACTATGTCTGGTCTCATGCCACTCTTGCTGATGATCTCTGGGTGACTCTTCCATTCTGGGAGGTCTGCAGTGCACTCCCAGTCATCTGCCCCGGTTTTAATGCGAACAAAAGATGGTTTGAATGTGAAACATCCACAGAATCTCCTTGTCCTGCATGTAGATATATTATTGACGACGAAGAACACTTTCTGTTCCACTGTACTGCTTATAATGAAGTGCGGACAAACTGTTCATTTTTCCAGTTAGATATAGCGAAAAGACAAAATGTCGCTGATGTGTTATCATCAGATGATGAAATTGTAATAAAATCAGTTGCGAAATTCATCGCGGAAGCATTGAAAATTAGACGGATGAAGGATAGTGAAATTGAAGATAATACATTATAAGAGATATCTGAATGAATGTTATCATTCATCGCATGTTGAAGAGATCAGTAAGATACAATGTCATCATTTGATTGAGTGGATGGTCGAGTCAGTCTTTTTTTTTTTTTTTCATGTTGAAGACATCAGTAAAATACAATGTCATCATTTGATTCAGCGGATGGTCGAGTCAGTCTTAAGGTGCTTTTTTTTTTTTTTTTTTTTTTTTAAACCTTACTGCATTACTCCTGTGCGTGAGGTGAGGACATAACGAAATGTTACGAATTTATTTGTTTTTGTTAATTTTGGATTTGATACACACTAGGAATGAAAGTGTACTATTTGTTTGCAGGAAAGGTAGAGGGAAATGTTTTTGTTCTGTTACCTCTCCCCCCTTGTCAAAAGACCTCTTTGGTAATGACAAATATCAAAGTGTCAAAGTGTCTGTCCGAGCTACCTGTCTTCTCCCCATCTCTTTTCTTTCCTTCCCTTCCCTTTCATCCACAGTCTTTCCGTCTGTCTCTCTGATCCTCTCAAATGTAAACAACACTCCACAGATAACATGTTGCTCCGGAAGACGTACATGTTCTTTTTTTTTTTGTCTGGTGGGTCTGTTCTCAGTCTAAAAAACAAAACAAAACAAAAAACAACAACAAACCCGACACCACACCCACACACACCTGATATCTCTTTCTCAGTTCGACTCTCAGTCTGTCTGTCTCTGTTTCTGTCTGTCTGTCTGTCTGTTTGCCTGCCTGCCTGCCTGTCTGTCTCAAAGAGATAGACACACACACACACACACACACACACACACACACACACACACACCCCACACACACACACACAGACGAGCAGAGAGAATACATAGAAATAGTTGACAGAGAGACAAACAGACAACAAGAGTAGCACAAAATGTGGTGCGTGACGTGGGTCACGTGTCTTCCCCGCGTGCCTAAACTAAGGCGCACGACCATCCAACAATCGTTGTACTCATGATACCTCGCTGTAAGGGGAGACAATAAAGGAAAGAAGATGCCATGCAGGGTAGAGAGGTGATAACGGGTGGAGTGGGGGTTAGGGTGGGGGTGGGGGGACATGAGACGCCGGAGCTGGAAAAATGAGAAAGCAGTGTGTGTGTGTGTGTGTGTGTGTGTGTGTGTGCGTGCGTGCGTGCGTGCGTGCGTGCGTGTGTGTGCGTGCGTGTGTGTGTGTGTGTGTGTGTGTGTGTGCTTTCTCTGTCTGTCTGTCTATCTTTCTATCTATCTATCTATCTATCTATCTATCTGTCCACAACGATAATCCGGACTGCAGCACTTTCAAAGAGTGTCAGCGAGGGTCGCTGGTCAAGCGGTCATGTCCTGCTGGCTTTCTGCAGGACTCGGGACACCCTGAAGGACGCGCCACAGGACACTGACCTCTTGACAGTCATCAGCGATCACCTGAAGGTCGCCTCCAACCATTCCAGATCCCCGAGGCTTTGGGCTGAAGGGACTACGCTGGCACCTTCCGTCGTGAAGATGAAGCGGGAAATTGAGGGTCCCCCGGTCCCTTTATGGTGGAGATTAAGGGTGTTCCTCACTCCCTCTCTCTCTCTTCCTGCTCCTCACTCTCGTCGTCCCCCCCCCTCCACCCCCCCCCCCCCCCAACCCCACCTCATCATTACACACAGACAGCCCTCCTTTTCGTCATTCCTCAGTCGCAAGTCTCAATGTCTTCATGAGCCTACGTCTTTTTGAAGGCAGTTTCTTTTTGTCAAAACATCTTTTTGTTGGTAGGCTTTACTTGCGAAACCTTTTTTTTTTTTTTTTTTTTTTAAAATATAAGAAAACTGCTGTTGTTTTTACTATTCCTGCTGCTGCTGCTGTTGCTGCTGCTGCTTTTCTTCTTCTTCTTCTTCTCTTCTTCTTCTTCTTGTTCCTCATCCTCTTCGTCTTGTTCTTCTTGTTCATGTTCTCGTGCTTGTTGTTGTTGATGTTGTTGTTGTTGTTGTTGTTGTTGTTGTTGTTCTTCTTCTTCTTCTTCTTCTTCTTCTTCTTCTTCTTCTTTTTTTCATCATCATCGTCGTCGTCATCATCATCATCATCATCATCATCATCATCATCATCATCATCATCGCCCCCACCGGGGTCTGCCCTGGGGGACCTGGGTGGGGTGTCTTATTTTTAGTTCTCAGGGTCACCCTCTTGTGCCCCTTGAGGGTGGGACTTTGTTTTAAGTGGGCTTTCTTTTTCCCGGTTTTTGTGTTTTTTTCTGCCTACCCATGGTTCTTTCACCTGCATTTCTCTTTCAACATTCTCCTTATAAATCTGCAGTTTTCTGTTTTGTCTATCTTCTGCCTTTACGGATCTTTATCCTCTTCTTTTCCTTTTTTCACAAGTCTTCTGTAGCACTTTCTATTTTCTCTGTGGCCTCTTGGTCCACCGTGTTGACCGTGCGGTGCGACCCGTGTCGGGGGAGAATGGTGTCCTGGTGGTTGAGAGGGACCCGGAGTAGGATCCGCGCCCCTCAACACGCCACTTTGGCCCGGACTTCCCCTAGACGGGGGGCAGCATGGGGCCCAATGCTGTCAACCGGTCGCCTCCACAGTGTGGGCATGGTATGGGTCAAACCGTGTGCCACGTTGCTTGCCCTGGAAGCCAGGTGAGTGGCCTCCTGTCTGTCCTCGGCAGTTGGTCATGAGCCTGGTGGATGGGGTGGAGCGCGTGCCACGCGGTGTATACCTGCACTATAACCCTGGTGTTTCCCTTTGCTGGAGGACCGCTTAGGGGCATCGCCCATGTGGGCACTCGATGGAGGGGGGAGTAGGGGAGGTGAAGTTTTTTTCCTTTCATTATGACAACTAAACAACTACCCCCTAACAAAAAGAGAAGAAACGATGATGGACATGGCACGCTTCTGGACGAGACTATGAGTAGAGATTCTGATTCAGATAACGAGATAAGAGAAGTGGCAAAGAGAAAGGGTATCCAAAACACATGGCCAAGCTTCCTTTTAGTGGAAGCAAAAGATCCGAAAGAATCCGTTGCTCGGATTTCTCCGTTCGCTGTTTACAAGTGGTTCGAGGGAGTTTCGTCCACAGGATTTAAAATGATTAAAAGACTCCGATCTGGTAGTTACCTTGTTAACTGTGCTACGGAAGCGGCGTCTCGGTTGCTACTGAAAAGGGATGGTTCTCAACTCATGCAGATCACAGTTAAGGTTTCCATTCACCCCTTTCTCAACTACTCGAAAGGGGTAATCAGATGTGTTGACTTGGCTGGAGTTGCTGAATCAGAAATTCGGACTGAGATGGAAAGTCAGGGTGTTCTGCAGGTCCATAGAGTTAAAATCTCTAAAGGAAGTGACTTAATCAAAACCAACACGCTATTCTTGACTTTTGCTATGCCATCTCCCCCAGAGTTTGTCAAAGTGGGTTATGTCCGAGTGAAAGTTACGCCTTTTGTACCATCTCCTTTGCGTTGTTTCAAATGCCAACGCTTTGGGCATTCCAGCCGAGCTTGTCGGGGTCAGGAGATTTGTCGTGACTGTGGACAGAAGAAGCATGATGAATCTTGTATAAGTGCTGTATACTGTGTCAGTTGTAAGGGTGATCACCCAGCAAATTCAAAAAGTTGTCCAGTGTGGAAAAAGGAATGCGAGATTCAAAAAGTAAAGATTGAGAGGAAATGTTCCTTTCTTGAGGCTAGAAGGTTAGTGGAGGCCAGGACTCCTTCGGCTGCTACTTATGCACAGAAGGTGGTTAACGATTCTGCGAACCGGTCATCGGGTGATGATATGAGAGCAGCTCCATTCACTGCTCTGGAGAAGAAATTGACAGAATTGTTGTCATCGGTTTTGGATCGGCTTACTACTCTTGAACAATCAGTTGAGGTTTTGTCTCAGAAATGCAATAGTGTTCCGACCAGCAGTGTACAACAGGCTTCAGTCCCTGCTGGTGAGGGAAGAGGTGTTTCAGTCGTACAGAGTGCTGCGGATCAGAGGTCAGGGGTGAAGGATCGGAGGAAAGAGATGTCCCCTCGCTCATAGGCCAATAACAGCAGTACGAGACAGGCACATAGTGAGGAGCGTCCTTTTCGGACTCCAGACCCTCCTAGGGGAAAATCTCGAAGTCAGGTATTTGGTGCAGCAGGTTTCAGTCCAGTAAGAGCAAATTCCAAGCATGGCAACAAACAACTTAGAAATTTATCAGGAGCATCGGCTTCTGATCTTGTCTTGAAGAACCGTTTTAGTTCTTTGGTGGACAGTGAAGTTTCTGGAGAAGAGGGCTGATAGATTTTCTTTTAACTACCTAACATGGACATACTCCAGTGGAACATAAGGGGAGTTAAAGCAAATTGTCGGGACCTTGAGCTATTATTGACAGAGTATAGATCTTCGGTAATTGCTCTTCAGGAAATCCTTTTAACTGCAAGTAAGAAGCATGAGATTCCTGGTTTCTTCTGCTTACTCAAGCCAGCTTCTGCAGACTTTTCAAGGAGAGGCGTTTCTCTTTATATTCATAATTCAGTACTACATACAGAAATTCCACTTCAGACGGATCTGGAGGCAGTGGCAGCTTGTATCTCGTTAAACAAGGCCGTTACGATATGCTGCTTGTATCTGTCTCCATCTTTTGTGATTTCGAAGAGTCAGTTGGATGGTTTAATTTCTCAGCTCCCTCGCCCATTTCTTTTATTGGGTGACTTGAAGAATGGCCATTCTCCACAATGGGGAAGTAACTGCACCAATTCCCAAGGGAAAGTTCTTGAAGATTTTATATCGGATCATGATCTCTGTCTTCTGAATTCAGGCTCACCGACCTTTTGTTCTCCTTCTGGTTCTTTGACTCACTTGGATTTGTCCATTTGCGACCCTTCTTTATTTTTGGACTTAGAGTGGCAGGTTCACTCGGACCTAAGCGGGAGTGATCACTTCCCGATTTTTATTTATTTTACGAAGCAATTGCAGGAGTCCCCTCGGGAAACATGGAAGTTTCGCTCTGCAGATTGGAATCTTTATCAGCAACAGATTTTAAGTGGACTGCCTATGAATCTGTTGCAGAGTTATGATGATACTGTTTTGCAGTTCACTAAAGTGATTGTAGAGAGTGCTAAGGAAGCTATTCCCAAGTCCCGTGATAAAGCAAATGATGTTAAGACCCCTTGGTATGATAAAGAGTGCAAAACTTTGAAGGGTAAGAGAAAGGGTGCTCAAAGAGTTTTTGCTAGGTTTCCTGTGGTGGGGAACAAAGTTAAACATCAGGCGTGCAGGGCTAAGTGTCGGTATACTTTTAAAACTAAGAAGAAAGAATCTTGGAAAATTTTTTGTTCAAATCTGTCCTTTAAGGTCAATTCAAGGAAAGTCTGGAAACTAATTCGTAAGATTAAGGGAAAGTCGGTTACATCAGTTCTAAAATGTTTGCAAGTAAACGGATCGATTATTACTAATAAAAAGGAGGTTGCTAACTTGTTAGCTGTTACTATCCATCAAAATTCGTCAGCTGATCATTATTGCAAGGAATTCCAGCGTATCAAAAGATCAGCGGAGTCAACATCTTGCTCCTTCGTGCCAGATAGTTCTGAGGATTACAACTGCGTTTTCAGCATGGATGAGTTAAAGGACGCCATTTTGAAAGCCAACAACTCAGCTCCTGGACCAGATGACATTCACTATCAATTTATTCAACATTTGCCAGCTGAAGGTTTAAAGGTGTTGTTGTCTCTGTTTAATCATGTTTGGTGTTCAGGATATTTTCCACCTTCTTGGAGAGAGGCGGTTGTTATCCCTATTCCTAAACCAGGGAAAGATCATTCGGATCCTAACAACTATCGTCCTATAGCTCTTACTAGTTGCTTATGTAAAACTATGGAGAGAATGGTATATTCTCGATTGTTATGGCAGTTAGAATGTCAGGGGGCCTTAGATGTTTCCCAGTGTGGATTTCGGAACAACCGCAGTACTACTGATCACCTGGTTCGATATGAGTCTTTTATCAGGAATGCTTTGATTAATGGAGAACATGTAGTTTCTATTCTTTTTGATTTAGAAAAAGCTTATGACACAACATGGAGGCATGGAATTCTTCAGGACTTGAAGGCACTTGATTTCAAAGGTAATTTACCAATGTTTATTGCTAATTTTTTGTCTAAAAGGCATTTCAGTGTTAGGCTTCATTCGACCTTTTCGGATCCTTTTGAGCAGGAGATGGGTGTCCCTCAGGGTAGCATCCTTTCTCCACTTCTGTTCAATCTCAAGATTAATAACATCGTTCAGTCAGTAAAGTCTGGAATTGATAAGTCATTGTTTGTTGACGACTTCTCCGTCTCTGCCAAGGGGAAAACTTTGGCTGCAGCTGAGCGTCAACTTCAGTTGTGTGTTAATCGTGTTCAGCAGTGGGTTACTGAAAATGGATTTAAGTTTTCAGCTACTAAGACAGAGTGTATTCATTTCCATAGGAAAAGATCTCAGGTCTTAGAACCAGCTATCAGTCTCAATGGTCAGGTAATTAAAGTTTCCAAACAAGTGAAATTTTTAGGGGTTATTTTTGATAATAAGCTTCTTTTTTTTTGCCTCATATTAAGTACATTAAACAATCTTGCGAGTCAGGTTTGAATGTTTTGAAGGTTATTAGTCACACTGATTGGGGTGCAGACAAGCGAACTTTGTTGCTATTGTATCGGGCTTTGGTGAGACCAAAGCTAGATTATGGGTGTGTGGTATATGGTTCTGCACGAAAGTCTTACCTCAAAGCTCTTGATCCAATTCATCATCAAGGACTGCGGATTGCTCTGGGAGCACTTCGCACATCTCCAAAAGAGAGTTTGTATGTTGAATCTGGTGAACCCCCTCTGGACATCTCCTTTGCGGTGTTTCAAGTGCCAACGCTTTGGGCATTCCAGCCGAGCTTGTCGGGGTCAGGAGATCTGTCGTGACTGTGGACAGAAGAAGCATGATGAATCTTGTATAAATGCTGTATACTGTGTCAATTGTAAGGGTGATCATCCAGCAAATTCAAAAAGTTGTCCAGTGTGGAAAAAGGAATGCGAGATTCAGAAAGTAAAGATTGAGAGGAAATGTTCCTTTCTTGAGGCTAGAAGGTTAGTGGAGGCCAGGACTCCTTCGGCTGCGACTTATGCACAGAAGGTGGTTAACGATTCTGCGAACCGGTCATCGGGTGATGATCTGGGAGCAGCTCCATTCACTGCTCTGGAGAAGAAATTGACAGAATTGTTGTCATCGGTTTTGGATCGGCTTACTATACTTGAACAATCAGTTGAGGTTTTGTCTCAGAAATGCAATAGTGTTCCGTCCAGCAGTGTACAACAGGCTTCAGTCCCTGCTGGTGAGGGAAGAAGTGTTTCAGTTGCACAAAGTGCTGTGGATCAGAGGTCAGGGGTGAAGGATCGGAGGAAAGAGATGTCCCCTCGCTCACAGGCCAATAACAGCAGTACGAGACAGGCACGCAGTGAGGAGCGTCCTTTTCGGACTCCAGACCCTCCTAGGGGAAAATCTCGAAGTCAGGTATTTGGTGCAGCAGGTTTCAGTCCAGTAAGAGCAAATTCCAAGCATGGCAACAAACAACTTAGAAATTTATCAGGAGCATCGGCTTCTGATCTTGTCTTGAAGAACCGTTTTAGTTCTTTGGTGGACAGTGAAGTTTCTGGAGAAGAGGGCTGATAGATATTCTTTTAACAACCTAACATGGACATACTCCAGTGGAACATAAGGGGAGTTAAAGCAAATTGTCGGGACCTTGAGCTATTATTGACAGAGTATAGATCTTCGGTAATTGCTCTTCAGGAAACCCTTTTAACTGCAAGTAAGAAGCATGAGATTCCTGGTTTCTCCTGCTTACTCAAGCCAGCTTCTGCAGACTTTTCAAGGAGAGGCGTTTCTCTTTATATTCATAATTCGGTACTACATACAGAAATTCCACTTCAGACGGATCTGGAGGCAGTGGCAGCTCGTATCTCGTTAAACAAGGTCGTTACGATATGTTGTTTGTATCTGTCTCCATCTTCTGTGATTTCGAAGAGTCAGTTGGATGGTTTAATTTCTCAGCTCCCTCGCCCATTTCTTTTATTGGGTGACTTGAATGGCCATTCTCCACAGTGGGGAAGTAACTGCACCAATTCTCAAGGGAAAGTTCTTGAGGATTTTATATCGGATCATGATCTCTGTCTTCTGAATTCAGGCTCACCGACCTTTTGTTCTCCTTCTGGTTCTTTGACTCACTTGGATTTGTCCATTTGCGACCCTTCCTTATTTTTGGACTTAGAGTGGCAGGTTCATTCGGACCTAAGCGGGAGTGATCACTTTCCGATTTTTATTTATTTTACAAAGCAAATGCAGGAGTCCCCTCGGGAAACATGGAAGTTTCGCTCTGCAGATTGGAGTCTTTATCAGCAACAGATTTTAAGTAGACTGCCTATGAATCTGTTGCGGAGTTATGATGATCCTGTTTTGCAGTTCACTAAAGTGATTGTAGAGAGTGCTAAGGAAGCTATTCCCAAGTCCCGTGATAAACCAAATGATGTTAAGACCCCTTGGTATGATAAAGAGTGCAAAACTTTGAAGGGTAAGAGAAAAGGTGCTCAAAGACTTTTTGCTAGGTTTCCTATGGTGGGGAACAAAGTTAAACATCAGGCGTGTAGGGCTAAGTGTCGGTATACTTTTAAAACTAAGAAGAAAGAATCTTGGAAAAATTTTTGTTCAAATCTGTCCTTTAAGGTCAATTCAAGGAAAGTCTGGAAACTAATCCGTAAGATTAAGGGAAAGTCGGTTACATCAGTTATAAAATGTTTGCAAGTAAATGGATCGATTATTACTAATAAAAAGGAGGTTGCTAACTTGTTAGCTGTTACTATCCATCAAAATTCGTCAGCTGATCATTATTGCAAGGAATTCCAGCGTATCAAAAGATCAGCAGAGTCAAAATCTTGTTCCTTCGTGCCAGATAGTTCTGAGGATTACAACTGCGTTTTCAGCATGGATGAGTTAAAGGACGCCATTTTGAAAGCCAACAACTCAGCTCCTGGACCAGATGACATTCATTATCAATTTATTCAACATTTGCCAGCTGAGGGTTTAAAGGTGTTGTTGTCTCTGTTTAATCATGTTTGGTGTTCAGGGTATTTTCCACCTTCTTGGAGAGAGGCGGTTGTTATCCCTATTCCTAAACCAGGGAAAGATCATTCGGACCCTAACAACTATCGTCCTATAGCTCTCACTAGTTGCTTATGTAAAACTATGGAGAGAATGGTATATTCTCGATTGTTATGGCAGTTAGAATGTCTGGGGGCCTTAGATGTTTCCCAGTGTGGATTTCGGAACAACCGCAGTACTACTGATCACCTGGTTCGATATGAGTCTTTTATCAGGAATGCTTTGATTAATGGAGAACATGTAGTTTCTATTCTTTTTGATTTAGAAAAAGCTTATGACACAACATGGAGGCATGGAATTCTCCAGGATTTGAAGGCACTTGATTTCAAAGGTAATTTACCAATGTTTATTGCTAATTTTTTGTCTAACAGGCATTTCAGTGTTAGGCTTCATTCGACCTTTTCGGATCCTTTTGAGCAGGAGATGGGTGTCCCTCAGGGTAGCATCCTTTCTCCACTTCTGTTCAATCTCAAGATTAATAACATTGTCCAGTCAGTAAATTCTGGAATTGATAAGTCATTATTTGTTGATGACTTCTCCATCTCTGCCAAGGGGAAAACTTTGGCTGCAGCTGAGCGTCAACTTCAGTTGTGTGTTAATCGTGTTCAGCAGTGGGTTACTGAAAATGGATTTAAGTTTTCAGCTACTAAGACAGAGTGTGTTCATTTCCATAGGAAAAGATCTCAGGTCTTAGAACCAGCTATCAGTCTCAATGGTCAAGTAATTAAAGTTTCCAAACAAGTGAAATTTTTAGGGGTTATTTTTGATAATAAGCTTTCTTTTTTGCCTCACATTAAGTACATTAAACAATCTTGCCAGTCAGGTTTGAATGTTTTGAAGGTTATTAGTCACACTGATTGGGGTGCAGACAAGCGAACTTTGTTGCGATTGTATCGGGCTTTGGTGAGACCAAAGCTAGATTATGGGTGTGTGGTATATGGTTCTGCAAGAAAATCTTACCTCAAAGCTCTTGATCCAATTCATCATCAAGGACTGCGGATTGCTCTGGGAGCATTTCGCACATCTCCAAAAGAGAGTTTGTATGCTGAATCTGGTGAACCCCCTCTGGAGCTAAGGAGGTTGTGTCTTTCCATGAATTACTATCTGAAACTGAGGGCTAATCCAGAAAACCCTGCCTATGATATTGTCATGAACCCGCCTTTTAGAGCCAAATATGATCTAAAGCCAAATGAGATTCCTCCACTGGGTATTCGTATTTTGCCCCACTTCGGGGCAGCTGGCATTGACCTTGATGCTGTTGATGACGGTCCATTACAGACTGATGTACCTCCCTGGAAAGTCGCCAATCCAGAGATTAATTTATATTTAACTCAATTTCGAAAGGAGGTCACCTCGAGTGCTGCATATAAACAACTTTATCTTGGGCAATGTGAACTTTATCAAGATTTTATCAAGATTTTTACAGATGGTTCTAAAAAAGGTGAGAGGGCTGCAGCTGCCATTGTGTGTGATAACAATTTTCAGGAGCCTACTTTGTTAAGATTGCGGGATTGGTCGTCTGTTTATACTGCTGAACTAAAGGCTTTAAATCTGGCCCTCAGTGCGGTGTCCAGGTCAGATCAGAATGATTTCCTTATTTTATCGGATTCATTGTCGGCATTGTCGGCTCTATCGACAAGAGAAGTTTCACATCCAGTTTTGGCTGATATTCATGATCTTCATACTCGGCTTGTCTCTTCGGGAAAGCATATAGTTTTCTTGTGGGTCCCCAGCCATATGGGAATCTATGGTAACTCAGTGGTGGACAAAGCAGCCAAACAAGCTCTCGGTGCAAGTCTTTCCAGGAGGCCTATGCAGTTTGTTCCTCACTCTGATCTACGTCATAAATCTAGTTTGTATTGTCGTGAACTGTGGCAGAGTGAATGGTGTAATCAAATTCATAATAAATTGTTTAAAATTTGCCCAGATTTAACTATTCCTTTCCCATCGGTGGTATGTAACCGTAAAGAGGAATCGGTTTTGTCACGGTTACATATTGGGCACAGCTATATAACGCACAGTTGGATACTCAAGGGGAAGACCCCCCATTGTGTGTTGCGTGTGACAGCTTGTTCAGTGTTAATCATTTTTTGACAGAATGTGCTGATTTGATGTGTATCAGAGAGAAGTTCTTTTCCACCAGTGATTTATCAGTTCTTTTTCGTGAGATTTCAGTAGATCTTATTTTTTCTTTTTTGAAAGAGGTAAACTTATTTTATAAAATATAGTGTTTTAATTATGTATACAGGTGTCGTCGGAGTTGAACAGATAATTGTGCTTTTGTCCTCATAAATTTTAAGCTATGTGTTAATACTAGTGTGGGTATTTGTATTTAGAGACTTAGATATGATAGCTGAGGTCCTGATTTGGCTCCTAGTAGTCCGCTGGACCCTATAAACACCAACTAACTAACTAACTAAACTACCCCCTCTGGAGCTAAGGAGATTGTGTCTTTCCATGAATTACTATCTGAAACTGAGGGCTAATCCAGAAAACCCTGCCTATGATATTGTCATGAACCCGCCTTTTAGAGCCAAATATGACTTAAAGCCAAATGAGATTCCTCCACTGGGTAGTTGTATTTTGCCCCACTTCGGGGCAGCTGGTATTGACCTTGATGCTGTTGATGACGGTCCATTACAGAATGATGTACCTCCCTGGAAAGTCGCCAATCCAGAGATTAATTTATATTTAACTCAATTTCGAAAGGTCACCTCGAGTGCCGCATATAAACAACTTTATCTTGGGCAATGTGAACTTTATAAAGATTTTATCAAGATTTTTACA
>CM065736.1:30894745-30899745 GCA_033310375.1 Conus canariensis
GTTGTTCTTGTTGTTTTCAAGGGGTGAGCGTGTTGTTTCAAGAGTGTGTGGAGGAAGGCGGGTTGAGGATGGAATGGGAGAGGTAGTTATGGGGGGGGTCCAAACACGCACGCACGCACACACACACACACACGCGCACGCACGCACGCACGCACACACACACACACTACACACACACACACACACACACACACACACGTCTTAATCCACGCATGCATGTACACACACACACACACACACACACGCACGCACGCACGCACGCACACACACATACACACACACGCACGCACGCACGCACGCACGCACGCACACACACACACAAACACACGCACGCACGCACGCACACACACATTGTGGAGGGTTATACTTGCTAGGAGAACCAAGAAAACATTGTTTTGTGCAATTCTTGACCACTCTTAGCGCTGCATGCAGGTCGACAGTACTTGGGTCATTAAGCAGTAGGGCTGATTACTCAGAATACTGGCTAATCCTTTTTACCTCCATTTATCATTCTTGGATCTTCGCGCATGTTTCACAGATGGCCTTTGTATGTTAAAAGGTGTTTATCTTAGTTTAAGAACAAACAACACATTAGACCCTAATACTAACAACAATTTTCGTCACAGATGACCTTTGTATTTGAAAGGTGTTTATGTTAGTTTAAGAACAAACAAAGCATGAGCTCCTAATACTAACAATAATTACTTCACAGATGGCCTTTGTATGTTAAAAGGTGTTTATAAACAAAACATTAGACCCTAATACTAACAACAATTACTTCACAGATGGCCTTTTTATGTTGAAAGGCGTTTATGTTAGTTTAAGAACAAACAAAACATTAGCTCCTAATACTAACAACAATTACTTCACAGATGGTCTTTGTATGTTGAAAGGTGGTTATGTCAGTTTAAGAACAAACAAAACATTAGACCCTAATACTAACAACAATTACTTCACAACCAAACTCCAGTTGCTTTCTCTATCTGTGTCTGTGTCTCTCTTTGTCTCTGTTCTGTCTGTTGTCTGTCTCTCTCTCGTCAAATAACTGTAGTGTGTGGTGAGATCTGGAACAGGGATGGAAATGCTGAAGAACAGTGAGTTTAAGTGTCAATGCTAAGCTACTCCTTGACACAACGTTTTTGGGGAACCATCGTTTTTGGGGAACCATCGTTTTTGGGGAACCATCGTTTTTTGAGAACCATCGTAATGAAATCTTTTAACATACCAAGAGCGAAGCTTGTTTCTCCCACAGTCTAGCTGGTGTACACCTACTGCCTGTCCTTCCTTCCCCCCCCCCTTCCACCACCACTCCCCTCCCACTTCTGTGTCCCTGCACTTCATTCCACTCTCATCCCAAACTGCCGGCAGTCCTCGTTAATCTTCTCTATATGTCAGCTAGCCTCTTTGGCTTTCTCACATCAATATTTTGCACCTAATCTCCAGTTTCTTGAGTATTAGTACCAACTTGACCAGCATCATTGGCTGCATCATTTTAGTCACAAAAGAGGTGAGAGAGAGAGAGAGAGAGAGAGAGAGAGAGAGAGAGAGAGAGAGAGAGAGAGAGGGTATGCTTGTTAATCGATGGTTCAGAGAGAGAGAGAGAGAGAGAGAGAGAGGGAGAGGGGGGGGGGGGTAGGAGCTAGACAGAAAAAAATGAGAAGAGAGAATTATTCAATCAAGGGAAACAAGAAGAAAACATCTTATACATCATATTCCTCGTTTTAACATTCTCCTGTTCACGAAAGTGCACCTATTAGTCGGTATACTTCCCTCCCTTTTCTTCACCCAAGTTGCCTCCACCTCTTCCCCAGCTGTTCATCTATGTTGCCTATCAATTTCCTTTTTCTTCCTGCATCTGTAGACCATCTTCTTTGCCTCAGTCTGCTTCGAAATTCCCAGAGCAATATGTAAATTCCGCAGACATCAAACGGACTACAACTATTTCTCCTTTCCACGTGCTGTGTCCAAGTAGGGAGACATAGTCGTGTGTGCTGAGCAAAGGCTTGAAGGTGGAGGAGGAAAAGAAGATGTATAGGGAGTGAGTTTGGTGGAGAGAGAGAGAGAGAGAGAGAGAGAGAGAGAGAGAGAGAGAGGAGAGAGAGAGAGAGAGAGAGAACTTAGAAAACGTTTATTCGATCAAGGATTGAGATTTTAGGCCAGAGAGAGAGAGAGAGAGAGAGAGAGAGAGAGAGAGAGATGTTCGTTCTCTCTCGCTCTTCTCCCTTTCCCCATCCTTCACTGTCTCTTTCTCTCTGTCAGCACAAATCTCACAACACAGAGAGAGAGAGAGAGAGAGAGAGAGAGAGAGAGAGAGAGAGAGAGAGATGCACAGAGAAAGTTGAGAGCAGACAGAGAAAAAGTTCGGTCAATTTTTGTTTCCCCAAGGGGCATCACTCCTGTGCAGACAAAAAACAAACGAACAACAACAACAAAAAAAAGCAATAAGCGACATGGGGCGGGAAAAGAAATAGAAGAAGAAAGGAAAGCTGCGAGCTCATCAACCCAGAGAAACTGCACGCCGCCGCCGCCGTCATCTACAGACATGACGGTAGTCTTCAGCCAGCTGTTTTCTTTAGTTCTTGCAGGGTCACGTTAGTGGCGTTAGAAGAGCCAGATTAAGATAAATGTGCGTGCGGAGGAAGGTGAGGTGAGGATCGGACAAGAGAAGCAGTTATGGGGGCTCAAAACACACAGCACTGTCACGCATACACGCACGCGCGCGCGCGCACTCACACCACAACAACACACACACACACACACACACACACACACACACACACACATACACACACACACACACGCGCGCGCGCGCACGCACACACACACACACACACACACACACACACACACACACACACACACACACACACACACACACACCACGAAATCGCCGTAAATTAAAAAAAAAATCGATTTGTGAAGCAGCTCTAGTTCTTCCATTGTTGAGATTTTGGTAAGATTGTTGTTTTTGGTTTATTTCTTTATTATGTTCTGTTTCATCTTGTTTTTGTTCCACAGATACTTTTACCAGGAATGCACACGCACACGCGCGCGCGCGCGCGCGCGCGCGCGCGTGTGTGTGGGTGTGTGTGTGTGTGTGTGTGTGTGTGTTTCTGTTTGTTGATGATGAGGAAGGAGGCATAGACAGAGAGCAATAGAGACAGAGGAGATAGACAACTTTTTTTTTTTATCTCTCTCTCTCCCTCCCCCCCCCCCCATTCCCTTGCATTCTCTCTCTCTCTCTCTCTCTCTCTCTCTCTCTCTCTCTCTCTCTCTCCCCCCCCCTTCTCTCTCTCTCTCTGTTTCAGCACAAATCGAACACACGTCTCTGGTTTCCAGATAATGATGTGTTGGCACGCACAGATCACGACGCATTACTGTGTCCATCACAACTTTGTCAGTGGGGAAGATCATGTTTTTCCCTGAAGGACTGAACCGATGTGCAAATGTCAACTGATACATTATAGACTACGCTGAGTCTACATATCCAATTCCCTCCCTCCCTCTCTCTCTCTCTCTCTCTGTCTCTGTCTCTCTCTCTCAGAAAGAGAGAGAGGTGGGGGGGGGGCAGGGGGGGGGGGGGGGGATCGTGCTCGCTAAACCAACCAACCATCAATCAGCCATCCAACCATAAAAAAGAAATCGAACCAACCTACACTTACCAACCAACCTAGCAACCAGCCAACCAATCAAAGAACCAACTAGTTAACTAAGCAATCATCCGACCAGCCAACCATCAGTCCACCTGCCTATCAGCTGAAGTACCAAGCCTACCAATCAACTCACTACTCAAGCAGCACACCAACCAGCCAAACGATTCAAGAATGACATAGTGAATACACGGAAGACAACGTTTCTTTAAAGAACAGATACCCTGCCACACAACTGAAAATCGCGTCCTGTCGTAAAAGAATTTTATAATCTGTCTGTCTGTCTGTCTGTCTAACTCATCTCCTGCTTCTCAACGTCCCCCACAACCCATCATTCACCCCTATCCCACATGCTAATCAGCCGTCTCTCTATCTTTAGTCAGAAAACGCTAATCAAGTTTAATAATGAACTGCAGAATCCACCTCTAATGATGGTTGGTTCTGCAGTGATAAGGACATGAAACTGTGTGGTGTTAAGGACATGCAACTGTGTGTGTTAAGGACATGCAACTGTGTGGTGTTAAGGACATGCAACTGTGTGGTGTTAAGGACATGCAACTGTGTGGTGTTAAGGAAATAAAACCATTATGGTGATAAGGAAATGAAACTGTGTGGTGTTAAGGACATGAAACTGTGTGGTGTTAAGGACATGAAACTGTGTGGTGTTAAGGAAATAAAACCATTATGGTGATAAGGAAATGAAACTGTGTGGTGTTAAGGACATGAAACTGTGTGGTGTTAAGGACATGAAACTGTGTGGTGTTAAGGACATGCAACTGTGTGGTGTTAAGGACATGCAACTGTGTGGTGTTAAGGACATGCAACTGTGTGGTGTTAAGGACATGAAACTGTGTGGTGGTAAGAACATGAAACTGTGGTGTTAAAGAAATGAAACTGCTCATTCCTAAGAGGGCCAGGTTCTCTCTCTCTCTCTCTCTCTCTCTCTCTCTCTCTCTCTCTTGTCTCTCTCTCTCTCTCTCTCTCTCTCTCTCTCTCTCTCTCTCTTCTCTCTCTCTCAGCGCAAGACATGCAAATACACGTCTGTAGTTCCCAGATAATGAGGCACTGGCTTTCACATTTCACGATGTGTTACTGTGTCCATCACTACGTTGTGAGTGTGGTAAGAGGGATCAACCGATGAACAGATATCAAGTGATGAATGATGTATTACCCTGGGTCTACGTGTCCGCCACCCTCCATCTCTCTGTCACTACCTGTGTGTGTTTGTCTGCAAGACATCTTCCGTATTGCTGGATGTATTTTCGTCAAATTTTGTCGATGATTGGTTGGTTAGTTTGCGATTGGTGGGATGGCTGGTGATTTGCTGGATGTTTGATTGTTGTTTGGTTG
>CM065736.1:30904745-30914745 GCA_033310375.1 Conus canariensis
GCGTACGTGTGCGTGTGTGTGTGTGTACGTGAGAGAGAGAGAGAGAGAGAGAGAGAGAGAGAGAGAGAAGAACAAAGAAGTAGAGAGAGAGGAAGAGAGAGGAGAACAAATTTAGAGAGAGATAGAGACGGGGGGAGGGGAGAGAGAGAGGAGAGGAGAGAGAGAGGAGAGAGAGAGAGGAGAGAGGAGAGTGAGAGAGAGAGAGAATTCAATCATTTACCAATACGAATTTAAGTAAGAATATATTTAATCAGTTCAGGCTAACACCCATAGCTGAAAGGCAGTAACCTAAATAATAAATAATAATGTATGGATTTTATATAGCGCAATTCTTGGGATCAACTCACTGCGCTCAGCACACACTCAAACACTCGCACTAAAATGTGGTCACACACACACGCAAACACTCGCACTAACATGTGGTCACACACACACACACACACACACACACACACACACACACACACACACACACACACACACACACCTACCGACACAGGCGCACTTATCAAGTTCATCGGTTCAAGCGTAAACAATACAGTTATGCATGCAGTACATAAAAAGTCAGGTCATAATAATAGACACAGCATTCAGATATTATGGTTGAAGAAGGCTTTCCTAAAGAAGTATGTTTTTAACTCTGACTTGAATTTAGATAATGTAGGCAGGTCACGTAAGCTGTCAGGAAGAGAATTCCAAAGAGTGGGCGCACTAAAGCTAAATGCTCTCTCACCGATTGTCTTTAACGAGCGCCTAGGAATTTTCAGAAGTTTTTGAGAAGATGAGCGAAGAGACCGAGAAGTTTGATAGGTGGACAGAGAAGCAGAAAGATACTGTGGGAGTGTCCCATCAAAGAAACGATAGGCAAGAACTGCGATTTTGAACTGCCATCGATATTTGATGGGAAGCCAGTGGAGTTCACGTAACAGAGGTGTAATATGCTCATTTTTACGCTTTTTGAGAACAAGCCGAGCTGCACTGTTTTGCACCCTTTGTAATCGTGCAAGCTGTTCTGAAGGAAGTCCTGCTAACACAGAGTTACAGTAGTCTAGTCGGGACATTACCATGGCGGTGATGAGTCTGATTGTTGCCTGTGTGGAGAGGTAAGACCGGATAGAAGCAATACGTCGCAATTCCAGGAAGCATGCACGACAAACATTAGATATTTGGTTCTGCATAGAGAGCGTTTGATCAATGCTAACTAGAAAGGGGGAAAAAGTTACACGTATCAGGTCTACATCAATCTGACCACTACAACAAATTTTACACTACTTTACGCAAGACGTGTTGACAGGAAAGCAAATTACAACAATTGTAAACATGCTAGGATATTACTTTACATAATCATTTCAAAGCTTCCTTGATCAATGAAGCAAGTCTTAAGAGTTGTTTCATTTCTGGACAACAAGAGAAACCGAATCGAAAGTAACAAAGATTGTTAAAAGTATTTAGGTTTCATAAGTTTCTCTCTAAGATCATGGAGAACAGGACCAAAACCAACAACAAAAAAGTGAATTTCATTCTCTTTGGCTTAACCAAATAACCGACAAACCATACTTCAAGACAACGTGAGTTCCCACAATGTCACTATCCACTTGTGTAAGGGAGTAAAGCGTGCAGGGTTGTCTTCTCTCACCCAACAACCAACCCTGTCTTGGCCCCATGCAACTTTTGATTTTCTTGGCAGTGTTCTGCTAAAAATACGGCTATAGACCAAGGTTTTGTGTGTGAATGAATGCACGTAGAACACGTTGCACACACGTAAAATCCCATCACCAATGCTTGATCCGGGGGTCGTTTTCTAGGTTGGAAGAGATTATCAGTTTGGAATTCAGCTTGTCCCCTTCTTAGTCCTTCGGATTAGGCTTTAGATCAAGCCCCAGCCTGTATGCGTGCAGAAAAAAAATCTACCACGAACATCAAGTCACATTTTACCTTCCGGAGAAAAGTAAGCCCTCATGTACCGGTGGGGTGAATAACAACGGAATAGAATGAGTGCAAATGTGTGGGTGCATTCATGCTCGTGTGTGTGCGTGCGTGCGCGCGTGCGTGCGCGCGCGCGCGCGCGCGTGTGTGTGTGTGTGTGTGTGTTCACGCTTCCATGTATTCATGCATGCGAGAGCAAGTATTTGTGTGAAAGTGTGTCTGTCTCTGTCTCCTTCTCTGTCTGTCTGTCTGTCTGTTTCTCTCTCTCTCTCTCTCTTCTCTCTCTCTCTCTCTCTCTCTCTCTCTCTCTCTCTCTCTCTCTCTCTCTCTCCCCTCTCTCTCTCTGTACGTTCGTGCGTGTGTGTAATTGTATCTATAGCTGTGCATACACCAGGCATGCAACTTGCGTTTCATACCAAAGAAAAAGGCGGTTTACTTCTTTCTGTGTGCTATTTCAGAAGCCCCCGGAACAAACTAAGGAATGTAATGCTATTTCGAAAGGTAAAAATGGGATCACAGTGTGTAGCCCCTGTCCATTAAAGCGATCTACGTTAACCTTACATACATTTTTTTTTTCAATTTTTTTTCAGTGCTGCCAAACAACAACAAACAGCAGACGACATTCCGAGCATAAGAAGAAAAGGGAAGTAGGCTAACCAGTTTCTTTTCAATGCTAGGCGAGAGATTCACATTATAACATTCATGCATGGATTTCAGCTAGGCGGTCCCCAAACTTGAAAAGGAACTGCACACGCTCATATCATGAATGAGCGCGTTCCTTCACCTTCACAACAGCATGCATGCATGCATGTGTGTGTGTGTGTGTGTGTGTGTGTGTGTGTGTGTGTGTGTGTGTGTGTGTGTGTGTGTAAGCGTGCGCACGTAAATATGTATGTGTGTGACAGAACCAGAGAAGAGAGAGAGAGGGGGGAGGGAAGAGAGAGAGAGAGAGAGAGAGAGAGAGAGAGAGAAAAGGAGGGAGGGAGAGGGATATTAGGGGTGAGAAAGGGAGACAGAGAGAGAGAGGTGGGGATAAATAAAGGGATAGAGAGTTGAGGGAGGGAGTGGGAGGGAGGGAGAGAGGGGGGCAGAAAGAGAGAGGTGGGAGGGACGGAGGGAGGGAGAGAGAGAGGAGGAGATAGGGAGGGAGGGAGGGAGAGAGAGAGCGAGAGAGAGAGAGAGAGAGAGAGAAGAGACGACAGACAGACAGACAGACAGACAGGCCTACATGTACCTAGTCACGAAGCCATTACTCTGCGTTCGTACAACACTGACATGCGCATACTCAGACACGTGAGCGCGCGCGCGCGCGCGCGCCGCACGCACGCACGCACGCACGCACGCACGCACGCACGCACGCACGCACACACACACACACACACACACACACACACCACGGATATGCGAGCACCTCAGTTATCGTGTGAATGCAACTATCTCCAGTGATCTGTTGAAAATGTTGGAAAGAACCAGGGAGGGAACAGGAGTGAGGGGGAGATGGTGGTTTGTGCCGGTGAGGGCGCAAGCTGTGCCCTTACTGCTGATCTCACGCAGAGCGAATGTCTTCACAGTCGACTGGCTGAGAATGGTGGAACCTGCTCCTTCCAGTCAGTGTGTGTGTGTGTGTGTTGTGTGTGTGTGTGTGTGTGTGTGTGTGTGTGTGTGTGTTGTGGCACAATGCTGCATGAAATGGAAGAGGTAGGTATGGCACCTGGTGGGTATCACCAGACTTATTCTACTGTGGAACATATTTTCAGTGAGAAAAGAAGCAACATTGCGCTTCCGATCTCTTAGTTTTGTTAAAAAGTGTAACTGAATTTGTAAAATTCAATGTCCACTAGAGACATGACAGGCAGATACTAATCACGCCCCCCCCCCCCCCCACCACATAGAAATGTGAGCATGCATGCCTTCTTTTCAGTGCCTTCTCTTCCCCTCTCTCTTTCTTCTGCTTGCGCAACCCTTTTTACACGTGTATTAGTAAACGATCTGTGATCTATTGTGACTGGAAAATGGGAACAAAAGTGGAAAGAAAAAGAGACACTGATTACAACAGACCTGTGTTCTTTATATTTTACCACATTACATCGCTTTCTAGTTTGGACATTGTACTGCCCTTATATTATTACATGTTTGTGTAAGCATGCACAAAGTTATGTCCACACAAAATCAACACATCTTTTGTCAGTTTTATTTTTCTGAATTTTATTTTGTTTATCCCTTTTTGTAAAAAATCATGTAAAGTTTGTGCTTGTAAGTTTAAAGCTTCTTTCATACTATGCCCCTTTCCCCTACTCCATCTTTTTGCCCGTTAAAGAGAAAAAGAAGATGATTGAACAATACAAAAAAATGTGACGTAGGTGATGATGGTTGTTTGGTTGGTTGGTTGTTTTGTTTAAAGTCTTTTCATCGTGTCGATGATTGATACTCTAGCATAAAAAACAGCAAAACTCTGTTACGTGTTAACACCATCAACAATTTTTCTTAAAAACAGAAAAGAGAAACAGTCAGACAGACAGACAGACAGACCGACAGAGAAAAAATCAAAACGGAAGAAAAGAGAGACAGAGACAGAGAGTGAAAGAGAGAGAGAGAGAGAGAGAGAGAGAGAGAGAGAGAGAGAGAGAGAGAGAGAAGACAGACAGACAGACAGACAGACAGACAGACAGATAGAAAAAAAGACAGAGATGGAGTTACAAGAAACATGCAACAGGACTGTATGACAAATAACTAGCTTATCTAAATATTGAAAGGTTGAAAAGATTAAACTGATCCCAAAATAACTTAACATTAGAAACAGGCAAAATACATTCAACGACTTCCAAAAGTAGGGAAGTTTTCATTGAAGCACATTTTACCAGTACATGCTCAATTGTTAATTCTGCAGAGCAGACACACTTAATGTTTTTACAGTATTTTGCCCTTAAAGCATTTAACAAAAGTCTGAACGACAAGGTAACAATTAATCTACTAGCACATGAAGTAGTCAATAATGAAAATACTTTGTCCCAGTAGAGAAAAAAACGTCGTGTCGTTCATTTTTTAGTATGTTACACACGTGGGTGATGATTAAAAGTACAAGGGTAGAAAATATAATGAAAAAAAAATTCGTAAATTTTACAAACATTAACGTTGTAAAATCCACTCTAGCCTTTCAACATCTTGAGTGCACGCATGCACTTGCGCAAGGACACCTACGATGCGCACGCACGCACGCACTTACCCACACACCACCCACACACACTTGTCCTCATTTCAAAATGAAATGGAAAAGCACAACATAAGAGCCCCTTGGGGATCGGGGAACGAAGGAATCCTATATTCTCCAAAATAATCCTCACCTTCCCACACCACCTCTCCCCTACACACATGGATGCATGCACATACATTACCATCATCACTGTCTGCCTGAGAAATACGTCCCTGGGAGATAACAAAGGACAGGACCCCTTTCAGTCTCTAAAATAATCATCTTCCCCCCCCCCCCCCCCCTCACATTCACATGCGTGCACGTGTGCACATATTTTGCCATCACCACTATCTCATCTACTCTCTGCACGTCAAATACGAACGAGAATAAACGTCCCAAGGCAAGTTTGAATGCGTTCATTTTGATTCGAAGGTTTTACCATAGATTTCACTAAACAGTTCAGATGGACAGTACATACCCCTGTCTGGTCTTGGCAGACCCCATTTACCTCGTAAACCCCGCTTTGTGTGTTACGCCTTTGGATCTTCAGATACATTTAGTTGACAGTGTTGCGCTGAACGTTCTACTCTTACAGTGTAAGTATGCTGGTCACTATTTTTGTTCTCCTTGTTCAGACAGCTCTATTTTCTTTAAATACATGTTACATCAATATCTTCACTATTAAACAAAGAAGCATTCAATATAAAATTTAACTTGAAGGCACAAGATGATATGATGAATATTTTGGATCTTGTAGATATTTGGCGGGAATTAAACCACGAGCTTAGGAGATATACATGGAGGAGAAACAAGCCCTTTCAGCAGAGTAGGTTGGATTGTTTTCTCATTTCGGATATATTATGTAGTTATGTTATTGACGTAGATATACTACCAGGCTACCGCACTGTTCACTCTTTGATATTATTAACTTTGCAATGTGGTAAAGAAGAAAAGAGGAATCTACTGTGGAAGTTCCATAGTTCTCTATTAAAGGGCATGAAATATTTGGAAGAAGTAAACAATGTGTTCAAGGAGGTAACCAAAGATTATGCAGCCCTGCCTTATTGTCGTGATGCCTTAGAAAAGGTGCCCAAATTTGATCTGCAGTTTTTTCTCTCAGATCAGCTGTTTCTGGATATGCTGGTGATGAAAATTAGAGGAAAAACTGTTTTCAATGAGGAAACGGAATGTTTTGAATAAAGAAAGAGGATTTGAAAAGAATACAGAACAACTGGAAAGAGAAGATTTACTCAGTGATGAAAAGAGAAGAGAACTAGAAAATAACAAGCAAGAACAGGCCAGTTTGAGACAAAAAAGAATGGAAGGTGTCTTGTTATGCTCAAGGGCAAGGTGGGTAGCTGAAGGGGAAAAAATAACAAAATATTTTTGCAGTCTTGAAAAACTAAACTACGTAAGTGAGCATATAATGAAATTTTACCGTCGGGGATGGCATAACTTTACTAATGACAATGATACTGGGAGGGAAGTTAATTACTTTCATAAAGGATTATATTTGGATAGAGTGGTAGAGCAGTGTAAACCTTCCAATATGGTTGATCAATTGCCGAAATTAACAGAAGAGGAAAACATACTCTTGAAGGGAAAATGAATTTAGAAGAAGCCGGGCATACAGTGAAAAGCATGAACAGTAATAATATCCATGGAAGTGACGGTTTACTGCTGAGTTAGAAAAAAAAACTTTCTTATTTTTTGTATGAAAGTTAGGCCCACACGCCATAAGATCTCTTTACGATGGGTTTGACAAAATAGAACTACCTGCAACTCAGAAAGAGGGGGTAATAAAATGTATACCTAAAGAGGACAAACCTGAAGATCATAAAAAATGGAGACCCCTTAAAATGAAGTGTATAACATTAGATCTACTTGTATCACTAACAGATTGAAATATGTTTTGAATTCAGTTATCAGTGATGACCATGTGGGTTTATGCCTAATCGACATATGGGAGATAATATTCGTCTTATGTATGAAAATATGGACTACGTTATCAAAACAACAAAATCTGGGTTACGACTATGTTTAGATTTTGAAAAAGCATTTGATAGTGTAGACTTAAAGTTCATATTTAAAGTCTTCAGAGCTTTTGATGTGGGCCCCGACGTTTGTCAGTGGATATTAAGACTTTCTACAAGAATGTTAAGTCAACAGTTTTTTGTTAACAGCAAGTCGACTAGCTTATTTGCCATCTGAAGGTGTTGTACAGAGGGTAACACATTATTACCATATTTGTTCATTATGTGTGTAGACATTTTTGCACACATGATGAAAGAAAAACAAAACACTAAAATGTGTTGTTGTTGTTGTTGTTGTTGTTGTGTTGTTGTTGTCATACCCTGGCTAAAAGACTCCAGGGGTCATCCGAACAGACGAAGCACTTGAACACAATGGTACAAATGCATCAGCTGGAGATGAGAACGTTACGTGTGTGACCGTTTTTGATTACCCTGCCACGTGGGCAGCCACACTCCGACCTCGGGGGGATTTTGGAGACTGATAATGTTATGATAGGAATTGTCACAACTGAAGACAATCCCCGCATAACTATGAACAGCATAACAACATTTTGATGTAGCCTTGGTGTTCTACTATATCAATTGGCCTGACACAGCCTTAAGCCAAGGCGGGCCACTAAAAGTATTAAATTTGGAAACATTGAAACTAGACTGTCTCAGTATACAGACGACATCAGCTTACTCTGGAAGGAGACAGAAAATATTTTGAAAAATCAATTAGTACCATTGAGAAATTTGGAAAAGTAGCTCGGCTCACGTTGAATACAAAAAAGGCAAAAGCAGTGCAGCTGGAAAGTATGAAGAATTTTTCAGTGAATCTTTTGCTACATTTACAAATGGATGGGATTCCAAAGGTTTCAAAATATTAAGCGTATGGCTCACATACAATTTAAAAGAATATACAGTTGTAGATTGTGAGGAAAGTTCTATGAAATAAAATTGCAGTGCAAGATATGGTTAAAAAGACAAATTACACCACTCGGAGGAGTAACAGTTCTTCAGTCATTTATACTGTCAAAAATGATATTTTTATGGATGCTGCTACCAAATTCACATGACAGTTTTTGTAATAAAGTTTAAATTTGAAAATTAATGTACAGATTTGTATGGAATGAAAGGAAAAATAGAATAAATGGGAAAACATCTGTAAAGAGTATCAAATACCAGGGTATAGATATACCCAGCATTCAGAAACACCTGAATGTATTAATTAAAATAGACTCGGGTTTCATAAAGTACAGACAAACAACAACAGACAGACCTTTTGTGTCTTCAGTATCAAAATATTGCCCTAAGTGAAAACCCAGGGTCTGGTTTGCCCAAACAAGAGAGTGTATATGTATTTTGGTAAGATTTGTTTGAAGCATGTACAGAATTTGGAGAAGAAAAATCATGTCAAAAATATTGAAAAAAAATTCGTTCTGAACCAGTGTTCTGTAACAGTCATATCAAAGTTGGGAAAGAGGTCAGTTTATTACAAGAACTGGATCAGTAAAAATGTTCTTTTATTGAAAATTTGCTGGATGATAATGGCAACTTTTGAACATTCTAGACTTTCACTGAAAACTATGGCTTGTTGACTGATTTTGTCACAAAAGATGTTAAATAAATGGTTCCAAATCTGATTGCTTTCCAGAATTTTAGGAACAAAATAAATTCTACAGAAAATGAACACATGGCCTACTCTGAAAAATGTTCCTTATGTCATGACAAAAAAAAAAGTATTGACCATGTGTTTTGGACATGTGATCGAGTGAAAAACTTTTGGAGTGCGTTTCAAGATTCGGTAGACAAAAGATATGTCAACACAAACTGAGCATTTACAGAAAAGATAGTTTTATTTGGATTCGATGACTATTATAAGGCAGACAGTACATTTGACTTTATTCTGTTGCTAGCTAAATTTTATGTCTTCAAATGCAAGTTCAAAGATAAACAATCTCAAACCCAACAATATACTTTATAATAATCTGAAACGAAGACATGAAATTGAAAAAAAATATGCCGGCGATACAGATTTGTCTGAGAAGAACTCACTAGCATGTTGGCACATGGAGCTAGTGGAATAATGTACAGAACTTCGTAAGTGTAGAAGAAATATGGTTCTCCGTTTTCTGCAATTGTTTATGCAAAAAGAGAAAGATCCAAATGTTAAAACAAGGAAAAATGTAATATAACTATTTAACTTGAAGGCAACACGTATTGATGATTAACTACTGTTTTCTTTTGGGCATGGAATTGTGCTACAACGCTTTTACACATTGTAATAATGGGGAAAAAATGAAGAGATAAATGACATTTCCACAGAAAATGGTCCATGCTATCCCCCTGCTCTTTACAAAACATGCAACATTCATCATCAGCGATCTTCATTTGTTTTAACGGGAGATTAGTAGCTAGAATTCGGTTAACAATTTTCATCTGGAGCCATTTGAGAGAGAGAGAGAGAGAGAGAGAGGGGAGCGAGAGAGGTGAGTGCGCGCGCGCGCGCGCGCGCGTGTGTGTGTGTGTTGTTATTCTTTAATGTGAAAAAAGACATTTCTCCACAGACTTGTGGAGTTAAACTTTTCGTTCCACTCTTCACAAATTTAGTTTAATGTTACTGCAAGTTAATACATTGTAATCAGGTTTTGTGCCCTTTTACACAGAGTACACCATTTTTAAAGCAAGTGGTATTTGTAATGGAACGCTGTCTTTTAACTCCGTCTTGACCTTCCTTACACAAATTTAGACTGATGAAACATATGGTGAAAAGGTAACTGGTTGAATTATGCCCAATTTAGATCATCTCCGTTATTTCTAGGCAAATATGCTATTCAATACGAGTCATTTTTGACCAGCTTTCTTTTCG
>CM065736.1:30919745-30927245 GCA_033310375.1 Conus canariensis
ACAACATCAGGTTTAGTGCATGCCATGAGTAGACTTAGTTTAAATAAACAAGGTTGTCGATAATATTTAGCTCCAAAAAATTTTCTCTTATTTCTTTCAACCTTTGACAACAAAGAACGAAGTGTATCTCATCTTGTTTAGACATCTGGCATAATGGACACATCGGATCGCAATCATTACAACATTTATATCTAAAACGATGCACATTCAAGTCAGATATACCTAGTCTAAATCTAGTCATTATATGCTTCAGTTTTCGGTCCATATTTGCTTTCAAATATTGCTTCAAGTCATGGGTATTACAAAACGTTCCATACAAATGAAATCTTTCACTAGTGTAAATGTGGTTATTCCAGTTTTGCCATCTACAGTCAATCAAACGCTGACGAAACATTGCTATAAAGTGATTTTCATTTCCCACACCTTGATTTAACCACACGTCACCAAAACCATTACTATATAAAACACACACACACACATTTGAAACCCAGTTCTTCTTTCCCCTAGCATCTAAATCATACAGCATTTTATACTATATTAGGTAACCTATGTTCATCCATATGTAATAGCTTAAACCAATATCGAAGGCAGTTAACCGCAGCATTAACATACGTGGGAAATCTGTTTGTTTCACCATATACTAAATCGTTGGGAGTACGCAGATCTACGCCTAAATACTTTTTAAGAGCAAATAAATGAACTGACTCACAATGAACAGCGGCTTGTTCTAACCCCATATTTCTGATCCGTATGGCAGTACTGGCTGGACACGCGTATCAAAAAGTTTTATAAACAGTTCAAAGGAATTGTTATTTAGAGCATATAGCTTCTGAACTATACACAACAGTACATTTTTCGCTCGACTGGCAAGATCTTTACAAGCAGCAGTGAAACTCAGACGAGTGGAGATAAATATTCCCAAATACTTGTAAACATTAACTACAGGCATTACCACGCCATCATATAGCCATCGTTCTCTTACACTTAGATAACCTCCCTTCCGAAATACAATTATGTTACTTTTATTCATGTTGACTTTCAATTGAAGCGAAGAAGCAGCATGTTGCAAGTTATTTAGCTGTGTCTGCAGCCCTATAACCGTCTCTGACAATAGAACAACATCATCTGCCAATAGAAGAATAAACAACTCAAATGCAGTACGTGAGAGCACAGCGCCATGTTTTCCGTTATTAATCACATGTAATGCTAACTCATTAATAAATACAGAAAATAGTACAGGGCTACACGAGTCTCCCTGTTTCACTCCTGCTGTACATCGAATGTAATCAGAAAGTTTAGAACCACATCTTACTCTACATTTTACACTTTCATACATAACTTTGATACACTTAAATAACTTACCAGTTATGCCATTTTGTAATAAAATAGGCCATAGCAGATTTCTATTAATGGAATCAAATGCTTTTTCAAAGTCTATGAACGCTACATAAAGTTTACGGTTATATGAAAACTGCTTTTGCACAAGCGCTAACAACGTACATATGTGATCAACTGTCGAATATCCTTTTTTAAAGCCTGCTTGATACTCACCTGTAATATTGTTCTCGTCTATCCATTCTTGTAATCTGTTGTTAATAATAGAACTATAAAGTTTGCTGCTTATATCAGTAATAGAAATACCTCTATAATTATTGGGATTATTAACATCTCCTTTTTTAAACAATGGTAAAATAATGGATTCTGTCCACTTTTCCGGAAATACCCCATTGTCAAAAAGTGCATTGAATAATTTAGTGAGAAAATTTATGACTTGATCATTTGAATACTTCAGTAACTCGCTAACAATACCATCTGGACCTGCTGCTTTCCGAACTTTCAGTTTTCTTATGGCCAACAATACTTCCTCTTTAGAAATACGACGATTCATGTAACTATCACTGTCGCTATCAGCCGGATCTTCATAACTTGAAGTATTTACATCTATTTCTAATAACGACTTAAAGTGCTGGAACCATTTGTCAACTGTAATCTCGTTTCGTGGCTGTTTTCTATTAAAGGAAACTTTATGGACAATGTTCCAGAATTTTCTCTGTTTTTTTAATATTTTTTTTTACTGATGTCACAAGCTTGTTCAATAATGTATTGTTAAACTCTTTACTCTTCCTTACCAGCAAATGCTTATATTCACGCCGAGCAACGGTATACGTTTGCCGATCCTCCCTATCTAATGTCCCACAACTAATTCTGAGAAGGCTTCTTACTTTTTTCTTAGTGGTTTCACATTCCTGGTCGAACCAGTCACGTGGTACCTTCTCTTTATTGACATTTATATGCTTCTTCATACAATCCGCACAGTCTTTTCTACACTCATTAAACACACTTAATGCTTCATTGACATCAACATCAATTAAAATCATAGCATTGTTCAACTTACTGTTCATGTCATTTTTACAAAGCGAGTCATAAAAAAACATCAGCATATTCACTGTTCCAAACATTTTTTTCAATAGTTTCCTTAAGACCTTCCCTTTTATTAGCAATGACTTCATTTTCCTGTGGAAACACTACTCGAACTGCAACAGGCATGTGATCAGACTCAATCCTTTCCACAACGTGTAGTTCACATGATGCATGCACCAGTGATAATAATTCGTTTGAAAAAATGAAATAGTCGGCGACACTGCATCCAGAGTCTGTTATATCTGTATAGTGACCCTGGAGGTCACCCTTACATAAACCATTTAATATACTTAAATCTAAGGCAGTGCACATGTCAAGAAGTAATTTTCCATAATTATTCAAATATTGATCTTGAGAACATCTCATTGAAGTGATAGACTCGCTCTTATATTGCAGTTCAATAATGCTGTTTGCCAAAAAAATCCCTAGAAATATTTGCCAAAAAAATCCCTAGAAATATTTGAAGTTCTGCTGTTTAAGTCACCGCACAATACCACATAAACATCTCTTGTTGTCATACTATCAACCAAACAATTCTCAAGCAAACTTATCCCATTATCCTGATCAAAATGAGTATAAAAAGGCGAACCTTCCGGCGGAACATAAGAACACAAATACAATACATTTTCTCCAAGCCGAATCATTCTTTATCAATGACAAATGCACAACAGTTTATAAAACTTTTTGTATCAATAATTTTTACAAAGGGAGCGAACTCATTCTTAATCAAGCACACAATGCCTCCTGATCGTCTTCCTTTTTGAGAGAACTTTACCGCTGATGTATAATATGTTTTATATCCATTGAATATATTGTTTTCAATTTTTTCCATAAAGGTCTCTACCAAGCAAACAAAATCAAAACTACAAATAAATGTAACAAAATCATGATCTGTAAGTTTGGGTAATAAACCGTTCACGTTCCATGTAAGAAACGAAAAAGGTTGTCTTGCTTTTAAGACATTTCCATCAATCACGTGCACGCTGTCATTCGATCGCTCACTCGATCGCTCACTCACACAGACCCGGTCACCATCCGTGGGCTTGGTCGCTGCAAACTGGGGTGAACATAAAACCGGTGCTGACCCAGACTGATTACCACAGCCTTTACTGTCAGGACAAAACGAACATATAGAAATGGGCCGGCCGATTCCTATGTACACCCTGATCCTGCTTCAAGATCTTCAAGGAACAATTTCTTTCCTTCCACAAGAAGGTGGCCAAGACCATTACTGCTCTCTTGCCTTGTTTCCTTGCTTCCTTCAAGTGGGGCGACAGCTTACGCCTTATGTCCCTGACTCTGTTGGAGAAATCTTCTCCAATAAACACATTACTACCATGCAGTTTCTTTTTCGACTTTAAAATCATAACCTTATCCTTGTAGAAACAGCAGCGTGCAATAATGGGGGAGTCAGGCTTTGCGTTCAAACGGTGTACACGATCGAATTCAGTATCTTTAGTTATATCTAACTTATCGGTGATCAGATCATGCAAGTTATTTTCACTTTGCTCGTTAGTTTCATTCGGTCCTCTGGGTATGCCGTAAAAAATCAAATTATTACGCTTTGATCTACCCTCTAGGTCATCAGCCTTTTTTTCCAGTTCATCAACTTTAGCCATCAGATCAGCGTTTTTCTGTGTCAGTTCAAGATTCTGCTCTCTGAGCACCCCCATCTCCTGCACAAGATCTTGGAGACTGGTTTGCAGAGTGGTATACTGAACAGTCAGTTCTCTAATCCCCTTTCCCACATCAGCAAACTTACAGTTCATTGTTGCCGTCATGGAGTCCAGCTTCGCCATGACGTCTGCCCAGGGAGTCTGCTGTGAGGAAGGAGGAGTCGAGGGAGTCGTCTGCTCGCTGTCCCGTCCACTGCCTCTGTCCAAGCTGGTCCCTTGTCGACCGCTGCTGGCCAGTCTGGACTGCCGGAGGTTGTCCGTCCTTGGTCCGGGATTCTGCTCCACATCGCCACATTGCAGGAGAAATCCGCCCCAGTACATCAGAGTGAGGAGCAGACCTAGTATGACACCGTCCGTTCTGCAACGGGGTGACAGCATGGCGATTCTCATGGCCGATTTTTCATTCGCTCTCTTCGACATGAAAGCTTGAAATACAGCAAGAAAACAGCCGCATGACGACCTGAAGACAAGCGGTACGGAGAGAGAGAGAGAGAGAGAGAGAGAGAGAGAGAGAGAGAGAGAGAGAGAGAGAGAGAGAGAGGGGGGGGGGGTGGGAGAGCAAAAGCGCTGGACCAGACAAAGTGGTTTGTAAAATGTTCAAATGTGCCAGTGCAGTTGTTATTGGTTTCATCGTGACTCTGTTTAGCTCGCTGTACAACATAGGAACCTTTCCTGAGGCATGGACATAATCCATGATAATCCCTCTTCACAAAAAAGGAGATAGTAACAATCCAGATAATTACCAAGGCCTTGCACTGACAAGCATTTTAAGCAAAATCTGTATTTATATTCTTAATAAAAGATTAACTTCCTGGGCAGATAAAGAGGAGAAAATAATAGAACAAGCTAAATTTAGAACTGGAAACGGCACAATAGACCATATATTTTCATTGTATGCCTGAATGGTTGATTTTGTTGACTTTGAGAAAGCTTTTGATTCTGTTAATAGAAATGTCTTGTGAAATGTTTTAAGAAAAATGGTGTAAATGGAAAGTTCTATGCTGATAGGCGAGGATTGTATGATTCTGTCCTCGCAAGAGGTCGCGATTAAGGCATTTACTCTGATTATTTCAGTTCGACCACGCGGTGTGAAACAAGGATGCCTGCTCAGTCCCCAGATGTTTGCACTTTCATTAATTATC
Organism: Conus canariensis; assembly: GCA_033310375.1. NCBI lineage: Eukaryota > Metazoa > Mollusca > Gastropoda > Neogastropoda > Conidae > Conus > Conus canariensis. Next base: position 30,924,985 of record CM065736.1, read on the forward strand.
TTGCTAGTAGATATCTCAGAGAATGGGAAGCATGGGGTTCAAATGTTACCAGGGGATGCTGAGCTATTTTTAATGATGTTTGCTGATGATGTTCTTCTCACGGGTGCACACTGATGCAGAAAGACTTATGCATGTACCGTCACATGCATCAAATGAAATGATTTATGGTGAAAGTTGACAATATATTCTGTTTATACATAATCATATGAGGTCCATCAAATACTGGTTAAGATTACTTCATTTACCAACGTCAAGGCTCTGCAGTCGATCGTATAGAATGCTCTTGCTACAACACGATTTGAGAAAGTTTATTCGGTTTTTTTGTGTAAAGAAAAACCTGCAGTAAGGGGTGTGTGTGTGTGTGTGTGTGTGTGTGTGTGTGTGTGTGTGTGTGCGTGTGTGCGTGTGTGTCGGGGAGGGGAGGGGAGGGGAAGGGAGGGGAGGGAGAGGACAGAACGTATATGCACAAGGACAGAAATAACAAATAGATAACAGATAGGAGGCCTAATTACATTGTGTGTGTGTTCTTTCTAAGCAGAAACAGCAAGACACGAACAGTCAGTGCGGAGGGTCCGCAGTACCAAACAAGGAGACCTGGAGGGTTCTCTGCCTTCCAGTGAGCAATGAGAAATGCTACCTTGATCAAAGCTTCAGCCAAGAGGAATGATACGGATCATCCGTGACATTTTGGTCATCAATCAACAATACTGATGACAATTTCATTTAAACATAGAGATTTGATGAGTGAAGTAAGTTGAACAATGTATCCAAAGTTAAAGAACAAACTAGGTAAATACCTGAACCACTGTTTTAGGAGGTAACAGAAACTAACGAGAAGTATTTCTTATAATAAACTACTAAACGAATGATCACAAATATCATGTCTTGTTGTGTGTTCATCTCTTTCCCTTTCTTGGCTCTCCTCCTAAGTAAGCTCTGATGTGCTCCTCACACAAAGTGAAACAGTCTCTTCCTGCCTGCTTCTTTCCAACAGCAGCAACAGTATTGTTTACCCGTGACTCCCATCAAAGACAATGCGTATGTCGTTGCTGCCACGCACAAAGACTGCCTCTCCTTCCCCTTCCCTTCTGCAACCACACCGTTCACAAACCCACCTAGCTTTCAGCAATCTTTCTCTGCCTCACGGCCATGTGCATCACTGCGCCAATTGACACAATCTCACCCCCCCAAAAAAACCCCGTTGTCTATACATATTGTATTGATGCAAGCAAGCAGGCCAAGTGCTGGCGTCTCAGCCCTTTGTTTTCAGCAATATTGTCCCGTGCCTCGAAATCAATTAAGATCAACTACTCAAAATCTTCAAGCGTTCACACTCGGAAAGTTTATAACTGACCTAACTTAGGTTATGAAGATCATGCGCACTTAAATGCAGGCCAAAGTGTGTGTGTGTGTGTGTGTGTGTGTGTGTGTGTGTGTGTGTGTGTGTGTGTGTGTGTGTGTGCGCGCGCGCGTGCGTGCGTGCGTGAGTGTGTGTTCTAAGTTCAAATTAACCTTCTCGAGAACAGCCTTTAAGATCTATTGACATCTTCCTGGTCCATACAATCCCCTGCCTTCCATGCACACCTCAGCGAAGTATTTTGCCCTCAACTCCTTGCACTTCGAGGGAGATGGACTGCTCAGGTGTGAAGCCTAAATGCCCTTCTGCCATCAGAATATTCCTTCCCTAGCACCGCCTGGATTCGAATTAGGAACATCTGGACAGGTATGCATCTCAAAGCGTTGTCTTTTCAGATGGATGTCGTTGTTCTGTCTCCTGCCAGTTTGATCCGTGGTGTGGTAGCTCTGCTGACCAAAATCTGCAGGGACAGGGCACAACGAAAAGGGAACATGAAAATCATTTGGAGGAATCGTTTTCTGTTAGCATCGAATGATGCGGATATTTGAGTCGTCATCATCATCATCATGATCGTCATCATCATCATCATGATGCTCGTCATCACATCATCATCTGGCCGACTATTATCTAGAAATCACACACACACACACACACACACACACACACACACACACACACACACACACACTCACACACACACACACACACACACACACACACACACACACGGAGAGAGACTCCAGTCTGACTGACACATCACTACAACTAAGCAGCATCAGCACAACAAACAAATACGAACACATGCACCTGTATCCTCATACGGGTTTGCACGCACAGTGGCGAAATCAGCCGAGACTATTGCTGGGATAGGCTGTTCTGTGATGAGTGTAACAAATCTTTTGAG
>CM065736.1:30934745-30947245 GCA_033310375.1 Conus canariensis
TACTTGAACACATAATATATAGTAGCATAATGGACCATCTTGACAAATATGACTTCTTAAATAACGCCCAGCATGGTTTTAGACAGCGAAGGAGTTGTGAGACTCAACTTATAACAACTCTCAATGATTTTAATAACTGTGAGACTCAACTTATAACAACTCTCAATGATTTTAATAACTGTCTTAACAACAGACAGCAAATAGATGCAATTTTATTAGACTTTTCTAAAGCCTTTGATAACGTTGACCATGAGGGCCTGCTGCTTAAATTAGAACACATCGGCATTGGTGGTTCTTTGCTAAAATGGTCTAGATCATTACTCGTTGGGAGAACGCAGAAAGTTGTTGTGGAAGGGTCGTCATCCCATTGTAAACCAGTCTTGTCAGGTGTACCACAGGGAACTGTTCTGGGGCCCTTGTTCTTTTTAATTTATTTAAATGACATAAGTAGAAATCTCTCTCCTGGAACTACTATAAGGCTTTTTGCAGATGACAGCTTAGTATATAGAACAATCAGAAACAAGAATGATACACGCATTCTACAAGAAGGTCTAAACGCTTTACAAGAGTGAGAAAGAACTTGGAAAATGGAATTTCATCCCCAGAAGTGCCAAGTGTTGCGTATATGTAATAAACGCTCACCAATTAGATCAGAATATTATATTCACAATACTATTCTTAAAGAAACCAATGCTGCAAAATATTTAGGCGTGATTATAGATAGTCGTCTCAAATGGAAAGAACATAGCAATTTAGTATGTAAGAAAGCAAACACCATCTTAGCTTTCTTATACAGGAATATCAACGACTGCCCCCAAAAGGTTAAGGACGACTGCTACAAAACACTGGTTAGACCAGTACTGGAATATGGTTGCTCAGTCTGGGATCCTTACCATCTAAAGGACATTGATAACCGAAAAGATTCAGAAGAGAGCAGCACGGTTCGTAACAGGGAACCATATCAGAGAGAAAGGGAATACTAGGAAGAACATGAGGAAATTAGAATGGAAACCCTTAGAAGAGAGAAGAGCTTTTATCAAACTTAATACCCTTTTCAAAGGCAGAGCTAAACTAATTGATATTCGAATGGAACAACTAGTATTGAATAAAAGTAGCACCAGGAGTGGCGGTCAGTCTTATGCCATACCTGCATCAAATATTGACAGCCATTTACATTCATTTTATTCTAGTTCTGTACGGCTGTGGAACTCACTGCCGGGTGCCATCAAGATTGCCACAAATGCAGTCTCATTTAAAAATCAAATTGATACGACAGTCTTGAGATCTGCATATTGACTGGTTTTTCAATTTTAACTTCCCCAGATATTTTATGGTTACCTGGGCCTGAACCTGGCCATTGCTTTTAACTTTTTGAATATCGTGTGCGGCCCCTTGTTGCCAAATTTTGCCCCAGGGACCAACAGGCTGAGTCGCACTTTATTTTATTTTATTTGATTTTATTTTTTTTAACATGCGCGCTGGTGACCTACTCGTTTTTGAGTGAACCAGTCTTTTAGGAAGAAGAAGAAGAAGAAGTATATATGTGTATATGCATGCATGTATGTTGTATGTATGTATGTATGTATGTATAGATAGATAGATAGATAGATAGATAGATAGATATTACGAGATCCAAGTAAGGGCTGTCCTGCACAACTCTGAGCTGCTGAAAATGCTTGGGTTAGCTAACAGTTGAGCTGACCACTCTGACTGTTGACACGTTTTGATCTCCCTTGCATCCTTAAATGGATTCTCTGTCATAGGCTCACAGATTCTCCCTGATATTCTATACATGAGATGAGTTTTTCAACAACTTATGTTGTTACCACATTTTCTTTTGTTTTCCTCTCTACCCTTCCCTGGGTGCTGTGGGGTGCTGATGGATTTCGTTTCGTGAACCCTTGGTGGTGGAAATACCACAGAATTGTACACTGTGGTGTATCCCTGTTTGATGGCAAGGTACCATTGTCACAATTCGCTGTGTCTCTCTGAAACAGTGGAGGAAAGGCCTTTAGAGTAAGCAATATGGATAGTTCTGTTTTCAAATCGAGTTGAAATGGTTCCATACACTGCTAGTGAAGGATTTTAAAATCATAGATATATTTCCTCAACTCGTCATTCTCGTATCTATCAACCCATGATTTTTCTAACGTTCTTCCAATCTTTGCCAAGTCGTTAACATATTAATAGACGAATCGGTACCCTGCATTTGTTTTACCCACTATTAAATTGTTCATAATAATAGTTTAGGCTTCTGGCTCTTCCTGAGCAGCTTCTGATCTCACTCTCCCCGTTAAGCGTCCCAAATAATCATGTGGTTTTCCCTCGTCATTCTTTAAAGTTTGTTTTCTATTATAATTGTGACTGAATTTGTATGGTCTAATTCTGTGTTGTGCATTCCGTTTTTATTCAGGACCTCACATCAAGACAATAGCTCATCCATGCTAATTCTTAAGAAAATATCCTTACTTCATTTTCTTTCTTCTCTCTCTCTCTCTCTCTCTCTCTCTCTCTCTCCACATACACACACAACAGATTCGATACACTTTTTCAATCCAGATTGACGAATCTCCTCTCTTCCACTGAGAGACATACGAAGCAATTTACAAATAAACGCAGAGATAGTGAGAGAGATACAGAGCCACTCAAACAGCGGAAGGATGGTGTGCAAACGATCCTTGATCAGGTTGTTGACCCAGGTGTCATGGACACGTGTGGAGTCTGTGGACCGCTTCACCAACATCGATGTTATACGATTCACTGTCAGGGAAGGGACTGGATAGGGCTAAACCTTACATGGCCTGTACTCTCTCTCTCTCTCTCTCTACTTGTGCCTCTTTGTCTGTCTCCTTCTGTCTCTCTGTGAGTGTTGGGGTGGGGGTTGGGGGTGGGGGGTGGGGGGTGGGGGGTGGGGGTAGGTGATGTGGAGAAGAAGAAGGAAGGGGGAGTAGGGGAGAAGAGGGATCTCTGGATCTGTTGAACCTTTCTAGTAAATTGTCAAACATGGCATGTGCATGATGTGGGACGAAATAAGACACAAATCAATGTTCGGATCTCGTGAGTGACAACCGTCAGCTCATAAAATGAAGCCTCATTCATCATCCAAGCTGCGCTGTTGTTTCTCTAACTCTGATACCAACCAGCTGTCAGAGAGTTTGGCATAGGCAGTATGGCTTAAACTTAACGTGATGCACTGCCATGTCTAAGAAATATCTGCGGCTTCCAAGGCCTCTGGATCACCCGACGGACAAAATCTGCTTGAAACAGGGTCGCACTCAGGTGGATTTGTATTGCTTGTGCTGCTTCCCATCCCTACTTTCCCTGTCATGTTCCTTCAATCTATATCAAGGCCATGCAACACAAACATAATCAAATAAAGCAAAATAGAAGTTTAACAATAATCAAACAAAACAAAATAGAAGTTTAACAATAATCAAATAAAACAAACTAGAAGTTTAGCAATAATCAAACAAAACAAAATAGAAGTTTAACAATAATCAAACAAAATAAAATAGAAGTTTAACAATAATCAAATAAAACAAAATAGAAGTTTAACAATAATCAAATAAAACAAAACAGAAGTTTAACAAAGAGAAGAAAGGGATGAACAAATGAAGTGGGAAAAAATGAACGAATAAACAAACAAACAGGCAATTTAACGAAACGAAATAAATGAATAAATAAACAAATGACGGAAGAAAACAAAGAAGGAAAGAAGGCAACTAAAGAAAACAGAAACTATTCAATCAAAAACATACCGTTTGTAACAAAAATGAAACTAATTCAAATGATATAACACAAAAAGACTTCCGCATGGTGACAGACATTTGTGGTGAAGAGGGGGGGGGGGGGGGGGGGGGCTATTGTTTTGAGCATTTTCTGTCTGTTACCTGTGACGTCTGAAGAAGTCATACTTGTTGTTAATTCACTTGTCTGTTTTGAACCGTCCATCAAAGAAGCCCCACTTTGCACCTTGTTGTATGCGTGCATCTACATGTTGCTTTACAGGGACAAACTCTATATGTGGGCTCTGTAAAAAAAACAAAAACAAAAAAAAACAACCAAACAAACAAAAAAACAGCAGTCACTGAAAGTTCAACCAGCCTCTAGCTTCCTTCGTCAACGTCAACTTCGTTGATCTCCCACACGACAACCGCTCACCAAAAATCCTGTTCAGTTACGTCCCTTTTTAACATACATACATATATATATATATATATATATATATTTGCAAACATTTTTTAATTTAATTTTATTTATTTGTTTATCTAATCAGCATACCTGTTGTTACAACTTCATAACTAGTATTACAAATGTTATATTTACTAATTTCATTAATGTAAACATTATTCTTTACAATATTTCTAACATTTCAGCTTACCACTTTTCTAGCCTCCTATAGCATCACTACCATTACTGTAGAGTTACAATCGCAATTATTAACAAAACTATTACTGTAATTATTGATATACCTATTGGATTCCATCCTTCCCATAACTTATATCTTCTGTTTCCTTTCTGTTCTTCCTGTCCTCCCCTCTCCCTCCTCCCCTTGGCTGTTGTTTTTGTTTGTTTGTTTTCCTCCTTACTATCAGAATTAATACCTTTAGTACCATAACTATTATTAACATTATTATTTTTTATCTATTATTATTTTCATCTATTTATTCTATTACCATTATTATTTTTCAATTATTTATTTATGCATTTATTATCATTATTATTATTAATAATTTTTTTACAACTTATGTTTTGTTTATTTATTTGATTATTATAAAAATGTATTTTCTAAATATATCTGTATCATGCTTTTATTACCTTAACCTTCACTATCGTTGTTAGCAGTATCATTCAGTAATACTATTGCTAGTATTGATACTACCACCACTAGCATTGATATCACCATCGCCTTCGCCTTTGGGACTGTTGCCACGGCAACCCTGCTGTTTAAGAATCCTCTAACCCACTCGCCTTTCTCCCATACCCATACCTATTGACACCAAGAGTGGTAGTAATCTTGTCCTAATTTTTTTTTTTTTTTTTTTTTTTTGTGGTTTTCTTCAATATTTGAACATTTTTAGTATTCCTATCAGTAATATTATTATCATCATTACGACTTTGACTCACACATTATTTCCCTTCCAACAGCCTCGTTCTCATTCAAAGCCTTCTTCCTTGCGCTGAACTCTGAAGCGATCAAAGCTAAGTGAATTTTCGTTATTTTATTCGTTTGTGTCTTACCTGAGGAAGACCTAAGAGGTCGAAACGCGTTGTGTTTTGTCTTGTGACTCGTTTGTCCACGTTTCTTTGGGCGGTTCGCTAACATTTATTTAATATTTGTTACTGATTGGAGTTATTTTGGCACTGGGTGGGGGTTATTCTAGTTTAACTCCCTGGGACTCGTACTTTTCATGATCCTGGGGTTACGGGTTCGAATCTCCACCGGGCCGTTTCGGTACAGGGGGAGTTTTCCCTCGGAGTTAACATTGGTTCTGACTCCATTTCCCGTACAGTCCTTCGAATGAGACTATAAACCGAGATGAACGCATGCATGACATCTTGTGCACACGTTAATTCCCATTACCGACTTTCGGAAGAGAAGGCCAGTTTGGCCGTTGGTATGGATGACACGTTACACACAGCATGCACCCTGCGTGAGAAATGGAAAGAATGAAGTAAGGAAATCGAGTGAGCTATATTGAACGATAATGACCCGATGACACGGGAAACGACTGAATGAAGAGCCAGCTGGCAGCTCTTCAGCCGGCACTACCCAGGTAGACAGCCCGTTGTGTAAACGGCTGTCGATTGTAAAGCACTCAGAGCTATGTCTCTAGCCAAGGATAGGCGCTATATATGTATTCATGACAATAACAATACATAGATAGCCATTTCATAGTATCCTGTTCTTACATTACCAAATCGACGATGACGAACTGGATTGGCGGAAAAGAGTGAAGGGGAGTGGAGGGTAGGGCCTGGGAAATAGAGATGGGTGGGGAAAGGGGGAGGAACTGGAAAGGAAGGGGGTGGGGTGGAAGGGGGCTACTAGAGAAGGGTGGGGTGTGAGGCGATGTGGCCACAGGTCAAGCTAGGGTGTAAAGTGGCCCCGTTTTTCACCAGGATAGGATTTCCGCATGGGTCATCCATCCAGTGAAGCCTTTGTTTTTAATCTGGTGAAAAGTTTGATCCGAACTGGGAGCAAACAAGAAGAGAGAGAGAGAGAGAGAGAGAGAGAGAGAGAGAGAGAGAGAGAGAGAGAGAGAGAGACTGTGTATAGCGTGGGGAGGGGAGGGGGGGGGGGGCGGCGAGGACTGCTCATCATTTTAGCAAACTGATGCTGGTGCTGACGCTCACTCTGCCTCCATTGAGCGCTGTGCTGTGATGCGTGGCAGAGGTAGGGGGGTGGGGGGGGGGGGGGGGGGTGACGCTGGTGTGGAATGGGGGGATGGTGGGATGGAAGGCTACGAGGCTATTCCTTCTGTATGGGCTGAATCACCGACAACTGGCTTCCTGGCTGCACGTGCTTTTCGCTCCGGGACGGATAATCATGGGGGTTAGCTCCAAGGTTTGATTGTGGTGGTGTTAGAAACGAAGCATGCACACACAGACACAGACACAGACACAGAGAGATAGAGACAACACACACACACACACACACACACACACACACACACACACACACACACACACACACACACACACACAAAAGCGTGCTCACATGCACACACACACACACACACACACACACACACACACACACACACACACACACACACACACACGCCACACTCACTCACTCACTCATCAGTGCGAGCGTACTCGGATACGCACGCACACGTACTCAAACGCACATTTACACATATTATACATAAGTATGCTTTGCATACGCTGTTCTACTACCCTCAAGCACACGCATACCTTCCACATCCACCCTCCTCCCTCATTACCCTCTTCCCCCAGCTCCACACCCGTCCCTCCCCTGCCCCTTTCCTCCTTCTCCCCTCTATCAAAAAAAAAAAAAAAAAAAAAAAAAAAGGAAAAGAAAAAAGAAAAAAAAAATGCATTTCAGTAACCGATTTGCTGTAGTGGAATGAACAACTTTTGTTGATCAACGCTTCTCCTGACTGTCAATTTCAAACGTAGTTTGACAAGTATGATTGGAACAAAACATAAACAAAAGCAAACAAAACAATAGCAATGAAATTATTCAGTGTCCTTGAATGAATTGTTGATAGACTTTGTTACAGTGCTTTCTTTGTAAGCAATTGTTGAACATTGGGCTCCCGGAGCGGGTTTGTTGTTGTTGGTGTTGTTGTTTGTTTGTTTGTTTTTGTTTGTTTTTAAAGATATTTTCATGGCGCAGCCAGAGTGTCCATGGAGGAACACACGCCGGGTCGTCCGAGTGGTGTGTATGTATGTGTCTGCGTGCGTATGTGCGTGCGTGCTTGCGTGCGTACGCGAAAGCTTGCGCGCTCGAGTGTGTGTGTGTGTGTGTGTGTGTGTGTGTGTGTGTGTGTGTGTGTGTGTGTGTGTGTGTGTTTGCGTTTTGTGTGTGTGTGCGTGCCTGCGTGCGTTAGTGCGTGCGTGCGTGCGTGCGTGTGTGTGTGTGTGTGTGTGTGTGTGTGTGTGTGTGTGTGTGTGTATGTGTGTCTGTGTGTGTGTGTGTGTCTGTGTGTGTCTGTGTGTGTCTGTGTGTGTGTGAGCGCATGTGTTCTTCTCCCCAACACCCACATGCACACACATGCACGTGCCACAGCATATCCTGTGCAGGCACACGCGCGCGCACACACACACACGCTCGCTCGCGCACACGCACGCATACACGCACGCGCGCGCTCACGCACGCACGCACACGCGCGCGCCTCTATGCACAAAGCAGCAAATCATCTTGGCAATTATCATGTCCTGGATTCTTTGTTTAATTCAGGCCGAATGCAAAAGAACCTACCAAACAAGGCGAAAAACAGAATTTATCTAACACGCAGTACGAGGCAGACCCGTGCATTTTTGGCAAATGCGTCTTTTGCGGGCATTGCAAAAACCAGACATGAAAAGGGCACACAACCCACTACTCCTTTAACCGTGGTTTTCCTTTCTTTCTTTTCCCCCCTACATGTATTGCGGCTTCATCCAGAACACTTCCAAAATCAAAGTTTTTTTTTTTTCTCATTGTTGCGCCACATCAATCTATATATTATTTTTTTTTAATTTACTGCGCGACAGAACTATACAACAGTTCTCGTCAGGACAATGAGAAGACTCTTCAGGTCAATGAAGTAGTTACCGAGATCTTTTCTTTTCTTTTTTCAGAGAGAGAGAGAGAGAGGGGGAGAGAGAGAGAGAGAGAGAGAGAGGCAGACAGAGAGAGAGAGAGAGAGAGAGAGAGAGAGAGAGAGAGAGGGGGGGGGTGTTCTCGTAGAAGATCTAAACGAAGGCTGCTGTAAATAGTTCTTAGCCATGGGGAGCTTCCACGTGCCTGACAATGTTTGGATCAGTGAAGAGTAGGGGCGAATCACGCAGACTGCTGTCCAGACATTTTGACTTCCCTCGCATGGATTTTTTCTTCTTTTTTTTTCTCATGCGCACGCTAAGATTTCTCTCTGTATTGTTCTTTTATCATCATTAGTCGTCGTCGCCGTCGTTGTCATCGTGCACAGTCATAGTAGCAGCAGTGAAAGTAGCAGCAGTAGAAGTAGTAGTTAGTAGTGGTGGTGGTGGTGGTGGTGTGGTGGTGGTTTAGTAGTAGTAGTAGTAGTAGTTAGTAGTAGTAGCAGCAGCAGTAGCAGTAATAGTAATAGTAGTAGTAGAGGTAGTAATAGTAGTAGTAGTAGTAGTAGTAGTAGTAGGAGTAATAGTAGTAGCAGTAGAAGTAGTTGTAGGTCCAGTGACGATAAGGAAAGACCCACTGACCGCAGGGAAAGTCCTGTTGACAGCAGGAGAGACTGTGACTCGGGATTCTCTTCAGAGAGCACGTAAGACCTCATGGCGAAAGCTTCTTGGGCGTGTCTGGAGTTGTACTGTCTTCATCTGTCAGCGGAACAGCAGTGAGTAAGGCTGCGGGATGCACACGACAACTGCTTGACGGTGGCGTTTTCAGCTGATGGGCTCTGCAGTCATGAAATACGGGCTGGTATACCCGTGGAGGTTCTGTCGCGTCACATCCAGTGGCCGTTACACGAAGGTATCTGCCCGGGAGCAGTTATGTCCCTTGACGTCTTAATGGAATGCCCTGTGCATGCCTGCACCCCATGTGAATAAAGCACAGGATTCGAAGGGTGGTGCAGGATTGCTCCAGCTGGTTTGTCCAGCAGTTGAGGTCATTACTCCGCTGGATCCCACCCGCATCTTTGGGTGTATCTTTTTCTTCTAGTAATAGTACAACACACACACACACACACACACACACACCGTACGCGCTCACGCACGCGCTCACACACACACACACACCACACACACACACACAACACACACACACACACACGTCTTGAATCACTTTCTGTTTATATTCTTTGTCTCGCTTGCTCTCAAGCGCAAATGTGTAATATATTTGCCAGGCCCTTACTGTTTTCCCTCTCCTTTGAATCTGTGACAATCTTTGGTATTACCTGATGTCTATCACAAGCGCTATGTTCCATTTCAGTGCAAAAATATGACCTTACTTTGAACATTTCCATGCTCTCTCTCTCTCTCTCTCTCTCTCTCTCTCTCTCTGTGTATGTGTGTGTGTGTGTGTGTGTGTGTGTGTGTGTGTGTGTGTGTGTGTGTGTGTGTGTGTGTAACACTAGCATGTTAATTCTAAAATTCTTTCAATCCTAAGTGTTGTTTTATGGATTTTTTTTTGTATTTCATGTCATGAGAAAGAAAAGTCTGGAGACATCAGAACTAAACGGAATGTTTGGAATCAGAAGCACGCACGTGGAACCACACAAACATGTTAGTTCAATGCACGTGCATAGGCGCGCACGCGCATCGCACAAAAACACACGCAGATTCTCTCTCTCTCTCCCCCCCCCCCTCTCTCTCTCTATCTCTCTCTCACATGCGTGCGCGCGCACATGCAGGAACACGCACGCATGCACGCACACATACATACACACACATGCACGCACGCACACACACGCATGCATGCATGCATGCACGCACACACACACACACACAACACACACACACACCACACACACACACACACACACACACACTTCAGCCACATGTAAACACACACTTGAATCCATATATATAGGAGCGCATTATACACACATACATGCGTGCAGTGTTTCTGTGCACTCGCACACAGCTGGTGAATTATAAGCTTAAACGCGTACGAATCAACACACACACACACACACACACAACACACACACACACACACACACACACACACCACTGCACGAAATGTCTCCCAGCTTTTCAGGCCATCTGTGTTTGGGGGGACGTATGTAAGAGGGAGGGGAGTCGAGGGGGGTGGGGGTGGGGTAGAAGAGGGGGGTGGGGGTGGAAAAAGGGGCGTCACAGCAGCAAGCAAAGGTGCCAGACATACACCGAAAAAAAGGGGAAAAGGAGAGTGTAAAACAACGAAAACTAAAAAAAAAACCGCTTTTGGACGGTCCTATTGCAAGCAGAAAGACTCACGGGGGATAAGAAGAAGGGGCGGGGGGTGGGGGGCATCATTTCATTATTCTTGTTCGCAGTGTAGAGCTACGGAGGAGGGCAAGGGCGGTGGGAAGGGGGGGGGGGGGGCAACACAAAGACTCTCACTGGTCAGTTTTTTTTACCAAGTAAAACGAAACGGTGCGCCACTCCCACTAACTCCGTGAATACAGCGTGGGAGACATCGTGTACTACGCCGTTTGGTTTCGATTGTCTCTCCTCCCCCCTAGTTGAATTTATTTATTATTATTATTATTTCTTCTTCTTTCCTGCTTTCTTGTTTTTTTTGTTTGCTTTTTTTTTTCACTCTTTCCTCGCTTTTAACCCCAGGAGAGAGAGAGAGAGAGAGAGAGAGAGAGAGAGAGAGGGGAGAGAGAGAGGGAGAGAGAGGAGAGAGAGAGAGAGATTTTACTCGTTTTCAGAGTCCCTCAAGCTTTACTATCTGCGGCTCCTTGTTAGTCTCCGGTTGTTTACTTTTTACGCCCTCCGACCTGAAACTAGGTCATATGAAACATTTGTTCGTAAATGGAGGGGGGGGGGGGGGGGGGGGGGGGAGAGGGATTCTCTTTCTCGCTCTCTATCTCACTCTCTCTCTCTCTTTACTAACAAATGCCTCATATGATCTGCTCTCTCTCTCTCTCTCTCTCTCTCTCTCTCTCTGTCTGCATATGGTCGTGCGTGTATGTGTTGTCGTCTTTGTGCCTGTTTGCGCCCATCCATGTGCACGTGAAAGCAATAGAAAACGCGTGTCCGGAGCGTGACCACGACAGTCTAGCCATGGACACACAATGCCGAAACTCAGCACGTGATACACGTAGTTCACACTTTGATACCTGCAGCTTGGACACTGCTTCGGCGGCGACAGGGCAGGTGAGTTGGTTTTCTGCCAGCTGAAAGGTAGCTTGGAAGTGGACGTGTCTTTGTGTCAGGACGTTTGTGTCCGTGGGCGATGTGTAACAAAGAATTTCTGCATATCATTTACTGTACAATATGTGTGTGTGTAGGAAAGAGATTAAGAGGAAAACACACAAACCAACGAAACGTTGTAGATTTTTTTTTTTCTATTTTAAAATCTTCTAAGCATCCTCAAAGACATTTTGCTTTTTTTTTTTTCAGATCTGCTGTCAAAAATGTATTTTATTACTGTACAATAGTTAGCAGCGGTCCTCTTTCTACCACAAAACATTTAGTTCATGAGTTGCTTTCGGGCTAAACGCGCATATCCAGTGATAATGGTAAACGGCCGCGTAACCGTCCGAGACGAGGAACGGTAGAGGGATTATCTAACACTAAGGCGACAGACACCATGAGAACAGCGTCATATCAGACTAGTAGCGAAAACGACCATTTTTTTTTTTTTTTTTTTTTTTTTTTTTAATGGTGGCACGCCTGCAACTTGCGAAGTTTCAATGTGTAGCGAGGAACTCTGTGTTCGGTACTTCAACACTGGCTAGGCTAGAAAGCGAGTAGTGTACGAATGTCCTGCACAAGTTGACAATGTAAAAGAATGGACTGGTTGCGCCCTGTCTCCCCTGTGACTGAAGGACAAAGGCGTTGAGGTGAATGACTGCCCGATCGTTCGCCCAGCCGTCGGTAGATCTTTCATGAAATGTGGACGGCGACGACGACGACGACGACGCGACAACAACGATGGTGATGGTGAGAGTGAGAGTGAGGCTGACACACAAGCTTCAGTCGGTAAGTACTTGATACAAAAATGGTTCGTTAAAAGGTTCACATCAGGGGGCCTAACTGGTAATGCACGTGACCAAAGTGGAGGTCGGCTTTATCTGTTATTCCGTGTTCACTGATGTGAGCCTTTACGTCCATCACTTCTTACGTTTGTCCTT
>CM065736.1:30952245-30969745 GCA_033310375.1 Conus canariensis
TTGAACAACAAAGAACTCACACAAGTTAAATGCACTTTCACACCTCAACTTTACTTATTTATACGCGGGGGAAACATTCGAATCTGTCTCACAGAAATCGGTTCATGCTGAGTTTTGGTTCGCACTGTTTCATCACTAGAGAGGGAAGGTTCTGGATGAGTTGAGTTTGAGTCCACTTGGAATATCAGAACTTATCTGATGTCGGAGAGGATAGTTGATCTCTCTCTCTTGTTGCTGGTGACGGACCCACTTCTATGCGCCTGCTGCTCAATTGCTGGGCTGTGGTGTTTCTCCACTACAAGGCTTGCCCAGGGTAGGTAGGGACCCAGGTTCTAGGACAAACAGAACCTTGTCTTTAGTTAAGTAGCTGAGAGTCTGGCTTGTCGAGTTCACACACTTGCCCTCCGGCTTTCAAAGAATGTGTGAGATCTCAGTCAACAAAAGATTAGCCTAGCATACATATATAACAAGAATTATCAATCAGTCTCCACTGTTGTTCACATTTTGAGTGGAGTTTACAAAAGGGTAGAGACAATATTACAGTGCTAAACAATTTTAGTCAAATAACTCTTCAATGTTTGTTATGAATTAAATTGTAGTAACTTGGAATACAGTAAGTGCAAGTACACATGTGGGGTAGACTTAGAGTCTCACACTACAAAGCATTCCAATCATCAACAGTATTCATAAAATAAACAGTTTTCACCTAGTACACACACACACACACACACACACACACACACACACACACACACACACTGTTTTTCTGATCAGAATTTATCATTCAGTATCATTTTAACAGATAGAATTGCTAGAATTGCATACTGGCAAAAGTCAGATTTTACGCAAAGAATGGTGGTCACATTGTTGACAAAGAATCTAACCAAGCATGGTAATAGCTTTTACCACGTTTAAGGCAAATAAACTGTTACAACAGAATACTCCGTCATCATCTTGATAAATGTCACCAAGTATTAGCACAAAGTTACACTGTCGTAATCTAGCAACATAGTTCAACTTACATTTCAGGGAGATCAGTAAATCCTAGACAAGGAGATTTAGACGGGAAGGCATCAGTAGGCCTCTGTCGGTCATAGCTGACCATGGATAGAGTATCTCCGACCTAATATTCATGTTTGTCCGGGCTGTCAGCTCACCCCAACAGCGTCGCATGTGGCTTATAGAGACGGATACGAGAATTGCATTCTCTGACACAATGGTCACATCTGGATGTTGACACTGGTTTGTTGGCTTCGTCCCTTTCTGCAGGCTCGCTTTTCTGCTGCAGCAGCTGTCACTTTTTGTTTCGCCATCTGCAGCTGTTTCTGGAGAGTGCTTCTCCACCTGTTGCTGTCTTCTCTGAGGTCCTTTCAGGAACGAGTGTTGATCTCAAGCGCCTTTATGTCTGTTTTGCAAAAGTCTTTGTATCTCGGCTGTGCGTGGCCAATGCTTCTCTGCCCTGCGGCAAGCTCCCCATAGAGGACGTCTTTTGGGATGTGACCATCCTCCAGCAACGCAGCCGACGCCGTCTCAGCAGGGTATACATGGAAGGGAGGCCAGCGTGAGACAGGACTTCTGTGTTGGTCCCCTGTCTCGCCGGGAGATGCTGAGTATATAGCGGAGGCTTCTGAGGTGCAAGGAATTGAGCCTGATAATAAGCATAATACATAATAATGATGATGATGAACATAACGGTAATGATAAAATTATAGTAAACCGTGATATAATGATAAACATAATGATAATCATAATAAAAAACAAAAACATGGACATAAACACAATGAGAATAATAATAATGATAATAATGATAGTAATAATAATAATAATAATAATAATTACATGGCCCAGCCAATGCAACCAACGCCGTCTCAGCAGGGTATGCATGGAAGGGAGGCCAGCGGGAGACAGGACTTCTGTTTGGTCACCCTGTCTCGCCGGGAGATGCTGAGTACATGCTGGAGGCTTCTGGGTGAAGGAATTGAGTCTAATACTAAGCATAACAAACATAATAATGATATGATGAACATAACAGTAATGATAAACATAATAATAGCAAAACGTGATAATAATGATAAACAAAATAATCAAAACAAACATAACAAACATAATAAAAATAATCATAATAGAAAACAAAAACAAAAACACAATAATAACAACAGTTATACTAATAACGACTAATTATATGGCCCAGCCAATGCAACCAGCGCCGTCTCATCAGGGTATGCATGCAAGGAAAGCCAGCGCGAGACAGGACTTCTGTGTTGGTCACCCTGTCTCGCCGGGAGATGCCGAGTATACGCCTGAGACTTCTGAGGTGGAAGGAAATGAGCCTAATAATGAACATAATAAACATGATAATAATAATGATAAACATAATAGTAATGATAAACATAATAACACTTAACATGATAATAATGATAAACAATAATGATGACCAAAACATACTACTACTACTACTACTAATGGTAATCAACAAACATAAACACCCACACAATGATAATAACGTTGATAATGATAACAGTAATAATAATAATGATAATGATAATGATAGTATACTGTTCAAAACAAGTTAAGGACCAACATTGAGAATGCACAAAAACTTTTAAAAATTCACAAAAATTCAATTGTACCGCCTTTGTGGTCCAAACAAATTGAACCACACGCACAGATTGATAGTGAATGCGGCAACTGCAATTTTGTGGCACACATTTCTCACGCGCCTTGAAAAACTCGTGTCGCGACTTGTCATTTTTGGAACAAATTGGGGTGAATTTCTGATGTGTTTGGGATCCGAGGAGCATGTGCTGAATCAAAATCATGTGAAGCACGAGCTAAATCAGGCTGTAGGTCATAAAGTATGCTCAACCAAATGTCTCTAAAAGCCACTGTACTGGCGAAAAATGCAGTGCAGCAGCATGCCTCCACGTCGAAGACTGAACGAGCTGGATCGAGGGAGAGCAATAGGATGGCTCCAAGAAGGAGTTGCAGTCCGGGAAGTGGCACGGAGACTTGGGGTATCACACTCTGTTTTTATCAGACTCGACAACGCTTTCAAGACACAGGAAGAGAGCAAGAACGACCACGCTCTGGTCGACCCAGAATAACAACACCACGAGAGGACCGATACATTGAAAGGAGGCCACACAAGAAAGAACAGCAAGTGCAAACAACATCAGACGTCGCCTTAGAGATGCCACCAACACTGTTGTCAGTGATCGACCATACGAAACCGCCTACACGCCGCTAACCTCCGTGCTCGACGACCAGCCATAAGACCTCGTTTGACTGATGCCCACAGAGCAGCACGCCGAGTATGGTGCACGCAGCACGTGAGATGTACACATGAACAGTGGGCTAACGTGATGTTTACAGACGAGTCGCGGTTCTGCCTGGAACCCACCGATAGACGGAACAGGGTCTGGAGACACTGTGGGGAGCGTTTTGCAGAAGAAGCTGTCCTGGAAAGGAACCGCTATGGTGGGGGATCCGTTATGATTTGGGGAGGCATAAGCACACGCTACAGAACGGTTCTCTACAATGTGGCAGGAAACTTGAATGGTGTTCGCTACCAAACAAGATTTTGCAACCCCTGGTGCTGCCAGCCCTTCAGCAGCTTGGACCTCAGGCAGTCTTTCAAGACGACAATGCACGGCCCCATCGCACCAGAGCAGTAAACACGTTTCTCCAAGCTGCTGGTGTCAATAGAATGCGTGGCCCGCAAACAGCCCAGACCTGAACCCCATCGAACATCTTTGGGATGAGCTGGGCCGGAGACTGCAGCAGCGTCGTCCTCCTCCTGCTAACCTGGGTCAGCTGTTTGAGTCACTCCAGCAGGAGTGGGCTGCTGTCCCCCAGGCCTTTCTGCGCACACTAGTGAACTCCATGCGACAACGCTGCCTTGAATGCCTTGCCAATAACGGGGGACACACAATTATAAACCATGGCATTGAACAAACACTCCTCCTGTGACTTTCAAATTTGGGGGTGGGGGTGTTTGTACTGCGCTCGATTCCAGTTTGTTGATTCCTCGGACTTGTCATTGTCTTTACACACTTTTCACATATTCAACAAATTCATGTTACACTTGGAGATTGATCACTTCCCAATTTTCTTTTTTTATAAGTCAGTGAAATGTTGGTCCTTAACTTTTTTGAACAGTATAATAAAGACCGCCTTGAAACAAAAAAGAGTAAGGGGAAAAAAGGCCGGAAAAAAAAAAATAGCAAGGGCGGGGGTGGTGGAGGGACTAAAACAACTAAAAAAAAAAACGCATAACAATCAGCATAATGAACATCATCAACATAATAAGAATTATCATAACATTAACAAACAAAATAAACATTAAGATGATAAACATAAACATAATAAAAAGATAATAATAATTATAATTCAAAATAACGATAATAATAATAATAACAATAATAATAATAATAAATCTGATAATAATAATGATAATAATATTTAATAATAATAACGTTAATTTGTATAGCGCCTATTCTCTATAATTTAGGGCTCTAAGCGCTTTACATTACCAACACACACACACACACACACACACACACACACACACACACACACACACATACGCACACACACACACCCGCGCGCAGGACCGCGCGCGTACACGTGCCCACGCATGACCACACACCCACGCTCTCGGACACCCGCACGCACGCACGCAAGCACTCACATCAACACGGCCTGCACGCACAAGCAACACAACCACCAGGCACCCACGCGTGCACTCAAAAACCCACTCAAGGTGGATTGGGAAGTTGGGGGGGGGGGGGGGGGGTGGGGGGTGGTTACGACTGATGAAAGAAGTTAGTTTTGACCGCAGATTTGAAAGAAGAGGGTGAAGGTAGGTGTCTGACACTGATGGGAAGTGTATTCCAGACAGTTGGTCCTTGGAAGGAGAGAGAACGTTGACCAAAAGATTTTGTTCTGACAGAAGGAATGCGCAAGAGACGACTGTCGGCAGAGGAACGAAGTTGACGGGATGGGATGTAGATGTGGAGGATGTCGGAAAGATATTTTGGTCCAGTACCAGAAACAGAAGAGAAACAGACGGACGCCAGCTTGTAGTCAATTCGCCTCTGAATTGGAAGCCAGTGGAGGGACTGCAACAGAGGAGTGACATGTTTACGTTTAGACGCTTTGCAAACAAGCCTGGCAGCGCTATTCTGAACCTTCTGCAGTTTATTGAGTAGGTACTTTGGTGAGCCAGCCAAGAGACTGTTGCAGTAGTCCAGCAAAAAAGCAATGATAAACATAACAGCAATAATTAACCTCATAATAATCAACAATGACATTAATAAAGATAATGGTAACTAACATAACGCTAAAAAAAAAAAAATTGATAATAATAATAATAAATAATGACATGCCCCTGCCAACACAACCGACTCTGTCTCAGCAGGGTATACATGGAAGCCAGTCCAGAACGAGACACGACTTCTGTGTTGGTCCCCTGTCTTGACAGGAGATTCCGAGTATATGCCGGAGGCTTCTGAGGTGGAAGGAATTGAGCCTAATGATAAGCATAATAAACATAATAATAATGATGATAATAATGATAAACATAACAGTAATGATAAACATAATAGTAACCATGATAATAATAATAAACAAAATAATGGTCAGAACCACAACAAAAAATGATAATAAAATAATGATAATGATAATAATGAACAAACATCAATAATAATAAAATGATAATTAAAAAAAATAATGATAATGATAATAAAAAAAAAAATGATTACATGGCAGTTAACGCAACCAACTCCGTCTCAGCAGGGTATACATGGAAGGGCGGCCAGCGCGAGACAGGACTTCTGAGTTGGTCACCCTGTCTTGCCGGGAGATGCCGAGTATACGCCTGAGACTTCTGAGGTGGAAGGAATTGAGCCTGACAATAATCATAATAAACATGACAATAATAATGACAATACAATAAACATAATAGTAAACATGATAATAATGAGAAACATAATAATAGTAACAAGCATAACAAACAAACATAATAGTGATAATAAACAAAAACAAACATAAACACAACAACAACAATAATAGTACTGATAATAATAATAATAATGACAACAACATGGCCCAGCCAATGCAACCAACGCCGTCTCATCATGGTATACTTGGAGGGGCGGCCAGCGCGAGACACGACTTCTGTGTTGGTCACCTGTCTTGACAGGAGATGCCGAGTATATGCCGGAGGCTTCTGAGGTGGAAGGAATTGAACCTAATGATAAGCATAATAAACATAATAATAATGATAAACATAACAGTAATGACAAACATAATAGTAACCATGATAATAATAATAATAAACAAAATAATGGTAAGAACCATAACAAAAAAAAATAATAATAATAATTACAATAATAATAAAGAAAAACAAATACTAATAATAATGATAATAATAAAAAAAATGATTACATGGCACATTTAACGCAACCAGCACCATCTCAGCAGGGTATACCCGGAAGGGCGGCCAGAGTGAGACAAGACTTCTGAGTTGCTTACCCTGTCTTGCCGGGAGATGCCGAGTATACGCCCGAGACTTCTGAGGAGGAAGGAATTGAGCCTGACAATAAGCATAATAAACATGACAATAATAATGACAATAAAATAAACATAATAGTAAACATGATAATAATGAGAAACATAATAATAGTAACAAGCATAACAAACATAAACATAATAGTGATAATAACAAAAACAAACATAAACACAACAATAATAGTACTGATGATAATAATAATAATAGTAATAATAATAA
The DNA here is from genome assembly GCA_033310375.1 of Conus canariensis. Lineage (NCBI taxonomy): Eukaryota > Metazoa > Mollusca > Gastropoda > Neogastropoda > Conidae > Conus > Conus canariensis. Next base: position 30,959,036 of record CM065736.1, read on the forward strand.
TAATAGCATAGCCCAGCCAACGCAACCAACGCGGTCTCATCAGCGTATACATGGAAGGGCGGCCAGCGCGAGACAGGACTTCTGTGTTGGTCACCCTGTCTCGCCGGGGGATGCTCAGTATACGCCTGAGACTTCTGAGGTGGAAGGATTTGAGCCTAATAATAAGCACAATAAACATACTAATAATAATGATAATAACAATAAACCTAATAATAAACATGTTAACAATAATAATAAACGTAATGATAACAAACATAACAAATATGATAATACTGATAAACATAACAAACATGATAATAATAATAAAAAACATATAATAAACAAAAACATGAACATAAACAATGATAACACTATTGATAACATTTACAATGATAATAATAATATCAATGATAATAATCATAATAATAATAATGATAATAAACATAATAATGGCTGGGAACCCAAGCAAAAACTATGTTGTATCCATCTGATTTCGAAAACTTTCACCAGCTGAGATTACGGCCGGCAATGGCCTCCAAAGGAGAAAGGGAGAATGACAGAATGAGAAAATCTGTATGTTTCGATTTACAGACCATATTAAGAGCCAGGACCAAGGCTACTAGCTCAGCTATCGGTGATATTGATGCTATCGGTGGGACTGTGTTCAGTACATCTCTGAGGGGGATATACTGCACAAAATACAGCAGAGGCAACTCCCTCCTCAGATTTGGAATGGTCGGTGAAAATTCTTCTGAAGGATGGAAACTTTGAACACAGTTCAGCAAAAAGGGACTTGTATGCCAAGAAACTAGTGGAATCTTTCCGGTACGAAGCTAAATCAAAGCGGATCTTTGGAATAAAGAAAGTCCATGGAGGGTCATCAGGAAACTTTGATAAATCACAAACTACTCCAAGGTCTATGTCTGCTTTGTTCAAATGGGGAAGAATACGAATTCCCAACGGTGGAATGGAACTGGTGTGGTAATCGAATTTCTTTTGGAACTTGGGGTCAAAAACACACTCGCATGCAGGGTTTTGAGGTTCAGATGAGAGACTCAGACAGTAGTTCAAGGCGAGTTTCAATCAACGATTTGAGAGGGATGGTTCTCCTGCCTCAGCATGCAGGCTATAAACAGGGGTGGTGCGGAATGCAGACACAATCGAAGCCCTTGATGGTGGCTAGGATCTAGACTTTTCAGGTAGGATGGTCTGACCGAGCCGTACACTACCCACCCATAGTTCAGTTTGGAGCGGATCAGGGCCCTATAAAGATGGAGGAGAGTTTTCTTGTCAGCGCCCCAATCTGTGTGTGCCACAGATAGATATAGATAGAGACAGACAGATAGATTGATACATATATATATATATATATATATATATATATGTATGTGTGTGTGTGTGTGTGTGTGTGTGTGTGTGTGTATATATATATATATATATTATATATAGAGAGAGAGAGAGAGAGAGAGAGAGAGAGATGCACAGGCATAAAGCTGCAGATGTTAAAGATACCACGGAGTGGTCTTCTCTGGCAGAATGTATAGTTTTGGTCATTGCATTTCGTTGTCTATGGTTCCAGTTCAGATCAGGACTGACAGTATTTTACTGTGAACTGAGAAAAAATACGAACAAAATAAACTAATATCCATCGTACATTCCCAAACGAAGTGGCTACTTTTAAGTTTTAGCCTGGTATTAAAAAAAACATTATCTAAGTTGATCAAGGCCTGTCTTTATAAAACATTGCTAATAATTGTCTCCCCTGTGTACCTGCTGAATGCAAACACATCTCTCTCCCCTGATCTGGACCTATCTTTCCAATGGATTGCTATTGAAGTGCCTACCTTGGGAAACAGCTAAATGCCAACCCTTGTCTTAACGCTGATCAAAGCCTGTCTTCATAATACATTGCAATGAAGTGCCTACCTTGGGAAACAGCTAAATGCCAACCCTTTTCTTAACGCTGATCAAAGCCTTGTCTTCATAATACGTTGCAATGAAGTGCCTACCTTGGGAAACAGCTAAATGCCAACCCTTTTCTTAACGCTGATCAAAGCCTTGTCTTCATAATACGTTGCAATGAAGTGCCTACCTTGGGAAACAGCTAAATGCCAACCCTTTTCTTAACGCTGATCAAAGCCTTGTCTTCATAATACATTGCAATGAAGTGCCTACCTTGGGAAACGGCTAAATGCCAACTCTTTTCTTAACGCTGATCAAAGCCTTGTCTTCATAATACATTGCAATGAAGTGCCTACCTTGGGAAACAGCTAAATGCCAACCCTTTTCTTAACGCTGATCAAAGCCTGTCTTCGTAATACATTGCAATGAAGTGCCTACCTTGGGAAACAGCTAAATGCCAACCCTTTTCTTAACGCTGATCAAAGCCTGTCTTCATAATACATTGCAATGAAGTGCCTACCTTGGGAAACGGCTAAATGCCAACCCTTTTCTTAACGCTGATCAAAGCCTGTCTTCATAATACATTGCAATGAAGTGCCTATCTTTTCGTACCGTCCGCCATATCCAAACCCTTTCCTGTACATTGACCTGGACCTATCTTTCTAACGTGTTGCTGATGAAGTGACTTCTTTGTGCTACAGACGAAACCGTTTTTCTTTATGCTCATCACGGCGTATCTTTGGAATACATTGTTAAGGATTTGGCTCCCTTGTTTATCGGCTAGATGTCTATAGCTTGCTACTGCGAGCTGATTTTCACTACTTCTTTTGTCAGTAACACATCGCTAACAAAGAGACCACTTTGTTTAACAGACAAGTGTGTGGTTTTCTTTTCAGAGCTCATCTTAACCTACCTTGCTGATATATTCCAGAGGAAATAACAACATTGTTTAACAGATGTTGAAATCTCTGTCTGGAACTGATCCAAGTCCATCTGTATAAATGTTACGGATGGTGTGCGGTGCGTGTTTTGCTGTCAGACTCTCGCTCTCAAAAGTTTGGATGCGTGTAATAATTATTCCCTACGCACACCCACACCAAACGCACATGGATAGCCAGGCAACACACGAGTTAGATTTTTTTTTTCTTTATAATTATGCTGCCTGAACCATCAAACATACATTCATGTGAACTGGTACAAATCAATACATGTCACTACATAGCATATAGATCAAGATATCAATACATAGGAACTTCAGTCATCGGATATCGACATATCATAGTACATATCTTCATATCACTCACAGATCTCGCCGGCGCCGTCCACAGTGTCTCACATATGCAGTCAACACACTCGGTTCCACAGTACCCAAGCCACAGTCTACAACACTAAAAGAAGACAAATAAGGATAACCAAGGTCCCCACATAATAAGCACAGCCGTTCACAAACAAGCGATGAAGAAGAAGAAACAGGGTCTCCACACAACAAGCACAATAAATCACGTCAAACTATCAGAAGAAGAACCGCAAATCCACAAGGCACAGTAATCCATAGCAGAAGAACCGCAGATTCACAAAGCACAGCAATCCACAGAAGAAGAACCGCAGATTCATAAAGCACAGCAATCCATAGAAGAAGAACCGCAGATTCACAAAGCACAGCAATCCACAGAAGAAGAGCCGCAGATTCATAAAGCACAGTAAACCATAGAAGAACTGTAGATTCACAAGGCACAGCAACCAATATTGAATCCCCGGAGAACACGATTTCAGCAAAGTCCCATAGAACACAATAAACTTCGATTCCACGTATTGTTGATCTCAAACAAAAATTAATTAGCTTCTCCGTGTATTGATATTACAATGTTCACATCAATAACTTCAGCCCACCGACGCACATGAGGTGGTACAATTAGAGCACATAAATATTCTTGCAGGAGTTTTAAGTCACTCTCGGCGACACAGCATTCACAACATTTCTATAACAATTAAATTTCCTGGTACATATTTCGCTGGTACCGTCATCAGAAATATCGCACATACACAGTGAATATCAACGTACTACTGACTTGAAAGTCAGCCTCTCCACATAGTAACACTACGGAGAAAACGACGATTAAAACAAAATAAATTAGGCTGGACACCAAAGCCTCGGCCGTTAGTTCTTGCTCTCCTCTTCCGTCAAAACTTTTATTATTTTCATCATGCTCTTATGTCATTTCAAGTTGACGTCATAATTTACGTTGACGTCACAATACTCCCCCTCCTCAAAAAAACAAAACAATGACCGAATTGTTTTTTTTGAAGAAGTAAACAAACAGCAGAATACACAAACCCTGAAATCATACATCAAAACAGCTTCATAAAACTACAGTTCACACAAGGAACCTCACTTCCTAAGGGATCAATTGATTTTCACATGAACGGGAGAGAAGGTCAGCGAAAACATTCGCCGAACCAGGAACTGGCTGGACTTCAAACGAGAATTCCTGCAACGACAACGCCCATCTCATAATTCTTGAGTTCTTAAAGTTTGACGTTCGTAGGTACGTCAAGGGACGATGATCCGTCTGCAGGATAAATCTGACTCCCCAAAGGAACCTAACAAACTTCTGCACAGCCCAGACAATGGCTAAACATTCCCGCTCAATAGTACTGTACGCCTTCTCACGATCCAGCAACTTTCGACTAGCGAACACGACTGGGTGAAGGACATCATCACTCTCCTGAAGTAATACAGCTCCCAAACCAACAGAACTAGCATCAGTCCTGAGAACAAAAGGATTACCCAGCCTAGGTAACAACAACACAGGTGCAGAAGACAAGACACCCTGAATCTTCTTCAAAGCTTCAGCACACTCAGGAGTCCAAGAAATAGACCTTCCAGCACGATCAGCATCTTTGATCAAATCCGACAGTGGAGCACTCAAAGTAGCGAACCCAGGAACATATCTCCTGTAAAAACTGAGCAACCCCAACAAAGACCTGACCTGCTTCCTGGTAGTAGGAGTGGATATATTCAAAATCTTATCAACCTTCTTACCTTCAGGACGCATAGTACCACCTCCAACAACATGACCAAGGAACTCAAGTGAACGAAAGCCTGCCTCGATCTTCGAAGGACGAGCTGTGAGGTTGAAAGACCTCAGACGAGAGAGCACACCCTTCACATGTTTAAGGTGAACATCCCATGACATACTGTACACAAGAATATCGTCAAAAAAATTGATGGCAGAAAACTGATCTAATGCCAGCATACGCATCATACGCGCAAACACTGCAGGAGCCGATATAAGTCCAAAAGGCATCCTGACAAACTGGAATAGACCCATGTGTGTTGTAAAAGCCGTCTTCGGACGATCCTCGGGCTTAACCACGATCTGCCAATATCCTTTTGCAAGATCTATCTTTGTGAAAAACTGAGCATCAGCTAGCCTTGCAAAAAGACTCTCAACATCAGGAATAGGTTCGGCATCAAAGACGGTAATCTTGTTCAAAGATCTGAAATCAATGCAAAATCGACATGTACCATCTTTCTTCCTGACCAACACAACTGGAGAGGCATACGGACTATTTGATGGCTCAATGATACCAAGATCTAACACGATACCGATCTCTCTCTCGACAACCTCTCTGGCAAAAAAAGGGATATCATAACATTTCTTTCTAACAGGTACATCTGAAGTAAGAGGGATATCTAATAGTACATCACCTGAGAAAGAACCTGGTTTAGGAGTCAAAATGTCCTGAAAATCATCAAAGACTGCACGCAACTCCCTGGAACTGCTGTCAGACAAAGCACAGTCAAACTGTACAGAACGAACATCTTCATCTGGCATAGAAGACGCCATCGGAACAGTTAAAGTGGGAATGGGTAAAGCGTCATCACAGTCCTGGACGACACCAACTGTACAAACTACTTCATGAACAGTACAAACGGACTCCAGAGAGGGATCCACAGAAAGACCAACTCCTGGAGAACACTCAAGAGAAACCTGTTCCTGCTCACAAGCCAAAGGTGCTATCTCTGACCAAGGTACTGAAGTACCTTGTGAAAGAACAACTGTAGGTACAACAACATCAGAAGTAGATACAACGGCACGACGAATATACTTTTTGAGCATATTCGCAATAAAGATTTTTCCTTGCCCTTAACAAAAACCTTGTAATCTGGATGCAAGACTTTGACTACTGGGAAAGGCCCTGACCAACTGGCTAACAACTTGTTAGAATCAGTCGGTAACAAAACTAAAACTTCATCATCAACTTTGAAACAGCGTTCCCTGGCCTTCTTGTCAAAGTACTTTTTACCCTTCAAAGCGGAATCAGCAGAATTCTCCATGGCTAACTTACATGAGTCAGCAATGACATTCTTGAGTTCAAACAAGTACGAATAGAGAGGTTTTGCTTCAACATCCTGAGCATCTGACTGAGTCCACGACTCGTGTAGTAAAGCAATAGGACCACGAACCTGCCGACCAAACAGCAACTGAAAGGGAGAGAAACCTGTACTCTCAGAGGGCAACTCTCTGCACGCAAACAACAGTGCAGGCAAATAACGATGCCACGCCTTTGGGTGAGTGCGGACAATCTTTTTCAACATGGACTTCAAAGTCCCATGAAACCTCTCAACATGACCATTTGCCTGCGGATGATACGGCGATGTACGTATGCCCTTTGCACCACACAAAGCATGAAACTGCTTCATAAGCTCAGAGTTGAACTGTGTACCCTGATCAGATAGAATCTCCTTGGGAAAACCTAAACGAGAAAAGATTCCCAACAATGCTTCTGCCACAGCAACAGAGGAGATATCCTTCAACGGAACAGCCTCCGGAAAACGGGTAGCAATGTCAATCATGGTCAAGATGAAACGATGACCTTGTTCCGAAGGAGGAGACAGTGGACCAACAAGATCAACAGCCACACGATCAAATGGAGTACTGATGATTGGAACAGACGCAAGGGGTACTGGACAAACTCTACCCTTTGATACCGTCTTCTGACACACATCACAGGAAGCAACATACTTCGCTACATCCACAGTCACTCCAGGCCAAAAGAACTTGTTAAGGATTCTAAACAGAGTACGCCGAGAACCACAATGACCCGACAAAATCAGATCATGCGCCACAGATAACACTGTAGGTCGAAGTTCAAGAGGAACAACAACCTGATCAAAAGAGACATCATTTTTGACAAAATGTCTGTACAGAACACCATCAGACAAGAAGTAATAAAAGGTAGTTGTACCTGACTTCTTCACCTCACCAGAAGACGCTGACTGGAAGCACGACTTCAATGACGCGTCATCTTTCTGTTTCTGAACAAGGTCAGAACGGGAAATGTTCAGATCATCAGGAATCTGACACAAAGGCTTTTTGTCCACAACATGCTTAGCTCTAGCCCTCGTAACGGCGGCTAAAGACAAAGGTTCACCAGATACATCACTAAACTCATCGCTCACAGAAACTCCAGGTACATTACCCACAATGAGATCTGCGACAGGGCTATCCAAGACACAACAAGTCAAATCACCCACAAAATAAGGACAACTGACTGAAACTGTAGCCAGTGGAAACTCATCCACACGACCACCAAAAGAAACACACTTCACTGTGGTTCCTAACATCTGATTGTCAGAAACTAACCGTTTGCGAACGCCACAAATAGTAGCACCAGTATCACGCAGAACAGAATTCAAAGTGCCATTCACAGAACCAGACTCCAAATGTAATTTGCCTGTGAACTCACCAGCAGCAAGACAAGCAAAAGGAGTATCAAGAACAGAGCAACAGGCACTGGACTGTTTGCTGTCAGCTGAGTTCTCGACAAAAGTAGAGTTACCAACCACAAAAGGACACGTGTCTGGGTGGCTAAGGGTGCAAATTCTACAAGGGTTTCTACCTGACTTACATGGACACCTAGCAGCTACATGTCCTGTCTTTTTACACAAAAAACACACAACACTTGCAAACTGATCAGAAGCACTTTCTGAGGAACTCTTACTGCCAGAGATATAACGGGCGCCACGACCACGATAACGGCTACCGCCAAAGTTATTTCCACGACCAGCTGAGTAACCAAAGCTCTGATGACCACAATAACAGCTACCACCAAAGTTACTTCCACGATCAGCTGAGGAACCAGAGTAGTGGCCACTGTTTTGAAAAGTAGAGTATCTGTTTCCTCTGTCAGACTGACCACAGTATGGAGTTCTATCAGACTGACCGGGATACGGATTTCTATCAAATTGACCAGGAGTTTTGTATCCAACAGAAGCAAAAATGTTTACATCAGCTTTCCTAGAAGCACCTTAGTGGGATGAGCATGTCTGTATGACTCTGCAGACTTGATCATTTCATCAAACGTTTTCACATCTTTTTCACACAAAAAAGTAGCCAAGTCCGTAGAGACACACTCCAAAAACTGCTCACGCAAGATAAGATCCACCAGACCTTCAAAAGACTTATCATTTTTTGACAAAGAGACCCAACGGTCAAACAAACGTCTAAGTTCAACTGCAAAGGTCTCGAAAGGTTCATCTGAGCTAGGTTTAGCCTCACGAAAACGCTTACGAAAACCATCTGGAGTACATTGAAATTTTTTCAGCAAACTCTCTTTCAAAAGCTCGTAAGACACAACATTATTTTCAGCGAGACTGTGATAGAGAGTTAAAGCGGAACCCTCAAGTAGTGCAGACAGGTATGTAACCCACAAACTCTCAGACCATCCTAAGGACCGAGCATGGGTTTCAAAACGAAACAAGTAACTGTCTATATCATCAGTTCTTTCCTTGAAAGGGGCAACTTAGGAAAAGTAGGACGAGGGGCGTTAAACCTGGGAAAACTAGAACCCTGACTCTCACTGTCCTGTCCTGAGACCGCACTCTGCTGAGACGTTATTTGTAACTGTATTCTTTTAGTTTCCTCTATCTCTCTTTGCTGAATTCTTTTTGTTTCCTCTTCCTCTTGCATTCTTTTTGTTTCCTCTTGCATTCTTTTTGTTTCCTCTTCCTCTTGCATTCTTTTTGTTTCCTCTTCCTCTTGCATTCTTTTGTTTCTTCTTGCTCTTGTATTTGTATCTGCTCTCTTTTAGTTATCTCTTCTTCCTGCATTCTTTTCATTTTGATTCTTTCCTCTCTTTCCATATCTTGAGCAATGCATTTATCCACATAGGCCAACAGATCTTCTCCCTCCAGACCACATACTTTACCTCGTTGTAAATATTTAGCGAAAACTTTGTCCTCGTCCATAGAGGACACAACAGGACTTTCTTCCTTAGCCTTTTGTGCCATAATGAAAATATGAAATAATGTCCTGTCAAACCCGAGACACACACTAGTGGATCAAATACAAACAATTGCTATCACAAGCAAAAAAGGTTTGAAACCCCTGTCCACTAAAATATATATATGAATTCCAAAGAGGATTTTTTTTTCCAAACAAACATTAACGACAATCACTCTTAAAAAGACTAAGTATTATTAAACCCAACCAACAAAAAGATAGAGATAAACAATGAAACAGGATTTCAGGGATATGGGGAGAAAGAAAAACACAATCGATAATCAATACCAAATTTTCAGCAACAAGTATAAATCAAGCAATGACATGAGAGTAATAACGAATATAATCAATGTATTGTTTGTTATTTTATTTATTTATTTTTAACTGGTTCAGGGCAGCCACTCACACACTCATTCATTCAAGAAAAAAGAACCCTAAGAATGCTGAAGAAGCAACACAATCCCCAAGTAAAGATAAAAACAGAAATAATCAAAGAGATAACTGAAGATAATGAAAATAAAGCCCACAAAGGAAGGAAGAACTAGGAACTAGGCCCTCGTATCTCCAGAAACTATACAGAAGGGGATACCCCGTTACGCTGGAGACGGGAAAGAAAGTAGACAAGAACAGTCATAAAACAAAACAATACAACACAACTCAATTGTTCAAAAGAAAAGTCTGTGAACGTGACCTATTACTTCTAATTGGGCAATTATAGGTGTACAAAAACAAATCCTACCACTAAGGCGATTTTTAATTCAATGGCAAAAGAAATTTAACTACGGGGTCACCAGATGTTACGGATGGTGTGCGGTGCGTGTTTTGCTGTCTGACTCTCGCTCTCAAAAGTTTGGATGCGTGTAATAATTATTCCCTACGCACACCCACACCAAACGCACATGGATAGCCAGGCAACACACGAGTTATATTTTTTTTTCTTTATAATTATGCTGCCTGAACCATCAAACATACATTCATGTGAACTGGTACAAATCAATACATGTCACTACATAGCATATAGATCAAGATATCAATACATAGGAACTTCAGTCATCAGATATCAGCATATCATAGTACATATCTTGATATCACTCACAGATCTCGCCGGCGCCGTCCACAGTGTCTCACATATGCAGTCAACACACTCGGTTCCACAGTACCCAAGCCACAGTCTACAACACTAAAAGAAGACAAATAAGGATAACCAAGGTCCCCACATAATAAGCACAGCCGTTCACAAACACAAGCGATGAAGAAGAAGAAACAGGGTCTCCACACAACAAGCACAATAAATCACGTCAAACTATCAGAAGAAGAACCGCAAATTCACAAGGCACAGTAATCCATAGCAGAAGAACCGCAGATTCACAAAGCACAGCAATCCACAGAAGAAGAACCGCAGATTCATAAAGCACAGCAATCCATAGAAGAAGAACCGCAGATTCACAAAGCACAGCAATCCACAGAAGAAGAGCCGCAGATTCATAAAGCACAGTAAACCATAGAAGAACTAGATTCACAAGGCACAGCAACCAATATT
>CM065736.1:30972245-30987245 GCA_033310375.1 Conus canariensis
TATGAAGAGGGTCTCGTGTCTACGACTTATACTCCGTCACGAGAAACGGTCCACCTTGCACCCCCCCCCCCCCCCCCCTAATAAATTTTCACATGTATTTTTTGGTGCTTTAGAGTGTATAGATCACGAAAAATCATGTTAACATAAAAAATCTTGGGACGCACTGTCCCTTCTGGACTTAATTTTGAAGGGTACCCATCTCAGGTGCCGCGGCTGCTTTTCGTCGGTCCGAAACGTTCCATAAGTTTGGTGATCACCGTGTCTTTGTTATTTAAGCTACGAGAATTTCCTTATGTTTTTTTGACAGTAATGCCTTCTGCACGATAGGCAATAATCAGAAACGATAATATATGCAATAAGGTGACCGCAGTAAAGCTACGTGTGTACCCACCGTATGTCACACGTTGCGAACTGTAAATTTGCCAAAGTGTTTGCAATAAACCATCTCTCTCGAAAACTGTGCAACTTATTAGAAACAAAGTACACCACAGTATCAAAGAACAGTCTCTTGTAATTCTTTTGAGCTATGCCACATCACCGTGGGCCTATGCTGATGCCCTCTGTTGCCGGGTTATCTCCCCTACCCCCTATCCGGCTTCGACGCAAATTTAGTTCTTTACAAATTCATATTGGACTTTTTATCGAAAATAAAGTTAATGTGCACTTTCCAAGTGTGAGCGCATATGTGTGTGTGTTTCGTGTGTGCGTGCGTGCGTGCGTGCGTGTGTGTGTGTGTGTGTGTGTGTGTGTGTGTGTGTGTGTGTGTGTGTTTGTGTGTGTGTTGATGATGATGATTGTTCTCAGATGCTGGCATTGGAAGGCATTCTGTTTCATGGCGACATCTGCCATACTGTATTTAAATCAACCACAATCTCATCATTCTGAGTCGCTTACCTCGGCACAAGTAGAAAGCGACTCTTCTGATACGTAGGCTATGGCAGCTTCTTCTTCGTCGTCGTCAGAGTCTGGAAAATCCACAAGGAAGTCAACCATATCTGCGGGCAGGATGACGCCCTCCTCTTCTGTGGACCACACTGGTTCCAAGGTGCCATCAACGTCAATCCATCCATGTCCATTGCTTGCAGCTGGAACATCAGACATGGGTTCGAGAGCCCTCTTCCAAATGGCAACTTGATAGTTGCTCCGTTTGATGTGCTCTTGAAGAGTTTGTTTGCACGGAGGCATGCTTGCCATGTCAACGTTGTGGTTTGCGTTCAATGGCTCATCTCCACATCTCTCCTTGAGTAGCTGGTGTCGGAAGTCATTAGCACCGGTGAAACAATGTCTGCCGTACATGACACAGGTGAAGGTCTCAAGATCGGCTTTGACTTCTTCAGCGATGGCCCATGTACCTCCAAGGCGGGCAATTGTTTCCACAAATCTTGGATTCTGCTGAAGAACCTTGATGGGTTTAATTTTCCCAATGCCCTTGAATGCACTTGTTGTGTCGCAGCCGGTATAAGCATGAAGAGCCAGGAAGGCGGTGCAGTGCTGTTGCCCGTATGCTGTAGCGATGTCAGTGACGTTGATGAGCCGTGATTTGTTCCCCATTCCTGTGTCGAACAGAATCACCACGTCCTTCAGCTGCAGAGCGAAGTGCAGGAAAATGAAGAAAATGTCCGAGTCGGGACTCTTGACGCGGACGAAGCTGTATCCATTCCGTTCAGCGTACGCACAGTAGAGGGCAACTCTGGAATCCGTCTCTTCTTGTGTGGATTTGAGCGTTGCGGTTGGCGTCCTTGTTGTCGTCAGCTCATCTGCCGATTGCAGCAGGAAGGCTTCTCCCTCACATATCAGCATGACTTTTCTGTCCTTGAATTTTGGCGCATTCTCATCTTTGCTCCAAGCGTCGAGTGATACTTGGCTGAGCTGCTTCTTGTTTTCGTCGTTTGACAGAAACGTTTTCCAGTCTGCAGGACGCTTGGTGCTTTCTCCTTTCACGATGATCTTATCGCCAGTGCCTCTCCTTTTCCTTTTCATCGCTTTGATTGAGTCCGTTTTGTACATGTCTGTACTGAACACCACGTCCGTTCCCTTTGGCAGCATGTCAGATATCTTCTGGCTGATCTCCCTGAAAATGGAGGGAAGCTGTTGCAAACAGTGAAACACTGCATTGCCATCGATCACCACCAGCGTCGCGTCATGCGGAGGTATAGCAGGATCTTCCATATCTTTGGTGAGGTAATTGAACCCTTTTGCTTTGTCGGTCTTGGCAAGGAAATTGTCAGCAGTGGCAATACTGTTAGGTACAGGAGTAAGTTGGTATGTCATCAACTGTTTCAGATTGAGTTGAACACCTGCTTCCTGTGCCTTTACAAGGAGTTGAAAGGCAAGGTTCCCTTGTTGTTTGTATTCCGCAACCTTCTTCTTGGTAGTCTTCATGTGGACGGTTTTGTTCACCGATGCCATCGTTTTCAGGTTTAGCCGCTTGACTGGTTCAAAGAAATTGTCATTTGCCATCAGTCTCTGCGTGATGAACGCCTCCTTCACGGCGTTACCAGCCTTTTCTGCCCTCAACACATCATGCTGAATGCCGGCTGGGACAGATGCTCCAGATGACAGGGCGATGAGTTTGACCAAGGCTTCCTCACAGAAAGGGTCGATGAAACTTTTGACTGCATCCTGAGTCTTCATGATGCTGCTTTCGCTCTTCAGTATCTCAGAAGGACGCAAGTCACGATATCTACTGCCAACCTCATCACCTTGTGCCATGCCAGCCATGTCGAGATCAAGATACTTTGACCTCTCATGGGTTGTCCTGACCCATCTTTGGTAGGCCTCCTGGTTCGACAGCAGTCTCGTGAGACCAGCGCCACCTCCGCCAGCTCCTCCTCGGCTTTTGGCGTGCTTCATGAACGTTTCTTCCATGGTCTTGTCCACTGCACAGCGATTGCTAGGAATGAAGGACCTTGCCACGCTGAAACCACCTCTCTGCAGCATCTCCTTGGCTCCAAGATGTGACAAAGTTAATGTTTGCCAAGAAGACTGAGAAGAAGGTCAGGTAGCGTGCATAGTTTTGTCCACCGAAACTGAAGAAGAGGTCTGGCATTTGGGACATCGTTTGTGCGTACAGCAGGAAGTCGTTGATTTTGACAGCCTCAAGGAGCGCTAGGACAAGCCATACATGATCGATGTACGACAACCAAAATTGTGCAGTTGGTCCAAAGGCTCCTTCTCTGATTCTATCTCTGAACTGTTCGTACTCTGCCATGAAACTGAAGATAGTTTCATCTTGCTGAAGCTCAGTCAACGTCTCTTTTGAGAAGAAACATGAAGCTGTCTGGAGTTTGATCATGCTGTCTTCTGACAGTGTCGGAAATGACGTGTCTTCATCTCTGATTTCAAGATACCTTTCCAGCAGCAAGCGTTCTAGACTCTCAAGCATTGTCTTATGGCAGAACAATGCTTGTTCATATGTTTGCCAGACAGCACCCCTTGCCCAGAACCAGAAGAGATCAGACCTGCCTTCAGAAGGATATCTCCGAACCCAGAACCATCCAGCTTTTCCTCAAGCATCTTGAGGTTCGCACAGGCAAGGTGGACTGCACCGATCAGAATAATATGCTTCTTGTACCGGTCAGGTTGGTTCCCGACGATCGGGTAAACTTTCATACAAACCCCAAGATCAAACGTAGTGATAACGTACTCTTGTCCAACCTCTCTCGTGGCCTTCTCTGCAAGTCGCAAGCACTCCTGGACTGTCTTGTACTCGGTGATTGGGCGATGGATCACAGGGTAGTAGTCCAATATCTTCTTTGCCGGGTTCTGCCCACACTGTGAAATGAAGCCAGCCCACGCTGGTATTTCCTGATCTGACATGCTGCTGTATTTCCAGAGAAGAATCCACTGGAGGTTTGAACTTTGAACTTCCTTAAGAGTATCTTCACCTCCATCAACGGTCCAGTGCCTAATTGCAAAAGGTGGGCTTTTCCGCTGGTTTACGAAGCATTCTGGTAAATCCTCTTGTGCCAAATGCAGAGATTGCAGAAGAAGAAGCTGTCATATCCTACGTATGAGAAGAGTCGCTTTCTACTTGTGCCGAGGGAAGCGACTCAAAATAATGAGATTGTTGTTGATTTAAGTACAGTCTGGCAGATGTCGCCATGAAACAGAATACCTTCCAATGCCAGCATCTGAGAACAATCATCAATAAACAACACACACACACACACACACAACACACACACACACACACACACACACACACACACCACACGCGCGCGCGCGCGCACGCACGCACGCATGCCCCCCCCCCCACACACACACACACACACACACATACACACAAATATGCGCTCATACTTGGAAAGTGCACATTAACTTTATTTTCAATAAAAAGTCCAGTATGAATTTGTAAAGAATTAAATTTGCGTCGAAGCCGGATAGGGGGTAGGGGAGATAACCCGGCAACAGAGGGCATCAGCATAGGCCCATGGTGATGTGGCATAGCTCAAAAGAATTACAAGAGACTGTTCTTTGATACTGTGGTGTACTTTGTTTCTAATAAGTTGCACAGTTTTCGGGAGAGATGGTTTATTGCAAACACTTTGGCAAATTTACAGTTCGCAACGTGTGACATACGGTGGGTACACACGTAGCTTCACTGCGGTCACCTTATTGCATGTATTATCGTTCTAATTATTGCGTATCGTGCAGAAGACATTACTGTCAACAAAAACATAAAGGAAATTCTCGTAGCTTAAATAACAAAGACACAGGTGATCACCAAACTTATGGAACGTTTCGGACCGACGAAAAGCAGCCGCGGCACCTGAGATGGGTACCCTTCAAAATTAAGCCAGAAGGGACAATGCGTCTCAAGATTTTTTATGTTAACATGATTTTTCGTGATCTATACACTCTAAAGCACCAAAAAATACATGTGACAAATATATTAGGGGGGGGGGGGGGGGTGCAAGGTGGACCGTTTCTCGTGACGGACTATTAGCAGATGTCCGAGCTACAACATGCTGGTCAGACCTTGAGTTACCTACCTAACATTGGTCGAGTCATTTTTTTTCATTGTCTGTGTGTGCAGTGAATGTACAGAGGTGTGTGTATGGATGTGTGGGCACGGGCTCATTGTGTGTGTGGTGTGTTGTGTGTGCGAGCGCATGTGTGGGTGTATGATGTGCGTGTATGTGTATGCATGTGTGTGTGTGGGCGCGCGCGCGCACACGCATGTGTGCGCGTGTGTACAGATGTGCATGTGCACATCTTGTGTGTGTGTGTGTGTGTGGTTGTGATTGTGGGCTTGTGTGAGCATACGCACGTATCTGCATATGTATGTGTACATACGGACGTATATGCATGTGCGTATGTGTATGCGCGTGCATCTGTGTGCGTGTATGTGCGCACACGTGTGGGTGTGTATGTGCGCATGCACGCACGTGCATATATATATATATATATATATATATATATCTGAACAATTAAGTAGTGGGGGAAAACAAGTGCAGGCTAACAATTCTTCAGTCATAAAAGTAATGACTGGCAAAGATTTGAACTTTTAGAAAAAAAAAAGAAGAAAATGGGGGAATATATTATGAATATGAGAAACCCTTCACTAACTGCCTGAAGGAACTATCGTAATCCCTCTCGAAGGCAGATCTATTTGTATTGCTTGCTCCTAGGCCTTTCATCCTCTGGATCGGACTCATCAGGGAGACACGGCTGATTGTGTCTGTGCTCCTGGTGTCAAATAGAGACACACCACGCCCATAATTCTGTGGTGTTCTCACCACCAAGGGTTCAAAAAAGAATCCAACAGCACCCCCAAAGCAGCCAGCGAAGGATAGTAAATGGAATAAAACGAAAGTGTGGAGAGGAAAAAAGTTGCTGAAAAACTAAAAGCATTATGCAAACAGTATAAAATATAGGGGACAATCTTTGAGCCTATGCTTGAGGATCCATTCAAGGATGCAAGGGAGATCAAAAGATATGGAACAGTCCGAGTGGTCAGCTCTGCTGTTCAATAACTCAAGCATTGTCAGTGGCTAAGAATTGTGCAGGACAACCTTTACTTGGATCTCCTAAGAGATGCAATCTCCCACTGATTGACCAAACAATAAAATGCTGAACAATTAAGTAGTGGGGGAAACAAGTGCAGCTAACAATTCTTCAGTCATTATAGTAATGACTTGGCAAAGATTTGAACTTTTAGAAAAGAAAAAAAAATGAAGAAAAGGGGAATATATTATATGAGAAACCCTTCACTAACTGCCTGAAGGAACTATCGTAATCCCTCCGAAGGCAGATCTATTTGTATTGCTTGCTCCTAGGCCTTTCATCCGCTGGATCGGACTCATCAGGGAGACACGGCTGATTGTGTCTGTGCTCCCGGTGTCAAATAGAGACACCACAGTCCATAATTCTGTGGTGTTCTCACCACCAAGGGTTCACACACACACACATATATATATATATATATATATACACACACATGCGTGCATGTATGATGTGCGTGTATGGGTATGCATGCGCGCGCGCGCGTGTGTGTATGTGACTACTTTACCTCCTGGCACTCAGGGAGGATGACATTTGCTGAAGAAGGCAAATAAAGCCAAAAATTTCAAGTACAGCCACGACAGCTTGTTGTTCTTGTGCTTTTTTCTTTTGGATGGATACATTTTTTTTTTTAACCAATTATAAGCAAAGCTTGCTCTTATGTTTCAGATTGAAGAAATAGAGGGAGATAAGCATTCATATCTGCAGTGGTAGATAATTCTGCCTAACTAGCAGTATGTGTTTGAGTGGGTGAATGGGAAAAATAAAATAAATGCTTCTCAAAATGAGCTTTCAGCAAGTTTATAGTCTCCAAGGGGGAGACAATCTCCAATAGAGAGGAAACTCACTAAAATATAACTCCTGATCAGATACCGATATTTCGAAACCTAATTGTTTCACCTCAGTGACCACGGAAAGTGGTAATTTAACTCCTCTGCCTTTTCGGTTTTAAGAAGAATGTTATCCCAGAAAAGGCTGGTGTGCAATACCGTAGTATGTTTGTTGAGTTTTCAAAAAAACAACCAAAGGTGCCACCTAAGAAGCAAAAGGAAATCATGAAGGAACAAAACAAGCTACATTTTCTTGTGAAAAGTAGAAAATATAAAAAAGATAACCTCTTAAGACACAAGTGCTGAGGGCCAGTTCTTGGAATGAATCCGCAAGGGACTAAATTACAATAAACTAATACATTCCAAGGATAAGTACCGCACCATTCCAGCAACTTACGGAGCAGCTTAGTGTTGCAGTGACTGCAAGAAATATTCAATTATGAAAAAAGCTTGCTCTTAGTCTTAGATTGAAGAAATAGGGGGAGATAAGCATTCATATCTGCAGTGGTGGATAATTCTGCCTAACAGTATGTGCTTGAGTGGGTATATATATATATATATATATATATATATATATATAAAACAGAGTTTGAAAACCACAACAGACAAGATAAAAAGATTTCCAAAATTTTCGGCTTTAATGCCTTCCTCAGTGGTGAGTTGACTGGCCGGCGAGTCACACAACATTTATACATGAATAAAAAGGAAGTGAATAAAATTCACTATCTTAAAACAAGAAGCTAAAAAGAAAAAGAATTGCACGTACCAGGCGAATCTTTCAAATGGAAGGGGAGCAAAGGGACGTGATAGTATGAGGAAGAGGGGCTGAGTAAGCGTGTGTAAAAGCGTGCGCGCGTCACGCACATGTGGGAGTGTGTGCGTATATGAGAGTGTGTTAGTGTGAGTGAGTGTGAGTTTGAGTGTGTGTGTGTGTGTGTGTGTGTGTGTGTGTGTGTGAGTGTGTGTGTGTGAGCGTGTGTATTGTGTGTAGGGGGGGGGGGGGGGGGGGGAAGGAAGGGGGGGAAGGAAGGGGGGGGGTTGGTAGGGGGAGGCAAAAGGAGTCAAGCGGCGTAGAACATGAACAGTTATTGTAGTGAGTTGAGTCCGAAAGGATGGAGAGTTTTCAATTTTCTTATCCAGAATTTTTCCCTACAAATTCTGTGCGTGTGGCTGTCTGAAAAAACTTTTTCTATCACCATGCATTTCATGTTGGCTAGGGTGTGGTTGGGCAGGTTGAAATGTTGCGTGACTAGAGTCCCGATGTTGTTCTTGATGTGAGATCTATGCAGATAGAAACGTTTTCTGAGTGAATTTTTTGTTTCACCAATGTATTGAGAATTCTGACAGAGTTCGCAGAACATGAGATAAATGATGTTATTGGTTTGACAGTCAATATGGTGTCTTAGAGTAAATGTTTCTTTGGTCTGGTGGCTAATGAAATTGGTGGACTCCAAGGCGTGCTCTCTACAAATAATACATTTGTTGGAACATTTGAAAAAACCATTAGGGTCTTTAGGATTTAATTTGACGGGGAGGGCTGAGGGCATAAGCAAGTGTTTGAGAGAACGGCTGTTTCTTTCTCCTAGGATGGGTGGGTAAGGTATGGCCCGTTTAAGTTTGTCACTGGTGAAAACTGTCTGATATAATTCTTTAAACCATTGGCGGAGAGGGGGGTTGCTAGGGTTATGAGTGACAATAACGGGTGTTCTAGGGTTGGACAGCTTAGGTTTGTAAACAAGAGTATCATGTCTGGGTGTCTTTTTTGCCTTTTCACGAGCAGTGCGTAAAGTTTGGGGTTTGTAGCCTCTTAGTCTGAGAAATTCGAACATCTGCTCTGAGCGGGCAATGAAATCTTCTGGTTTAGAGCATATACGTCTGATTCTCAAAAACTGACTGTAGGGTAAATTCCTTATATATATATATATATATATATATATAATATATATATATATATATTTATATTTAAACAGACACAGACACACACACAGACACACAGACACACACACACACACACACACACACACACACACAACGCAACACACACACACACACACACACACACACACACACACACACACACACACACACACACATACACACAGACAGAGAGAGAGAGAGAGAGAGAGAGAGAGAGAGAGAGAGGAGAGAGGAGAGAGAGAGAGAGAGAGAGGGACGTTGGCCAACGATATCACGATATAAGTGCATATTTCTATCCGTTAAACTTCTGCATTTGTAGACACAACTGTTTAGGGTACAGCAATACAGACCTCCTTCTTCTTCTGCGTTGCCTGGTCATGCTGATCAGATACAAAGTCCGGTAGCTTTGGCAAAGTCAGTGGTCCGTCGGAGTGAGTCCGCCGTTCTCCACAGCTTTTCTTGGAGTTCCACTGCACCGGGCCAAAATTCATGCTGCAGGCTGTCGAAAGTGGGACAGGACTGAAGTACGTGGGCTGGGTTTTGTGGGCCAGTGCCACATGGGCACTCATCTGTGTGCGATATATTCAGGCGATAGAGGTGGAAGAGCAACTGACAGTGTCCAGTTCTTAATCTGAAGATGGCGAACTGTCGGGCACGCTCAAGATGGTGAATGTCATCCTTCTCTGCCTCCACCTGTAGTCGTACTCTCCATGCTGTCCTGAACTTGGCTGCGGATGATGGTCTTCGCCTCTCTGTAGGATACAGCATGGGCTATTTGGTCTTGTTGGCTGCCCGCCTTGGAGAGTCTGTCTGCCTCTTCGTTTTCTGCAATACCACATGGGAGGGAATCCACTGCAGGACTGGTGTTGTCTTCCTGCTCAACGTGCGCAGTTCCTGTACCATTTTCTGTAGGATTTGCTCTCTTTCTCTCCTCTGGAGACTTTGAAGGACGGCTCGACAATCTGTAAGGAACACAGTGTGAGTTGGTAAGATGTCCCTTTCATTTAGTATCTGTACAGCAGTGAGAACGCCCATGCTTCTGCTCTGTAGTCAGTTGAGAAGCTTCCGGTGGCTGCAGACTTGCTGATGGAACTGCCATCTGGGAACTTGATGAAAACACCGCCTCCCCCATTTCTTACAGCTTTCTTTGCAGAGCCGTCTGTGTAGACTTGGGCCCACGTAGTGCTTGGGTAGTCCATGGCTATGGCCTCAAGAGTCAGGGACTTGAGTTCTGCATCACTGTGGTCTTCTTTACCTCCAATGCCAAGAATGTCAAGGCTGATGGGGGGTGGGGGGGGGGGGGGAAGGGGGAGTATCAGCTGTCCACTCTACGCAGTCTTGGAGCATTTCCACTGGGTGGTCTGCTGTTGGTAGCAGTTTTCTGTACTTTTCCTGAAGCGCCTTGCTCAGATGGTTGGGGCTCTGGCGCTTGAGTCTGTTCTTTGTTGGAACATGGAGTTTGGTGTGCAGTGGATGGGACGGGAGACTGAAACCTTTACTGAGTGCGTGCGTGCGTGCGTACGTGTGTGTGTGTGTGTGTGTGTGTGTGTGTGTGTGTGTGTGTGTGTGTGTGTGTGTGTGTGTTCGTGTGTGTGTGTGTGTGTGTGTGTGTGTGTATAAGAGAGAGAGAGAGAGAGAGAGAGAGGAGAGAGAGAGAGAGAGAGAGAGAGAGAGAGAGAGAGATCTTGCGAAACTCATGAATGGCTACACCTACTAATACCCTTTTTAATATTGTCAAAACACTTGACTCAGGAACAAGCAATGTTTTTCTTTTATTTTTTGTTGATGTCGGGTTAATGCTTTGAAAATAAAGTAAACGTTCTCGTGTTTTTGTTATAAGAAACATGATGGTGAAAATTGAACTAATTCACTCATGGGGAAATGGTTTAAAGGGAAAAGTGATCATGGAAATCCCGATTGTGGGAACGACAATTAAAGAAAGTGTGGCGCTCCGGCCGTTTGCTTTCAGAATCTTTATCCCTTTTCTACCCCCTCCTCTGCCACCCCCTTTATCCTTCCCACTCCCCTGTTAAAGACGTGCTAGAATGAGAGTGGGAGAGAACTCCCTGTGGCGAACAAGCGAGATTCATTCGGTGTGAACAAAAGAGCAACGTTGTTGACAGAATTTCCTGTCCTGGATGGTCACAGAGTCTAGGGTTTACATTGTCTCCGCTCCTCTCTCTTCACCTTCTCCTCTTCACTCTCTCTGTCGCTGATGGGAAGGCGTAGACGGCAAGTGCAATGCCAGATAATCGGTCCTGCTAGAGTCGCTTCTGACAGCGAATCCTGGTGTGTCATCGGCAAACACAGAACAGGCCACGGCAACAGCGACAGTCTCCTGTTACTCCAGACCTGTGCTGAGCATGAATTGCTGATCACCAACACAGTCTTCTGCCTCTCTACCCAAAACAAGACAACATGGATTGCACACCCGCTCCAAGCATTAGCATCTCATTGACTACGTAGTGGTCAGGTAGAGGGGTAGGTAGGATGTAAGAGTCAACAAATCCATGGGCGGTGCCGAATGCTGGACTGGCCACCGTCTCATAGTCAGCAAGTTTAACATCCGGATCCAACCCAAGAGACGCCCACAAGGCAAGTAGGTTCCAAGATGACTTAATGGCACCAACGTGAAAAGTACGATAGCCAAGCAGTTGTTTGTAGACACTGGAAGAATGTTTGAAATCCACCACTCTGGGCAACCAGAATGTGGAAGCCAGCTGGTCGATATTCAGAGAACTGGTCTACAACACTGCGACAGAGATCCTAGGACCAGCAGCCAAAAAGCACAAGGGCTAGTTTGATGAGAACTGTGATGAGATTCAGCAGCTACTGGATGAAAAACATCTTCCGCAGAAAGTTTACCTCAGTGACACCAAGTCCACCTCCAGAACGCAGAACAGTTCAAGAGAAACTACGGAATATGCAAGACACATGGCTGAGCAACAAGGCTGACGAGATCCAAGGATATGCTGACAGGCATGATATGAAAATTTTTATGACGCCTTGAAAGAAATGTATAGACCTACATCATCAGGATCATCCCCTCTGCTCAGCACTGATGGAAACACATTGATCACGAACAAGAATAAGATCTCGGAACGCTGGACAGAACTCTTAAACAGCGCACAAAACCGTCCATCATCCATCAATGACAAAGCTACCGACCGGCTCCCTCAAGTGCCCACCAACGCAGAAATGGATGAACCACCAACCCTCTTGGAGACCCAGAAGTCGATATGTTTGGTGTCCAGTAGTAAAGCTCCAGGCTCAGACTTCATACCAGCTGAAGTCTACAAAGAAGGTGGCACAGCTCCGACCGAAAAGCTTCATCATTTGTTTCTTCTGATGTCGCAGCAGGAAGCGATCCCTCACGTGTTCAAAGATTCATCCATAACCCTCCTTTGTACAATCGCAAAAGGAACATCAGGGTTGTGACAACCTTTGCGGCATATCCCTTTATACCAAGGCAAAATACTTGCCAGGATTCTGCTGAACCGCCTCATGACATACCTTGATCAAGAGCTTTTGCCAGAGAGCCAGCGTGGCTTCAGGAAAGTGATATGGCATTTACCACAAGACAGCTCCAAGAAAATGTCAGGAACATAATGCCGACCTGTTCTCCACCTATGTCGACCTGACCAAGGCCTTCAATACTGTCAATAGAGAGGGCCTTTGGAAGATCATGGTCAAATACGGATGCCCACCGGAATTCATCTCTAAGGTGCGGCAATTCCATGATGACATGCAGGTCTAAAACCTGCGTTTCCACGAATCATCTCACCCCCCTCTACTTTACCCCAGGGTGACTGAAGTGGTTCTCGTCGAATCGATGAACGAACAACATTACGATCAGAGTAAAGTATCCCATTCTTTCACCTGCAAGACTTTGCCGAAGTTCGATCTCCCAAGCCTAGTGCATGGGCATTCCCCAGATTACTCCCTCAGCTACCACTCTTTTCAGAACATTCATCCCCTACTAATCTTGCCCTCAACAGAGTTTGTCTCTCATACTCCCATGTTGCTGCTGATCCATCTCTTCGCATGTGCAGGCACGCTCTCGCACACACACACACACACACACACACACACACACACACACACACACACACACACACACACACACACACATGCGCGCGAGCCCACGCGCGTATACACACTCACACACACACGCTCTCTGTCTGTCTGTCTGTTTCTCTCTCTCTCTCTCTCTCTCTCTCTCTCTCTCTCTCTCCACACACACACAAAACTCTCTTCCCTAACAACCCAGCCCACCATTCCTCCCTCCCTCCTCATCTCTCCATCCTCTCCCACGCCTTCTCCCCATCTCCTATCCCTTTTTTGTCGCTTTTCTGACTCCTGAGAGTTCGCTCCGTGACGTGTCACTCAACTGACCAAGACTAATCCGACCGGAAGCTGACGAGCGCTCAATGGCTGGCTGTAGTGTCTGCCCAGCTGAGCTATAGGACACACACAAGTCATTTGGATGGATGGTTTCCTGTTAGCGTCAAAATGTTGGAGATGTTTGAGTTTTCGATGAAACAAACAAATAACGTGAAGAATGTATAGTTAATGGGAAATGTTATTCTTGTTTCACATTGATGAAGCGATGAAAGAAAAAGATCAAAGGAGTGTGATTATTCTTTCAGCCCAGTTGATCACTCTGCATTGTAGTGTGTGTTGTATTTCACTGCATTGAACTGCTTCACGCTGTTTTATCTAACATTGTATACAAGAGCCCATGACTACTTAATGCATGAAAGACCAGCAAGAAGCTATTTCTACATCACTACATACATAAGATTTGTACAATTACAAAAACATCAGCATTTTGTTTTTGTTGTTGTTGTTGTTGTCATACCCTGGCTAAAAGACTCCAGGGATCATCCGAACAGCCAAAGCACTTGAACATAATTATGGTATAAATGCATCAACTAGGGATCAGAACATTATGTGTGTGGCCATTTTTGATTACCCTGTCACGTGGGCAGCCACACTCAGACTTCGAGGGATTTTGGAGACTGATAATGTTATGCTAAGAGCTTGTCACGACTGAAGACAATCCCCGCGTGACTATGCAGAGCATAACAACATTTTGATGTAGCCTTGGTGTTCTAGCTATGTCAGTTGGTCTGACAGCCTTAAGCCAAGGCGAGTTTTCATCCTTTAACACACAGAATTTCAAAATAATGTTTTCACTGTGTTAAATTCTGTACGTCATCACTGAAATGATATTTGAGCATTGTAAATAAGATCTAAAATTAGGCTCAACATTCATCAGGTGGAAATTTAATGATGAACAAATAGAATTCAATGCAGGAATAGAAGCAGTTTATGAAGTCCTCATCTGTCATACTGCACTGTATACAGATAGATAATACTGCCCTAAAAGATGTCAACGAGCTAGGATAGTTTGCACCAGAAAACAAATCGTCTTTGCTTTTTTTTGTGCAAAGCTCCTGTTTACATCCACGAAGTAATCAAGACCATGTCCCAGTGACCCTGCTGTGTGTTTGTGTGAAAAGTAGTTATCAGTACGAAAGAACGGTCTAGTTATCAAATATCTTGGCTGCCACTCTTCTTCTCTCTCTCTCTCTCTCTCTCTCTCTCTCTCTCTCTCTCTCTCTCTGTCTGTCTGTCTGTCTGTTTGTCCGTCCGTCTGTCTGTCCGTCTGTCTGTCTGTCTGTCTGTCTGTCTGTCTCTCTCTCTCTCTCTCTCTCTCTCTCTCTCTCTCTCTCTCTCTCTCTCTCTCTCTCTCCAGTGTGACCAGAGAGCATTATCTTTTGCCACATCCTTCAGTCAGTTTTGCCCGTCGCTCCTCCCGAAGCATAGGCCGCCGACAACAGTCCGCCAGAGTCCTCGGTCCTGGGCTGCCCTGTCTAGTTGTTTCTAGGTGTGTTCCATCTTCTTGCTGTCTGCCTCAGGGTCCCGTCGCCAGGTGTTTCTTGGCCGTCCTCTTTTCCGTTTTCCCTGGGGGTTCCATGATAACGCCTGTCTGGTAATGTTACTGGCTGGCTTCCTCAGGGTGCGCCCAATCCATCCCCATCTTCTGCGCCGGATCTCATCTTCGGTTGGCAGTTGGTTGGTACGCTGCCACAGATCTGAGTTGCTGATGGTGTTGGGCCAGTGGATCTGGAGGATTCTTCTCAGGCATCTGTTGATGAAAGTCTGCACTTTCCTGGTGGTGGTCTTTGTTGTCCTCCATGTCTCGGCTCCATACAGTAGCACTGACTTGACGTTGGAGTTG
>CM065736.1:30992245-31009745 GCA_033310375.1 Conus canariensis
GTGGACAGTCACAGGCAATGTTTACGTGCCACCGCTAGTCAGATTTCGTTGTAACTTTCACTGTCCTTCAAAGCACTCTTCTTCACAAGCCATACATGGCTGAAGATGCCTTGGTCACAATTTAGATGTGTTTAGGTACTCTAACAGAGACAACAATGGAACCTTGACTCATTGCCTTTGACAGGTCTTGGACTGACAGCTGCCACATTCTGCTTCAACAAGGAAAATAGTAATAAGTTGCATGGGGTCAAGTTAGAACTAATTGGGAAAAAACGTTGGAAGCCTGGTTTGGGGTAATGAACTCACAGGAACTAGCAAACGTGCCCTGAAGTAGCAAGGTATTTCCAGTGCTGAAAGCTTAATGTTCCTCATCACGTTGTAAAGATTGATTTGTACATAGTAATAAGCAATGTATGGGAGCTGGTCCCAAAAAGACGAAATGATCTTGTGAGTCTGAAAACCTTACCAAAGAACAAGTAGTCTTTTGGCATCAGCAAACATGCACATCTGATTAATAATCTTATTGCAAACATCGTATGTGACATCTAAATTTCATCACCCGTGATCATATTACACAAATGTTGGGGACATTTTGTTCAAGCATTGAAAGTAAATTCTTCAGACACTGAGCTCAAGGTTGGATTTTGTTTGTTTGACTGTTTGATAGTCCATCAGCGGATGGGTGTCCATCTTGAGCAGATCCTCTTACAGACTGAGGTCTTGTCGCAGTGCAAATTTTACTCTTCTGCGTGAAAGTTAACTGGTCTTATTTCATTACAAGATAGAAATAGATTTTCTTTCACCAGTCTTTTAACCAGAGGGAAAGCTGGTTCATATGTCATCCTGGTTTGTAAGCATCATCCAAGGCAGTGTTTCCTGCTGAAAAACGCACTCTCTGTTTGCAGTAAGACATATAAGTATCTCATCAACGTATCTTATGTCTGCATGGATTTTTCATTGGTTCATTGAATCTGATAAAGGCATTAGGTTTTTTCTCTAACGCTTACGTGTCATTTCATGGATGGCACACAGAAATCTATATATTCATGGCATCATTTTGAGATTGCGGGTGCTAAAGGAAAAATGCCTAGATTTTATGATACAATAAACTATAATATTCTGTAGCCCTTTTTGACATTATTACATAACAATGGCCCCTCAAACATAACACAATGCAACACCATGTCATAAAGTCAAGGCCCGTAATAAAAAATTAATCTGAACTGGTAAAACTCTTTTCTCACATAGATAGATTAGTACAACAGAAAAAAGCAACTTTTTTCCCTTTAACTATGGATTATCCATATCATTTGTTTGCTTGGACGAAAACTCAAAGATCACCCCCACATTGATACTAACAAGAAATCATCCTGGCAACTGACTTCCCTATTCACTTTTTCCATGTCTCCAACACCTGCGATTACCAGACACCACCGTCGGCCATTGACAATTCGTCAGCTTCCTGCTTCTGCCTGGATTAGTCTTGGTCAGTGGAGCGACAAAATATCACAGTGGGAAATGGCAGGAAGAATAGAATCGACTGGGGCCGGTGGAAGGGGAGTGAGGGGGGGGGGGGGAGGGGGGGGGGAGAGAAAAGAAGGGAAGGGGGTAAGGAGGGAGAAAGGGAGGATAGTGGGCAGGAATTTTGGGTAAGAGGAAGGAGACCTCTGCTGTGTAGAGAGAGAGAGAGAGAGAGAGAGAGAGAGAGACAGTGTGTATGTACGGTGGTTTGGCAGCTATGTGGGTGTGTAGTGGAGAATCCTCGTAGGGACAGTCTGTATAGAAGGTGGTGTGGCAGAGACTGACTGGTTTGAAAAGAGTGGCAGCTGTGGGATTTGTATGGGCAACGCCTATACATTACATCCAGCCGATTGAATCCTGGAGAGATTTGGTGGGCGAAGGCTGGGTTTTGTGATGCAAAGAAGCACAGTTCAATTTTCCACAATAGATTAAGACAGCTCAGTGTAATAACATGTAAAGCGCCCAAATCGGAGATTAAAGAGGACTTTGGGGAAAGTATATACACCCTTAGAAGTGCGCTATGATACAGTAATCAGGTGTGTGCAGGTACGCACTGTAGATCTGCCAGTCACAATGTGCGATAACACAGCAACACCACCATTATCACAGCAAGGCTCACTGAGCCATCCATATCAATTCTGAGTACAGGTGAATGCTTTGAGGAAACAATTGACGTGTTTGAGAAGGAACAAATGCGGAGGGGGGGGGGGGGGGGACGTGGAGAATGAGGGGTTCTCTCGCGTCCCAAGCATTGCAGTAGTCCTACGCACCTTCTATGAAGTGAAGAGAGGGGGAGGGGTGAAGACTGGATGATTTGGAAGGAAGGGAGTGAAGGAATCAGATCTTAATCTGTGATAATACTCATGGAAATGACCGGACGGCTTAGGAAGGAACGGAGCAGAAGAGGGCATTTTAGTCTGTGGTAATCTACATTAAAATGAACAAGAAATTGTGTGTGTGTGTGTGTGTGTGTGTGTGTGCGTGCGTGCGTGCGTGCGTGCGTGCGTGCGTGCGTGCGTGCGTGCGTGCGTGCGTGCGTGCGTGCGTGCGTGCGTGTGTGTGTGTGTGTGTGTGTACTGTTGCGGCTGTTGGAGAGAAACAGACAGAAAGAGACTGTTTCATTTTGTGTGAGGAGCAGATTAGATCTTGCCTAAGAAGAGTGCCAAGAAAGGGAAAGAGTTGAACGAACAACAAGACAAAATACTTTTTTTTATCATTCTTTTAGTACTTTATTACGAGGAATACATCTTGTCAATTTAAGTTACCTCCTGAAATAGTTATTCTATTCCTTATGTGGTTTGTTCTTTTAAGTTTTGATAGATTGTTTACATTGCTATACTCATCAATCTCTATGTTTGAATGAAATTGTCATCAGTGTTGTTGATTGATGACCAAGATGCTGTAATGAATGATTTGTATTATTACTCTTGGCCGAAGCTTTGATCAAGGCAGCAAGTCTCATCGCCCATTGGACGACACAGGACCTTCTGGGTCTCGCAGTCTGGTGCCGCGGATGCTTCTCACTGATGGTTTGTGTGCTGCCGTCTCTGTTGACAAAGTATAAATGCAATGTAAGTATTCCGTCCTATCTGCCTCAGTGTCTATTTATTCTTTTCTTTCTTCGTGTCCATACAGTCTGTGCCCCACCCCACCCCACCCCACCCTCTTCTTGCGGGCTAGGTCTGAATTCCTAAAGCCATATTCATTTGTTGGAATGTTTGCACCCGGTTAGTTTATCACGAGTCTAATGTGCTCTGAATTCAAGTTGAAAGAAAGATTGCGACTACAGAGTTGAGTCACATCCCCTTCTTAGATACGTGTTTGACCGACATTCCAGGTCATTGATGCTGCCGAATAATGTTATGAAAGGAAGTGTAGAGTGCAGCTGAGTTGCACAATATAAGACCAGAACAGAACCCCGTAAAATTCTTATTATTTGTATACCTTGTGGTCAACATGAAAAAAAAAGTTTTAAGATTTGTGGCTTTCTTGCTCTTCTCTCTTGGTAACCTTAGCATGATTGTTTCCACACCCCTACGCCCGTGTTGAAGTTCTGTAAAACTTGCCAGCCTCAGTATGTTCAGGGTCAGCGGATTGATGGAGGTGAAGGCTACTTCCATAGTTGTACGCTCACTGGCGCTAACTTCGAGATTAAGAGTGTCTTTGTTGCCAGAAGAGAGCTTAGAAAGCTGTGTCCTGCGCATGCTTGATTGAAACAGGGACTAGTGTTCTCCACCGATGCTATTTACTGTCTCATTTGGTGAGTTAGCTCAAGACGACCTGAACTAAATTGCTCCATATAAAACGCAGTGCAAGAACTGCCACAAGACGTTACCGATGTGGCTGTGTCTAGCTAAGTGGGGATGAGCAGATAGAGGTTAATGCTATTAAGGTCACAGAGAAGATAAAAAGATAACAGTAAAACGAAAACAGTTAAAGACTGATTCAGCCATTTCCAGATGTTCATGCTTGACTGTACACTTTACTGCTGTAATCAAAAGCTAAAAAAATGAAACAAACAAACAAGCAAAACTAAAAAAAAAAAAAAAAAAGTAAAATGAAATACGTTACTTGTAAGTTTATTTCCACCGGGTGTAGATTGCTGTCTTTACGTGGTATTGTTTATTTTTCATGTTTTGCAGTCCTACCGAATTTTATTCTTGCTAATACAGCATTTTTGTCAGTACAACTAAAGTGGTAGTACAGTCTTTCAAGACACGTGATCAACCAGTTTCCCTCAAAGTCTTGTGGCATCGAATCTCGTAAGCTATTCAAGAAGTTCTTTGAAAGAAAATATTCCCTTAAAGGCGTTTGAGAGTTTTCTACGGAATAGCATTCTCAGTCGAAGAGTCAATCACGAGATAATATTAGATGCATACAAAATACTCTGAGCGTCAGAGGCGTATTTTGGAGCAAAGCTGAAGAAACAAAATGAAGACATTGAGCTAATTTTACGGAATGTGTCAATAACGATGTTCTGGGGATAATCATCTGTCCTACTCTGTCCTTTTTTCTGTTTTGTTTTGAAGTTTTCTGCTCTGATTCGCTGTGTTCTGATTCAGTCTGGTCTAGTCTGTGCTGATCTGATGCATCTCGGGAGTTCTAAGCATGTGGAATCTGACCTCATCAGGTCTTGACTTATACAGAGGAACTGATACTTCCCTGGCACGATCTGGTGTGCTTTGAACTGGAGTTTAGTGTTCCATTCTATAATAGAATTAGCCGGTCTGGGCTGACAGGTATCTAGTCACATGAATTTACACTTTCACGTGTTAAGGAGCATTAGACAGTTACCAAGAAAGTCATACTGCTTTTTTCTCCGTCAAAACAACAACAGCAACAACGACGACAGATATTTTTGAAAATGTGAACCTCCCCTTCTTTAGAAAAGTATGTAATAGTATTACAGCGAGGTGTGTGTGTGTGTGTGTGTGTGTGTGTGTGTGTGTGTGTGTGTGTGTGTGTGTGTGTGTGCGTGCGGACTCACTTTTAACAGCGATAGCGCATTGTTATCTTCAGTTATTTAGTATACACTACTTGCATGCAGCAAGTGAGCCTCGCGTTTGTAGATCTTCGACATTCACATAAAAAAGAAAAGGAAAAGAAAACAATCGTTAGTACCTGTCAGGCCAGATGGAGGCTTAGATAGCGTCCTCAGATGTTCGCCATGGACAGAGTCCACGATGGAAACAAAGAGACAGGCAAGCAGGAGAACTGCGACCACTTTGGTTCTGTCCATCTCCCTGTGAACATAGTGATAACACAACATGCTGTTCAGTGTCCCTTCCACCTATGTCTGTCTGTCTATATGTCTGTCTGTCTCTCTTTCTCTCTCTCTATGTGATCTTAAACAATGCATGATTGATTGTTATAGACAAAATTGGGGGAGTAAAATAGTTTATGGTGACATATATTCAACATATCGTTCCTTCAAATCCTTATGGCAACCTGAGAAATATTTAACTGATATTACAATTCCTAAATTTTCGCAGAGTTCGTGAGACTTTGACTTGGTATTAGTGATTTGAATGTCCATCAAAGATATACACTAAAGTCCAAAAACTGTCTATTCTGTCATCAAAGCGAGGACGAATTTACATTTTTTGATTGCTCGTCAATCCTATAAAAATGTAAGAGACAGATACATTTTGCCTCATACTAGATACGTTCAACAAGTATCATTGCTTCTTTTGCTGCAAAATGAAAAGAGAATTGTAACTCGCTCTGTAGCTATACACATTTTAAAGCACTAAAACGAAGAGACGAACTGCTATCAATTAATACACAAATGACAGAGTAGTTTCAGGAAGAACATTTTGTTGCGTAAATATTTTCTTCGATAATCTTCAGTATATGCGCCGAGCGCATTGCAGATAGGTCGGTGGCCTTTGCAATTAAACTATTTGAGTTTAGATGAGTTGAGATTGAGTCTCTCTCCCTCCCTCCCCCTCCCTCCCTCCTCTCCCTCTCTCTCTCTCTCTCTCTCTCTCTCTCTCTCTGCCCCCTCCCTCTCTCTCTCTCTTTGTGTGTGTGTGTGTGTGTGTGTGTGTGTGTGTGTGTGTGTGTGTGTGTGTGCGCGCGCGCGTGTGTGTATGTGTGTGTGTGTGTGTTTGTGTTTGTGTGTGCGCGCGTTCATTTGAATGTTTCCCTGTGCGCATGTGTGTATGCGTGTATGTATGTGCATGTGTACGTATGTATGCATGTGTTGGAGTGTCGTTATTTGCAGATGATATATTATTCTGAAACGCAAGTAGGGTTACAAAATCAGCTGAATAATGTGTATGAATCATCAACTTAATTGAAATTAAAAGTTAATATGAACAAAAGTAACATAATTGTTTTTCGTAAAGGCGGTTTTCTTGCAGCGCACGAACATTGGCATTTGGGCGGTTCTGAAATGAAAGCAGTCAACACATACACATATTTAGGATTATATTTTTCTACAAAATGGAGTCTCTCATCCTCATGTGGTGACATAGCTGCACGGGGTAAAAAGGTGGTTAATGGTATCTTGACATTACTATATGATTATGATGTCCAGTCTATTGATTTTTTTGTAAACTCGTGATGTAGAGTGCAGCCAGTACTTCTATATAGATGAGTGAAGATTTTTGGAGGGGGGGGGAGGGGGGGGGGAGGGGGGGGGGTCTTGACGAAAATACTAAAATACGTAGAAAAAATACACTTGTTTGCATTTAAACGTTTCTAGGTGTCACAGAAAGAACTGTTAATGCGATGATTTATGGAGATACTGGTAGATTCCCATTGTATGTGAACGCATACACTAGATCAATTCCCATTGTATGTGAACGCATACACTAGATCAATTAAATACTGGTTCAAACTAACACGGATGAATGAAAATCGCCTCCCCTACAAAGCTTACCAGTGTAACCAACATTCGATCAGTTTGTTTAAATTTGGATTTGGATGTGTGTGGGAAATTCAAGGTGTTGAATCAACCATTTCATAAGTTGTTTTAGATGAAGACTGATAGACTGATAGACTGTTACTGGCAGGATTGGGACA
The DNA here is from genome assembly GCA_033310375.1 of Conus canariensis. Lineage (NCBI taxonomy): Eukaryota > Metazoa > Mollusca > Gastropoda > Neogastropoda > Conidae > Conus > Conus canariensis. Next base: position 30,999,296 of record CM065736.1, read on the forward strand.
GTCGCATGTATTTTTTTTTATAAACATTTCTTTAATGAACAGATGTGTACATAAACAACTTATTGAACTGAAGCAACAACAAGCAAATGCTTATAATGTGCTCAGTGACGGAATATTTAACAACAAAAAACACATCGGCGGATTGCATAATCAACATTGACACGTAAGACAGAAGAAAAAAAAAAAGCTGAATATCATATGGACAAATTTGTAGAAGTCTGACTTTAAATTTAAAAGACAGGAAGGAAGATAGAACAGATCAGTAGAATCTAACAGCGATGCAAACAGGCAATCTACACAACAAATACCATGATTCCCAATGCACCGAACTTACACAAATTTGAAGAGAGAGAGAGAGAGAGAAGAGAGAGAGAGAGAGAGAGAGAGAAAAGAGAGAGAGAGATGCGTCCGTCTCCCAAAACACCAAAGAGCCCAGCCCCGTGTCGCAGTGGGTCTAATGCAAAGTCGTAAACTGAGGGAATTCTAAATCACCAGAAACAGCCATCCGAGGGCCAACCTGGCAGCAACGTCGAGGAGAAGAAGAGGAAAAATAGGAAGAGAAACAATTAAGAAGATGAACAAACATAAGGAGATGAATAAGATCAGGAAGTACAAGGACCTGAAGAGGAACAGGAAGATGAGGAAGAACAACTAATTCGCTATAATATTAAAAACATTTACTTTGGGCGATAAACTGGTGCACAGTTTTGAAAATTCTTTCGTTTTCTTCCCTGCTTAATGTTTGGTCACCAAAAAGAAGTGTGTGAGTATCAATACAGTTAGGATTGAGAGTGAATATCGTATTCGTTCTTATCTGTATGTAGTTTGAACAATCTAACAGGTAGTGCTCTGTGTTTTCTGTGTGATGGCCACACGCACATTTTGGATCAGCCAGTAGATGTCTGTTGTATAAGTCGTGATTAATGTTACTCATTCCTAAGCGTAATCTACAATGGTTTATTTGATCCTGCCTCGATCCAATGTAATAGTAGGAGGGAACAGTGGTGTCTGACGTAGTCAGAAAACGTTTAAATTGGCTGATAGAGTTTGTTGACTTAATGTCGTCTGGAAGGTTGTTCCACAAAATGACTGTACTGGGTACAAATGATTTTTTGTATAATTCAGTTCTAAATCGTGGCACTGTTCTTTCTAGTGGCCGACGCCTATGGTAACGATTTTGGTCAGAGACTAGAGAAGGGAGAAGATCAGCTAAATAGTTTGGACAGACGCCATTAACCATTTTATGAAATTGAATCAGCTTGTGTCTTTTCCGTCTTTCTTGTAATGAGCAAAAGCCAGACTCTTCGTATAATTTCTGGTGACTTGTTCCCTTAACTCCACCAATAATGATACGAACTGCTTCTAGGTGTAGTTTTTCTAACATAATTGACTGAGTATCTGTGCAGTTATCCCACAAAATGTCTGCGTAGTCAAAATGGGGTAAAATAAAGGATTTGTACATTGTCTCCAAAGTATTTCTAGTTAGTCTGTATTTGTATTTTTTAAGACACGCAATTAACATATTCACTTTGTTGGCTATGAATTGGATGTGTTCGTCCCATTTGCAGTTGTCTTGAAAAGTTACTCCTAAATGTTTGTGAGATTTTGACGGTTCTAAGGTCTTCCTTCCAAATGTGAGTGGTAAAATTTGGCATTGATCACGGGTAATATTGACAAGTTCGGTTTTATTCTCGTTGAAGTTAATTTTCCAAAGTTTGGCCCAACGGGCAACTTTCCTGAAGGTCAGAATTTAAGATTTCTTCTCTGATGTGTGGATCATTTAAGGCGAGCGATAAACTAGTATCGTCGGCAAACAATTTAATTGTTGACTGGATTCCATTTACGATGTCGTTAATGTATAACAAAAACAGTAAAGGACCAAGGACAGATCCTTGGGGAACACCTGCTGGAATTCTTTTCAACTCGGACTTTTCGCCTTTTATAACTACTGATTGTTGTCTATTATGTAGGTAATCGCGAAAAAAGTCCAGTCATTTCCCTCTGATCCCCACTGCTGCTAGCTTTAGTGAAAGTCCTCTATGCCAGACACGATCAAAAGCTTTTGATATATCAAAGTAGATTGTTTGTGTTGTGATCCCACGGTCAAAAGAGGAACAAAGATAGTTATATGTGTCCAGAAGCTGGTTGACTGTGGAATCACCTGGTGTAAAACCTGATTGCAAAGGAGTGATGACTTCATTTGTTTTTAAGAATGCGTACACATGTTTGTGGACACATCTCTCTAGAATTTTACCAACACAGCTAAGGAGCGAGATCGGGCGGTAATTATTACACAATTCTCTTGGTCCTTTTTTGTGAACAGGTGAAACATGTGCTCTGTTCCACAAGGACGGAAATTTACCTTCGTTCAAGCATTTATTAAACAACTGGGTAAGAGGGCTAGCTATAACATTTACTGCACATATAAGTAGTTTGTTGTGGATGAGGTCTGGACCAGATGGTTTTGTCTTGTTGAGATTTCTAATAACTGATATGATATCGTCTTCAGTAAGTACAATTTCATTAATTTCATAGTTGGCAAACGACATCTGTGGTAGTTCGTCATCGTCGTTGTCGAGAGTGGATTGTTCTATGAAAAAATTATTTAGTATATCGGCTTTGTCCTTATTAGAATAATACATTGTGCCGTTTGATAGTAAAGGAGGAATGTCATCAGTGTTAATGCCCTTTTTATTGAAAAAAGAACGAAGTAGTTTCCACCAGTCCTTTTGGCCAAGGGTTAGTGGATCTGATGCCTTGTCATCAATCTCTTTATAAAACTCAGCCTGTCGTTCTCTTTCTTTTGCTGTGACATAATTCCGAAATTGCCTGAAACTATGCCAGTGTTCAGGAAATCCGTTTGTTTAGCCTTTGCATGAATATTTTTACGCTTTGCTATTAAGAGTCGTATTTCATCAGTCATCCAAGGTACATCATTTGGGTAGACTGTAATAACTTTAGTAGGCATACACTGTTTAGATAGACTCATGAAAGTATCAGTGAAATGTTCAACGGTTTCGTCAACGGTTGTCATATCTAAAATGTGTTGCCAGTCGACAAGTTGTAACAATCGACAAAATTCGTCTCTATTGAGTTTATTGTAGTTAAGTATAGTTCTTTTGAAATTACTATTGTTTTTAATTGCGTTTTTAAGGTGCAAACATGGAATACTGTGATCGCTAAGGACTGCGGGTAAGACTTGAGTTGATTCAACTAAATCGGGGGTTTGGGTAATGACGAGGTCTAGACAAGTTGATGTAGTGTCGGTGATTCGGGTTGGTTCAGTAACTAACTGGTGAAGACTGTGTAACTGAATTATTTCTGTTAGGTGTCGAGAGGGATTGTTCAGGTAGTCTGTGTTAAAGTCACCTAGTACAAAGAACGGTAGAGCTGTATTGTTTACTTTCCTAAAACTGTCTCTCACAAGATCCCAATAGCGTATCAGCGCATTGGGTGGACGATAAAAGGAACCTATTAGAATACTCTTCTGATTTAATTTGGTTTCAACCCATACGGCTTCTAATTCATGGACTTGAAGATCCGGGCGAGGTTTACAATATAATGAGTTTCGAACGTAAATGGCTACTCCCCGTGGGGATCATTAGCTCGGTCACACCGAACGGGGGGATGAAAATTGGGTAGACATATTGAATCATTTAATACAGACTCAGAAAGCCATGTTTCAGATAAAGTAATTATGTCGAATTCTCTAGATTCGGCTTCCAAAAGCGTAAGTTTATATCTTAAACTTTGAACATTACAATGAATTACACAAAGATTTGTTTTGTTTGTGGGCCCAGGATTCAGATCAATGTCATTAGATAAAATAAGAAATAACTCCGTCAATGTGGAAATATGTCGTTGACATTGTGAGGTTTTAAGGTGCTTACTGTCGACTCCATAAGATACGAAGTCTTCGTTTAACAGACGTGCGGTGAAATAAATTTGCTTTGAAGGTAAAATAATCATGTGCACAAGCAGTGCCAGCTGGACACGGTATTTGCTGTGTAAAAGATGAAGGATGAAAAAGGTTACGATGTCAGACTTACTGAGATATGATAATTTACGACACAAGGCTAGAGCTCTATCATGAAACCCATCAATCCTGGCTCTATAAAGACTGATGTCGACAGACATCAGGTAATGGTGTTCAAAAGCACAAAGTACGTGAATTCAGCCAGGATTGTTAATATAATGTGGACGCTCTCTCTCTTGTTTAGACAGTTCTGATAGGTCGAAATACATGGGAGAAGAATACAAAGGGGATGTAACAAACAAACACAAAAAGAGTACAAAAACTGAAATAATGAAGGAGAAAACGACAAGCTCATTCAGAGCCCCAATATGTATATACAAAGGGGAAGAGAACAACTCCTATAGGCTGGTTGGGCTTCCCATATAGTATAACATCATCAGGTGACTGAACCACAAGTACATAACGAATGATCATTCAGGGATGCATTCATAAATCTATGTAGACATTCCAAGGAGAAACGTCAAGTCATGTCTAAACAGCACAAGACCATAGCGAAATGTTACCATGGAGACTGAGATGCAGAGGAGACAAAAAAGAAGAAAGAATGGAAGTGCGTATGCGGGGCTTTCGACACTGACCAAAAGAAACTACAGCAAAGACAAGGACATCATAAATAAGCAACTCTGTACATGAATCAGTTGGAAGCTAACAATGACTCAGTTCACGTCAAACACAAATGACAGTAGTCTACATAAGGTAGGCACAAAATAGTGATAAATATAATAACATTGAAAATAAGAAAGAAGGAAAGAAGAAGTACATACATAACAGGTGGAATGGAGCAATCTAAGCTGTTCTATTTACTGTTGCCATACTCTTTACCCACTCATGCCAATACTTTCGTACTCAGATTTAGGCTAGAGGTCCCATAAGCAGTTTCCGCGGCAGGGGCAGAGGATTGATAGTTCACCAAAATCAAGGGCACAGTATCGGAAGATGGAGCCCATCCCCCTCCCTCCACCACCTCCACCGACCGAAATCAGGCACCCACCTACACCTGGGTGGAGTAAGGTACCAACGGTAGAGTCTCTTTTCCCAGGAATACATCATTGAGTCCAACAGGGATACGAACCGCAATCTTCGGGGTATAAGCTATCCGACTGATCCGTTCGACCACGGTAACTACCGAACAACCCCAAATACAGATAATAGACACGGGTCAAGAAGCCGTCACCATATCTCCCTTTCCTACTCACACACTCCCATCATTCCATGTTATGCACGCGTGCTCACACGTACACACACTCACACACACACACACACACACGCACTTACAGATGCACGGAGGCACGTGTACACGCACGCACGCATGCACGCACCACGCACGCACGCACGCACGCCGCACGCACCACACACACACACACACACACACACACACAACTGGGTAGCTCTCGTATGAAAAAAAAAACAAAAACAAACAAAAAAAACAAAACAAAAGAACGAACTACCACACACACACACACACACACACACACACACACACACACACACACACACACACACTTCCGCGCGCGCACGCACACACTGGGTAGTACTCGTACGCTAAAGTACAAGACTACTACACACACACACAACACACCACACCACACACACACACACACACACGCACACACGTGCGCACGCACGCACACACACAGACACGCACGTATGCACACACACACACACACACACACACGCACACACACGCACACGCACACACACACACACACACACACACACACATACACACAGAACTCAGAACAGAGGGAGAGAGAGAAGAGAGAGAGTCATGTGCACACACAGACATACCCATATAAACGTGCGTACACACAGGCGCGTGCACAGATCCTCGTGTACAACGGAGAGTGCACACACACAAACACATAACTACATACAAGAAGATAAATACACATTCTTCTGGGAAACATAAACTCATTCGAGCGCTTATTCAGACATCATTATACCCAAACCTTGATATAATCCAGTCACACTGGCATAGAATCTGACCGTGTCAAACATATCTAATCGAACGTTCAAAAGTGAAAAATCGGTTTTTCGGTAGCACAGCGCCATAGTATTTAAGTTTTTTGAATGTATACATACACACAGATCAGCACGTGCACACAAATACACAATACACGCACACTTCCTCGCGGACGACTGGAGACACATGCGAGCGCACGTGCTCGCACGCCGCGCGCGCCGCGCGCACAACACACACACACACACACCACCACCACACACTTTTGATAACTCGTCATCTTCAAGTACTTGTACAAGTAACTGTGGGCAACCAGTATTTGCCATTTGAAGACAAATAAATAAATAATAATAATAATAATTTAAAAAAAAGGGGGGGGGGGGGGCTGGGAGGGTGAGTGGGGGCACAGAGAGCAGTGAAAGTGGGTAACTGACACGCTCTAAGTTACCTTCACGTGCTACCCGCACATGCTCCTTGCCCAGCATTCCAATGCAACTGCAACCGTTCGGCCATGAAAACCCACAGGCACCTTACAGTTCTAATATGATTATTGGGCAGTAACAGGTAGGATATGAAAAGGGAGAGGTAAGGGCAGAAGTAGACGGGTGGTCGGGCAGAACTGGCAGAGCTGGAAGATAAGAGGACTGTCCGACACAGATGACATCAAGAAATAAATAAATAAATAAATGAAAAAAAAATTTTAGATGAAAAAATAAAAATACAAAATTTAAGTCTTAATGACGCAAGATACAGTGTCCAACATGCTATATATTAGTCAGTTGCAAGACATATACTACAAAATAAAGCATAAGACAATCATGATCAGTACAATCAGTAGGTGAACAATAAAGCATAAGACAATCATGATCGGTACATCAGTAGGTGAACAATAAGCATAAGACAATCATGATCAGGTACATCAGTAGTGAACAATGATCGAGTTCTTAGGGGATGCGTCGTTTGATTATCCATCCCCACCTCCACCTCCCGAGAGTGCACATCACAATGCACAGAGGTAGACCACAAGACAAAAAGATCAGACATATGGCATCAAGATAAAAGAGTTTCTTCAGCAGGCGGATGTTGTCATTTTTGTTTTCCACTCACGCCCATCAATGATAACCCAACAGGTACCAACTAGTTCGATGTCAAACCATGTTCCATGTCGAATCACAATAGAATTTATTCAAAAAGTTATCTGCACGTCTGTTAACACACTTATTACATGCGGGAGTACTTTTCCTTTTTTTTTTATACAAAAGCACACATAAAAATAAACAGACAAATATACATTCCTTGATTCTCAAGAATACTGGAAGCATAGAGGAAGCAAGGAGGAGAAAAGAAAAGAAAAAAGAAAAGAAAAGAAAAGATGGAAACCACTTGCAAAGTAATCTTAGTCAATGGCTTCGATCTCACGTGGGCATGTTACTCTTATAACATTATTTCCTTTTTTGATGAAAATAATACCGTCTCTACACAAGTGTCAGTGATTGTATTGTTTTTCTTTAACAGTCTGGCCCTTCTGGCCACATCAGCTCGCACCCTGGTCAGGTCTTCGTTGATGTAAATCCTGGGTGCCGACGGACCGGAGGAAGCCTGAGACGAGGTCTGAGCTCCGAGAGACGGCCACTGCAGGGAGGAAAACAACTTCCTGCCATCCACCTTGCTCAGACCACTTCGAGCTTTAATGAGGGCCTGCTTAAATTTGTAAGAGGTGAATTTCACCAGCACTGGTTCGGGTGGACTGAGACCCCTGAGCCGGCTGACGCCCCACCCTGTGGCTCCGGTCAATGGCGTGGTCTGGGATGTCCACGCCGACAGCCCTGGCCACAGTCTGGACGATGACGTCGGTGTTCTCTCCAGCCGACTCTGGCACGGAGCTGATACGGAGATTATTGCGCCGCCCGTATTGCTCCAGATCGTCGACCTGCTCCTGCAGCGCTCGGATCTCCTTGTCCTTGGTCTCCAGCTGCTCTCTGAGCCTCACTATTTCCTTCCTCAACTCGTTGGTCACCTGGGCGGCCACAGCCTTGGACAGCAATTCCAGTACAACTGGATCGGTCATGGCTGCCTTCACCTCCTCCCTCACTGTCCCAGCAGACGACATGGTGGGCTGGAAAGGCGCACCCTGATGAGTCGTTTCCAACAGTGTGCTGGACAAGAAATCGGGATTTATTATTGTGTCGTCACTGTCCGATCCTGTGAACTGACGTCAGAGCACAGTCTCTTGCCTTCACTGTCAACAACCGGGGGGGAGAAGCAGGACGCTTTGCGTTTTCGTTTGACATGTGTGCAAATACACACAATCGGACGGAAAGATCGTGCCAGAGAGATAACTTCCCTACACTGTTTTCAACTTGCTGGACGAGTAACAGAGAAGAAACGCACAGTTTTTTTTTTTTTTTTTTTTGTTTTGGCCACGTCAGTTCACGTCACGCACGCTTGCGTTTTCACAAGCACGAAAGACACATGCAAATAAAGCACAGGTACCTGCCTTTCTCTCTATCTGCCGCACATTCTCCGACCTCGCTTTCCCGTATGTATTTTAAAGGACAGGCTTGATGCTCTCTTATTCAAAACATGATTTCTTCAAACGCCTATTTCTATGAAATGTCACTCACGAGAATAATAACAACAACTAAATATAACTAAATAAAATCACCTGGTAGGTCAATACACTCAATACACAGCACATTATCACAATAGTCCATCCGAAATTAGCACACTTCGCCACATAGTCCAATACACCCTGTATTCTCTTCAACACAGCAAAATTCAAGGGAGCCCAAACTTGCTGTTGTTCAGCAATCCGCCATTACAACTCTCATGTATTAAAGGGAAAGATTTGTAATGTACAGGTAATTCAAAACGAATCACACCCAGGAACTGTATTTTGCAATTGACACAAACAGACCTGTAAAGCAAGCGCTTGTTAAGTTCAGGTTTGGAATGAGTAATATTAAATCGCACTTATTTCGATACAAAAATTGTAGAGATGTAGAATTAATGTTTGTCTCATATGTAATAAGAACCAAGAAAATGAAATCCATTTTAGTTTGTGTTGCCCGCTTCTCAGTGATCTTCGGCGTGATCTCATACCACTCAAATGCTATGGAGAGCCAAATGCTTTTAGATATACATTGTTAATGTCTTCAAAGAATCCATAAATAGCAAGCCAGTTTGCGATATTTCTTTACCTAGCTTTTAAATGTAGAGATGCAACTGTGAACAAATAGACATGCTGGAATGAAGATAACTGATAAAATGATGGTAGGATACTCGAGGTATAATTTATAACTTTGTATGTCCTTGGTTCTGAGCTGGTTTATGTTGTTTGCCTTTTTTGCAGTGTAAAAGTGTATGCTTGTTTCTTTACTATTTTCTTCTTTAAAGGTCGTGACTAATTCATTATTGCTGTTCAGCCATGTGTTGAGGCCTAGATGCTAAACGAATAAACTATTTATGTCTTGTGTCTTATGTCTTTCTCTCTTTGTATTCTTGTATTAGTACAATTAAGAAATACTATTATTCAATATAATCGTCACTCATTCATCCATAAATGTATAATGGGAAATAGCCAGAAATAATGTATTGCTTTTCTTGACTTTCAAAAGGCCTTTGATTCTGTGCTCCACGATTCTTGAATATTTGAGGAATTAGGGTATTAAGGAAAAGTGTTTTTATTTGTTTGTGCTATGTATGCTTACTTGTTGTTAGTGCAAGAGCTGATTTTGATTGAGCTGAATTTTTTTGTTAATTTGCAATAGGTGTCCAACAAGGGATACGTATCAGACCCTACATTATCTTCAATTTTCATACATCAGTGAGCAGAGCGCATGTGAAAGACAAGACATGGAATCCACTTGCTGACATGTACCATGGAACTGTCTAACTTTTTGCAGATGATGTGATTTTAATTTCAACAACACCTGTAGGTTTGCAAAATGAATTGAATTATTTGAAATCATGTTGTGACAATATTGCACTTAATGAAAATAAGCAGACATTAATGGTATTTAGAAAGCGTTGGATTTAAGCAAAACACAAGCAATGTCTTTATGATGGTGCAAATGATTTGTAAATAGTTATTAATCGTGGCTGCAATCTTTCTACATGAGTGAGTCACAAAAACTAATAGGCCACCTGGCAATAAAGGGAAAGGAGCAGTTGTATTTCTGAATAGAGGTTTTTACAAATACAAAGAAAAGATTGTCAAAACACATTTCTACAATATTTGCTTTAAAAAAATTCAGTCATGATTACTGTATTTCTCTGAAATATGGGGATACCAGAGATTTGATAGCATGGAAAAGGTCCATTTAATGACATGTAAAAGGTTTCAGAGGTCTCGTGTTGGACCCCAACAAAATGGTATATGGGGAACTTAGTCAGCTATCCTATTTGTATCAGTTCCTTTGTTAAATGTGTTAGATTTTGGATACGATAGCTGA
>CM065736.1:31014745-31017245 GCA_033310375.1 Conus canariensis
GTGTGTGTGTGTGTGTGTGTGTGTGTGTGTGTGTGTGTGTGTGTACGCGTTCGTTTGAATGTTTCCCTGATCATCCGTAAATGTTTGAGGGAAAATAGCCAGAAATAATGTGTTGCTTTTAGTGACTTTGAGAAGGCCTTTGATTCTGTGCTCCACGATTCTTGAATATTTGATGGAATTAAGGTATTAAGGGAAAGTGTTTGTATTTGTTATGCGCTGTGTATTCTTACTTGTTAGTGCCAGAGCTAATTTTTATTGAGCTGAGTTTTTTCATTTACAATAGGTGTCCAACAAGGGATACGTATCAGACCCTACATTATCTTCAATTTTAATACATCAGTTAGCAGAGCACATCTGAAAGACAAGACATTGAATCCACTTGATAACGTGTACCATGTAACTGTCTATTTCACTTTTTGCAGATGATGTGATTTTAATTTCAACAACATCTGTGAGTTTGCAAAATGAATTAAATTATTTAAAATAATGTTGTGACAATATTGCACTTAATGAAAATAAGCAGACATTAATGGTATTTAGAAAGCGTTGGTTTTAAAGCAAAACACAAGCAGTGTGTTTATGATGGAGCAAAATGAGTTGTAAACAGTTACTAACATCTGGGCTGCCATCTTTGTACATTACTTACTTACTTATTCACTTAATCCTCTTCATCCCGCAACCCGAGACATAAGGCGCCAACAAGCTCCCTCCAGCCCGCTCTGTCCTGGGCAAGCCAGCTCAGTTCATTCCAAGTCTTGCCTGCCTCTCTCATCTCCTCCTCCACTGTCCTCCTCCAGGTGCCGAGTGGTCTGCCTCGCTTCCTCTTCCCCGGTGGTGCCCATCTCAGTGCAGTATGAGGGAGTCTGGTCTTGTCCATCCGAAGGATGTGTCCCAGCCACCTCCACCGTCGCTGCTTTACCTCGGCCACAGTGTTGTTTATGCTGGTGCGCCTTGACACTTCCCTGTTGGTGACACGCTGCTTCCAGTGAAGTTTCAGGATTCGGCGAAGACACCTTCCTTCGAAGCCTCTGAGCCTGCTCTCAATCTTCTTGTTGGTTCTCCATGTCTCTGAGGCATATAGAAGTACTGAGCGTACGTTGGACCTGTAGATCTTCAATTGGTTTTGGTTTGCGGGACAGTTGACTTCCAGATGTTTTTCAGCCCGCTGAATGCCCGGGCTGCGAATCCTATCCTGGTTGAGATCTCCTTCTCGATGTTGCTGTCGGCCGAGATATAGCTGCCGAGGTACTTGAAGTGTTCCACCTTCTCTAGAGCTGAGCCTCGCACACTGGTCTTCTCTGCGCTCTTCGTATTCACCTTCATGATCTTGGTCTTGTTGGGGTGAATCTTGAGTCCCACACTGCTGGCTATTGGATGTCTTTCTGGGCGTGCGACAGCAGTGCAATATCGTCGGCGAAGTCGCAGTCTTCAAGTCTGGCTGTCAGTCCCCATACAAGCCCTCTCGCCCTATCGCTGGTGGTCTTCCTCATCACCCAGTCAATGACGACAAGGAAAATTGTCGGCGAGATCACGCAGCCTTGCCTGACCCCGGTCTGCACGTGGAACCACTCGCTCTGCTGTCCATCATGTCGCACACAGCACTGGTTGTCTGCGTACATGTCCTGTAGGATGTTGATGACTTTAAGAGGAAATCCGTAGGCTTCCAAGATCTTCCACAGCGAAGGATGATGGATGCTGTCGAAAGCCTTTTGGAAATCGATATAGTTGATGTAGAGTGATGAATTCTATTCGAATCTTTCTACATTAGCGAGTCACAAAAACTAATGGGCCACCTGGCAATAAAGGAGAAGGGGCAGTTGTATTTCTGAACAGAGCTTTTTACACATACAAAGAAAAGATTGTCAAAACATATTTCTACAATATGTGATAAAAAAATTACATCATTATTACTGTATTTGTCTGAAATATGGGAATTCTAGAGATTTGATAGCATAGAAAAGGTCCATTCAGTGACATGTAAAAGGTTTCAGACGTCCCTTGTTGGACCCCAAACGAAATGGTATATGGAGACTTGGTCAGCTATCCTATTTTTATTACTTCCTTTGTTAAATGTATTAGATTTTAGATACAATAGCTGAATATGGAACAGAACAGAATTTTTAAAAAGCCTAGAGAATGCATGTCTCTTTAGATACAGAAGGAAAAATTGCATGGTGAGTAAGATAAGACAAAATTTATGTGAAACAGGATCCTCGTGCGTATAGCTTCGTCAATCGGTTGCTAGCGTTTGTGAATTTGTAAATATGTTTAAACAAAGACTCATCGATTTGTTTTTCAAGACTGGTCAGGCACTGTCAAATTTAGGAATGGACATGAATAGTACATGTCTTTTAAGACCTTGTTGAAAAACAAAAGAATATTTCATTTCTTGACACATACATTTCAGAGTAGCTATGTCATAGATTTGTTTCAGCACACCTTCTCTGTACAATGATATGTATAAATTTAGCCACCGTTAATCTGATCAAAACGGTGTGGT
>CM065736.1:31018994-31031494 GCA_033310375.1 Conus canariensis
GTGTGGTGTGTGGTTTGTGGTGTGGTATGGCGGGTGCGCACGCGTAGTGTATTTTCTGGCGCGCGCACCGCGCGGCGCGCCGCCGCGTGTGGGGTGTGGTGTGCGCGCATGTGTTTGTGGTTATGTGTGTGTGTGTCTTTGGTGCGTTGTTTTGTGCGTGGGGTGTGTGGTGTGTGTGTGTGTGTGTGTGTGTTGTGTGTGTGGTGCGTGCGTGTGTGTTTATGTGCGGTGTGTTGGATGTCCGCTCAAATACTTGTTTTTTTTAGCGTGTTTTTGATGGTACTTGGTGGATGCGCACTTGAGCCTAACTTTTCCGATTTACGGTTACAAGAAAAAAAAATTTGGTCAGGTTCCATGGGTGAATTCTAGGAGGTGTATCCCCGGGATTTTGCCATTGACAGGCCCACGATGGCAAGAAGAGAAGGCAAGGGGGGAACTGTACCACTTGGTTCTGCCCATCCCCCTGTGAACAAGTGAAAAACAATGCTGTTCAATGCTCTCTCTCTTCTCCTCTCTCTCTCCTTCTCTCCTCTCTCTCTCTCTTCTCTCTCTCTCGGGTGTGAGTGTCCAGGGGTTTGGGAACGTTCCTAAAATATGTTAAATTTTAAAAAGTATTTCATTGAGCGTGTGTGTTTTTGTGTGTGTGTGTGTGTGTGTGTGGTCTGGGGGCGCGCGCGCGCCGCGCGCCGCGCCCCCGCTATGGTGTGTTGGTGTGTGTGTGTGTTGTGGTGTGGTGTGGTGTGTGTGTTTCACGAAATATATTAAGAGTAAAATTCCTTATTTTTTTACTCGCGTGCATTGTGAATTGCCCCCCTTGGCGTAGGGCTAAGAAAGCTGATGAAAATAAAAATGTGCAGTGTCATTTGAGCTTTTCTTGTCTGTTTGTTGTCGTCTGCTCTCTCTCTTCTCTTCTCTTTCCCCTCCTCTTCTGTCTTGTCCTGTCTCTCTCTCTGTCTTTCCTCTCTGCCCTTGCCCTCTCCCTGTCTCTGCTCTCTCTCTCTCTCTCTCCTGTTATCTGTCTCTCTTCTCTCTCTGTCGTTGTCTGCTGTCGTCTCTCCTCCTCCTCTCTCTTTCTTTGTGTGTGTGTGTGTGTGTGGTGTGTGTGGGTTTTTCGTCTGTATCTCTCTGGTCTTCTTTTTCTCTCTCCCTACTCTATGTCTTGTCTCTTTCTCTTGTTTTGTTTCAATTTTTCTTTTCTCCTTCCGGGTTTTCTTTCCCCTAACCCCCATACAGAACATTTGCTGCCAATTGATGAATGTTCACGGGCTCTTTCAGTCGTGGTTGTGTGACAAGGTGGGTTTGATCCAAGGGTTCATTTGTCCATGTTGACAGTTTACCATTGGTTTGTGGTTTGTTTTTTTCCTCCGTCTTCCCATCCATCTTTCTATGACAGTTTTCTGGAGGGTTGTTTTATCAAGACCCAATGGTATTGCATTGCCACACTAAAGGAATATTTCCTTAGATTAAAAGTTTCAAATGTGCGGTTTTGTTTCTTTTGGTTGGGATTTGTTCATGGAATATGATGAGTTATCTGATGTGTTTTTGCATTCATTTACATGGTAAGGTTCTTCCAGACTCTTTTTGGGGGTTTTTAAGTCATATTCATTAGGGAAAATGGAATAAACCAGGACACACGGTGCCCAATTTTGTAATTATAGAGAAGTCTTGTCTAGACAGTGTGATGGTTTTTGAGTTTGTGTATTTTGGTTTGTATCCTCATTTATGAATATAATATATATATATATATTATAATATTTTATATTATATATATAATATATATATAATATATTTCATTTTCCCATTTTGAAAAAAAACCTTGATACCAGAGAGTTTATACTACCCAAAAAATTCAAGAAGGCATTTGGTAGGTGGGGAGGAGGCGTATGGGCCTTTAAGAAATCCAACATTGGGAAACGCTAGTCAACACCATCCAGCAGTTATTCTCCAAAGCAGCTGGTGCTATACGACAAAGTGTGCAATTGGAATCAATTCCAATAGTCAGGTTTTAGAGGATTGCCGCTTTCAGTCTTTCATACTTCCCTGGAAGCTTACAACATTGATGCATGGGATTATGTAAACACAGTAAAATGGAAGAAGAACCCCACATGCCCGTTCCCCTTTTCAGACGATATGTATACTTGGCAGATTGGAGCAAGAATTTGCCATGATGTTAAAAGACTGGATTAAACCAACAACATTTTTTATTTTACCTTTTTTTCCTTTTTTGTTACCTTCTGTTACCACTGTGCGGTCTAATACATTTCGTAAATCATATTCAAATGGTCAAATTGTGTCATGATATTTCGGAATAGCTGATGACATAATCATGATTTTGTTGATCTTGTGTGTGTTGTGTGTGTGTGTGTGTGGTGTTGTGTGTGTTTGTGTGTGTTGTGTGTTGTGTGTGTGGTGTGGTGTTTGTGTGTGTGTTAGATTGGTTCAAAATTTACACGAAATCGAGACAGGGCGATTCTGGGACTTTTTACCTCTTGTTTGATTGTTGAAAATCCAACAGACGTGATAAGAGAAGATAAAAAAAATTTCCAAAATGCAGAGCACAACTTATTGCAATTTACAGAAGATATACAGTTCAAGAACAGTGGTGACAGGAAGCCTTTTAAAAAAAATCAATTTATGTAATAATAAGTCAGGCTCAGTGTCTGGTCTATAAATGAATGCAGAACAAAACACATGCAGTCTGGCTAGGGAGCAAAAATGTTAGATATAGGCCAAATCTGAAATTAAGACGGAACACAAAACAGTTCAATTATTGTGTGTCTGGTTCAATCAGGATTTAAAAGAAAGTGAACGGATTAATTTTCTGAACATCGTTCTTATATAGAAATTCTGTTTAGCGTATGGCTGAGAAGAAATATCACTAGGCAGAATCGCAATATAGAAAATCCTTGATTTTATCCAGACTTGTTTATTTCTGGATGTTGCTGCCAAATCCACCAGACTGTTTGTCAGAAAATTACATAAATAGTGTTACCAGTTTGTTTGGAATGAATATACATGATACAAGAAACCTAAAGACAGCAATTAAAAATCCCTGGCATTCCTGTTTTATCAAATATCTGAAAAATACTGGGATCAGGAGACTAAAAAATTACAAATGGATAAAAATGCCGTCAGTTCTCCCCCTGTTTAAGTAATTTGGTGTATTATGGGTTTATTTTGTAAATACGAACCTCCCCCCCCCCCAATAACCTTTTTTGGATACAAAATCTGAAGACATATACGATTTCTACAATGAAATAGAACCAAAGACATCAAGTAAAATACTAGCTGAACCAATATTGTTCAACAAATAGTTGATGACAAGGTTATAATGAAGAGAAAGTTGGTCGAAAATAAGGTGTATTGAATAGCATAATTCCCTAGAAAGAATAGAGATTGTTTAACCTGTGCAGAATTCAACTAATTACCTTTTAATCAATTTAGAATTTTGTAAGGAAGGTTATACATAATTTTAAAAAAATGGTCCATTGCACACACCACTTGCTTTGAAAATGTGATATGTGTGCAATAGGGCACAAAACCTTATTATAATGTACTAACTTGCAATGATATTAAACGAAATGTTGTGAAATATGGAAAGAAAATCTTTCTCCCCAGAATTCTAGCCACTAATGTCATATTAAAACAGGCGAACATAATTGATCATGACTGTTTTGCAAAGAGAAGAGGGATAGTATAGACCATTTTCTGTGGAAAGTCAACACACAAGAAATTTATGGTCAGCCAGCAAAATCTACTAAACGAGAAATGTGAATAGTCTTTCATCTTGAACCCCCCCCCCCCCCCCCCCCCCCAAAAATAAAAAAACAAAAATTGATCTTATTTGGAGCAGATGCTTGAATAAAAAAAAAAGATATAGTGTTTATCTTCATTACATTATTTGCAAAAACAATGTACTTACAAACGTAAAACCAGAACGCTTTTCGACATTATTTGTCTTTTATTGATAATGTAAAACACATACAAAACAGACACAAAACTGAAAACGTTTCAGTGAACGTCTCAAACGTTAAAAGGTTGCTACTATTATCCTGCAATTTCCCGATAAAAGAACATTTTTTTCTGATGCAGATTTTATAATAAATGGACTTTTCCCTAACTTTAATGTGACTGTTACAAAACACCGCTTCAGAACAAATTCTTCCATAATTTTGACACGATTTACTTCTCCAATTTTTCATGTTTTAAACGCATCTTTCTGAAATGCATCAGGCCCGAAGTTTTCAATTAAGGCAATATTTAGATACCAAAGACACACAGGTTTTTTTTCCATTTATGGTCGTTTGATTGTATTTTACAAACCGAGTCAATTTCAATGCATTCAGGTATTTCTTATGTTGGGCACACCTATACCCCTAGAGTTAATACCCTTTACAGATGATTTCCTATTTATTCTATCTTCCCTTTTAGTCCATACAGATGTGCATACTAACTTTTGAATTTAATTACAAAAACTGTCTGGTGGATTTGGTAGCAGCATCCATAAAAGTATAGTTGTTGACAGCACAATTGACTCAAGAACTGCTGCTCTTCTAAGTGGTGTAATTTGTCTTTTTAACCATGTTCTGCACAGCGATTTATGTCATAGAACTTTTCCTCACAATTTACAACTGCACATTCTTTTAAATCGTCTGTGAATCATACCCCTAATACTTTGAAATGTTTTGGATTCCATTCCATTTATAAATGTGACAAAATTTTCACTGATGAATTCAGCACACTTCCCACCCACACTGCTTTCGTCTTTTCTGTATTTAACGTAAGCCCAGATACTCTTCCAAATTTTTCAATGGTACTAATTGAGTCTTCAAAAGCTTTTCTGTCTCCTTTCAGAGTAAGCTCAGTGTCGTCTGCATACAAGATTTCTTATTTTCAATGTTTCCAAATTTGATACTTTAATGTTTTGGTTTTCTTTTATCATCAGTGCTAAAACGTCTACACACATAGTAAATAAATATGGTGATAATGGATTACCTGTCTACAACCCCCTTCAAAAGGAATCAGCAAGTTAGTTTGCCATTAACAGAAAATGTTGATTTAATATAAGTCAGGGCCCGTTTTCGAAATCTAAACATAGTAGTGACCCAGATTTTATCTTTTTGATAATGCAGTCCATAATAACATAACTAAGACGAATGTTATCTCCCAAATAACGATTTGGTGTAAAACCACTTTGGTCACCTCTTATAACTGAATTCAAAACATATTTGGATCTGTTAGCAATGCAAGTAGATCCAATTTTATACAGTACATTTAAAACCAATATGGGTCTCCAGGTTTGTTTGTTTTTTTAATGATCTTTACTTTTGTCCCCTTTAGGTATATACTATGACCCCCTTATTTTGAGTTGCAGATAGTTCCATTTTGTCAAACCCATCATTAAGGGATCTTACGACATACGGGCCTAACTGTAACAAAAAAACAGTTAAAAAAACTCAGCAGTGAAACCGTTACTTCCAGCGCTTTTTGTTATTGTTCATGTCTTTCAATGCATACCCAGCATCTTCTAAAGTTATTCTCCCTTCAAGAGTATTTTTCCTCCACTGTTAATTTCAGCGACCAATCAACCAGAGTGGAAAGTTCACAATGCTCTACCAGTCTTTCTGTATTATAATCCTTCATAAAGGGAATTAACTTCCCTCACAATATCATTGTCATTCACGTTAACGTTATGCCATCCCTGGTGGTAGGATTCATTATATGCTTACTAACATAGTTCCGTTTTTCAAGACTGCAAAAATATTTTGTTATTTTCTCCCCTTCAGCTATCCACCTTGCCCTGTACATAACAAGTCACCTCCTATTCTCTTTTGTCTTAGATTGATCAGTTCTTGTTGGCTATTTTCTAGTTATCTTTTCTTTTCATAGCTGAGTAAATCTTCTCTTTCCAGTTGTTCTATATTCTTTTAAAGCTTTTTTTTTCAAACCATCCCGTTTCTTCATTGTTGCATAGGAAATAATTTTCCCTCTGATTTTCATCAGCAGTTTATCCAGACACAGCTGATCTAAGATAAGACACTGCAGATCAAATTTTGGCACCTTTTCTGAGGCATCACGACGATAAGGCAGGGCTGCATATTCCTCAGTTACCTCCTTGATCACGTTGTTTACTTCTGGATATTTTATGTCCTGTATTAGAGAATTAGTGAACTTCCACAGTAGGTTCCTCTTCTTTTTTTTTTACCACATTGCAAAGTTCATGATATCAAAGAGTGATCGGTTCAGTAGCCTGCTGTTATATCTACGTCAGTAACATAACTACATGATATATCCGGAATGAGAAAATAATCCAACCTACTCTGCTAAAAGAGCTTGTTTCTCCTCCATGCAGCTCTTTTTCAAATCCCCCCCCCCCCCCCCCCCCCCCCCCCCACACACACACTGATACGCATAGATAGATAGATAAATAGACAGACAGACAGACAGAACACACAACACGCGCGCGCGTGAACACACGCACCACACTGACACGCACAGCGCACGCGCGCGCGCGAACACACCACACACACACACCACACCACACACACACACACACACACACACACACACACACAACCCATACAGAGACGCACAGACAACACACACACACACACACACAACACACACACAACACACCACACACACATACACACACGCATACACAACACACACACACACACACACACACACACACACACACACACACACAACACACATACCCATACAGAGACGCACAGACAAACACACACACACACACACACACACACACACACACACACACACACACACACACACACACTCAGAGGCGAGTGCGCGCGTGCGTGATACATAAACACTCTGAAGCACAGATAGATGACAGGTTGAACTGCCTGCTGGCACGAAGGCGCCCCAGTTTGAGATGATACTCCTTACAGACCTCTGTTCATCCAATGGATCGCCTAACTCATTCATGTAAGCCAGTAAGGAGCAGAGGGCAGTGGAACTAGATATGCGTAAGAAAATACTAGAAAAAACAATAAAGAATGTAAAATCAAACTCTGAATACAATCTCTGGAAGAACACAAATGAAGTTATTCAATGGTTAAAAAAAACTCAATAAACAAAGCAACACAGTATTCATCACATTCGATATAGTGGATTTCTACCCATCCATAGATGAGGAACTACTCACCAAAGCTCTGAGATTTGCTAGTAACCATACAGACATAACAGGGTCAGAAATGGAAATCATATTCCACACCAAGAAAACGTTACTGTACAGCAAAAACGAAACCTGGATCAAGAAAACGAACAAAAACTCCACATTTGATGTAACCATGGGATCATATGACGGTGCAGAAACATGCGAACTGTTCGGACTATTCATGCTATCCAACATCAAGAAACAACTTGGAAAACAAGTTGGATTATATAGAGACGACGGCCTTGCTGCACTAACCAACAACCCAAGAACCATTGAAAACAAGAAAAAAGAACTATGTAAAATCTTCCAAAGCCACAACTTAAAAATCACCATTGAAGCAAACAAAAAGGTAGTGAACTACTTAGACATAACACTTGACCTCAACAACCACATATATAAACCATACAAGAAGCCCAATGACACACCCATCTATGTAAACACCAAAAGCAACCACCCACCATCTGTATTAAAAGCCATACCCAATGGCATAAACAAGCGACTATCAAACCTGTCATGCAATGAAAGGGTATCCAACAATGCAGCAGTAGAATACCAAGAAGCACTGCAAAAAAGTGGGTACAACTACAAACTACAATACAACCCAGACAACAACACAAATAGAAATAAGAAAAACAGGAAAAGAAAAATCATATGGTACAACCCACCATACGAAGGGAAACTCAAAACAAACATAGGGAAAGAATTCTTAAAAATTTTAACAACTTCGTTCCCAAAAGAGCACAAACTATATAAAATATTCAACAAAAACACCGTCAAACTATCGTATTCATGTATGCCCAACCTCAAAAATGTAACTGACGCATCTAACAAAATGAAAACCAACACAGCAAAGAAGGGTGAAGAAAGGAAATCCTGCAATTGCACCAAAAAAGAGCAGTGCCCCTAAGCAACAAATGCCTTTACAACAACATTGTATACCAAGCCACTGTGACATCAGAAAATGAAAAAGAAACATACATAGGGATCACTGAAAACCACTTCAAAACCAGATATACAAACCACAAACAGTCATTTAATAAAGAAAAATACAAAAACCAAACAGAACTGAGTAAATATATCTGGAAACTTAAAGACGCAAAAACAAACTACAATATATCCTGGAAAATCATAAAAAGAGCATCATCATACAGCAATATTTCAAAAAGGTGCAACCTATGTTTAACTGAAAAATGGTTAATACTATGCAAACCACACTTAGCAACTCTAAACACCAAAACAGAAATAGTAAACAACTGCAGGCATAAATGGAAATCGTTGTTAGTGAATACACCCAAAACAAAAACCTGAAAACCCCAGAAAACACGTGCAGCCAACCCGCACGTGCAAACAACCGCAAACGGGAACCCACACGCTATATAACACCGGCGGTGGGCAAACCAAAATCATCCTGACGACAGCGCAAAGCTAGAAACAATTTTGTAGATGATTGCCTTTTAAAAAACCTTATTTTAACAAATGTTGCTCCCCAAGCGGTTGAGCACTCTCAAAATCATTTTAGGAATGTTAATCACATTGATATATATATATATATATATATATATATATATATATATGGATATGTATATATGAATATATATGTATACAGTCATGTATATATATACCTATCTAGCTAGCTAGATAGCTAGCTAGCTAGCTATTGACAGACAGGTAGTGTGTGTGTGTGTGTGTGTGTGTGTGTGTGTGTGCGTGCGTGCATGCGTGTGTGTGTGTGTGTGTGTGTGTGTGTGTGTGTGTGTGTGCATGCGCGCGCGCGCGCGCGCGCGTGCTTGTGTGTGTGTGTGTGTGTGTGTGTGTGTGTGTGTGTGTGTGTGTGTTCGAGCACGCGCGAGCGCACTTGTACACTGAAGATACAGGAAAACAAGACGATTTTACCACCTTTATTATGCCTAAAGTTTACAGTTCGTATATATATATATATATACATTTGTTACCAACATTGTATTATCTCTGTTTTTCTTTTTGATCATCATCTACTTCACGAATGTCTTGGTTTGTATAGTTTGATCTTTGATCTCCTTTTCCTTTTGTGAAAAAAAGTTTTTAATTGGCAGGAGGGAAAACAAAATGAAATCAAGAACTCACAAAAAGTACACACACACAACCATTGAAATGATGTGAATGCAACTTTAATGCTTGCAATAACCTAAAAAGACTGCATAATGATGTCAGGACAGCACAATAATGTTCAAAATAGAATGCAACGTAGAATGTGGCAAAGTCTAAAGCATGTATACCTATTTCAGCTGGTTTCTCCTTTGCTTTTCATTTCTGTTCTCTTCTCTTTTTTTCCAATCTCAGATCTATAACCAATGAAAATATAAAAAGGGTTGCACAAGCAGAGAGAGAGAGAGAGAGAGAGAGAGAGAGAGAGAGAGAGAGAGAAGAAAAAAGCGCAGACACAAAAACATTGGCAAATATCAGTATTATGACCGGTAACGTCAACGCCATATAACTTTGTAACACAATTTTTATTTTACGCTTATAGATGTACCGTTCAATAAGCAATAATGTGACATAGTGTGTTTTCATACACATTTTTATCCTTAAAATCACCAGGTTCTACGAGATGTTGGTACTTAAGATGTTTTTTGATTAACATTAAACAAGTGTCTAAAATTTTTACAGAAATCTGTCACAAATTTGCGTCCCACAAAAAGTTATATATTCTTACCCATTGCATATTGTGATGAGTAATGTGTACGCTAGACTATACATTTGGTATGTTTTTGCAATGACAATTATTAACTTTCAGATGTATTCCTCAGTTCTTTATTGTTTTTTTACAGAGGATATCGAGCCACCGAACGCAGCAAAACCTATGCAAATATCGTCGTCAACATATTATTTATATCTGGCAAAATCTGTATTTAATTTGACGAAGTAGCTTTATGTAACATTTTCCATTTTCTGTTAGTTTATCGATCACATTACATTATTTCATAGCATACTTTGATGTTCTCGTTGTAGAAATCTGACTGATTCAGAAAACAATCAGCTGAACTGGTGGGTGTGACACAATGACAAGATTTTCATACCATAGAAAAAAAAAGTTGTCTCCAAAAAGAGTCAATGTTCTTACCTCTTAAAAGTATAGCTTGACCACAACACGCTAAACCGTCGACAAATGGGTGCAGCTCCTTTGCAATGCTTTTCCGTGTGTGATGTGTAGTAATTTCCTTATCCATGACTTTTGAAGCATGACTTTTTCTTTCTAGTTTCTTTTTTATTTTACCCCAGTTGGAATCCAGTAACATTTTGCTGTGCGTATAGTCACGAAAGACCGACTTGTACAATGTTTCAGTGCGCCTTACCACCACCAGCACCCTAAACCACCACCACCACCACCACCACCCATGACAGTGTATTGCTAATGCACATGTTCGCGTCTGTGTGTAAGAATGTGTTATTCTGTAGTAAAATTGAATTGTATATGTTTGATCATTTAGGGTTTTTTCTGTCGTTTGTATTGTGTGTGTGTGTGTGTGTGTGTGTGTGTGTGTGTGTGTGTGTGTGTGTGTGTGTTGTGGGGGGGGGGGAGGGGGGGGCGTATACAAGCGTGCGTGCGTGTGTGTGTGTGCCAATGTGCGTACATGTGTGTGTGTGTGTGTGTGTGTGTGTGTGTGTGTGTGTGTGTGTGTGTGTGTGTGTGTCTGTCTGTCTGTCTGTCTGTCTGTCTGCACGCGCAAACCAGCCGCCGTGGCGAAGTGGTTAGCGTCGCGGACTCCCGGCTGGGAGGTCGTGGGTTCGAATCCCATCAGAGTCATGTGGGTTTTTCTTCCCCGACCGGCTCCTACCCAGAGTTGAGTTTGCTGCGGATTCAGTTGGGAAGACTGGGACCACACAGTCGAATTTCATCCACTTAATGGATGCGTTTCTGAGAGTGTTGCTCAAATTTGCTGACCAATACTGCAGGTGCCTGTATCTCTCGGGCCTGGTTGACGCCGGGATATATTATGAAAGGAAGCGTAGAGTACAGCCCTGTCATGTAGTCTCAGACCGAAATGGAAATCCGTAGCATCATCTTAATCATCCTCATTCTCATCGATCAGCATTAAAAAAAAATGTCTCAAATTCTGTGGCCCTTCATGCCCTGCTCTCATGGTGACCTCAGTTTCGATGTCCTCTCCACGTCTATGGCCTTGGTTTGGTTCCGTCGGGGTCACTGGTGTCGGCGAGTCCATGGGGGCTGTCGTTGGACGGACGTGGTGGCGCCCTCCGGTGGGAGAGCTTACTCACGCCGGCTCCGCGACTAAGCTATTATTGTCGTCAGTAGGGGGCTTAGTAGGTGGTGTCCTGCGTATGTTAGATCAGAACAGACGCCACTGAACACCACCGAAGTGACTCGGCAGCAGTGCAGTGCCTCTTCCGGTGGGTTGCGTCTTGACGACTTGACATTGACTGCTCCCTGTGGATTGCCGGTGCCGGGGCTGCTGCGGGGCCGACCGGGCTGTGGCTGTGGACGGGGTGTCGGAATAAGCGGCGTGGCTGCACTGTCTCTGAGGTAGCGCAGAGGTTGGGACAGCAAAAAAAATAAAAATTAAAAAAAAAAAATGTGTTATTCTGTAGTAAAATTGAATTGTATATGTTTGATCATTTAGGTTTTTTTTCTGTCGTTTGTATTGTGTGTGTGTGTGTGTGTGTGTGTGTGTGTGTGTGTGTGTGTGTGTGTGTGTGTGTGTGTGTGTGTGTATGTTGTGGGGGGGGGGGGGGGGGGGGGGGGCGTATACAAGCATGCGTGCGTGTGTGTGTGTGTGTGCCAATGTGCGTACATGTGTGTGTGTGTGTGTGTGTGTGTGTGTGTGTGTGTGTGTGTGTGTGTGTGTGTGTGTGTCTGTCTGTCTGTCTGTCTGTCTGTCTGTCTGTCTGTTTGCACGCGCGCGCAAGCTTGTGTGTATGTGTGTGAGTGTGTGCCCGCATGCGCGAGTATGTGTGTGTGTGTATGTATGTCAGCGTGTATAGGTTGTTTTGATGTGTTTTATGTATGTGCTTTAAGCGCGTAACACGCACAATCGTGCGCGCGCTGTGTCTTTGTGTGTCTGTGTGTGTATTATATTTGAGTGTCACGAGGGAGCCGATTTGTATGTAGAGTGGTTCGATGCTTGTTACTACCACCATCGGCCAAAACCATCACCACCATCACCCATGCTTGTGTATTGCTAACGCACAGGTTTGCATGTGCACAGACCTAGATCTCTGTGTTAGATTGTGTGATTGTGTAATAAAATTAAGCTGAATAAGTTTAATAATTCAAGTTTATTTTGAGAGAGAGAGAGAGAGAGAGAGAGAGAGAGAGAGA
>CM065736.1:31033994-31038994 GCA_033310375.1 Conus canariensis
CGTTGTGCCTTGATTTGTCCTCGTATTTAAGTAATCTGGAGTATTATGGGCCCAATTTTGTGAAGACAAAGAAAAACAATAACCCTTTTTTCTGGTACATACTCTGAAGGTGTGTAAACTTTCTGCAATGAACTAGAACCAAAGACATCGAGTTAAATACTGGCAGAACCGATACTGTTCATTGCAAAATGGTTAACTGATGATAAGGTTATAAAGAAAAGAAAACTGAACGACAATGGCGTGTACGGAATAGAATAACTCCTTTGAAAGAATGGAGATTGTTTAATTTGTGCAGAATTCAGCCAGTTACCTTTTCAGCATAATCATTTAAAACTTTATAAGTAAGATTTCGAAAGAGAGGGGGTTAGTTACCGCACGCACGCACGCACACACACACACACACACACACACACACACACACACACACACACACACACACACACACACACACACACCTATCTCTCTATCTATCAATCTATCTACCTATATTTATTTATTTATTAAATAGCTGCAGATTAAAATAGTACACTGAGACATATCTAGTAATGTCGTGTTAGAACAAATGAACATTGTTGATGATGACTGTTGTTTGTTTTGTAAAGAGCGGAGGGTTAGTAATGACCGTTTTCTGCGGAAATGTCAACATACAAGAAACTTTGGGTGAGACATTCATGATCTACTAAACGAAAATTCTGAGTTGTCTTTCAACAGAATTTCTTTGAAAAACTGATTTTATTTGGAACAACTGCTGGCATTAAAACACAAAAAGTGTTCATCTTCATTGTATTTTATGCAAAAACGTATACTTACAAATGTAACATCAGACACTTTTCCACATTTGATTTTTTTTATCAATGATATTAAATATAGATGCCAAGGTGAACAAAATACAATGCAAAAGACAACAGTTGATATTCACAGGACTTTTTTTTTGGACTAATAGTGGTCATAATCTATGACGATTTTCCTTTTTTGATACCAGTGGCTGAGAGAGGAACTTAATACATCTATTTGCAAGAAGAATGCGTATGAGTTTTATATCACAACAATATATTTTCCTTCAAGTTAGCTTTCACCAGATGTGTGTGCGCTGTCTAAACCTGAGAGAGAGAGAGAGAGAGAGAGAGAGAGAGAGAGAGAGAGAGAGAGAGAGAGAGAGAGAGAGAGAGAGGTTAACACCTTTCCTTAATGTGTTATGATTATAGCGGAAAATAACAATTGCTGTTCTTCTTTCTTCTTCCTCCATGTCTTTATAATTTCTATGGAATACAGTGTGCAATATTAGATGGTTGAAAATAAAAGAGAGGCGTTGTTTTTTTTTCTCTTTTCTTTATTTTTTTTCCTTCTTTCATTTCTTCATTTGTTTTCCTTGACCGTGTGTAACACACACGTGAGACCAT
The DNA here is from genome assembly GCA_033310375.1 of Conus canariensis. Classification (NCBI taxonomy): domain Eukaryota; kingdom Metazoa; phylum Mollusca; class Gastropoda; order Neogastropoda; family Conidae; genus Conus; species Conus canariensis. The sequence continues at coordinate 31,035,395 of CM065736.1, forward strand.
GTCATGTCAGAAAACAATAGTTTACGAATAATACATATTGCCTTCAAAGTGAATTGTTATATTGAACGTTTCCTTGTTTTTATTGTGAAGTACTGATTAACATGCATTTACAGTAACAGAAAATTCTGAAGCGAAGAGAAATAATATTGAGCAGTATACTTACACTGTTATGAGGAGAACGTTCAGCACAACACTGTCAACTAGGATGTGTCTAAAGAACCGAAGAGTGATACACAATGCGGGGTTTACGAGGCCAATGGGGTCTGCAAAGACCAGACAGGGCTAGTTTATGGTCCATTTGAACTGCTTATGAAATCTATGGTAAAACACATTCGAGTCAAATTGACACATCAGACTTCTGTAGTATTTCACACTACAGAGAGTAGATGAGATAGTGGTGATAGCAAGGTGTGCATCCGCACGTATATGATGTGTGGGGGGGGGGGGTGGGGGGGAGGAGGAAGAAGATAATTTTTTTAGAGACTAAAGGGGTCTCATCCTTCCTTATCTCCTGGGGACGTATTTCTCAGGCAGACAGTAGATGAGTTAGTGTTGACGGCAATGTATGCACAAGCATTGGCGCGTGTGTGTGTAGGGGAGAGGTGTGGGGAGAGGGTGAGGATTATTTTGGAGAATGAAAGAATTTCCTTCCTTGCTCGATTCCCAAGGGGCTCTTTGTGTTGTGCTTTTCCATTTTAATTTGAAATGACGACAAGCGTGTGTGGGTGCATGCGTCTGTGCGTGTGTGTTCACGTGCGTGTGTCCCGGTGTGAGTGTACGCGTTCGCTGAGTTTCAGTTTCAGTTTCATCAAGGAGGCGTCACTGCGTGCGGACTAGTCCATATACGCTACACATCCGCTAAGTTTTGAGACCACACTACGCATGATTTGAAGCTGATGGATATATGAATTAACAACAAAGATGAGACAATTGAAGAAGAGGGTCTCGTGGCTACGACTCAGCGGATGTGGTCGTTATAGGATTAAGTTTTGTAGTGATATTTGAAGAATAGTGAATGTCACATTGGTAGGATTAGATTTGTTAGTTATTGTAGAATGTATTGTAGTTGGGTGTAAGGGTGTATTATTGTATATGAGAAGGGTGAATGTAGTATGACTTGTGTAAAGCGCTTAGAGAAATTGTTTGATTAAGCGCTAATAAGAAATCATTTATTATTATTATTATGTCTGACGTACACATTAGCCCAACGCGCTGGTCAGACCTTGAGTGCCTACCTACCATTGTTTTTTATGTACACGTGTGTATGATGTGTGGGCATGGGCCATGTGTGTGCGTGGGCGCATGTGTGTGTGTGTGTGTGTGTGTGTGTGTGTGTGTATGGTGTGTGTGTGTGTGTCGGCGCGCGCGCGTGCGTGTGTGTGTGTGTGTGTGTGTGTGTGTGTGTGTGTGTGTGTGTGTGTGTGTGCTGTTGTGGTAAGAGCGAGCGAATGTACGCACACACGTTCGTATGTGCGTGTGTGTGTGTGAGTGCGGATGCGCACGCGCACGCGCGCGCGTGTGTGTGTATGGTGTGTGTGTGTGTGTGTGTGTGTGTGTGTGTGTGCATGAATGTTCAGAAGATGACTCAGGAACAAGAACAAGACCATCAATTACAGCATATAAGTGTGCGCGCATTCTCGCGCGCACACATACATACACATAACAATAAGAACAACTCCTCCCCCTCAAACGCATCCCACGCACACACACACAACACACACACACACACACACACACACACCGCGCGCGCACGCCACACACAAAACACACACGCGCCTACATACACACACACACACACACACGCACACACCACACACACACACACACACACACACACACACACACACACACACACACACACACACTCACAGACACTCTCTCACACAGAGACTCGTACACCAACGCTTCCACACACATGTCTGTGGACTCTCTAAATTAACACGCTTGCATTACCCCACTGATGAGAACACACACACACACACACACACACACCACACACCCTCCTCTCTCTCTCTCTCTCTCCACACCACACACACACACTCACACACAACACACCACACACACACACACACACACACACACACACACACACACACAACACACACACCACACACACACACTCACACACCAACGCTTGCACACTCATGATGTCCATGGACACTCTAATGAACATGCTGGCATCACCCCACTGATGAACACACACCAGCGCACTCACGTCTACAGTATACGCTGGGGACCCTGAGAGATTCAAAGTCTTATCTCAGTTGACATGTGTTTCATCTTTTGTGTCTGTTATTGGAAAGGCCTGTATGAGTTTGTCCCAATCACTAGAGTCTTCGCAATGTTGGCCTTAAAATTATTCCAGTGTTTGTTTGGTTGGTGATGTTTCTTGCTCTTCCCTTAAGTCTGGATGTGCGGCCACCTCCTCTCTTGATGTTCAGATCTGAAAGATGGTCTATGGTATAGTGGCTTTGCTCAGTGATTCTTTGCTTAAGTGATTCTTCAGATTTCTTATCACATAAGATCTTGTTGCTCGAATGATGACATTTGCAGACGACGGCCTGATCTATGAAACATCAAAGAATGCTGAAGAAAGAACGAAAGCAGTTCAGCAATAGTTGAACAACATTGCTCAGTGGTGTCAAGAAACTGGATCGTCCATCAACCCAACAAAAGCCCAGACATTAGCTGCACTCTCAACAACAAGACATCAGGACAAGTACCCTCACCAGTTTCCTTCAATGGAATACCAATTGAATCAACTAACAACCTACACTATTTGGGTGTAGGCTTTGACAGAATGCTAACCTTTAGAAAGCACGTTGAGAATATTGTTCTTAAATCCAAAAAAGGCTTATCTGCCATGAAAGCAATGGCAGTTAAATGAACTAGAACAGCGCCATCCTCTACCGACTGTATCACGCATTTGTACTCAGTGTGATAGATTATTGATTAGGGCTTACAACACTGTCCAACAGCAACATTCTCAAATTAGAAAGAATTCAAAATGAAGCAATGAATTGATCCTGGGGACCATGAAGGACACACCAGTTCAAACTATGCGATACCTGCTCCACCTTCCTTCAATGCAGACAAGTCACAAGCTGGGACACGTGGAGGCATATTTCAGAGCCCTTGAAAATCCCCCAAACCCACTTCATGCGGCGGTCAAGGAAACAAAAGGCACTCGGCTAGGACGTGGAAAATCATGGATGGGACAGTCAGAAGACAGTATACAGCTTGTGTGCCAGTTAGCAGAAGTCAAAGAAACCAAGGAATGGGAGAAATATCCAGACCACTTGAAGCACTTCTACCAAATTGCCATCGCTCCAGAACTTGGAAGACATTGTCGAGAATGGCCAGAAGGCAAATCCAATGCAGAAATTCAGATGCTGGTAGAAGACCTTTGCACAAAAGATGATATTGTAATATACACTGACGGTTCTGTCACCAAAGGTAAGTCAGGCTGGGGATACACAGTGACGCAAAATGGCCGAACTATCAGGAAGACAATGGTGCGCACAGTTTAATAACTTCAAGTCTAACAATGGAGGTGGAAGCAGTGACACAAGCACTCCACTGGCTTACATACATAAGCCA
>CM065736.1:31052195-31092195 GCA_033310375.1 Conus canariensis
AACTCAACGGAAGCATGTTTGGGAAAGATTTGGAACCTGGTTGCTTGCTCGTGACAGGACCTCACCAGCAGGTCGTAGGCTCGGGGGCCGTGACCGTCATGACTGTCTGCAGTGGGCCCCTGTATGCCGACAGGACCTCACCAGCAGGTCGTGGGCTCGGGGGCCCTGACCGTCATGACTGTCTACAGTGGGCCCCAGTACACTGACAATTGTGACACCTATCAACGCCTGCATGTATTGTACCCAGTGGCAATTATGTGCTGAGTATATTCTGGGGGTTAATGCAAAGTGCTTCGTCTTAAGGTATAAGTGCTGAGTGTCATGATATATCTCAGGGACATAAAATGAAAACCGGTAAATTTCAAGAATTTCAGAGTATTTCCCTAAATAGCAACAATGTTTGATCAGTGCATACCTTTTCAGTTCCACGTGCTCACACCGTATGAAGAATGAGACAGTGTGTATTCTATGCCTTCATAAAGCAAGGCGTGAATGTGTGTGTGTGTGTGTGTGTGTGTGTGTGTGTGTGTGTGTGTGTGTGTGTGTGTGTGTGTGTGTTCGTTCGTTCTTTAATTTAACGTCTATCCACCTAACAGTGATCTTAGACAGTATGTAAATGTTATGTGTGTGTGCATGTGGTGTTTTTGGGTGTATGCATGCGAACGGTTGGTGTTGATTTTGGGCGTACGTAGGTATGTATAATGCAATTAGGCCTAGATAAAATAAATAATAATTTTTTTTTAAAAAACACACACAACCCCCCCCCCCCCCCCCAAAAAAAAAAAAAAAAAAAAAAAAAAAACTCCACATAACTGAATCCAAAACTTTGAAAGAAAGACTAAATAAGCAACTAACACCAGGATGGGGAAAATAACATAGACGTTAAAGTAAATGTCCAACTTGGCTCTTAATCAGTCCTTGAACAACTTCAAAAATGTTTGATTCGTTGGAGATGACGTCTTCAAAGGCTGACATCGACGGTTCAGTGTTCAACAACCAAGCAGGTAAGTAGGGCTTCATTCTATCGCACAAAAAAGTAGATGGAACGGAGTGATTTGCTGGCCACAAATACAAGTCACATGTTTACAGAGTTTGGTTTTAAAGTTTTCAAGCCTCAGTCTAAAAATCAAACTTTTTAAAATCCACTCTTGGTAGAGATTCTTGATACCTGTTTTATTGTCTGATATCTTGTTAAATAATATCCCCTTTTTGTTTCTGGTGCCTTTTCGCTTATTTGAAATAGAGTTCCAGGATACGTCTTTTAAAAGACTATAACTCTCATGTAAGGATAAAGGAATGCATATCTTTGTTAAATCAGTCTCAGTGATAGCAGCCTTTTTGGCTAATTGGTCTACCCTTTCATTCGCAGATAATCCACAGTGTGATGGAACCCAACAAAAATCGACATAGGAACCACGTAAATGCAAAACATGAATTAAGTGGTAGACTTCTGATGTGAGTTCTGCTCTCACACTTGTATTCGAAAATTTTAGAGCTTGTAGGACTGATTTTGAATCAATGCAAAGTAGTATTTGAAATGCAGGAAATTGAAAATCAAGAAGAAAGTTTAATGCCATAATAATGGCAACAAGTTCCGCAGTAAATATGGAAATATTCTTACCAAGGTGGTAGCCTTTCTCTATTTTTAAGGATGGAATTATGAATGCTGAACCAGACAAATGATTGTATAGTACAGAACCATCTGTATAAATTTTAAGGTGATTTATATAAGTTTCATTTATATGTGATTTAACATACGTTGGCAGCAAGGGTCCATCACTTTTTTTAAAACTTGTATAGTCTATGTCATAATTTGCACTACCAAGTTCCCATTCCGGGATAGTGCTAAAAGACACCCGAGGAGCTACGTTTTGAGGGGTAGTGCCTGCTTTTGTAAATAAGTCAGATGTGTATGAGGCTATCGATTTTTAGAGAATCGATTTTTTTGTGCCCGTTTAGGAAAATTTATTTCTGATTTTAATTCAGTTTCACTGGTATTAAGATTTTGTAGTGTATGACTTCTTAAAATATATTTTGCACATGCAAGTTTCATATTTTCTTCAAAAAGCAATATTCCGATCTCCATATAAGTTCTTAAAGTTGATGTATGAATCGGGACACCAAGAGATATCTTGTAAGCTTTACTGTCGATACTCTGCAACTTTTTAATTAAACATTTTGGGGCTGAGAAAAATGTCTCCTGGGCATAGGATAATTTTGATCGTACAAGCGCAGTAGCTAAATGTGTTAATACTTTACTGTCTTTACCCCATGATTGTTGACTCACCATTTTCAAAAAATTTAAAGTTTTCTTAGCTTTTGTTAGAATAGTTTGTATGTGATAATTCCAGCTCAATTTAGAAGTTAAATTTACTCCTAAAAATTTACGACTTTTTATATTCAAGGCATAATCCATCTATTTGAAATGAAGGCAGAGGATTAGGATCATAACCAGTATTGAACAGAACCATATGCGATTTTTCAGCTGAAAGGGCCAATCCATTTTCAGTCATGTACCTACTAATTTTATCTAGTTCATTTTGGTATATCTTTTTAATATAGTTGATTGATCTAACTGGTGTGTGACGTTTTAAAGTAACTTTCATCCATATACAGATATCATCCGCATATTGTTCTAGTTCAACATTTTTTGATAATGATTAAGGAAGATCATGGATCAAAATATTAAACAGGATAGGAGCTATCACAGCTCCTTGCGGGATTCCCATCTGGATATGTCTTTCATTAGAATATACATTTCCTACCTTCGTCTGTATTGTTCTACCACTTAAAAAGGTTTTTAAGTAATTGTACATAAACCCCGAGAGACCTATTAACTTCAATTTGTTCAGAAGTTTTGAATGCAAGACTTGGTCATATGCCTTTCTAATGTCACAAAAAGTGGCAAGTACATTTTTCCTACGTGCGAACTGATATTTAACCTGTGTTGTAATTTTTACAAGATGGTCAACTGTAGATCTACCCTTTCTGAAGCCAGCCTGTTGTATTGGTATTATACCATTTTTTCGAATTTTCACAATGATGTTCAAGTCTTTTTAGAATAATCCTTTCCATACGTTTTCCCACATATGAAGTGAGAGCAATTGGCCTGTAGTTGTTTTTGTCTGATTTTGACTTGCCCTCTTTAAGGATAGGGGTTACAATTGATTTTTTCCACAAAGATGGTTGAAGCCCTTCAGACCAACATTTCTGAAAAAATAAGTTCAGAAACATTGTGAAATTAACTGGCAAATGCTTTATCATTTCATTGGAAATCGCATCTGGTCCCACTGATTTCCTTTTCAAACCAATAGAGAAAATTGCATCCTTTACTTCTTGAAATGTAAGGGGGGCATTTGTGTAGTGACTGTTAATGGGACTTTTTTCATGCGTTTCCTTATCCTCCATTTTCTCTCTGTATATCTTTTGTTTTTCTGTCAGGCCCTCTCTGTTGCTATTTTTTTCAAAAATATTTGCAAATGCTTTAGCCTTTTCAAATTTTGAAGGAAACTCATTATTTTCTAATGTTATGGGATATTCAGGAAGACGGATTCCATTTTTTATGTCTTTCAATTTTTTCCATGTTTTCTGAAGATCTTTGTGGTCATGTACTTCACTTTCACAGAAATTTGACCAATATTGCTCCTTGACTTTTTCGATTACTCTGTTACTATGATTTTTTGCTCTGTTCTTTTCAGCAATTTTGTCAGGATCTTTCTTATCTTTTAAATATATTTTATAGGCCTGCATCTTTTTTCTCTTGCTTCTTCACAAGTAGCATTCCACCATACATTGCCTGCATATTTGTTTGATGCATCAGAATTGCACCTTGGTATTGAGAGATCAGCTGCATGTAAAACAATATCAAAATTCGCGTAGCTTCCGTCAATGTTATCAGACAATATCTCTTCACAATTGTAAGTAAAGAGTATGTTTTCAAATTTATCCCAAACAGCTTTATTATAATTATATTTTGGGATCTTATCTTTAGCGCAGTTTTGAACGGATTGTTTACCCTTAACGGTAATAATTATTGGCAAATGATCACTACCAAGAGGATCTTTGAAGGTAGACCACTCACAGCTTGGAGCTATGGCAGGAGATATAAGTGTTAAATCAATTGCTGTTGCTCGATGGTGTGAAATATCAGGTATTCTTGTTACACTGCCATCATTTAACAGACTCATTGAAGAGTCTGCTATATTTCTAACAAAACGATTGTGTGTTACTATTTCGCATTCATTATCCCAAAACGGGGCATGTGAGTTAAAATCACCTGCTATTAACCATTTTTCATGCTGGTCCGGTATAGCACGAAGCCATTCTGTGTTTTCATTGCCAGGACCTTTTGGCAAATAAATGGAAACAACGTTTAATGTAAGTAATTCGTTGAGTTTCAGTTTTGCTGCACATGCATTAATGGTTTTAACATTCTTTGAAATGGGTGGCTCTATTTCAAAATATTCAACCTTTTCTTGAATATATAGTGCAGTAGTAACCCTCCTTGTTTCGTTGTTAGTTTGGAATATTGGAGGGTAATAGAAGTTTTGTAATTTTGGAATTTTTTGTTCAGTTGCATTTAAAGACTGTAATATTAACACTTGATACGTATGATCTGAGAGATGTTGAATCAGTTCGTGAATATTTGTTGATATTGATCTGCAGTTCCATTGCAATATTTTCAAATTCGAATGTTTCGTCATGCTCTCTGAAGAATGAAAAATGTATTGTCCAAAATAGAAAAAAAGCAACTTTTTATATTTAAAATAGCAAATAACAAAGATAACAAACGGTGTCAATTAGCCAACTAATATAATGGTATTCGCAGTGTGTGTGTGTGTGTATGTGTGTGTGTTGTGTGTGTGTGTGTGTGTGTGTGTGTGTGTGTGTGTGGCTGCGCGCGCGCGCCGGCGCGCACGTGTCTGAGGTGTGCATGCCAGTGTTGTCGCAATGCAGAGTATGGCTTCGTGACTAGGTACTTTTGTAGGCCTTTGTCTGTCTGTTGTCTTGTGTGTGTATTTCTGCGGTCTAACTGCCTTCTGTCTCTCTGTCTGTCTGTCTTTCCTGCTCTTACCTCTGCCTCCTTTCTCCTCCTCTCTCCGATCTCCCTCTCTCTCTCTTCTTTCCCCCTCTCTCCTCCTTCCCACTCATTCCCTCAACTCTCTCCCCTTTCATTTCCCCCCTCCTCAGTGTCTCCCTTCTCACTCATACTATTTCTCTCCCTTCATCCCCCCTCTCTTCTCCTTCCACCCCTTTCTCTCCTCTCCTCTCCTCTCTCTCTTTCCTCTTCTTTGTCGCGATCACACACACACACACACACACACACACACACACACACACACACAATATGAATGCATACTCTTGTGAAGGTGAAGGTGTGGGATCATTCATTATCTGAGGGTGTGCAGTTCCTTTTCAAGTTTGGGGACGCCTAGCTGAAATCCATGCATGAATGTTATAATGTGAATCTCTCGCCTAGCATTGAAAAGAAACTGGTTAGCCTGCTTCCCCTTTCTTCTTATGCTCGGAATGTCGTCTGCTGTTTGTTGTCGTTTGGCAGCACTGAATACATTTTTAAAAAATGTATGTACGTTCAACGTACATCGCATTAAGCCTCTGAAATAGTACACAAAAATGTAAACTGGCTTTATATTTAGTATGAAACACGAGTTGCATGCCTGGTGTATACACAGATGACACACACACACACAATCACACACACACAATACACACACACACACACACACACACACACACACACACACACACACACACACACGAGCATGAATGCACTCACACATGCACTCATTCTATACAGGCCGGGGTCTTGGGTTTGAAGCCAAATCCGAAGGACTGAGAGGGTACAAACAGATAATCTCTTCCAACCTAGAAACGACCCCCGGATCAAGCATTGGTGATGGGATTTTACGTGTGTGGAACGTTTTCTGCTTGCACTCACACACAGAACGTTGGTCTATAGTTGTATTCTTAGCAGAACGCTGCTAAGATAATCAAAAGTTGCATGGGGCCAAGACAGGGTTGGTTGTTGGGTGAGAGAAGACAACCCTGGACGGTTTACTCCCTTACACAAGTGGATAGTGACATCGTGGGAACTCTCGTTGTCTTGAAGTAGCAGAGTTGTAGTTGCACTGACAGCTGTATGCTCCTCATCACTTTTAACATGAACAACTTTTGAACACCAATGTGCAGTGCAACTCTGACGCTGAAAATCTAACCAAAGAACAGCTAGTCTTGCTAAATCAGCAATCATCCACATTTCCTAACGTTTGATATGAATACTACGAAATGATATGTAGATTTCATCACCTGCAATGGGTGTAATATCAAGAGGTTGCAGAAGTGGCTGGAACATTGAATTTCTGAAAAAAAAAACGTTCTTTGATGAGTAGTTTTGATAGCGAAATATGATGGTGAACTTTAGACTAAGTTCTTGAGTGAAACTCTATGGTTTCATATGTTGAGCAACGTGGAGAGTTTCTGACCAAAATGTAGCATCTCTCTTACTGCTAGGTTTGAGAAAAAAATTGAAAGTTTTGAACGAGCAGTAAGTGTTCACTTTAACTTTTGCAACTTTACACAAATATGAATGGTTCATACACATCTTCCTTTGAGGGTGAACATGAAATTTATACGATAGCGTGCGTGTGTCAATCATAACGTCCAGCTAAGGTATGAATTGTCTGGCATACCATTCTGGCACTATCCACCTCTGTGAAGGGGCAATCCGAGTATGACCAGTCTGGAAGCACTCGAGTCTTGGCGAAAGAAGCAGGAGATCAGGGGATACTGTAATGTATCTGTGCACGCTTCAAGTCTGTGGGGACCTTCTGGGAGACATCTGACTGAAAACAGTCTGTTGGCTTGATTACAGCTGACCGATGTGTGCTCAGTAGGGGAGAGGGCGAGCAAGTGACCCTGCACACTGTACGCATAACTAGTTCCACTGCTCTTTGCTCCTTTCTGGCTTGCATGAATACGCCACGCGATCCATGGGGTGAAGAAAGGTCTGTAGAGGAGTATCACATCAAACTGGAGTGTGCTCGTGCCAGAGCAGGCAGGTCAACTCATGACCTGTGTGTGCCCGAGAATATGTATGCATTCATGGAAGCCTCTGGGCGCCTGTGTGTGTGTGTGTGTGTGTGTGTGTGTGTGTGTGTGTGTGTGTGTGTGTGTGTGTTTGTGTGTGTGTGTGCGTGCGTGTGTGTGTGTGTGTGTGTGTGTGTGTGTGTGTGTGTGTGTGTTTTATTTGTGCATGTGTGTGTGAGAGAGAGAGAGAGAGAGAGAGAGAGAGAGAGAGAGAGAGAGAGAGAGAGAGAGAGAGAGAGAGAGAGAGAGAGAGAGAGCATGTATTAGTTGTTTTTGGAAACCTGTTGTTTGCAAATCTTTACTTTGCTTTTTGACAGGACTTTGGTTGATTAGTTCTCATCTACACACCGCGCGCGCGCGCGCGCGCGCGCCGCACGCACGCACGCACGCACGCACGCACGCACGCACGCACGCACGCACGCACGCACGCACGCACGCACGCACAAACACCGGCAATAAGAAACTGAGACAATTAAACATATACAACTTAATCTTACTGCGCAATATTACATTCTTACACAGAAACTTTGGTCTGTGCGCACACAGACGTGTGCATTAGCAGTACCCAAGCATGGGTGGTGGTGGTGGTGGTGGTGGTTTGGGGAGATTGTGGTGGTAAGGGCTGTTAAGACAATACACAAGTCGGGCCCTTCGTGACCACACGCACAGCTAACGTTATTGCAGTCGAGCGGGAAAAAGAAAAGAAAAAGAAAGAAAAGAGCGCTCTTTTGTAATCAAAGAAACGGGTAAGGGGCGTGCAGTGGTTGGGGGTGGGGGTAGGAGAGGGAGGACGGGCGAACGAGTGCTTTTTTTATGAGAGGGAAAAAAACAACAGCAGCGGAACAAACCTGATGGCTTCATTTTACTTCCAGCGTACATAACAAAATGTACATGATCATGAAATTACACAGAGAGAGAGAGAGAGAGAGAGAGAGAGAGAGAGAGAGAGAGAGAGAGAGAGAGAGAGCGCTTAGCAAAACGAGTCAAGGAAAGACAGTGGGCATGGCAAAGAACTTCGGATCCTACGTTGTGACTTACACGTATGTTGGACTGGAGCAGGCACAAGTGTACCACTGTCTCAATCTGCGGGCGGGCGGGCGCGCGCGCGCGCGCGCGTGTGTGTGTGTGTGTGTGTGTGTGCGTGTGTGTGTGTGCGTGCGTGTCTGTATGTATGTATATATGTGTGTGTTTATCTGTATGTGTGCAACTGCGTAATATATTTTCAGTGTGAAGAGAAAACAATGTTACGCTTTGATACTTGTTTTGTTTCGTTTTGTTTGTTTTGTGAAGTGTAACCAAATTTATTGAAAGCGAATAGTGTACACACACACCACACACACACACACACACACACACACACACACACACACACGCATGCGCGCGCCGCGCACACACACACACACACACACAACACACAATCATGCACAAGCGCACATACACACACACGCACGCATGCTTGCGCACGCTCACATGCGCACGCACCAAAACACACACACACACACACACACACACACACACCACGCGCGCGCGCGTAAGTACACACACACACACACACACACACGCGCGCGCGCGTGCACGCACGCACGGACATACGCATGCACACGTAAACACACACACACACACACACACACACACACACACACACACACACGGACACACGCACACACATACACACACGCGCGCGCGCGCGCGTGCGCTCGAGCGCGCGAGCGCAAGCACAAAAACAAATGCAAAAGTGTGTCCTTATTTCACATCGAAATGCCGAAGCGCGAAAGAAGAGGTCCAGGGATCTTAGGAAGGAAGGTACCACCCTCGCTTCACTCTCCCAAACGCTCGCGCTCGTGCGTTCATGCTACTATCACCACTTTCATATACTGTCTGCCTGTAAGATACGAGCAAATATAAGCGTCCATAGGCAAGTTTGAATGTGTCTGTTTTGACTCGAAGTTTTTACCGTAGATATCGCACACACTTCAACAACAATGACCCCTGCCTGGACTGTGAAAATCCCTTTTGCTCCGTAAAGCCGGCTCGGTGTACCACGTCCTTGGTGCTTCAGACACGTTTAGTGACCGTCTTGCGCTGAGTGTTCTCCTCATACAGTGTAAGTAGACTGGTCACTATCACTTCTACTGGATGTACAAGTTTTGTTAATAGGGTCCATATTTTAACGTGTAAGGCTGAAGTTGGATTGTACCCTCTTTTAAAACTTTTAAATCGCAATTTAGGATGACAAATGTTATGTGCATTGTGTTTATTTTCTTGTTCACACACACACACACACACACACACCACACACACACACACACACACACACACACACACACGAGCGCGCATGCACGCACATACACACGCACACGCACACTCACGCACACGCACACGCACAACCACACACACACACACACACACACACACACACACGTACACGCACGCACGCACGCACGTACGCACACACACACACAACCGTGAAGAAATCTCTAGTTAAAAGAATGTTTCCCCACAAGCTTGCATAGCTCAAAGATTGACGCAACACATGCACAATTAGACACGATGTTAATGCCTTCCGTCCGCTTTGAAAGAGCTATACAAACGACAGAGGCCACCCCAGTGATATTGTATCACTTTAATAGATTGACCTCGGATAAAAAGCGAACTGTTCTCCATCGACCGTTGTGCTTGCTTCAGAGGTCGTCCATTGTAGGGGTCAGCTATGCCAGCGATCAAATGCTGTTTCGCTGTGTAAAGGGCTCTTCAGGCTCATTTCGAGAGCTTGGCTATCTGCTGATGAGAAGCACTTCCTAATCAACTGCAAGGAAACGTTCCCGAAAGCAGGAAGATCATCTTGTCTATATCCGAAGTGACATTTGAAAGAAAAAAAAAAGAAAACTCTCCGTAAAGTGGAAAAGAAAAGCACTGATCAAAATGATGGATAAAAACGTGTCCGGAAGTCCAAGGCTGAAATGTAAGGGATGCAGTCTATGGTAGCTGGAAACTTGGGATGAGCGTCACACGGGATATCACATAATACTTTAAAAAAAAAAAAAAAAAAAACAACAGCAACAACAACAACAAACGATTTTTCCCTTTACAGGTACTTACCTTCGCTTTTTGGAGATAAGTCTTCTAAAAGCAGGAGGACAGATCAGATTTTGGTGAGACTGAATTCTGTTTAGAGCGAACAGCTGCTGGTTGCTGGCCCTGCTCACCTCTGCTTGGAGGTTTAGTACGGGTTGTACCAGAGAATGTTATCTGTGAACACACACACCCACACACACACACACACACACACACACACACGCACGCACGCACACACACACACACACACACACACACACACACACACACACACACACACACACAAATATATATATATATATATATATATATATAAATTCTATTATTAAAGTCCCCTGAGGGAAACCTGTTCAGGCCGAAATATGGTGAATAATTCATGAGTCTGTTGTTTTCATTTTGTTTTATGTGCGTTTATATGGAGAGGAGAGAGAGAGAGAGAGAGAGAGGAGAGAGAGAGAGAGAGGAGAGAGAGAGAGAGAGCACTGGATACAAATCTGGTAGGAAGGGACGAGGACAAGAAGGGGGATGATGACCTGGGAGTTCACAGCTTACATATCATTTCGTTATGTCAATAGTCATTTGTATTATAAAAAAAAAGACCAGGATTCGTTATCACAGGTCATTTTTGACTCCTCTAACAAACTGAAAACTGAATTCTTTGTCCGTTTCTGGGCACCTGATGTTTTTTTTAAATTTATATATATATATATATATATATATATAAAGGTAAAAACAAGTTCTTCAATCTCTCCACATAAGGATAAGATCAACATTAAAACTCGAGTTTTAATGTTGATCTTATCCTTGTGTGGAGAGAAAGAAACTTGTTTTTACCTTGTATATTTTTAGTCTGCCTGTTTTCATTGTTCGGTTGTGGTGCGGTGCGGGCAACGGAAAATTCTACTTGTGAAAAAAAAAAAAAAAAAAAAAAATATATATATATATATATAAAGAACTACTTGCTTAACAAAATAATGTGAAGAGCAAACAACAACCGAGAACGGTACTCCTTTTTGATAATTAGAACTTCAACAGACATGACATGAACAGATTGGAATTACAGAGATAGAGCTTCTCAGTCATGTCTGTTGGTGTGTTTGCCTGTTATCATGACAACGGAAAAAAAAACAGCATTTTAAAACATACTTTTATTGTCAAACCCGGTGGATGCTGGGATCGTGTCCCAGGAATAATCTCATTAACTTTATGTGTAGATTCGTGCCAAAAGGCGCACGCGCAGAGAAGTTAAGCGAAAATAATGCACCGATTTTACTGCAACTTCGTGGAAATATGGAAATGGGCTAACAGACATAACCATTAACATTTGGTCGTGACCACCCCCCCCCCTACACACACACACACACACACACACACACACACACACACACACACACACACACACACACTCACTCCAACCCCGTCAGCGTTGACTAGTGTTCTTTTTAGTAATCGTTGAAACAGCGACCAGAACTGTGTGGATATAATCAGCTACCCACAAAACATCAAGGCCACTGATGAACGTGGTGCAAAATGTTTTTAAAAGGTACACGGATGAGAACAGTAGCCAACAAAAGGAACAGAAACAGGTAAACGAAAACTCCTGTTGATATTTCATCCAGTATTTCTAGTAAGTCTGGCAAACATCTTCTTACTGGCTGTCAGCCCATACATATTGTCTGTAGAATGACGGTTTGTGATGGTTCTTTCTGCATCGTTGACTGTGCTGACATTGCCCTCATGTGCATCAGTCATGATGCCTTCCAGGAACATATTGAAAAGCGTGTCAGCGGGCAGCCCTGACCAAGCCCTGAACAACGGAATTACTCTCCAGGTGTACCCTGGTGAGTTGAGTACGACACTGTGGTGAGTTGAGTACAACACCCTGGTGAGTTGAGTACAACACTCTGGTGAGTTGAGTACAACGCTCTGGTGAGTTGAGTACAACGCTCTGGTAAGTTGAGTACAACACTCTGGTGAGTTGAGTACAACGCTCTGGTGACTTGAGTACAACGCTCTGGTGAGTTGAGTACAACGCTCTGGTGAGTTGAGTACAACGCTCTAGTGAGTTGAGTACAACGCTCTGGTGAGTTGAAGTACAACGCTCTGGTGAGTTGAGTACAACGCTCTGGTGAGTTGAGTAAAACGCTCTGGGGAGTTGAGTACAACGCTCTGGGGAGTTGAGTACAACACTGTGGTGAGTTGAGTACAACACTCTGGTGAGTTGAGTACAACGCTCTGGTGAGTTGAGTACAACACTCTGGTGAGTTGAGTAAAACACTCTGGTGAGTTGAGTACAACGCTCTGGTGAGTTTATTACAACGCTCTGGTAGTGAGTCGAAGTACAACACCCTGGTGAGTCGAGTACAACACCCTGGTGAGTCGAGTACAACACTCTGGTGAGTCGAGTACAACACTCTGGTGAGTCGAGTACAACACTCTGGTGAGTCGAGTACAACACCCTGGTGAGTTGAGTACAACACTCTGGTGAGTACAGTACCAGTCGCTTTGGAGAACAGTTGCTGGGTGATGTTGACTGGCGTTTGCCAAACCTTCTTCATAGTGGCCCACAGCGCCTGTCAAATGCTCTCCTGAAGTCTTTCAATTCGTGATAGGAATCCCTCTGGTGTCGGGGGTGTTTTTCGCAAAGGGTATGCGAATCAAAGGCGATACTCCTACGGACGCTTCAACAAAAGGAGTGGAGTTTTGGGTGTAAGACCGTTTTCTTTATCGCGCCATTAAGGCAGCCATACTCCAACTTCGGGGAAGGTGCGTGCTATGTGTAACGTGTCATCCATACCAACGGCCAAACTGTACTTCTCCTCCGAGAGTTGCAAGATGTTAAGCGTGCGTTCACACACGGAACCTCGGTTTATAGTCTCATTCGAAGGACTGTATGGGAAATGGAGTCAGAACATGTATCAACTCCGAGGGAAAAATCCTCCTGTACCGAAACAGCCCGGCGGAGTTTCGAACCCGCAACCCCAGGATCACCAAGATTACCAGTCCGGCGCTCTACCACTGTACTGAGCTATTCCAGCACCCAAAGACGTCTGTTGGCATCGGTCTATTCCTTTGAGTCCATTGTGAATGGTGGAATGATTAGGGGTGGAGTGGAGGTGAAGAAGTGGGTAAGAGGGATTCCGAAAACCTCATTCCATACCTTTTCCCACCTTTGCCCCTTCTTGCCAGCACCTTCAGAGAGAGACATGATGGTAACATGATGATACGTCAGCCTAAACCCCTACCCTACCTCACCTTCTCGTTTGCCTTGCCTTCCTGGACTTTCTTTCCGTTTGTCCTACCCTCTCTCTCTTTGTACTCTGTGTGTGTGTGGGGGGGGGGGGGGGGGTGCGCGTGCGTGCGTGCGAGCGTGGCGCGCGCGCGCGCGCGCGTGTGTGTGTGTAAGAGAGAGAGAGAGAAAAGAGGGGGGGGGGTGATGCACAGCATGCTGATTTATCACTATGTTCAGAGGGAGATGGATACAGCCAGAATGCTCTCAGTTCACTATGTTCACAGGGAGATGGATACAGCCAGAATGCTCTCAGTTCGCTATGTTCACAGGGAGATGGACACAGCCAGAATGCTTTTAGTTCTCTATGTTCACAGGGAGATGGACACAGCCAGAATGCTCTCAGTTCACCATGTTCACAGGGAGATGGACACAGCCAGAATGCTCTCAGTTCTCTATGTTCACAGGGAGATGGACACAGCCAGAATGCTCTCAGTTCACTATGTTCACAGGGAGATGGACACAGCCAGAATGCTCTCAGTTCTCTATGTTCACAGGGAGATGGACACAGCCAGAATGCTCTCAGTTCTCTATGTTCACAGGGAGATGGACACAGCCAGAATGCTCTCAGTTCTCTATGTTCACAGGGAGATGGACACAGCCAGAATGCTCTCAGTTCTCTATGTTCACAGGGAGATGGATACAGCCAGAATGCTCTCAGTTCGCTATGTTCACAGGGAGATGGACACAGCCAGAATGCTCTCAGTTCGCTATGTTCACAGGGAGATGGACACAGCCAGAATGCTCTCAGTTCGCTATGTTCACAGGGAGATGGACACAGCCAGAATGCTCTCAGTTCGCTATGTTCACAGGGAGATGGACACAGCCAGAATGCTCTCAGTTCTCTATGTTCACAGGGAGATGGACACAGCCAGAATGCTCTCAGTTCCTATGTTCACAGGGAGATGGACACAGCCAGAATGCTCTCAGTTCTCTATGTTCACAGGGAGATGGACACAGCCAGAATGCTCTCAGTTCTCTATGTTCACAGGGAGATGGACACAGCCAGAATGCTCTCAGTTCGCTATGTTCACAGGGAGATGGACACAGCCAAATGCTCTCAGTTCACTATGTTCACAGGGAGATGGACACAGCCAGAATGCTCTCAGTTCGCTATGTTCACAGGGAGATGGACACAGCCAGAATGCTCTCAGTTCGCTATGTTCACAGGGAGATGGACACAGCCAGAATGCTCTCAGTTCGCTATGTTCACAGGGAGATGGACACAGCCAGAATGCTCTCAGTTCACTATGTTCACAGGGAGATGGACACAGCCAGAATGCTCTCAGTTCACTATGTTCACAGGGAGATGGACACAGCCAGAATGCTCTCAGTTCGCTATGTTCACAGGGAGATGGACACAGCCAGAATGCTCTCAGTTCGCTATGTTCACAGGGAGATGGACACAGCCAGAATGCTCTCAGTTCTCTTGCTTGCCTGTCTGTTTCTTTCTGTCATGGAGCCTGTCAACGCCAAACGTACCTGGGTACGAGTTCCGCCTCCACATCGCCTCAGAGGCACTGTTTTTTGTTTGTTTGTTTTTTTCCCTTCTATTATTTAGGAGACCGAGAAAAGCGAGGCCTACATGCAGAAAAAAAGTATATCAAATAACTCAATAACTGTTCGCGCTAAGACCGTCGATAAATACACTTTGATATGTGCGCGTGCGTATACAAACACCCCACACACACACACACACACACACACACACACACACACTCTCTCTCTCTCTCTCTCTCTCTCTCTCTACACACACACACACACACACATTCGCACAAACACTTACACTCTCTCTCACACACACACACACACACACACACACACCACACACACACACACACACACATTCGCACAAACACTTACACACACACACACACACACACACACACACACACACACACACACACACACACAACACACACATTCACTCAGCTATACACGCACTCTCTCTCTCTCTCTCTCTCTCTCTCTCTCTCTCTCTCTCTCTCTCTCTCTCTCTCTCTCGCATTCGCTCGCTAGCACACAAACGCACTGATACACACCTTAACATACAGAGACACAGACACACACACACAGACGCACATACATACATACATACCAATCATTTTTATTGCACACTTTGTGATAACTACAATTCTGCAACCTTGTCCATAAATGTTCAGAACACCATCGTAGGGTTGACGTCACGCTGCGCTTCCAGAAAGCGGAGGACGTTCTGAACTTTGCCTAGGAGACGAAGCCATGGTCGAAAATCCCCGTGAGCAAACTTGACGGCATCTGCATGCTTCGTTCGGATAGACTCACGAAACAGCCGCTCGGTTCGTTCGAAGTCTGCCCACTGGGCGTCGTGGATTACTCCTTCAAAGGGCGCCCACGTCTCCTGGCTGGCAAAGTCCATTGGCACTGTGTGTTGACCCGTTGGCAGGGGCTGCTCTTGGTCGTTGACTGGGTCCACCACACGCCGAATCACTCCACTCCGGAGCACAGCTCTGACTGAAGCTTTCGCCTCAGCAATTAATGGCCAGGCGCCTTGCATTGCTAGACTGACTGTATTTTCGAGGACAGTGACCACGGATGGACGGCAGACAGCAAATTCAAGCAGAGCGACGTGAAGGCACAGCCGATCTGGTCGCCATGGTCTGACGTCACACACACACACACACACAGCGCGCGCGCGTGTGTGTGTGTATGCGCATTTCCTGCAATTTATTTCAGGTCGTCTTGAGAAAACCAACAGTTTGAGACAGTGGACAGCATTGGTGGTGTACACTTGTGCCTGCTCCAGTCCAACAAACGCAGGACGCCACTTACTTAACGCCCTACGGATGACAAGAATCGCTGAATCTTGTAACGAAGTCAGCGTGAAGTGAGCATCCCACCATGGAGCTAGCTTTCTTGTCCATCTGTCCACAGACCTTGCAGATTTCCCAAGGCTGGTACCGTTGACAGCAGCTCCACATGGGCACTGGCATGGGGAAGAGAGTCAGACTCAGGCTGCCACGAGAGAAGAGCAAGAAAGCCATGGGTTTAATGACTTTTTTTCTGATGTTGGCCACAAACGTGTACAGATGATAAACAATTCTATGGGGTTCCACTCTGGTCTAAAGTTACACAACGCAGCTGTATTCTACACCTCCTTCTATACTATAATACCATTCGACATTATCCAAGACCCGAAATGTTCGTCAGACAGATCAGCTGCATTCTACACCTCCTTCTATACTATAATACCATTCGACATTATCCAAGACCCGAAATGTTCGTCAGACAGATCAGCTGCATTCTACACCTCCTTCTATACTATAATACCATTCGACATTATCCAAGACCCAAAATGTTCGTCAGACAGATCAGCTGCATTCTACCCTCCTTCTATACTATAATACCATTCGACATTACCCTAGACCCAAATGGTCGTCAAACAGATCAGCTGCATTCTACACCTCCTTCTATACTATAATACCATTCGACATTACCCTAGACCCGAAATGGTCGTCAAACAGATCAGCTGCATTCTACACCTCCTTCTATACTATAATACCATTCGACATTACCTAGACCCGAAATGGTCGTCAAACAGATCAGCTGCATTCTACACCTCCTTCTATACTATAATACCATTCGACATTACCCTAGACCCGAAATGGTCGTCAAACAGATCAGCTGCATTCTACACCTCCTTCTATACTATAATACCATTCGACATTACCCTAGACCCGAAATGGTCGTCAAACAGATCAGCTGCATTCTACACCTCCTTCACAAACAGAAAGAGAGAAAAGGCAAATGAGAAACAAAGTCAAAAAGTTGTGGGGATGGGGATGGCGTGGCGTTGGGATGGTGTAGGGATGGTGTAGGGTGGGGGTCACGGGTAAGGGTTGGGGCAGGGGGGCGTAAGGGGGTGGGGAGAGTAGAATGTATAGGCACAGAGATTGAAAGAATAAATAGACAACAAAGACATGCAGGATCAATAACGTACATTGTGTTTGTTCTTTCTCAACAGAAACGGCAGCACGTGAACCGTTGGTGCGGATCTGTCGTCCAACAGGCAACGAGAAATGTTGCCTTGGTCAACGCCTTGACCAGTAGTAATGATACAGATCATCCCTAACAGCGTCTTGGTCTCTAATCATAACTCTGATAACTATTCCATTTAACACTTAGAGATCGATAGGTGAAGTAGTTTGAAACAATTTATCAAAAAATTAAAAGACAACACCAGGTAACCACTTGAATTACTATTTTAGAAGGTAACTGAAATCAACGAAAAGCATTCCTTGTAATAAACTACTACAAGTATGATCATACAGACCAAGTCTTGTAGTTTGTTCATCTCTGTACGTTTCTTAGCACTTTTACTCATGCAAGATGTAATGTACTCGTGTAATAGAATGCAATAAGAGGGCCTCGGCCTGTCTATTTGTCTCCAACAGCCACAGCAGAATTGCTTGCCCATAACTCCCATCAAAGACAGCATATATGTCTTTGCATCGGTGCACAAAGACTGCCTCTCCATCACCTCTGCCTTCTGCTACCACTATCATTTTCACACCTATTTTGATCTCAGCAGTCTTCCTCTGTCACACAGCACGAGCAACGCGGCACTGAATTGGAACAAGTCTCCAAAATCCATTTGTCTACATACAATGGATTATGTGCAAGCAAGCTGAACCAGCGCTGGCCATGGCTTATCAACAGTATCGTCCAGTAGTTCGACCGATCAGTGAAGGTAAATGACGCTAGATCTGAAAAGTTTACACTCGGGAGGTTTCCAACTGACCGAAGGTGGGTATCGAAGATCACACGCAATTGATTGTAGGCCGATGTAGGTGGCCGTTTGGACGTGATGTTGGCCCATTTGAACATGACAAAAAATTATCACATTGTTATCGAGCGTGCGCGCGCGTGTGTGTATGTGTGTGTGTGTGTGTGTGTGTGTGTGTGTGTGTGTGTGTGTGTGTGTGTGTGTGTGTGTGTGAGCACGCACATGCGCATGCGCGCGTGTTCGTGTGTACGTGCGTTGAGTGCGTGTGTATGCGTGCGTGTGTGTGTGTGTGTGTGTGTGTGTGTGTGTGTTGTGTGTGTAGAGGGGGAATTCTTCTCTAAAGGTCTTCTACTGTCAAGCCCTCCCAAGAACTTCTTCATACCACTTGTATTCTCACCTTCACACAAGCAAACCACAATCCTATAGCCAAAGTAGCAGTCAAAAGGCAATGGGAGACAGGAAGGCGAAAATAGAAAAGCAAATAAACAAGCTAACAATAGAAACACTGAAGAGGCTCTCAGGACGGTGGAGACCTCCATCATTATAACGGGAGGGGCTCCAGTAATACAGCCCCTCCAGCACCACGTACATACGCGGGCGCCTTGCGCTCGCAGCTGGCAATAAGCTGACAGCAATGCACTCTTCCTGGCGGGTGCAGCCTACTTCATTCCCACCGCCGGCACATGTTGTCCATCACAGGGCCAGTTTCAGTTAGCACTTGCTTTCAGCAAAATTCCCACACATGGAAAAATGCTGTTAATCATACTTACCGGGATGTAGCATCGTATTGTATATCAGACCAAAAGACAAGTTTGAGTGTACTTACTCCTACAGTTTCCTTTCCGTTCTCCTCCTCTGGCAACCTGTGAACAGCAGCACAGAAAAAACAGCAACAAATGTGCAGCCCCCATTTTGCGATAATGGACTTGACCAGTGGCAGTGCGGACTGAGGAGCTGACCCAGTTTTCACTGAACGCGTAAAATACAGTCGAGACTATGTATGCATTCATTCATTGGTAAAGGGGGAGTGCATTGCTGTGTTAAAAATCATATTTTCTTTCAAATATCCTTTCTGTGCTGTGGATTCCGTACTCGGTGCATTAATTACAATACACATGTTTGTGCTTAATCGACAAAATGTGGAAATTAAACGCCAAGTGCTGTCTGTACTTGGGATGTGAGAATACGGCTCTGCTGTGAGCATAGGGCGCCCACTGACACTGTGACTAGGTCTGACTGTGAAGAAGGCGATGGTGCCCGGCCTCCTCACGGGTAACAGACGGACTGACTAAACAAGAAATGTCACCGGTCTGTTCAACTCCTCCAAAACTGTTTGAACAGCAAGATGGCTAAACACTGATGACCCTGGTTACGCTAAGAGCATACAGTTTACTAGAGCAGGCCCCCACCATGGACTGCAGCACGAAAACACACACAGCAAGCACGCACACACACACCACACACACACACACACACACACACACACACACCACACACACACACACAGCAAGAGAGAGAGAGAGAGAGAGAGAGAGCAAGCACACACATACACACCACACACTCTTCTCCTCTCTCATCTCTCTCTCTCTCTCTCTCTCTCTCCTCTCTCTCTCATTCTCAGCAAGCGAACACACACACACACACACACAAACACAAACACTCTCCCTCTCTCTCCTCTCTCCCCTCTCTCTCTCTCTCTCTCTCTCTTCATTCACCAACAGAAATATACCGACTTTTAACCCTGTTGATACCGACTCGACAACAGGTATGGCCCCGTGTAAAGAAAAATAGCACTCACTGCCTAATCCTTGACTTCGTGAATAACCGGCTTCAAAGTAGGATGACTGCAGACGGAAATCGAAACATAAAAAAAAGAAATGGAATCACTGAACCGTCAAACGAAGGAACAACCCAATTACAATCAAAATAGACACAACGCGTTTCGACGCGTTGGTCTTCGTCAGGCAGGAGAAACAACATTCAAAACATTGGAAACAAAGGTTGAAGAAACGATCATTCATCTCTTCGGTCCTGATGCAAACTATAGGAAGGGTGGAAGACTAAAACTTCTTCTTCATACCATATGATCATAATACCCTTACTATTCTTCCTGTTTGATTATCGTTTCAATCTCTCCCCTCTCCCATACAACCTCTCCCGTCTTGTTTTTTTCCATTCTGCAGTTTTAGTTTTTCACCCGCCCTACAGTTTGCACCAAGATGGAAGAGATAAGTGACCGTTTGTTCTGTCCTTTGTTTCCATTTTTTTGTTGTTGCTGGTTGCTTGTCCAGCCTGAAGAAGACCCAAAAGATCTAAACGCGTTGTGTCTGGGTTGCAATTTGTTCTGATGCTTAGTAATTCAATTGTTTTGCTTTCGTGAACAGCTATTAACACGAAAACGAAAACAACCTGCAAGAAAAAAAAAAAAATACGAGGATTGGTCGCCGAGGTCACGTGACAAACCAGGTGACCAGTAACAGCCCTTTTTTTCCTAAAATTCACTCGAAGAAACGAGAGGAGAGAGCAAACTGACAATGTTAGCATACCCTCATCCTTTAATACTAAATGATCGTTTGTCCGCAAAGGTGCAGAGACCTGTGAAAGTAACAGGATTGCTGCAGCTAAGCAGCGCAGGATGATCAGGAAGACCAGTGTCTCCAACTGCTGCCACCATCCCCTGTCCGTACTGTGTTAGGTCTTTCCGGGCGCAGATCGGCCTGACCAGCCATCTACGTACTCACCCCGATCCCAGGATGACTAGATGGTCTTCGTCGTCTCGACGGACAACAACAACAACAACAACAACCTTTCCAAGACTGCGAATCTTGAACATATTCTCTGCTGCTTTGTTCCGCGTATGTGCGTGCACGCGCGCGCGCGCGCGCGCGCGCGCGCATGTGTGTGTGTGTGTGTGTGTGTGTAGATGTTCACCTACATAATTGTTTGTTCAAATAGGCTTCGAGCATGTTGAGGTTCAACGGTGCTTCGGCCTGCCCTGAATCCGGCTTGTTCTTCTGCCAAGTGTTCTTCAGCTTCGCCTTTGAGTCTGTTGAGAATGACTCTTAGCATGATCTTGCTGGTGTGGCTGATCAGGCTGATTGTCCTGTAGTTGTTACACTTTCGAAGGTTTCCTTTTTTGGGGAGGGGGATGATGAGTGATTTTGTCCACTCATCAGGCCATTGTTTGATCTCCCAGATCTTCTGACAGAGTGATGTTACCACAGTGACCAGGTCATTTCCCCCGTGCTTGAGGAGCTCTGCTGGGATGTTGTCTGCTCCTGGTGACTTGCCCGCTGGAAGGCTGCGGATGGCCTCCTCTACTTCTTCCCTCATGATAGGCAGTGGAGAGGGTTCCTTGGGTGGTCTTGTTTCCCTTTTAAGCACGCTGGTGTCTGGCTGTATGGGATAGTTGTATAGTTCGTCGCAGTACTCTGTCCATCTGGCCAGCACTGCGGAGCTCTCGGTCAAAAGGGTTCCGTCTTTGTCCTCGATTACTGTTGATTTGTTCTGCTGGGTCTTTGTGAGCGTCTTCAGCGCCTCGTACGCTTTCTTGCTATTCCCTTGCTCCGTGCTTTTCTCAATGGCTTCGCACTGTTCACTTATCCACTTCTCCCTGGCTTCTTTCATCTTGCTTCTCACGAGCTTGTTTGTTTTGCGGTACTGCTCGGCTCCCTCTGGACTGCTGTGCTTTGTCTTTTTCTGTTCACGTCTTTTGTCGCAGAGATCCAGGATATCGTTGGTTACCCAGGGACGTTTTTCCTTCCTCTGGTGGCCCAATACCTCTGTCGCTGTTTCCAGGACTGCCTCGTTATGGTTGGAGGTGAGGTCATTAATGTCAGTGTCCAGGAGGCTGAGTGCTGCGAATCGTCCACCGAGTTGAGCTTGGAGGATCTCGGCAACTGCTGGGTCTTGTAATTTTTCCAGGTCGAACTTGATTCGTGGGTTTGCAGATTGATGTTTCTTTTTAAGCTTTATCTTCATTGTGAGCAGCACAAGGTCGTCGTCGCTGCCCACGTCAGCACCAGGGTATGTTCTTGTCTTGGCCCTGTTGATGCTTGACTTGAAGCGCCGAGGGGTCAGGATAAAGTCTATTTGGTTGTGTGTTTTCCCATTTGGCGCGTGCCAAGTTGTTCTGCGAGAAATCTTGTGTGGGTAGAGGGTGTTGGCGATGGTAAGCCGTTGGCTGCTCGCAAATTCCAGCAGGCGGAGTCCCCTGTCATTGGTTTCGACTGTTCCGTACTGGCCGACTGTTCCTGCCCAGATCTCATAGGCGTCCGGTCCGATCTCCGCGTTGAAGTCACCCTGTATAATGGTGATGTCTTTCTTGGGCGCTTCCTTTATGACTTTTTCCACATGTTCGTAGAATTCTTCGACCTCCTGGTCGTCATGATCGTTTGTTGGAGCATACACTTGGATGATGGTGATGTTCTTGGGTTGAACAGATTTTCAACTGCTGCATTATGATGGAAAAACACCTCCAACACCAAAAAGAACTATACCACAACTTCATAGACTTCAAAAAAGCCTTCGACAGAGTGTGGCACGAAGGACTGTGGCATGTTTTGAGAGGCTTTGGCATCGAGGAGGGACTAACTCAAACTATCCAGTCCCTGTACAACTCTGCCAGTAGTGCGGTCCTCCTCAACAACAACATCGGAAAGTACTTCAAGACAACGGTCGGTGTCCGTCAAGGATGCCTACTCTCTCCGGTGCTGTTCAATCTCTATCTGGAAAACATCATGAAAGAGACTCTACATGATTTTGAGTCCACAATCTCCACGAACGATCAACAACTTACGTTTCGCCGATGACATCGACCTGATGGGGGGCAGCAACAACGAACTGCAAGGTCTCACCAACAGACTGGCAGACACATCAAAGGCATATGGCATGGAGGTCAGCTGCGAAAAGAGCAAAGTCATGGTCAACAGCGCAAACAACACCGCTGCACGGATCACCATGAACAGCCAACAGCTCGAAGAGGTGGACGCTTTTAAATACCTCGGCGCCACACTCACCAAGGACGGACGCTCCACCACCGAAATCAAGACCAGGCTCGCCATCGCAACATCCACCATGGCAAAACTTGATAAGATCTGGAGCAGCAAAGACATCAGCTTCCCAACAAAGATCACACTATACAGAGCCCTGGTTCTGTCCATCCTTCTCTATGGCTGCGAGAGCTGGACCATGACAGCTGAGACGACCAGAAGAGTCCAAACGTTTGAGATCAAGTGCTACAGACGCATGCCAGGGATCTCCTGGAAAGACCACAAGACCAACGACTTCGTTCGTGCCCAAATAACATCACGGGCAGGCCCGCAGGAACCCCTCCTAGCGCTTGTGAAAAGGAGGAAGTTGACATGGTTTGGTCACGTCACTCGCCACAACAGCCTACCCAAGACAGTGCTGCAAGGAACATTGGAAGGTGGCCGCAGACGCGGACGACCAGCAAAGAACTGGATGGATAACATCAAAGAGTGGACCCGAATGGACAGCCCCTCCCTGATCAGAGCGGCAGAAGACAGACCTGGCTGGCGCTCTCTGGCCCGCAAGACGTCCATCATGTCTCCCCCACGACCATCCGGTCAAGGGAGAGAGTGAGAGTGAGAGATGTTGAGGTAAGAATAAGTAACCGTCACTCCCTCTTCTTATTAATTACTTAAATTAATCTTCTCTTTTGTAAGATCTGTATCTATCTACATATTCATTGATTCATTATTTATTATTTTGTTATGTCTTTGACATTTATTCATTTATTTCCTTTACTTATTTATTTACTTATTCATTATGTTTGTTTGTTTAGCAATTTTGGCATGCCTTAACATAGCCCATTACAAAGAGAATGCACTGCGAGTGAAGTTTCGTGTCGTGAAAATTTTAATTGTTCATATTATTAATATAATTGCACACAACACACACACACACACACACACACACACACACACACACACACACACACACACACATGCACGCACGCCACACACACACACAGCGCGCGCAATTTCCTGTTCATTTCAATGAGAATTACTACAGACCAAATTTCCGTTTCCTGCACTCCATTCCTTACACACCCTCCAATCTTCCCTCCCATCCCCCTCCTCCCTCTCCTCGCTTCACGGAAGGTGCGTCGGACTACTCTAGTTCTCAGAATGCCAGACCCCCACCCCACCCCACCCCACCCCCTCTTCGTTCCCCCTGCTTTTGCTCTCTCACAAAAAGCTGCCAGTTATTTTTTGAAAATATTCACAAGCACTCAAACTGTATGTGGATTGGTAAATGCGTCTCTCTGCGGTACAGGGTAGACTGTGTCATCTGACATTGTGACTCGCACACCCACAGTGTCTCTCCACCGATATTTGATTACTAAGTACACTTCGACGTCACAGCACACTTCAAAGGATATTCATATTTGTTCCAAAGTCATCTTTAATTTTGATTTTGCCACAATACCTTTTACTACACTATGCAGTTTGCTTTTTTTTTTACTGTGGTGCCGCGGAGACTTCTCATGCTTCGGTTTACTGTATGGAGAAGACTGTCCTGTTGAAATACATTTTTTTTATCTTAAGCAATGCAAGTGGATAACTGAACACATGCAGTAAGGCTCCATGCCTGTGGAGAAATTCGTAACACTAAGTAAACTTCAGGCCAGTTAAGAATATCTCTTCAACAGACACCACGTCCTCCGTTTGAATACCATACCTTGATTCGTCATACCTAGCCCACAGCTAAACTTCATCTTGGTCGTCCTTTTGTTAGACATTTGGGTAGGATGGTTAAATTCGATCTGTTGGCTTAAGTCAAGGGTTGATACGCGATTTTTGTCTATACAAGTGAAATGGGATGAATGAGAAACAAAACAGAACAAACAAACAAAAACTCCCTGTGCCGCTCCGTGAGATCATGGAGCTAAAACTGACGGACTTGCAAGAGATTAGTCAAGGTACCTTTGTTGTTGTTACTGTTGTTGTTTATTTCAAGCCAACTGAACAAAAACAAAATCGCTGCTGGAGAAGCGTAAATCATATTTGACAGTAAGGATCCCCGTGTACCCCTTCACCCCTATCCCTCTACCACTCTCCCTCCCAGCACGTCAACTTCCTGCTGGTTCTGTTTCCTACCCGTTTTCTCCACATCTTGTACTGCATTTATTGTGTTGTATTTTACTGCATTACATGTCACTCTATTGGTTTGTATTGCATCGCATAGTACTGAACTGCATTGCACTATTTTGTTTTTTTCAACTGTTTGGTCTCATTCTGCAAATTGCGTGTGCTGAGTGTCCTATCTCTTTCTTTTTGTTTCCCTTCTTTCTTTCTTTCCTTTATTTCTGAGAGGGGGATTGGGGTGGGGATGAATTGCACTCCCTTTCATTACAGTGTATTATCATCATCATAAATTCCATTACCTTCGTCCAACAGACCTTCCTAAGGACTCAATCACCCGGGCCTCATGCACGGACATCCCCCATGTCACCAGGACTTCATGCACGGACATTCCCCAGATCACCCGGACCTCATGCACGGATATTCCCCATATCACCCGGACCTCGAGCACGGACATTCCCCACATCACCCGGTCGTCATGCACGGACATTCCTCATATCACCCGGACCTCATGCACGGACGTTCCCCATATCACCCGGACCTCATGCACGGATATGCCCCATACCACCCGGACCTAATGCACGGACATTCCCCAGATCACCCGGACCTCATGCACGGACATTCCCCACATCACCCGGACCTAATACACGGACATTCCCCATACCACCCGGACCTAATGCACGGACATTCCCCAGATCACCCGGACCTCATGCACGGACATTCCCCATACCACCCGGACCTCATGCACGGACATTCCCCAGATCACCCGGACCTCATGCACGGACATTCCCCAGATCACCCGGACCTAATGCACGGATATTCCCCAGATCACCCGGACCTAATGCACGGACGCTCCCCATCTTTCATCTGCTGCACTTCTCAAACCAACCATTCTCTGCCAAACACCGCTCTCTCCGCTCTCCCGTCCCGTAAACAGACTTTCCAGACTAGGATTTTCCATCACACACTTTCAAAGCTGCCAAACCAACAGTTCTCTCTCTCTCTCTCTCTCTCTCTCTCTCTCTCTCTCTCTCTCTCTCTCTCTCTCTCTCCAGCAAACGTCTCCTTCCTATTCCACAACATTCCTACCCACTTCCCTTCCCTCCACTCCTGCCTCCCTCTCCCACA
Source organism: Conus canariensis (assembly GCA_033310375.1). Classification (NCBI taxonomy): domain Eukaryota; kingdom Metazoa; phylum Mollusca; class Gastropoda; order Neogastropoda; family Conidae; genus Conus; species Conus canariensis. The sequence goes on from CM065736.1 coordinate 31,078,669, forward strand.
TCCACCTTCCACCTGTCCCTCTCAATTCTCTTCTTCCAATTTGTTCCGTGATGTAGTGGTCACTCCACTGACCAAGACTGACCCAGCCGTAAGGTGACGATCGGTACGTGGTTGACAGTGGTCTCTGGTGATTGCAGGTATCGGAGACATAGGAAACGTGAAAAGGAAAGTCGTTTGGAAGGATGGTTCCTCGTTAGCGTCAGTGTGGAGGTAATGGTTCTGTTTTTGTTGAAGCCAACGAATTATGTGGATTACGCATATTCAATGGAAAACGTTTCAACCAATTCAGAATAATCTGTAACTGGGAATCTTGAACATATCTGACTGCAGAGCATTGTTGTACATTGCACTTCATTGCGTAGGATCGCACTGTGTTGCGTTGTGTTGTGTCCTATTTGAGGGACCATCATGATGGAACGTCCAAAAGGGCCACAAAATACTGTTTCTAGTCGTATCATGACATTCAGCCATTCTTCCTAAATCTCCCACAATTTCAAAATGATGTCATACATTTATTCATTTCAGTATTTCATACAAGCGTTAAGAAAGCTCTGTGTCTTTTTCAGATGGAACTTTGGGGACACACCGATGAAAATTCCTGCAGACACAAAACAACATGATGAGTAATTATATGTCTTATGACAAAGTCTGAGGACAGGCTGTGTTTTTAAGCAGGGATCACAGCCACATGCCTACACATTTTCTCCGTATCTTGTACTGCATCATATTGTATTGTATTGTATCATACTATGTTGTATTTTACTGCATTACATTGTATTGTGCGACATTGCATTGTACTGAATCACAGTGTACTTTGTTGCACTGTCTTTTACTGTTGTCTCATGCCACAACTTGGCGTGTCATGTGCGTCTTGTATCTGATCGATTTTTAGGGTGGGGACAGTGAATTCTGTTCCACTGCAGTGCAGTGCATTATCATCATACCAAATATCCCTAACTTTGCCACCAGACCTCATCAGGGAATCAATACACTAGATCGAATGCATGGACATTCCCTATTCTAGTACCTTGGCTGCCACTCTTTTCAAACCAATCGGTCTGCATCACACCATCCCCTGAAGAGACTTTCCAGACTTGGATTCTCTGTCACACATCCACAACACTGCCAAACCATCGTTCATACTCTCTCTCTCTCTCTCTCTCTCTCTCTCCCCTCTCTCTCTCTCTCTCTCTCTCTCTCTCTTCTTCTCTCTCTCTCTCTCTCTCTCTCTCTCTCTCTCTCTCTCTCTCTGTCCATAGCAAAATTCTTCTTCCTGTTCCCCTCGTGCTCACTCTGCTTCCTCCTTTCTTCCACCCCCTACCTCCTCCTCTACCATCTCCTCCCTCCTCCACCAGTCCCTGCCAATGCTATTCTTCCTCCCAGTTTGTTCCATGATGTAGTGTTTGTTCCACTTACCAGGACTAACCCAGCCAGAAGCTGACGAATGGTCGATGGCTGACTATGGTGTCTGGTGACTGCAGGTATCAGAGAATTTTTTTAAATGGAAAAGGGAAGTCGTTTGAAAGGAGGGTTTCTTGTTAGCATCTATGTAGAGGTGATCTTTCAGTTTTTGTTGAAACCAACAAATTATATGGATTATGCCTACTTGAAGGAAAACGTTGCTTTGTTTTGCTAATGAAGCTATGCTAGAAAACATTTCAACGAATTCAGAATTATCTGTGACCGTGAGTCTTGGAGCTCATTTGATTGCACTGCCGTGTTTTGCACAGAGCTGCAAGCTCTAATATTTCCTTGTTACTTCATGACAAATGCTAGTTCTCATGACTTCACCGTTACTTTGCCTGATGAGCGGGGTCTCCAGTTTTTCTCCACCCCCCCATCAACTCTGACTGGAGCACCATGCAACTTGTGACTATTACTGTTTAAGCAGGATTTGATAGTCTACCAGCCCGAGGCCCGTTACGAGCAGTGCTTTCGGAGCTCCATATTTTGTCTCTGTCGAAGTTCCAAAACACATTTAAATTGTGACTGAGGCGTCTTTAGGCGCGTGAAACCTGTTGAGAGCAGCGCTTTGAAGGACAGTGAATGTTGTAAATCAGATCTGACTGGTGGATGCAGATCGACGTTTTCAGTGAGGCTATACCGTAGGGGATCCTTTTAGCATTGTATTTGTATTGTGTTGTTTTATATCATACCAACTGCATTGTATTGTATCATGTTATGTCATGTCATGTGTTGTGCCATGTTCTGTGTTGTGTTATGTTGTGTTGTCTTGTGTCATGTTACTTTGTATTTAATCTAATTTTAATGAGATCGTGCAACGTTATATCGAATTGCATTTCATTGCACTGTGTTGCATTTCTATCATATTCTGTTAACGAATGCGCTGTATGCTTTTTGCATTGTGCAATACTACATCACATAGCACTGCAATGTGGGTTAATATTGTATTACATTGTCTTGCTTTCTTTTGTGTTGTACTGACAACCTGGCCCATTGCAGAGGATTCAGTCCCACAGAAGCCAAGTGCATGAACGTAAACATTCATTAAGACTTATCCCTCCACCGCCACTGCTGTCGGATCAGTTGACCTCTGTTACCCATCTTATCAATAATCAATTCCAACAGCATTGGGGTTTTTTGTTTATCCACTATTTTGCCACCACTCATCCCCCGTGCATGGCCAAACCATCAATCTCCTCTCTGACCCGCCCCCCCCCCCCTCCCTGCCTGTTCCCCATATCTTAGCCCCTTTTCCCATTCCCCCCCACCCCACCCCTCTACTTCACAGAGACACACAGACACGGACACACAGACAGTCACAGACACAGAGACACAGGCAGACAGACAGGCAAACACACACACACACACACACACACACACACACACACACACACACACACACACACACACAACACACACACACACACACACACACACACACACACACACACACACACACACACACAACACACACAGACGCTCTCTCTCTCTCTCTCTCTCTCTCTCTCTCTCTCTCTCTCTCTCTCTCTCTCCTACTGGTTTTCTCCATGACACAGTGGTCACTCCGCTGACCAAGACTGATGAGACTGGAACCTGATAAACGGCCAGTGGCTGATTGTTGGCTTTTCTTTACGCCTTCAGCACCTGGTGGGCAATAGAGACAGGAAACATTAAAGCGTGAAATGGGAAACCATTTGAGGGATGGTTTACCATAAGCGTCAACATGAAGGTTTTCCTAAAGTAAGTCACAACCAGTCAGTGAATTTAAAGAAAAGGAAAGAAAACAAACGAACAAAAAACAAAAGAAAAGAAGAGACAAAAATAGCCTTAGAAAGTGATGTCAATGATGCACGTTAGCTCTGCATCATTGCCGTCGGTATAGCCTGGCATCTATTCTGTCTTGTGATGGTCCTCTCTCCTGTTTCTGCTTCACAATTCTCATGCATTCAGTGTATGACAATGAACCTATGGTAGTATCTTTGTCCTCTTCTAAATTCCTTTGTGTATAAAAAGGTGGAGTGATTGCCATTTTGATTGAAACACTGGTGTACATCAGCACTGGAACCCTTAAGCGCTATTTGACTTCTTTGCTGCCAGTGCTTTGTAATTGTGAAACAGATAATTTGACGCAGAAGCATACACTTCTTATCCTTACCTTAGCTCTGAGCTGAGTAGAGAAAGTGGAAGATGTCAAAGGCTTTTTTTTTTTTATTAGTATACCCTTCCCAGGGTTGACAGTTAACAATTTTAGGAACATCTAGTCTTTTTCTGGCTTTATTTGTTAGATCTTCTATACGCATTTCCCAGCTCAGTTTTGGCGTAAAACGAACACACACCCTTTGGAGAAAAAAAAAGAAAAAAAAAGAAAAGAAAAGGTTTGCTTTTTGTTGATATCTTAATACCGTGCCATCTAAGCTATTTCCACTCAGTGCCATCTGCTTTTAAGGATGGCAGCACTTTAGGACTTTTCCCTTTCTTAAACAACATCATAAAAGGTTTTTTCCCCTGATAATCCTGGTCCATTTTCTTTAATATAAGTGGACAGGTTATTCAGTGCCCTTGTGGGTTTTTGAGACAAGTATTGATCCGGACAGTAATGTCTACTACATGGTAAACCACATGGGTATTTTCTGAAAACGCACTCGGAAGATCATATGAAACCTGTCATTGATCCTTGGGGAATACCCATATAACGTAAGCTACCACGTCCATCCAATGATATTCCCCGTGGAACTACCTATAGCATCGACTTTGGCGGAAACTCACCACAGGTTTGCACATTGAAAAGGGCACGTAGACAGATAGGAATATCAAAGGCCAATAACTCTCTGGCAGTTCCGTCTTCACAGAGAGAGAGAGAGAGAGAGAGAGAGAGAGAGAGAGAGAGAGAGAGAGAGAGAGAGAGAGAGAGAAATCAGAAGTCTACAGCACATCGACTTTAGGTCGCTATACAGTGGTCTGGGGAGCAGGAACTGGTTGATTTAAAAGCAATGCCTTAACTCAAGGCATGCGTGGACACGCGAAACGTCGGTGCGTGAACTTTTAATGTACGAAAATTAATTATATCACCGTGAAAAAAAACATAGATTAATGACCAGTTACAAAAAAGTGTATTTAATCAAGTTTGCGTGGGAAAATTGAAATAAAAGCATTGAAGCAAAATTTGAAAAGAGAAGGGGTTAGTTACCACCAAGGACACAGAAAAATAGAGTACAGGACTAGACACAATGCATTTCGACCTCTTGGGTCTTCTTCAGGTTAGGACAGTGACAAAGAACAAGGAGACACTAAGCTGCTATTAGCTGCTTCTCCTGTTCGTACTCTGTGCTCTGTTTGTCTGTGTCCTTGGCGGTAATTAACCCCCTCTCTTTTCAAATTTTGCTTCATTTTCCGCCCTCAGTCACTCCGTTTTGAAACTTAAAAACATTGAGTAATTATTTGGCTATATCGCTTTTTTCCCCTCCTGTTGACTGCACGCAAGACATACCTAGAAAGATGATGTCTAAGACCACTGCTGTTCGTTTCTAGCAGCGTAAGTATTGGAGCGTCAACATGAGCAGTTAAAGAAAACGTCTGTCTCAGGTCAGCACACACAACACATTCCGTCATTGTCTTGTATATTTGAGGGTATTGCTCCCTGTTCATCACCATCCCCACTTTCCCCAACCAGTCCCCTCCCTAACGATTCTCTTTCAAGTTATTCTATTGTTATTATGTCACGGTGCAATAGTGTATTGTAATGCATGGCATTGTATGTGTCACTGTATTGTAATCTATTGTTTTGTATTGTAGGATACTGTCCTACATCATTTTAATTGACTTGTATCGCATTTTGTTTGTTTTGCATTGTGTTAATCACAGTGTATTGTACGTTATAGTACTGTAGTTTTCTTACATTGTAATATGCTGTATTGCCGTGAGCAGCGCCATGTCCTGTCATTTTATGTCGTCTCAATTCCCCTCACGCTCCCCACCCTCAGGCTTTTGCATGAGAATTCTCCAGACTAATCCCTCAGCCTCCACAGTTTTCAGATCAGTCAGCCTCTGCTACCCCATACCCTACAGAGACTTTCGCAACCAGGGTTCTCCATCACCCACCTACGCTGCTGCCAGTCTGTCACTACACACACACACACACACACACACACACACACACACACACACACACACACACACACACACAGATGTAAACATTTTCCACAGCAACTCCCCTTTCTCTCCCGCAACTGTTTTCCCTCCCTTTATTCTTCTATCCATTCCCTACTCTCTCCCTCCCCCACATTTCTCCACACCTCACTCTGTCCCCGTCAGCTCTCTTCTTCCCACTATTTCGCTTTCTGATGAAGAGGTGGCGCCACTGACCAAGACTAATCCGGCCGTAAACTAACAAAATGGTCAATGACCGATGTGTCTGGTTGGCACAAATATTGGAGGCACCGAGTTGTGTGAAAAGGGAAGTCATTTGAATGGATGGTTACCTGTTGGCGTCAATGTAGCGGTGATCTTTGACCTTACCTTAACCTTAACCTTAAATCTCTCTGTGCCAGGAGGCACATAAGGCTTGGACGTCTCTCCTCCACTGTGTTCGGTGTGTAGCTGCATGGCGTACAACACTCCATGTTTTCCAGCCTGCGCCGTTTTCTTTCCTTCTCCACCATTCGCCGCCATGTTGTTTTCGGTCGGCCTCTTTTCCTTCTTCCCTCTGGTGTCCAACCAAGGGCCACAGCAGAGTCGTCGTTCCTCTCCTTCCTCATTATGTGCCCAATCCAGTTCCACCTCCGTCTCCTCACCTCCTCGCTGGTCTTTCCTGCTTCTGCCATCTCAAGAACTGTCTTATTGGAGACATGTTGTTGCCATCGGATCTTGAAAATCCTCCTTAGACACGGTCTGGAAGGTGTCAAGCTTTTCTTCCTCTCCTTTAGTCAGTTTCCAAGTCTCGCAACCGTAGAGTAGGACGGACAAGACAAGGCTCTTGAAAAGGGAAGCTTTAGTCTTTCTGCCTATGTCGCTGACTTGCCAAATGTTTGATAGCCGCTTCATCTGTGCGCTGGCCGAGGCTACTCGCTTCTTGACATCAGCTGTGCCTCCGCCGTCCTTTGTCACATTTGCACCCAGATATGTGAAGCTCTCTACCTCCTCTACTTCACTTCCTCCAACTTTCAGCTTATCGTCACTCCTGCTGTTGGCTTTCATGGCTTTGCACTTCTTGGCATTCAGCTTCAGTCCAACTTTGGCTGCATTGTCTTCAAGTTTTGTTGTTTTGGTCTGAAGGTGGTTCATTGTTGAGGATAGTAGGGCGAGGTCATCCGCGAAGTCCAGGTCCTCCAACATGGTTGTGAAGTTCCATCGGATCCCGGTTCTCTCACCCTCTACGGTTTTCCGCATGACCCAGTCAATCACTAGCAGGAATAGGAATCCTGACATGCAGCAGCCCTGTTTCACCCCGGTCATCACTGGGAACCAGTCTGTTGTTTCATTGTCATCAATTACGGAGCACTGGAAGTCCTCATAAAGGGTCTTGACCATCCGGATCAGTTTCTGTGGGACTCCATACTGACGCATGATGCTCCAAAGGCTGTCACGGTGTATGGAGTCAAAGGTCTTTTCGAAGTCGACAAAGTGGATGTACAGCGTAGCATTCCATTCGTTGAGGTTTGTAGAAACCAGCAAAGCCTATGCTTTGGTATTGTCTGCAGTGCTGATGAAGTTATGAAAGAAAACATTTCATCTAATTCAAACTGATTTTGATTGTAAGGCTTTTAACCAATGTGACTGTATTGCATCACACTGATTTATACTTTACTGCTTAGATTTGCACCGCACTACACTGTCTGCATTGCATATGAGGGCCCATTATCATGCACTGGCTGAAAGCAATATGAAATGCTATTTTTACCCATTCATAGATAGGGATCGTATACTAAAATTCAGCCGTTCTTCCAAGAACACAAGCAGTTTCAAATGATATCATTGAAGCATTGATTTCCGTCATCACAAATATCTGAAAAAAGGCACAACATTTTATCAAATGGAAATTTTGGGATGAATCAGTAAATGTTCTTACAGACATTAAATGATGTTATGACGTTCTAACGTGTCTTACCACTGAACTTGTTCAGATTGTGCGTTTTTACGTAATGACTACTGCCTATGAAGATGCCAACAAGCTAGAACAACCAGTGACAGAACTGAACCAGCATTGTTTTCAGTGAAAGGAATGGTGAAAGGAAACCCTTCTGTTTCTATCCATTAAGTAAGCTTGACCAGCTACCTGTCACCTTGAAACGTAAAATATATTTTGTGCTAAGACATTGATCTGAAAGACGAATAACTTACGATAGATGCCCATTTGCCAACAGAGCGACCAAACATACAAAACCCAATATCGCGCTCCTTACTTGATGAATTTACTCTCAATGTTTGGACCGAATGACACCAACACCTGTGTAATGTGATCACAGGTGATGATATTGTCATTCAGTGGTACCTGTAACAACCTTTTAAATCAGATGTGCATGTTCACTGATGCTAAAAGACCATGTATTCAGCGGTAAGATTTTCAGAATTAGAGGATTACGTCCCCACTCTTCCTGGGAAGTATACACAAACTGTTATTATTTATTATATTGGGTATTTATCTAGCGCCTATCCTCGGTCACAGACCAAGCTCTAAGCGCTTTACAATAAACACACTACCTCACTCACTCAACGGGCTGCCTACCCAGGTAGAGCCGGCCGAAGAGCAGCCTACTGGCGCTACTACTTATTACTATGGTTGAAACCGTTGTTTATAAATTGATGAGCAGCAACGCTAGCATCATGCAGTGCTTGTTCCCACGAGTTTGCAATGACATCAACTTGAGGAGCAGAGCTACGCCCATCTATCAGTTTTTATCTGACCCTGTGCAGCTTTCGATTATTTTCGTCGTTGAAGCAGGCTTTAGCAGGATCTCAATAAGTATCAGTCTGATACCTGTTAAAAGCCATGTTTTCAGTGTCCTACTTAATTTCTCTGTTGCAATACCCAAAACATATATACATCATGACTGGAGTGTCTTCAATTGTGCATGGCCTGTGGATAAGAGTGCTTTGAAGGGCGGTGAAAATTAAAAATGAATCTGACCTTTGGTTGTATGTCGAGAATCCTAGTGACTGTACATAATAATGGACCTGTTAGAATCCCAGTGACTGTACTTAATAATGGACCTGTTAGAGTTGTATTTGTCTGGTAGTACGTGTGTTGTTTCTTATTATATCGACAGCATTACATTGTCATGTCATGTCATGTCGTGTCACATCTGTGGGCGCCTTACGCTCACAGCTGGCCGTAAGATAACAGCAATGCACACTCCCTGGTGGGTGTAGCCTCCTTCATTCCCACCACTGCACGCATGGCATGTGATGTCCATCACAGGGCCAGTTTCAGCTAACGCTTGCTTTCAACAGAATTCCCACGCACGGAAAGACGCTGTTTACCATACTTACCGGCATATAGCATCGTATTATATATCAGTCTAAAAGACCATATGAGTGTACTTACCTCAATAGTCTCATTTCCGTTCTCCTCCACTGGTAACCCATGAACAGAAGCACAGAAAAAACAATAACAAAGGTGCAGCCCCCATTTTGCGATAATGAACTTGACCAGTGATGGTGCGGACTGAGGCGCTGACCCAGTTTTCACTGAACGCGCGAAAAGCAGTCGGTACTTTAGTATGCATTCATTCATTGGTAAAGAGAGATTGTATTACTTTGTTTAATTATGATTTTTTTTTCTAGATATCCCTTCTTTGCGATGGATTCCGTACTCAGTGCATTACTTACAATATACATCATCATCATCGCCTATTACCCCTCCTGGGGCACAGGCCACCAACCAAGGACTTCCAGGCATCTCTGTCCTGGGCTCTTTTCTCCAGCTGGTTCCAAGTCATCCCCATGCTCCTGATGTCTGCTTCCAGGTCCCTGCGCCAGGTGTTCCTTAGCCGACCTCTTTTTCGTTTTCCTTGGGGGTTCCATGTTAGGGCTTGTCTGGTGATGTTGCTTGCAGGCTCCGAAGCGTATGTCCAATCCAATTATAATTACAATATATATGCTTGTCCTTAATCGACAAAATGCTTTACGTCACATCATGTCACGTCACATCACGACATGGCATGGCATGCACTGTGTTGTGTTGTTTTGTAGTGTGTTGTGTCGTGGTACCTTGTCTTACATGGTATCATAATGCCTTGTGCTGTATTACATTTCATTGTATTGTGTTATTTCTTACAGCTTAGAATGGTACTACATTGCGTTGTATTATATTGTGTTCTACTGTATCACCTAGCACTTCTTTGGGTGATATGTTGTTTTGCCCTGTACTTCCTTCGTTTGTACTGTATTAACATATTTCACTCGACTCTACAGCAGAACATTCAAGGCTCTTAAAACCTACAGCATGAACTCAAAGTTTCATTATAGACTACCCCCTCCACTACAGCTGACGTCAAATCAATTCACCACTGCTACCCATCCCATCAACAAATCTACCCAACAGCGTTCTTCATCACACTCCGCACTTCTGTTCATCTACCATTTCATACACCTCTGCACAGCTAAACTATCATTCTCCTGTCTAACCCCCCCCCCCCCCCCCCCAGCAGCATCCTTCTTCCTCCTCTCCTATCTGAATCCCATCCTCCCTTCCACCCTCCCCCTAGTCCCTTGCACACTTTTAGGATTCTCTTTCTTCCCAGTTTTCTCCAAGACATGGTGGTCGATTCGCTGACCAAGTATAATCAGACCAGATCCTGATGGACAGCCCATGGCTGACTGTTGGGTTTTCTTCACGCTTACAGCGTCTGGCAGGCATAGACATAGGAGGTACTGAAGATTGAATCGGGAAGCCATTTCGATGGATGGTTTACCATTCACGTCAATATAAGAGTTTCCCTGAAATGTGTCACAACCAACCGGCGAAAAATAAAAATAAAATGAAAAAGGACTCGCAAAAGTGACGTTAATAATGCGTGTTAGCTCTGCGTCATTGCCATTGCATAGACTTGTATTTAACATGATCTCGTGATGTTTCAGTCTTCTCCGTCTGCTTCTCAACTCTTTCGCCATCATTTTAAGCGAAGGAGCAGCCCGTCGTCTTATCCTGTAGATCGACGTTGTCTCAGCTGTATTGTTTTCTGTTTGCTCTTCCACGTTCTGCCCGATCACTTGCTCCCATGGTGCTGATTTCATCTCTCCCATACACATCAATGCTCAGATCTATCCTACTATAGCCCCACTATAGCTGGTCTCCTCAAAGAGAGATCACAATCAAATGGTCATTTGACAACGCACAAGAGACATTTCACTGCTGATGGATCACTGTGGACGTGTTCAGTGGTGTTCGTTGTTATGAAAAATACGTAGAAAAAATACTTAATTAGCCCTCCACTGCTGACACTAATTGCTTGGCTTTGTAGCCAGCGCGAATGGGTTTCCCCCTCCAGGGAGCGCTAGGATGCCCATCCAGTGACATTCTCCGTCACTCGGCCGATACCGACGACTTGGGCTTAGACTCAGCGTGGATTTGCATAGTGAAACGGGTGTATAGGGATACGGTAATATTAAAGGACATTAATTCTCTGGCGGTCCTGTTTTCTACAGAGAGAGAGAGAGAGAGAGAGAGAGAGAGAGAGAGAGAGAGAGAGAGAGAGAGAGATGGTAATGGTGACGTTGCTTATAGCCCAGCCGACCGCAAAGGGCCATATCAGGCTGTCACCACGTTGAAAATAACACACGTCATTTAAGAGAGAGAGAGAGAGAGAGAGAGAGAGAGAGAGAGAGAGAGAGAGAGATGGTAATGGTGACGTTGCTTATAGCCCAGCCGACCGCAAAGGGCCATATCAGGCTGTCACCACGTTGAAAATAACACACAAGTCATTTAAGAAAGAGAGAGAGAGAGAGAGAGAGAGAGAGAGAGAGAGAGAGAGAGAGAGAGAGCACAGAGGAGGGAGGGAACAGGGATGAACTAAACTGAAAAAGTAGGCTAATTGGTAACCATTTCTTTTAAGTATACTCGAAAAATATCAGCTATCTACATAATTTAAGTATTTACTTATATCATGCGATTCTTATTTAGTATTACTACGGGTTTATTTCACCTATACATAGAGTGAAAAACATCTGTGTTCACTGGTGGGTAGTAATATTCGTAACATTCAGGAATAGCAAATTCAGCCCGTGGAAATTAAACTCAGACTAAAAGAATATAGATTTTATACCACCGTTTTATTTTATCTGCGATGAAGCCGTGGCTTAACTCTGCTAAGTATCATGTTAACCAAAGCGAAAAGCTAACCTTAAATTGATAATCCTATTTGCAAAATATGAATATTACTTTAATTATTTGGTAATTTACGGCACTTAGTGATATACTACGATCGTGTTAATTAATCTGAAAATGTCATTTCTCTGGTCACTCAATCGTATCTATTTATCTCTTTATCTTTTGATTTCCTTTCATTCACTCATTTATTTATTCCCTCAGTACAATAGTCATTGAAAGAGTTCTTGTATTTACTCAAGGGATCTGTACATGCATGTGTGTGTGTGTGTGTGTGTGTGTGTGTGTGTGTGTGTGTGTGTGTGTGTGTGTGTGTGTGTGTGAGAGAGAGAGAGAGAGAGAGAGAGCACATAACACACATGTGAGCATATTTGTGGGTTTATATCTATGCATGTATAAACAGCACAAGTCATTTCAAATCTTTATCTTAGTAGTTTACAAAGACCTTTTCATTTTCCTTTATTAACATTTTTAACGTGAACAAAATACACTATCCATCACAATGACTCGTATAACCACTTGCATAGATTTTAGAGATAATGTTAAATAAATGGTGTGTGTATGCTTGTGTGTCTTCGTCTGCATGTTTGGGTATTTTTGTCTGCATGTCTGCGTGTCTCCCTCTCTATGTGTATTTTTCAGCGTATCTTCATTCTGTATGTCTGTATGCTTGTGTGTATTAAACTGTGTGTGCCTCTCCATCCGTTTGTCTGTGGGCTTCCATCTGCGTGTCTGTATGTTTGTGTCTTTGGCTTGAGGGATGGATATACGAGTCCGCCGCATAAGGGAGAGGGTAAGGTAGAAAACATCTGCAGGTGAAACATGAACAATGAGTGACATGACAGAGCGCTGGTGGAAGAGTATAGAGCAGAGGGGTGGGGGGTGGGGGGGTGTTGAGATGAGGTAATGGCAGAAGAGACGGGGAGTGAGGGGACAGATGAACAGGCAGTTGCTTTGCGAGGAAGGAAGGGGGCAAGGCAGGGGATGGCAGAGGTGGTCTGGCACCATTGTGGCGGTATGGAAAACAAGAGACTGATGAATGGAGTAGTGTTACGAAAGCAGAATGGTCCTTAGGGGTTCAAAACCGAGATGGTTACAACAGAATTTAGTCCAAACAAAACATTTTGGTCATCGTCGGAGTCATCGTCTTCACTCTGGTCATTATCATCGTCGCCCCCTTCTTGTTTGTGAGCTCTTCTTCTGCTTCGCTTCCGGTTCTTTTTTTTTCCTTCCTGCTCTCTTTTCCTCTCTCTCTCTCTCTCTCTCTCTCTCTCTCTCTCTCTCTCTCTCTCTCTCTCTCTCTCTCTCTCTCTTCTTATATTGTTTTGCATGATATTGTGTCAGAATGTAATCTGTTGCATTGTGCTAAAATGTGCTGTAATGCATTGTTTTATATTGCTCTCCATTGTATTTAATTGTTTTGCATCGTGGCCTCTTTCTGCATTGCAATGTAGTGTGTTATCTCATGCCATGTCATGTTGTGTCATGTATCTCATCACTTTGTGGCACTGAGCTGCACTGCATTGAACTATGCTGGATTATCATCATCACCAACCCTCTAAATCTTCCCATGCAATAGCTTGCCAGTACTGTACCACTTAAACAACAACAATAACATCAATAACAACAAAAACTAATATATGAACATTCCCAAGACTAACGACTCGGTTGCCACTTTTTTCAGATGAGTCAACCTGTATTACCCGTCTCCTCAAAAGTCTTTTCCCATTTTGCATTCTCCA
>CM065736.1:31102195-31109695 GCA_033310375.1 Conus canariensis
CCTCCTCCGCCCCCTTCTCCTTCTTCTTCTTCTTCTTCTTCTTCTTCTTCTTCTTCTTCGTCTTCTTCCTCTTTAAATTCTTCTTCTTCTTCTTCTTCTTCTTCTTCTTCTTCTTCTTCTTCTTCTTCTTCTTCTTCTTCGTGTTGTTGCTGTTTTTGTTGTTGTTGTTGTTGTTCCTCCTCCTCCTCCTCCTCTTCTTCTTCTCCTCCACCGCCATCACCACCACCACCATCACATCCACCACCTCCTCCTCCTGCTCCTCCATCTCCTCCTCCTCCTCCTCCTCACCATCATCATCATCGATGATGATGATGATGATGATGATGATGATGATGATGATGATGATGATGATGATGATGATGAATGACTATAAGTATTAGGAGTGTCGTGACCTCCCCAGCCCTCTCTCCTCAGTCATCATCAAACAAGAGTAGAGGTGTTCTAATCAGTCTCACAGGTCTTCAGGACGTCTTGCTGTGGGACGTCCACTCTCCACCATACCCTGCCAGGTGGTCTTGGACTGGGAATCATGTTGAAATACACACATACCCAGAGCCAGGAAAACTTTAAGGGCCTTGACACCTGCGAAGAGAGCTTTCTGTCTGCCAGTTTTACAACCAGGGTCCTGAAATTTGAATTGCTTGGAGCTATTGAGCCTACTTCACAATCCCCTCCTTTGTAGTGTTTTGTATCTGATTCATTACGTTGCAATGTAATGCATTGCTTCGTATATAGTGCAATTGTACAATCATTATACTGTTGTATAGTATATCATATTGTAATGCAGTGACTAGAACTGCATCCCATTACAATGCGTTATAGTTAATTAGAGTGTACCGCATTGTATTATTATTGCATCGTATTGGTTATTTCGTGTTGGGTTGTCTTCTCTTGTTTTACCTTGTGTTATATCGTATTGCACCGTACTGTGTTATGTTTCATTGTGCTGTGATGTGCTGTATTAACATTGCATCGATTACTGTTGTGTTCTTCCACATGACATGTTATTGCCTTGCTTTTGTATTGCATTGCCTTACTTTGTATTGTTTTGCATTGCGGGTTTGTTTGTTTTTCAAATTATGCTGCCTTGTGTTGAGATGGAAAATGTTGTATTGGATTTTATTGCAATTACTGCATGGTATTTTTTGGGGGGACTGCATTACATTAAGTCGTATTTCACAGCGCTGTTTGACATTGCTTTGTACTATGATGCTACATTATGTAAAAGGCAACATGATGTGTTGCATTATGGTATGTTTTATAACATTGCACAGCATGGTTTCGGATTATACTATGCTATAGTGTATTGCCTTGCGTTATAATATGCTGTATGGTATTGCATTTTCATGTTTTGCTCTGCATTGTATGGGGCTATGACGCATCACTGTATCATGTTGCATGGCGCTGTATCACCTTAATAGTGTTTTCCACTGCATTGAATTCATTGCAGTGTCTTGTAATAGGCCGCATGTACGGTGCTGAATTGTATTGCATAGTATTGTGCTATATCCCAGTACATTGTATATCATTATCATGTTTTGTGTTACTGTTCTTTAGTGCATTACATGCTGTTGTGTTGCTTTTGTCGAACTGAACTGTAATAATATATTGTATTACACTATACTATCTTGTCTCACATCACACTTCGTTATATCTTGTTCTGTCGCACTTACTCGGATTGCATGGCACTGTATTACGTTGTGTCACTTTGCTGTTCCTTATACTGCATTGTACTGCATTGTATCATACCATGCTGTTTGGCAATGGATTGCATCATCTGTGTTTTCTGTAATGCATTGCATTGCACTGATTGATACTATTTCATATTTTGTTGGAGCATCGTGTATTGCATTACAATCTACAGCCTACATACCACGACACCGTAGCACCGTGGACTGCATGGTATGGCAGTGTAACTCACCGTGGTGGTCTGCATTGATTATGCTTTGCTTTTCGCTGTCTGGCATTGTCTGCCATCTTGTTGCCACTGAATGGATGTCTCCCAGTGCACTTAGACTGACGTTCTGGGAAAACAGCACTTCGCCACGGTTTAGTACCACCTATCTTCCTGTCTGTCGGTCTGCGTGCGAAGTTTATCATCATCGTCGTCATCATCATCACCATCAACATCATCATCATCATCATCATCATCATCATCGTCGTCGTCGTCGTCACCATTCTTCTTCTTCTTCTTCTCACTTACTTACTTGCTTATTTTCTACGATTATGGCTACAACAACAACAACAACAACAACAACACAACTACAACAAACAAACAAACCAACAACAACAACAACAACAGCAACAACAGAATTACTACTACTACTACTACTACTACTACTAACTACTACTACTACTACTACTACTACTACTACATCAACAAAAACAACCACTACTACTACTACTGCTATGATCGTTACCTTGTTTTTCATAACTGTTGTTTTATTATTACCATTCTTGTCACTGTTGTTTCTGTAACTACTACTATGTCAAGCTTTTTTTTATTACACTATTGTTAACAGCTGGTGCTCAACCATGTCTGGAAGATTTTCTTTTCATAAACGTGTGTGTGTGTGTGTGTGTGTGTGTGTGTGTGTGTGTGTGTGTGTGTGTGTGTGTGTGTGTGTGTGTGTGAGCGCACAACAGTCCTATGTATGTATTGATATGTCTAGTATCCGCGCACAACAGTCCTATGTATGTATTGATATGTCTAGTATCCACGCAAACAAAACACCATCTCTCTCTCTCTCTCTCTCTCTCTCTCTCTCTATATATATATATATATATATATATATATATATATATATATCTCTTTTCATAAACGTGTGTGTGTGTGTGTGTGTGTGTGTGTGTGTGTGTGTGTGTGTGTGTGGTGTGTGGTGACAGTTGGGCCCCACACGCTATAAAACACCAGCGGTGGGTGACCCAAACATCATCCTGACGAGAGCAAGAGCTCGAAACAATATTGTAGATTTCAATATTCCTTTTAACACTTGATTTCAAACATATATATATATATATATATATATATATATATATATATTCTTCGGTCGTGATAGTAATGACTTGGCAAAGAATTGAACTTTAATAAAAAAAAATTTTAAAAAATTGAAGATGAAGAAAATGGGGGGAATATATCATAATTGTGAGAAACCCTTCACTAGCTGCCTGAGGGAACCATCGTAATCCCTCTCGAAGGCACATCTATTTGTATTGCCTGCTCCTAGGCCTTTCGTCCGCTGGATCGGACTCATCAGGGAGACACGGCTGATTGTGTCTGTGCTCTTGGTGTCAAATAGAGACGTACCACAGTCCATAATTCTGTGGTGTTCTCACCACCAAGGGTTCAAAAAAGAGTCCACCAGCACCCTCAAAGCAGCCAGCGAAGGGCAGTAAATGGAACAAAACGAAAGTGTGGAGAGGAAAAAGTTGCTGAAAAACTAAAAGCATTATTCACACAGTATAAAATGTAGGGGACAATCTTTGAGCCTATATATATATATATATATATATATATATATATATATATATATATATATATATGTATATGTATGTATGTATATATACATACATACATACATACATGCATACATCTACATATATGGGTTTTAGCTCCTCAATGCGGAGCATTGCACTTGGACAGGGTTTACACAACTATGGGTCTGGTAGATCATGAGACAGCCGCTGTATTGATTTTTGTTTCAATAGCTTGCACTTGGTTGGTGCAGCTCTCCAGAAAATGAGTTTCCTCTTCGATTATATCACACCACATGCCCAGCATTTTCTGTCTTCTCTCTTGCTCTTCATGTTTCCACCTTTTTTTTTCTATTTGTAGGACGTGAGCAGTCACGCGAATATGGGGAGTTTGTGTTATACTCCCTGTTTGGCTAGTATACTTACCATGTCAGACCATAGCATTCAACGGCAGTTAGCCAGCTCTGTCAGGCCGAATTTTTTCCGTGGCCAATGCAGTCATAAGACAGTCACGTGATGTCACCCCACTTCCGGCCCCGGAAGAAGCCAGTGTCAACTTCCTATAAGTCATTCAGCGAGGCCTGGTGTATGGTGACCCCGAGAACCTTGGCGCCAGAGGGGAAGGTAGGGAGGGAATTAGAGTCTGACATGGTAAGTATACTAGCCAAACAGGGAGTATAACACAAACTCCCCATTTTGGCGTCATATACTTTACCATGTCAGACCATAGCAGAATTTAAAGGAATCGGAGGAGGGCGAGCGCCCTAGTGGTTCTTGGGGTTGACCGATATGGCTGCATTGGCCGCCACAAAGGAAATCCCCTTAGACCCATCAGCTCTGGTCATGCGGATATCCCTCAGGTAAAAATTAATGAAGGGATTTTCCGAACGCCAGTAGGCTGCCTCCAGCAGGTGGCGCACGGGGACAGAGCACTGGAACGCTGTGGAAGTGGCCAGTGCTCTGACCTCGTGGGCCCTGGGTGATAGGACAGGGAGATCCTTGTACGCCTGAGCGTAGGTAGATCTCACCGTCTTGGAGAGCCACCTGGAGATAGTTCCCGCCGAGATATCTCTAGTATTGTTGGGGTTGAGGGAGATAAGGAGTCGTCTCTGGGAGGAGCGCCTGGGGCGTGTGCGTTCCCAGTAGTACCTGAGACACCTGGAGGGGCAAAGGTCCATGTCTCCATCTTTTTCTCCCTTTCCCATTGAGCCCTAAACCTTAATAAGCGGAACCAGCACAAAATGCGTGCTGAACCCGAGGCTCGGCAATATGGTGGGGGAACACGACCGGCGAGCGGTGCCGACGATCGCGAGTAACAAAGTCGCGAGAGTGCCGGTAAAAGAGACAAATCTTTAATAAATACGCTCCCGAGAGTGCCGGTAAAAGAGACAAATCTTTTAATAAATACGCTCCCACCAAGAGCCTCACACGGCAAAAATACTCAGGGTCTAGTGCAAGCCGGAACCAGCACAAAATGCGTGCTGAACCCGAGGCTCGGCAATATGGTGGGGGAACACGACCGGCGAGCGGTGCCGACGATCGCGAGTAACAAAGTCGCGGGAGTGCCGGTAAAAGAGACAAATCTTTTAATAAATACGCTCCCGAGAGTGCCGGTAAAAGAGACAAATCTTTTGATAAATACGCTCCCACCAAGAGCCTCACATTTGCAAGCCACAACTGAATCAAGTATAGAACAAAACACAGCAAAGTTAACACAAAGGCAAGTATAGGCGAGACAGAGCACAAGACTTATCTTGCTTTGACGGCAGGCCGAAGATGAATGACTTATAGGAAGTTGACACTGGCTTCTTCCGGGGCCGGAAGTGGGGTGACATCACGTGACTGTCTTATGACTGCATTGGCCACGGAAAAAATTCGGCCTGACAGAGCTGGCTAACTGCCGTTGAATGCTATGGTCTGACATGGTAAAGTATATGACGCCAAATCGAAAGTTTGTTCGAAATTGTGCTCATTTATTATCTATGGCTCTAGTCGGTGAGCCATGGTGTGTGTGTGTGTGTGTGTGTGTGTGTGTGTGTGCGTGCGTGCGTGCGTGCGTGCGTGCGTGCGTGCGTGCGTGTGTGTGTGTGTGTGTGTGTGTGTGTGTGTGTGTGTGTGTGTGTGTGTGTGTTCAAAATGCAGTCTTCAAAAGCAGTTTTTTTTTCTGTTTTTGTTTGTTTGTTTTTTGTTGTTGTTTTTTTTTTTAGAAGTGTGGGGGGGGGGGGGGGGGGGGGGGGGGGGGAGGACGGCAATGTTGTAAGAACTCTATGGATTCAGGCCGTGACTATGGCTTATTTTTCATGTCAGATTTCGTTTTCACAATAGTAAGGGTTGTTTGGTGGCACCAGATATGATTCACTTCCATTGCAGAACATTTTGGATGAAAGATAGGCACGGATTACTGTCTGTCTTCGTATTTCGAAGCATGCTGTATTAATACCCGATTTAGGTATGGCGTATTGTCTGATTTCGTTATGTGTAACCAGAAGCTCAGTGTCTGGCGTAGTGTGTGTGTGTGTGGTGTGTGTGTGTGTGTGTGTGTGTGTGTGTGTGTGTTGGTGTTGTGTGTGTGTGTGGTGTGTGTGTGTGTGTGTATGTGTATGTGTGTGTGTGTGTGTGTGTGTGTATGTGTGTGTGTGTGTGTGTGTGTGTGTGTGTGTGTGTGTGTGTGTGTGTGTGTGTTAGCGCACAACAGTCCTATGGATGTGTTTATATATCAGGTTTCCAAGCATTCCTAACAGCGCACCAGTGGTTGGTATCATAACAAAAACTGAAAAAAGATAATAATAATAATGGTTATTTTCATCATCATCGTCAGTACTATTAATATTATAATCATTTTTGTTGTTGTTGTTGTTGTTCATATTATTATTGTCATTGTAATTGTTATAATGATAATTATTATTATTACTGTTATCGTTATCATTATTGTAATTATTATTATTACTGTTATCGTTATCATTATTGTAATTATTAATATTATAATCATGATTATTGTTATTGTTCTTACTATTATTATCATTATTATTTCTAACATTATTATTATCATCATCATTATTTTTTTTAAATTTAAACATTATTATCATTATTGTAATTATATCATTATTATTACAGTTATTAGTATTATCATTATCATCATCATCTTCACCATCATTATCATCATCATCAACATCTTCCGATTATCATCATCATTATTGTTGTCATTCTTCCTTTTCTGTTTTTGTTGTTTTGTTGTTCGCTTTTGTTTCCTTTTTTTTTTTTTTTTTTGTTATTGACACTTTTCTTGATGCAAATAGCGTGCCATACATTCTTTTGCACGTGAACAAAATACACCCCCCATGAGGATAGATCGGATGACCACTTGTATTGATTAGGGAGAGGGTAATACAGTAGACAGTGTGTGTGTGTGTGTGTGTGTGTGTGTGTGTGTGTGTGTGTGTGCGTGTGTGGGTGGTGTGTGTGCGCGGGTGTGTGTGTGTGTGTGTGTGTGTGTGTCTGTCTGTCTGTCTGTCTGTCTTTCTGTGTCTGTGTAGGTTTATGTCTGTATGTCTTCGTCTGTAAGTCTGTTTGCCCGTGTGTCAGTTTGTTTTTCTTTGTCTGTGTCTCTGTGTCTTCATCCATATTGCTGTTTGTCTCCATCTGACTGAGTCTTTGTTTGTCTGCCCGTGTGTCTTCGTCTATATGTCTACCACTCTCTGTATAGATGTCACTGTGTCTTCGTCTGTGTATATCTGTCTCATCATCTCTGTGTGTGTGTGTCGGTCTGTAAGTCTCTGTGTCTTCGCACGTAATTCTTCGCGTCTGTGTCTTTGGTCGTCAGTCTGTACGTCTTAGTCTGTGGATCGAAGGGGGTAGAGATGTGGGTCAGTTTACAGGGGAAGGGGGGGGGGGTGCTAGGGTGAGGGAACACCGGCGTACGGTGACGGGAAAAAATGAGGAGTGGTACAGCGTTGGCGGCAGACTACAGGACGGAGAAAGAAGGGGAGGGGGTGGGGGTGGGGGTAGAGGAGGGAGCGGCGGACAAAG
>CM065736.1:31117195-31122195 GCA_033310375.1 Conus canariensis
CCTCCCCCCAACTTCCCAATCTTCCTTCCGAGTGTCTGAGTGGGTTTTTGCGTGCACGCGTGAGTGCCTGGTGGTTGTGTTGCTTGTACGTGCAGGCCGTGTTGATGTGAGTGCGTGCGGGTGTCTGAGAGCGTGGGTGTGTGGTCATGCGTGAGCACGTGTACGCGCGCGGTCCTGCGCGTGTGTGCGCGCGCGCACGCGCGTGTGTATGTGTGTGTGTGTGTGTCTATATGTGTGTGTGTGTGTGTGTCTATATGTGTGTGTGTTGTGTCTGTGTCTGTGTCTGTGTGTGTGTTGTTGTTGTTGGTAATGTAAAGCGCTTAGAGCCCTAATTTTCAGAGAATAGGCGCTATATAAATTAACATTATTATTATTATTACAGACAAGGTGGTTGTACCAACGTGTATGGCGTTTTCACATCTGCTGATTGAGTGTTACTGCATCGCTATCTGTCAGATGACAAAACAAGATGGACATACCGGCAATGCAGCGTGTCCTCATTTGCAGACAAAGAGCAACGAATTTATTATGATCTGAATTTTCAAGGAGACAGGTGTTCCCACCTGGGAAGCGTTTCGTCGTCTGCAAAACGCTGAAATCGGGTTGGCTTGCGTTTCTTAGCAAGAATGGTATGAATATTATCGTGAGGGGTTGTCACTCAAGAAATATTAGTCATTTAAAAAAAAAAAACTGACTCCCAATTTGTGACTTAGGTGCTCTTTTTTTTTCTTTTCAAACATTTCAAACCTACTGTGTGCAAAGTGCATGGGTATCGGAATGCAACAAGTTGGAGAAAAGGGAAAGAAAGAGAAAGAAAGAAAATGGAAACATGATCAAAACCTTGCTCTCACCTAATTAAAAATAACGCAACATTCATTATATATTTTCAATTATAGAATTAAAAGAAAAGCAAACAAACAAGCAAACACAAAAATACCGTTCGGGAGTGCGCAGACCTCTGCTAACGTTGATCGAAACTTGGATCCGCCCTTTGAGTCAGCTCACGAATGAACACAAATCTAGTGTTTCCTTTAGTATAAGTCATGGTTGGTATGGACAGTGAGAGATCCATCCCGTGCACTTTAGATTGATAAAACAGGGAAACTACAACATATGAACGTTTATATCTGTCGAAAGTTTTAATATTCAATGAAAATATACAACTTAATCGATGCTCATTAAGTTGTTACAGAAATTTCACAGTATTCATGGTCAGTGTCTATCTGTCAATCAATCAGTCAATCTATCGATCTATCTATTTATCTATCTGTCTATCTATCTATCTATGTATCTGTCTATCGATCTATCTATCATCCATCATCCACCATCCATCCATCTATCTATCTATCTATCTATCTATCTATCTATCTATCTATCTATCTATCTTCTATCTATCTGTCTATCTATCTATCTATCTATCTATCTATCGTCTATCTACTTTAACACATGAGAAGAGAGAGAGAGAGAGAGAGAGAGAGAGAGAGAGAGAGACGGGGGGGAGGGGGGGAGGGGGGGGGGAGTTTTTGCAGAAGACATTCTGCGGTGTACAATTCAAAATTGATTTGGATTTCTCTTTTTTAATGCCATTCTAGACACTGGTTTTTGTATCTTGGAATTCTAATTATTTCCGATGTCCTATCTCTGTTCCTGTTTCTGTCTGCCTTCCTGTTTGTCAGTCTGTCAACCTGTCAGTCAGTCAGTCCAGTCCGTCTGCCTGTCTGTCTGTCTGTCCGTCTGTCTGTTTGTCCGACTCTCTCTGTCTCTGCCTCTGTCTGTGTGCCTGTATGCCTGTATGCCTCTGTGCGTGTGCGTGTGTGTGTGTGTGTGTGTGTGTGTGTGTGTGTGTGTGTGTGTGTGTGTGTGTGCGTGCGTGTGTGCGTGCGTGCGTGCGTGCGTGCGTGCGCGTATGTGTGTGTGTTTGTGTCTGTCTGTCTGTCTGTGTTTCTCTCTCTGTCTCTCCTTGTCTCTGTCTGTCTGTCTTCCTGTCTGTGTCTCTGTCTGTCTGCCTGTCTGTCTGAGTCCTTCTGTCCGTCTGTCCGTCAGTCTGTCTCTCCCCCGCTCTTCTGTCTGTCGTTGTCGTATCTCTCCTCCCCTCTCTCCTCTTCTCACTCTCTCTCTTTTCTCTCTCTCTCTCTCTCTCCTCTCTCTCTCTCTCTCTCTCTCTCTCTCTCTCTCTCTCCCTCTCTCTCTCTCTCTCTGCCATACATCACTTGCCGATGGAATTGAGCATACCGGAACGCTCTTGCGCAAAGCCGCATGGGTGTGTCCCAACTAAATACGCACCGTTATTGCTTCAATACGCCACAGTCAAATATTTCATGCCTAGCTTGTAAGATGAAGCCGGAATCTGAACTTTTCTATTTCTTACTTTCTTTCTTTTCTTTCTGTTTTTTTTTTTCTTCTTCTTTGTTTTGTTTTGTTTTTGATTGTAAAGGTATTTCTGATATCCAGGAGAGAAAAAAAGATGGCTGTTGACGATTCATGGGAATGCTATCGAACCTGCTTAATTAGGGATCAACTGATTATTGAGTTGAATTTGTCTGAATTCATCGTACAAACCTCGAACAAAAGATTATTGGCAGTGGAAAAAAAAACGCTTAATTAAATACTGACTGGATTAAAATGGTCTTTCTGAACAAACGATCTCTATTATGAAAAGAAGAATATCAAATTCTTCAGCTATTATTTCGTCTCTCTCTCTCTCTCTTCTCCTCTCTCTCTCTCTCTCTCTCTCTCTCTCTCTCTCTCTCTCTTTGCGCGCTGCCTTGTGTACGAGCATTGAGTTCCATCTATATGCGAAAGGAGCGGAGAGAGTGGAAGGCAGAGAGGATGTGTGATGAACGGAGAATGAAAGAGGAAGCGAACTTCTCGTCTCTAATGTCATTCATGTGTGTTCTCTTTGCCTTTTTTTTTTTTTTTTTTTTTTTTTTTTGGCTATTATGGTAAAGATGTGCTGTTGTTTTTGTATGTCTTCTCATATTTCGTTTTTGTGCGTGTATCCTTTTTTTTTTTTTTTTTTGCTGATTGTTCATGTCATCCTTTCACAAGGGAGGCTGTGTATAAAAGGAAACGGAAAACGTTGTTTACGTAATTATATTACCCTTCATTGATGAAGAGTTTGGTTTGTCTTCTCTCATTCCATATTTACGTCACAGTAATTCCTGTTTTATTTCTGTTGTTTTTTTGTGTGTTTTTTTTCTATTTTCTATTGTGCGCTTGTTAAGTTGATTAAATTCTATAGTTTTAGATTAAAATATGAGGTATATTTAAAGCTGTCATCCATTGTAAACCAGTTCACAGTGATAACAACAACATCATTAACAACAACTTGCATACAGGCACGCACACCGGCGCGCACGCACACGCACACACACACACACACACACACACCACACACACACACACACACACACACACACACACACACACACACACACACCACACAAGACGAAAACAAACAGCATTGAATAATTTTGTTGTGTGGTGAAACCAATGGATTCCAAGTACGCGTGGTTTCTACAGCTTAATCTAACAAATGTAGCTATGTAGCGATGTAGCATGGTAGGTAACGCAGCTAAATTTCTCACGAGTGGATAACCCGAAAATACCTCATAATGAAATTCAATATCTTTTCGGTCAATTACCAATTGAAGGCCAATGAGAGAAATGGGCTAACCCCATGCGGAATGATCAAAGACTTGAATTTGGTCAGACTGTTATGACAACGCAATTCAGATTCGGCATTTCAGAGATGACGGGTCTATCAATTGGAATACAGAACAGTAGATAGGAATGAATTATCCGTTCTGGCAAAAAATCGAAGATATGGATTTTATTGCTCCTTGCCATGTTTTTCAAGAAGATTCAGAAAATGTCACTCAGCCTTGTTGTCATCGGCAACCTTCCTCATGTAAGCTGAACTTTATTGTCATTATCGTCTGTGAAGCTGTTCAATTTTCTATGGAAAACATAATTATTAGCTTATGAAAACATGGTCTGATGAAAACTTAAGCTTTTGTTTGTTTATTTATCTATGTATTCATTTATTTATTTTTGCTCTTCTGTGCCATCTCAGTCACCCATGCCGCTAAATTTGGTCCTCTGTCAACACTTCCGGGACCCGATAATCCACAGGGAGCAGTCAAGGTCACCGGTAATCCACAGGGAGCAGTCAAGGTCACCGGTAATCCACAGGGAGCAGTCAAGGTCACCGGTAATCCACAGGGAGCAGTCAAGATCACCGGTAATCCACAGGGAGCAGTCAAGGTCACCGGTAATCCACAGGGAGCAGTCAAGGTCAAGTCTTCATGAGGCAACCCACCGGAGGAGACAGCACTGCTGCCGAGTCACTTCAGTGGTGTTCAATGGCGCCCACACTGATCCAGTTATACATGCAGGACATCACCTACTAAGCCCCCTGCTGACGACAATAATCGCTTTGTCGCGGAGCCAGCGTAAGTGAGCTCTCCCTCCATGAAGGGGGCCACCACGTCCGTCCAGCGACTGGTCCCACGTATGTGCCGATGCCGGCGACCTTAGAAGAACTGAACCAAGAGCACAGATACACTCAGGCAGGGTCCACAGAGGCGCTGACGAAGGCTGCTGTCCAGTGGAGGCCCTCCAGAGATCCATAGAGCTTCTCCGTCGTCGATGTGTCAGCAGGCCAGGCCTCTCTCTGCTCGGAGGTGTGGTGTGTTGGGTGGACAGTCCTGCAGGAAGTGCTCTACAGCCGCTGGAGCTGTACCACAGGGGCCCCTCGCAGACTCGACAGTGTAGAATTCTGTGAACATGCGGTGCGTGAGGCTGGAGTGCCCTTGTTCTCAGTCTCACAATGCTCACCCGGTCTGGTCTACGTTGGAGGCAATAGGCATCTTTTCTGTTGTAGTTTGGGTACTGTTCGAGCCATGCTTTTCCCTGCTTCTCTTTGAAAGAGAAGATCAGTGATGTAGGGCTACAGAATCCAAGACCTTTGTTTTTATTCTGATCGATGAGGACTAGGA
>CM065736.1:31129695-31137195 GCA_033310375.1 Conus canariensis
ATGGGACTGATATTTCCTGAAACGCACATTTCACATGAAAATCAACGTGTTTTCAACCAGGATTAAATGCAGCTCTGATTCTTCTATTGTAATTCAAAGCGAACAATTAATGCTTTCTCCTCTATTTAAATTTCTTTGAAGGAGTTCGGTGAGACTGATATTTTCTGAAGCGCACACTTCACATGAAAATCAACCTGATTTCAACCAGGATTAAATGCAGCTCTGATTCTTCTATATTAATTCAAAGCGAATGATTTGTGCCTTTCTCCTCTGTTTAAATTTCTGGGGCTGTTAGGTTTGACCTCGGAGACATCAAGTCTGATTCTTGTCAAACGTTTTCTAAGAAAAAAAAAATTCTGGCATAAATATTTTCTGGGGTACAAAGCAGTTGCCTTCACCGGGAAGACGGCTCTTATCTTTCTTGTGATCAGAGTGCTGATCCAGATCTTGCAAAGAGCAGTGTCAGTCGCTGCTTAAAGTGAAAAAGAAAACATTGTCTTTTATGCCTCGCATACCATGGGTAAGGGTTCTAGGTGGGGAGGGACAATGGGGGGGGGGGGGAGGAGAGAACAGAGGACAAACAAAATAACAGAAAGACAGAAAAAAGGACACAGACAGATAAACAAATGAAAGTCCCTAATACCCTCACAAGTTTTAATTATTTTGATGGCATCTCCTTCTGTCTTGTCCATTCGTAGAACACGAAGGAAAAGCAGTGATGCGAGGGAAAGTGAGGAGTGGGATTGAGATAGGGTGGACAAAAATAAAACACAAGGGAAAAGCGATAGACATGGGTGACGTAATGCAGAACGAGAGCGAGAGGAGAGAGAGAGAGAGAGAGAGAGAGAGAGAGAGAGAGAGAGAGAGAGAGAGAGACAGACAGACAGACAGACAGACAGAGAGAGAGACAGAGACAGAGACAGACAGACAGACAGAGAAAGAGAGAGAGAGAGAGGAAGAGAGAGAGAGAGAGAGAGAGAGAGAGAGAGAGAGAGAGAGAGAGAGAGGAGACAGAGAGAGAGAGCGAGCAGGGGAAGGTGGTGATGGGGGAGGACAGTGTGGGAAGAACTAGGAACGTGTGAACGAACGAGCGAACTTTTGGGTCATTTTAACCCCATGATGGAAAGGGAGGGGGGATGGGGGACGGGGGGGGGGGGGGGGGGGACAGAAATAAAACACAAGGAAAACAGTGAGATAGCAGATGAATCACACGAGAAAAGGAATCTAAATAACGAAACTTGATACAAGCAATAAAGTTTGATAAACTTCAGGAAGACGAAAGAGAGAAAGATTAGAATAAACAATAATAAATGAAGAAAAAGAAGTGAGGGAATGACAGACAGATAGAAAAAAAAGAAACAAAGGAACGAACAAAGAAACACAGGGGCGGCATTTCGGGAGGGGGGAAGGAGGAGGAAAACAAATTTTTAAAAAAAAAATTTTTTTTTAAAGTGAAAGGGACGGGGGAAGGGGGTGGGGGTGGTAGTGGTGTCGGTGGATAAAGCAAGAAAAAAAAAATTACAATCGAATGAACAAAGGAAATAGTACACACACACACACACACACACACACACACACACACACACACACGCACACACGCACGCACGCACGCACGCACGCACAGACGCACGCACGCACACACGCACGCATGCACTCATACACCCACACCTTTACCTTGTGAAGTGTTCTCTGTGCTTCAAATAATGGCGTGGAATGTTCAAGGTTTATTTTACAAGTTAAAAAGTTATTTGTTCCGGCGTTTTTGTGAAAGGTTTAATTTTCCTTCTCCGAAGTGTGGCTATGTAAAAAAAAAAAAAGTGATATAGAAAATGCTTTCCCGGATTTTCATGTGATTTACTCTCCACGCACGACAAAACTGAAAGGTGGTGGTGTTGTCTGTGTACACAAATCTGGTATGTGCCATGTGGAGTATCTGCTTCAATCAACAGAGGACTGTGTTTTTCTGAAGGTTGGTAAGTGTGTTTTGACTTCTCCGTTTGACATTCTTACTGCGTTTCTTTACATTGCTCCTGAACGTTTGGTGATCTATGGAAAGAACAGTGATAACGGTATTGATTTGTTAGAAAACCGTATGTCAGAGGTGATGGACCGATATCCTGACTTACCTTGGCTACTGTGTGGCGATTTTTAATGCCCGCACGTCTGAACTCTCTGATGTGGATAACGTCGGTGAACATAGACACGCACAACTACTAGAAGATGCAGAAATATTAATGCAGAATGTGCCACAAACTATTCGTAAATCTAAAGACAGTGGTGTCAATTTTGGTCGTAGACTTATTGAACTATGTACAGAATATGATCTGTTAATTGTAAATGGAAGAACTGAAGGGGATAGTGAGGGTGAAATTACATGCATAGCAAACCAGATTTTATATATAATCGTAGATTATTTTGTGTGTTCACAGTTATTATTTGATACTGTTGTTGATATGTACGTGGCAAACAGGTGTGAATCTGATCATTTTCCTATTGTTGCTTCCTTTACTTATGTTGATGGCATGGAGACTGAGGATAATGCTGAACAAATTGTACTGGAAGAAGAGTTGCGATTTGTTTGGAAGGAAGAAAATACAGTCATTCGCTGATTACATTTTCTGTAACAAAGAAAGAGAATTTCAAAATTTTATGACAGCACTTGAATGTGACGTTGAGGCGGGGTCGACCTGTCTTGTCACATTCCTTCAGAACGCTGCGGGTCAAATGAGGTCAAAGCGGAAAATGCAAGTATCCCGTGAACAGCCTCCCTGGTGGGACGAGGAGTGTGAGCGTGCGAAAGAAAAGAAATATTAACATCTGGTTGTATTCAGACGGTCTAATTCAAGGGAAGATTTAATCAATTATCTGAATCAGAAGCAGCAATCTAAAGATTTGTGTGAAAGTAAAAAAGCAGTACAGAATGAGCGCATTTTAAACGAACTAAATGCTACGTGTTCTGATATCAATTCCAGAGCGTTTTGGCAAAATGTTAAGTCATTGACATCAACCAAACCGAACAGTTCAAATTTGATCTCACCTCGTGCGTGGTATGATTACTTTAAAAATGTGTTCAGTGTAGAGCAATCAGCGGATGACTCTGATTTCGGCCGGGAGGTTGATGATGTTCTAAATGATCATGTATCTGGAAACTGCAGTGATTGTTTAAATGCCCAAGGAGATGGGGACATTTCAGAGGTTGAAATTCGTAGTGCTATTCGTGCATTAAAACATGGAAAAGCAGCTGGTCCACATGGTCTGTCCTCTGATTTTTTCGTTCACGCTGAAGATGTTCTTGTTAAATTTCTATATCCGTTGTTCAACAGAATTTTTGAAAGTGGGGAGTACCCTCAAAGCTGGACGAAAGCTGTCATATTCCCGTTACACAAAAAAGGTAGTTCGAGGAAAACAGACAATTATAGGTGGATTTCATTGTTGAACATAGTCAGCAAATTATACAATACAGTAGTTAATAACAGACTAAAGGACTTTTGTGATGCAAATGATACTATTTCTGAAGCTCAAGCAGGTTTTGGCAAAGGCTACAGTACCACAGATAACATTTTTTCTCTTCAATCACTGGTTCAAAAATACCTGACAAAACATGGTGGTCGGTTTTACACGCTCTTTGTGGATTTCTCTAAAGCATTTGATAGTATACACAGACAAAAACTGCTATACTTCATATTACAGAAAGCAGGTATTCACGGAGAAATGTTCAAAACATTGAAGGCTATGTACAGAAATGTGAAAGCCGCTGTTAAAGTGGGGACCAGTATAACTGAGTATTTTGACTCTATGTCAGGTGTAAGACAAGCATGTGTTTTAAGTCCATTGTTGTTCTCTATATTTTTGTCTGAGTTGCAAGCTGACTTTTAGACTGTGGTGCAAGAGGTATCGACATTTTTGCAAACCCACTTAGTACTTTTCTGTTGATGTATGCCGATGATATTGCTTTAGTTTCTGACTCTGTGGCAGACGTGCAGAAGAAGATAGTGTGTCTAGACAAATACTGCCGTAAATGGGGTCTGACTGTGAATATGGATAAAACCAGAGTGGTTGTGTTAAAAAATGGTGGTTTCATTAAATCAACTGAGAAATGGTGGTATGATGGTAAGCAGATTCGGGTTGAACCTAGACACAATTATCTTGGCGTTTTATTCTCAGCCACATTAAACTGGTCCAGGTGTGCAGAAAATCTGTCAGGTAAGGCTCTGAGAGCGGTGGCCGGAATTAAAAGACTGCATGCTAAACTTCAAGGAATTCCAGTCGCTACGTTATTCAAAAATTTTGACAAGAAAGTAAAACCAATTCTGTTGTATTGTTCTGAAATATGGGGGTTTCAAAATATGATGCTGTTGAAAAAGTCCAGATTAAATTTTGCAAGATGATTTTAGGGGTTGGAAGGGATGTCAGAAACAACATTGCCCTTGGGGAGTGTGGTAGATATCCTATCTATATTGATACATATCTTCGACTTGTGAAATATTGGTGCAGGCTTGTGTCTATGTCCGACAACAGATATCCAAAACAATGCTATAAAATGTTGCAAATGCACGATCACTGTGGTAGAAAAAAACTGGGTTACACATGTAAGACTGCTATTGTGCACTTATGGCTTTGGATATGTGTGGCAGATGCAAAATGTAGGAAATGCTCATTGTTTTATAGATCTGCTCAAACATCGTTTGAAGGATTCGTATTCTCAAGACTGGCATTCTTCGCTTTCATCATACCCTGACTATTGTATGTATCACCCAGAGTTAGTAATGGCCGGTTATGTGAG
This sequence comes from Conus canariensis, assembly GCA_033310375.1. NCBI lineage: Eukaryota > Metazoa > Mollusca > Gastropoda > Neogastropoda > Conidae > Conus > Conus canariensis. Next base: position 31,134,479 of record CM065736.1, read on the forward strand.
TCAGTTGTCTGCTCGCGAACATCGTCGTGTTTTGTGTCTGTTTAGATGCAATCGGCTACCTCTGAACAGTATGTGTCACTCGACTCAACAAATCATTGATCCATTTTGTAAGCAGTGTGATGGTTATTGTATTGAAGATTTATGTCATTTCATGTTAATTTGTCCTAAATATTCCACACTTCGCAGGAAATTCATACCCATGTGTTATTATCGTTTTCCATCAGAATTTAAGATACAATTGTTAGGTAGAAATATGTCAAATGGATTGTTATTCAAAGTTGCAGTATAGATTACTGAATCCTTAAAACTAAGGACATGAAGTCTCTGTCTATAACCGATCCGTAAGGTAAACGTTTACTTGTGTTGCTTATAAAATGTGCCGTGTATTTCTGTTTCTTTGTCATTATACTCTTTCAAACTCACCTGTACCATGCTAATTATTGTGTAATCCAGTTCTCCTGTTCATATGGGCCAGAGGGCCTGCAAAACCTGAATAAACCATTATTGTTATTGTTGTTGTTACACACACACACACACACACACACACACACACACACACACACACACACACACACACACACACACAAGGGGGAAAATACAGAAAAGAAGGGACCAAGGGACCATACAGAACAGAACAGAAAAGACTAATTTGGGAAAAAGAAGAAAAAAAGGAAATAAAAAGTACACGAAGGAGCGAACGAAAAAGAAAAGCCAGAGGAGGGGGGGGGGGGGAGGAGGAGAAAGACAGTTAAGTCCAAGACAAGTGGGGGGGGGGGGAGAGGTGGGGGGGGGCAGAGAGGGGGCGGGGAAAAGTGGGGTTGACCTAGACGGAAAAACACATCACTCCTTCATACTGGGGAGGAGTTCTGACGGGGGGAACGTAAGAAGGGGGGGGGGGGGGGGATAAGGATCAGGTGACATGAAAAAAGGGAGACGAACGGACGACGAACTGACACATAGCCACAAGTAGGGAGAAAGATGCTGAAACAAGAGAGGAGAGGGGGGGGGGAGAGAGAGAGAGAGAGAGAGAGAGAGAGCGACAGACAGACAGACAGACAGACAGACAGACAGACAGAGACAAAGACAGACAGACAGACAGAGGCAAAGACAGAGAGACAATCAGAGACAGACACAGACAGACAGAAACATGGATTACGAAATACTCAGAGGGAAAAAAAAGGGGAGAGAGAGAGAGAGAGAAGAGAGAGAGAGGGGGAGGGGGGAGGACAAGGGGGTAAGCACTGGGCGGAGTACGTGTGTGAGGAGGGTGTGAACATGTGAATGCACGAACCAACTTTCTCTTATGTCTATTATGTCTAAACCCATGTTGCCCTGCTTCGAGGGGACCACAGGGTGATGAAAAAGAACACCATAAAAAGCATTACTGAAGGAAGAGTAATGAAAAAGAACACCATAAAAAGCATTACTGAAGGAAAGAGTAATGAAAAAGAACACCATAAAAAGCATTACTAAGGGAAAGAGTAATGAAAAAGAACACCATAAAAAGCATTACTGAAGGAAAGAGTAATGAAAAAGAACACCATAAAAAGCATTACTAAGGGAAAGTGTAATGAAAAAGAACACCATAAAAAGCATTACTGAGGGGAAAAAGTAATGAAAAAGAACACCATAAAAAGCATTACTTAGGGAAAGAGTAATGAAAAAGAACACCATAAAAAGCATTACTGAGGGAAAGAGTAATGAAAAAGAACACCATAAAAAGCATTACTTAGGGAAAGAGTAATGAAAAAGAACACCATAAAAAGCATTACTGAAGGAAAGAGTAATGAAAAAGAACACCATAAAAAGCATTACTGAGGGAAAGAGTAATGAAAAAGAACACCATAAAAAAGCATTACTGAGGGAAAGAGTAATGAAAAAGAACACCATAAAAAGAAGCATTACTGAGGGAAAGAGTAATGAAAAAGAACACCATAAAAAGCATTACATAGGGAAAGAGTAATGAAAAAGAACACCATAAAAAAGAAGCATTACTGAGGGAAAGAGTAATGAAAAAGAACACCATAAAAAAGAAGCATTACTGAGGGAAAGAGTAATGAAAAAGAACACCATAAAAAAGAAGCATTACTGAGGGAAAGAGTAATGAAAAAGAACACCATAAAAAAGAAGCATTACTGAGGGAAAGAGTAATGAAAAAGAACACAATAAAAAGCATTACTGAGGGAAAGAGTAATGAAAAAGAACACCATAAAAAGCATTACTGAAGGAAATAGTAATGAAAAAGAACACCATAAAAAAGAAGCATTACTGAGGGAAAGAGTAATGAAAAAGAACACCATAAAAAGCATTACTGAGGGAAAGAGTAATGAAAAAGAACACCATAAAAAGCATTACTTAGGGAAAGAGTAATGAAAAAGAACACCATAAAAAGAAGCATTACTTAGGGAAAGAGTAATGAAAAAGAACACCATAAAAAAGAAGCATTACCGAGGGAAAGATAACTGCAGATAAGCCATAAAAAGAATAAGAAAGTAAATGTGAAATGAGGCAGGGAACAGTAAACAATAAACAACAAACAAGTAGGGTAACTCTTTTGTTGTTTATTGTTTACTGTTCCCTGCCTCATTTCATATTTACTTTCGTTTCAATTAACACCATATTGTTTCTGTTTGTCCTTGTGCTTGTCTGACTATATTCAAGTTTTAACAGGCTGTGCCAGTCTTGAATAAAAGTTAATTTATATTTGTTCATTTCTC
>CM065736.1:31149695-31154695 GCA_033310375.1 Conus canariensis
GGAGGGATGGAAGGCGAGGGGGGGGGGGAGTAGGAGAGAGAGAGTTGCTGCGCTTGAGCGAAAAGAAAGAAAGAAAGGAAGAAAACCAAAATAGTGCCACGGGCAACAGGCCATTAAGTTTGGTGCCTCCTGTTTCTAGTTACGGTGACAGGGAATCTGACGTGTGTTTCATCACAAATCATTCTTGGGTTAGTGTTGCTGAAACGCGTTTCTCCGTTTGTGTTTCTGTCTGTCAGTATCATGTCTGCTAGGCTGTTTGTCTGTCTGTCAATCTCTCTCTCTCTCTCTCTCTCTCTCTCTCTCTCTCTCTCTCTCTCTCTCTCTCTCTCTCTTGTTATCGTTTTTAATCATGATCATTCATTACTATTGTTATTGCTATTATTATTGCTTGGAAAGGACTGTGCGACAGGTGGATGTTTGGTTAATGGTTGGGGTGTGGAGGGTGGCTTTTGTGTTTGAAATGTTTCTTTTTCATTTTTGAGGGCAAGATGCAAACAAGCCTGCCATGTGCTTATTCTTTTCCCTCATTAAACAAATTTCGTTCGTTCGTTCGTTCGTTCGTTCTCTCTCTCTCTCTCTCTCTCTCTCTCTCTCTCTCTCTCTCTCTCTCTCTCTCTCTCTCTCTCTCTCTCCATCATTGCCAGATGCTCCGCGTATAAGGACAAGGTTCGCATTTTAAAGGCTAAGACTAACCTGAAAGGAACAAACATCTTTGTCGGTGAGGATTTTACTAATAGAGTCCGCGACATCAGACGGAGGCTCACTCCTCATCTGAAAGAGGCGAGAAACAACGGTAAGAGGGCCGCGATGGTGTTTGACCATTTGCTTGTTGACGGCAAGAGGTTCGGTTTCGATGCTTCCGGTGAGCTAAAAGAGCTTAAATAGGGTTTTGGCCGGTCCGCTCGCAATGTTGTAGACACTAATTCAAATGGGAGAAAAGATTGCTTTACACCGGTGGAAAGACTGGCCGTTCCGGACTCTGCCGTGCGTGACTCGAACCGTTTAGCACGTGATGTTGACGACAGTGTGGTGGACGGTGTGAGCGTTGGCACTGGCAGTTACATGAATTCGTTTCACGGTTTGAAAGATAGGCGTTTGAATTCTGGTTCTTCTAAATATAATGATGATGTGGATAGCAATGTCAACATATGTATGGAAAATATTGTATTTGATGATAGTCATACTGATAACAGAGGTCTGGACGTGCCTGTGTGTAAGAATGTGTTCAAGCTACTCTCTTGGAATGTTAATGGTTTACTCTCAAAAGTTTCTGACAGTGCATTTGTTTCCTATGCCTGTGGCTTTGATTTTATTTGCTTTGGAGAAACTTTCCTTGAATCATTTAACATGGACGTGTTTGTCGGGTATAAAGCCTTCATTAAACCTGCCGTAAAGCTGTGTCATCAGGGGAGACGATCTGGAGGGCTCGTTTGCTTAATAAAACAAGAATTTGTTCCCTTCGTATCTTATGTACATGTTGATTGCTCTAATGTGTGTGTGTCTTTTTAATCAAAAAATCGCTTTTTGGGACATTGAAAAATATTGCTTTGGTTTGTACGTATATTCAACCTGAAGGTTCTCCTTTCTACACTTCTTTTAATGTTGATAATGGTATTTCCATGTTGGAGGAATGTTTGGCAGACTGCTTGTGTTCACTAGGTGACATTGATGTGGTTGTGTGTGGCGATTTGAACAGCAGGACGGCTAATTTTTCTCCTGACGTGTCTTCTGATGTTTTCGATTCTTGTTTGCAAGTGAAAAGTCAGCCACCCTGCACAGACCGTTCTTCTCAGGATAATGTATTGAATAATTATGGTAAGTTGTTGCTAAATCTCTGCGTTGCCTTTGATTTGTGTATTATGAATGGTGTATGTCAGGGCGACCGCCATGGTTGCTATACATACGTAACAGACAGCGGAAGCAGCGTAAATGATTATTTCCTAGTATCTAAAGACTTTTTCTCCAGTTTTTGTGATTTGTGTTATTTGTTTGTTTCTGAACGGATCGAATCTGATCATTTACCTCTTGAATTTCACATTGACTTATCAACAGAAAATGACGATAAAACTACGGAGACTGTTGAGGCCACTGTCTGCGATAAGTTTGTGTGGAATGATGACTATGCCTTGATTTTCAGAGACAATTTGTGCAAAGTGGAAATGGGCTCAAAATTTAATGAGGCTTTCGGATTGATAAATGTTGATGTAAATAAAGCCTTAAAGGTGTTTAATGATTGTATCAAAGCCAGTGCTGAATGTATGAAAAAATATGTGCAAAAAGGGAACTGTGCTAAGAAGGATGATTGGTTTGATAGTGTGTGTTTGGTAACAAAAAGAAAAGCGCTAAAACTACTGAGAGTATGGCTTCGTACTCTAGACGATGGCGACAGAGTTGAGTATGTTATTGCAAGAAGAGAATATAAAAACCTTTTGAAGCAGAAAAAGAAAACATTCAATAGAAATTTGCTAGACGATATGATTAGATCTCTTCCGTCTCAGCAGGAGTTCTGGAAAACTATCAAAAGAGTTTCATTTAAAAGAAGACATCCAAAGAACAATATCTCCCTGAACACATGGTATGAGCATTTTAAGCATTTGTTAGATAAAGATATTTCAGGTGATGATGAACTTTCTGATGTCACCAATGAGGGAGAGGTTGAGTATTTCAATCGCCCCATCTCTAGAGAGGAAGTTGTGTTCGCCATGCGGAAAATTAAAACTAACAAATCGGCAGGACCTGATTCTATCATTGGTGAATTGTTCAAGTATGCTGGCGCTCAAGTTGTCGACTTTTTACAAGCTTTTTTCAATAGAATTTTTGATGATGGTATCTTTCCAGATAACTGGACAGAGTCTGTAACTTTACCCATATTCAAGAAAGGCGATGCAAATAATCCTAATAATTACAGAGGCATCTCTTTGGTTGACGTTAGCAGTAAAATATATAGCACTATCATTAACAGCAGATTACAGGAGTGGATTGAATGTAATAATATCACGGGAGAACATCAAGCTGGCTTTAAAAAGGGTTACTCTACTGTCGATCATATGTTTACTCTCCTTGCGTTTGTTCAAAAGCAATTTTCTTTAAATCGTAAATTTTATGTTGCGTTTATTGACTTTGAAAAAGCCTTTGACTCCATTAACAGAAAGCTTTTATGGACAGTATTACTTAAAAACGGGATCAAGGGGAAATTATTTAGTTGTATTAGAGCTATGTATCAAGTAGTTAAAACAAGGATAAGAAGTGGTTCCAGTCTTACAGACTTTATTAATTGTGCCGCTGGGGTAAGACAAGGTGATGTGTGTAGCCCTGCATTATTTTCTATGTATATTAATGAGGTTGCTATCGAGGTTATTAACAATGGCCTTCATGGTGGACGATTTCCAGATGGTGTGTCAGAATTATTTATCCTACTATTAGCAGATGACATCGTTCTGGTTTCAGAAACGATAGTTGGCTTACAACGCCAGCTAAATAATCTGAGCAGGGCTGCCTCTTCATTAGAGTTGAAAGTGAACATGAATAAAAGCAACATCGTGGTATTTCGAAAGGGAGGATATTTATCGGCGAGGGAAAGATGGATGTATGATGGACTTGTTATACCTGTAGTGAATGTGTATAAATACCTGGGGATCTACTTTTCTACTCGTCTAAGTTTTAGCTTTGCTTGCAAAGACCTTGCATGTAGGGCAAAGAATGCTTTGATTTGCGTAATAAAAAGATTGCATGCTTTAAACAATAATTCACTTGAGTTATTCTTAAAGATCTTTGATTCCCAGATACAGCCTATTTTGATGTACGGGGCTGAAATTTGGGGTTTAGATAACGCCGTCGTTCATTGTGAGGCGGTGCATTTATTTGCTTTGAAGAAGTTTCTAGGTCTCGACAGGCGTATTTCTAATGATTTGGTGTATGGGGAATTCAACAGATATCCATTGTTCATTACTTCAGCTGTTAGATGTGTTCGGTATTGGTTAAAGCTTTTACACATGGATAATGGTAGATTGCCTCGTAAGTCTTATGAAATGTTATTCGAATTGGATTTAAAGGGAAAAACGAACTGGGTTTCAAGTATGCGTCTATTTCTGTATAAGCACGGATTTGGGGATGTTTGGCTGGCTCAGGGTGTTGGAAATCAAAATCAGTTTATTCGTATTTTTCAACAAAGGCTAATTGACTGTAGATGGCAAATGTGGGACGATCATATCCAGACTAGTGAACGATACAGTTTGTATAGAAATTGTTCTAGTTTTTATCGTATTCAGCCTTATTTGAAATTCGATATGGACATGTATTTGAAAAGATCAATTGCTAAATTTAGACTTGGAGTTTCTGAGATAAGGACTCATTTCTTAAGATACCGACAACATAGACAAAGTGATTTAGTGTGTCCATTGTGTACGCAAGGTGAAGAAAATGAAATACATTTTCTGTTCATTTGCCCAGCCTTAAAAGATATTCGCCAAAAATTTATCCCACAGAAATATTATAGGCGCCCATGCTTGTTTCGTTTACAGTTACTACTTAGCTCTAATAGGTATAACGTTATGAAGAATTTAGGCATGTTTTTGTTTAAAGCGTCTAAGATCAGAGAAATAATGACATCTTAATTGCTGTTCTTGTTTGTTTGGATGGCAGATGTTTTTTCCCCTGATAAAGTATTTGCTTCTTACCTGTAATGTAAATGGTTATGCTCATTCCCCTTCAAATGGGCCGATGGCCTTACTGAATAAAATTCTGAAGTCTGAAGTCTGAAGTCTCTCTCTCTCTCTCTCTCTCTCTCTCTCTCTCTCTCTCTCTCTCTCTCTCTCTCTCTCCCTCCCCTCCTCTCTCTCTCTCTCTCTCTCTCTGTCTCTGTCTCTCTCCCTCTCTGTCTCTCTCCCCTCCCCCCTTCTCTCTCTTCCTCTCTCTCTCATTCTATCCCCGTCTGTCTTTTAGTCTCTACAATAAATCTTAATGTCTCTGTCTGTCTGTCTGTCTCCTTCTTTGTCTCTCAG
>CM065736.1:31169695-31177195 GCA_033310375.1 Conus canariensis
CATTTTGCTGACTGGAATAGGTCGGTGTCTTGGGAGAAAGGTATGCTGCAAACAGACCACTCTGCAGTGGATATGGTGATGAAATCGAGAAGCGTTTTCTGGTTGTTTTTTTCAAGTGAATGTTGAATGGGTAGGGAGACATGGAACAGTCTTGGCGTAATCCCGTCGTTGTTCAAAAGAGGTGTCTGAGGTTGATATTCATGAGAAGTGCATCGTTGTAGATTTGTTGCTAGGACTTGGATAAGGTTCTTGTCGACAAGACAGTTTCTCAGGACTTGGATCAAAACGCCGAGTCAAATATGTCAAAAGCTTTCATGATGTCCATGAAGTTGTGGTAGTGATCATGTTAGCATAGAAGGTGCTTCTCTCCCAGCTGTCTTAAGCTGATGATCTGTTCAGATGTGTCCTTTTTCGGCTTGAATCTCGCGTGTTGGTTTATGAGAATTTCATCCGTCGTTCTCTTCTGTGATCAGTGTGTTCAACATACCTCAGGATCACTTCACAGGGGTGGCAGATGAACATGACAGTCCTTTCTCTGACAGAAGCCTGATCAGTGATTGTGTTGATGTATTTGGGTACTTTCCCCTCCATGTCCTTTTACAGATCGTTACTGGAGCATTGACCACTTCTAGCACGCCGTTTATCAGTTCTTCTGCCGATACATTGTCTAGTCCTAGTCACTGACCTGACCTCAGTGTGTGGACAGAGGCCCTGAAGGCATGGTGGTGTCAGCCTCTTGATCCGGAGATGGCGACCCGCAGGAGATAGGTTGGGAGTGGCTGGATATCAACATCTGTGCTGACTCCGACACCTTCCCAGGCTTTTGGATGAGATCGAAATCTCAAACGTATGTGCATACATTTAAACAATCTTGCTCGTTCGCTTGTTTTGCCCCGTTTCACCTTTGGGAGTAGAGTGGGCCATCGCAGGACAGTAGGATGGATGGCACTGAAACGAAACACAAGCACACTGGTGCTAAGTTTAGACATCATCTCCAAAGAAGTTTCAGTTTCAGTTTTCAGTTTTATCAAGGTGTCACTGCGTGCGGACTAGTCCATATACGCTACACCACATCCGCTAAGTTTTGAGACCACACTACGCATGATTTAAAGCTGATGGATATATGAATTAACAACTAAGATGAGAGAATTGAAGAAGAGGGTCTCGTGGCTACGACTCAGCGGATGTCTGACCTACGCATTAGCCCCAATGCCTGGTCAGACCTTGAGTGCCTACCTAACATTAGTTTTTTCTGTTTTTTTGTTATTTCATTAGTCATTAGGAAGAAGTGTGTAAGATTGCTCATGATGAAAGAAAACCACACCCTGTCATTGCAACAACCACCCCTCGTCAAAAGATCTTTTGATAATGACAATAAAGCATTAAAGTGTCAAAGTGTCTTCCTCTGTCAAAGGAGAGAGAGTGGTGGGGGGGGGGGGGGCAGAGAGACAACAACAGAGAGAGAGAGAGAGAGAAGAAAGGGATTACCTAAACAATGAGATGAAAAACAGTCGCATACAGCCAACTTCGCCGATGCTAAACCTAATGAGAGAGAGAGAGAGAGAGAGAGAGAGAGAGAGAGACAGAGACAGAGAGAGAGAGACAGAGACAGAAGAGAGAGAGAGAGAGAGAGAGAGAGAGAGAGAGAGAGAGAGCTTCGCCAACTTGCTCACCCAGAATCAAAGCGACCTCACTAGCCCCCACAACTATTCCGGTCCAGTATAGTGGCTTTGCGTTTAGCTCATAATAGCTCACTTCTCTATAGTACTGGCACCACCGTCCAATTACTGCTGTTTGTTCTGTGAGAAGGAATCATGCTTGTCCCCGAAGCTGTAGACTTGGATCTATGGTTATTGAGTTAGTGTCTCCAGTGCTGCCAGCTTGTCGCAGTGATAATTCACAGTCTCCGCACCCTGGGAACGAAACCATAGTGAACTCAATGGTATGGTACTCTGTGCACCCCCTCCTACTTCCCCGACTCCCACTCTTTCTCCATCTCTGTCTGATCGAGTCAGTGCCTTCAGTGCTACCAGCTCTCCGCGGTCATACTTTAGTCACATTCTCCGCACCTTGGTAACAAAATGACGATGAATTTACTTGTTCTCCGTGCAATTCCACTCCACCCTCATCTCTCTCTCTCTCTCTCTCTCTCTCTCTCTCTCTCTCTCTCTCTCTCTCTCCTCTCTCCCACACACACACACACACACACACACACACACACCTCTCTGTCTCTGGCGCTCTGTGTGTGTGTTTCTGTCTCTCTCTGTCTGTCTCTCTCTCTCTCTCTACGTCTCTCTATCTCCTCTCTCTCTCTCTCTCTCTCTCTCTCTCTCTCTCTCTCTCTCTCTCTCTCATTGAAATATCCTGGAGCAGTTAGTTTCTTCGTTACGGGAACATCGAGCAGAACCCTCCACCAACAACGTCCAACAGTCCAGAATGATCAACCAGTGTCAGGGCAGGATGCAGAACCAGCAGGGGCAGGTCTGGCGCCTTTCTGGACATTGGCTGGACGACCTTGTTTCCTTCCCACCGACCTACAATAGCAGACGTAATAGAAAACTGTACTGCGAGTTTACTGAGGGGAAAATCAGTCAAACACAAAAGGTCTTCAAGATAACTTTGCTTCACCGTATAGTGTGGTCAAAGATTTGCCGGAGGAAGCGTGGACTTGATAGAACGAAAACTTGAACCTGGCAAAGAAAAAACTTTGACGTCTTAACCAAGGTTGAGAAACTAGAAAGCAAAGCTGACGATTTTGAATGTCGGTTTCAGCGAAATAGTCTTCTTTTCTATAGTATCCCCCCGGCATCAAATTGAGACGATTGAACTGTGTGAAGGAAACGTGCAAGATTTGATATGCGATAAACCAGAGATGTCACGAGACAGACAGACAGACTGACAGACAGACAGGCAGGCAGGCAGGCAGCAGAAGGAGGGAGGAAGAATGCATTCAGCTTCTGCAAGGACTTCACAAGAACTCAAAGCGTCCTTAGTTCCATTGCTAGCATGTTTCGGTGTTGCAGGGCTGGCTTTACGTTGTCATTGCTGAGGTCACTGCATTGCTCAGCACACCTTCCGCTTCCTCCTGTTTGTTCTGTTACAGCGAAAGCGTTCTTGTCTCCTGAAGCGTTAGACTTCCGTTTCCTTTGATCTTTGTGAGGTTCTCTACGCTGCCAGCTTGTAGCTGTGATGGGGTCATTAAATTCGCCGTGCCTTGGTTACAAAACCAGTGTAAAGGCACTGGCAAACTCTCTGAGTCTTCTCTCTCTCTCTCTCTCTCTCTCTCTCTCTCTCTCTCTCTCTCTCTTGTCTCTGTCTCTCCATCACTATCTCTCTGTCTCTGTCTCTCTATCTTTGTCTCTTTCTGTCTCTGTATCTCTGTCTGTCTGTGTGTGTCTATCTCTGTCTCTGTCTCTGCCTCTGTCTCTCTCTCTCTCTCTCTCTCCTTTTCTCTCTCTCTCTCTCTCTCTCTCGATTCCTTTTCCTCATTCATCCTCCCATCGTAGCCATTATCCCCCCTCCTTGCTACCAGGCTGCTTCTCCAACTGATCTCACTTGCTGTCATCATCATCTGTCCCTTAAAGCATTCACAAAGATGAGAACGTATCCAACTGATCTCACTTGCTGTCATCATCATCTGTCCCCTAAAGCATTCACAAAGATGAGAAAATATCCGCTGCTTGTGCAGGGGTCAGAGGCCTACTCACAGTAAACCATTTTTGATTCTCTCTCGCTCTGTCTGTCTCATGCTGCTTCAGTCTGTCCCTGCCTCTGTCTCTCTTCGTCTCTGTCAGTCTGTCCGTTGGTCAGATAGTCAGTCTGTCTGTCTGTCTGCCTCTCTCTGTCTCTGTTTCTCTCTGTCTCTTTGTCTCTCCGCCTCTCTCTGTCTCCTTCTCCGTTTCTCTGTCTCTGTCTGTCTCTCTACTCTTTCTCTGTCTCTTACCTTCCTCTTTCCTCTCCCCCCCCCCTCTCTCTCTCTCTCTCTCTCTCTCTCTCTGGAATGTGGGTTTGGGAAGCTAATGAGATTAAGAACGTTGGCTTCAGCAAAATTCTGGTCAACATAAAATCTTGGCCAGCGTGAGAGAGAGAGAGAGAGAGAGAGAGAGAGAGAAGGAGGGAGAGGGAGGGAGGGAGGGAGGAAAAGAGAGAGGGGGAGAGAGAGTCTCTCTCTCTGTCTGTGTCTATAAGTCTGTCCGTCCCTCTGTCCCCCCGTCCCTCTCTCTGTTTGTCCTCTGTCTTCTGTCATTCTGTCATTCTGTCTTCTGTCTGTCTGTCTGTCTGTCTGTCTGTCCCCCTCTCTCTATCTCTGGCTCTCGTTCAAACTCTTTGGTACCATCATTTAAAGTAGTATGCAAGCGTGTGTCACGGACAATGCATAGTTGGAGATATACAGGCCGGATTTAAACGCTGGCCACATGTTCACACTCGTAGTGTCAGTACGCAAAAGTCTGCTGCTAATCGAATAACTCTCTCTTGCTTTGGTTGACTTCCCCCCAAAAAAAAAAAAAAAAAAAAAAAAAACATTTTGCTTAGCACATCATAAGTCATTTATGTTGACTTATTTCGCTGAAGAATGTCAGTGAAGGAAAAAAAATTGCTTAAACGTGTTTACAGCAAGTAGAGAGCTAGACGTAAAAGTGAAAAGAGGTTGTCTGATTTTGTATACATGGCCCTGTTGATGCTACGCAAGAAGAATGTATGCAGCCCCCTGTTTCTTTTAGTATTAAGGAATTTGTTCTGGGGGGTTACAAATTGGCCGGCATGGTGAAAGATTACCTCCGACCTTTTGAATAATTAATCTTACTGCTGGCTGATGTTTATGTCTAAAACTGTTGAATAATAATATTGACCTCATTGTTTGCTGATGTTTATGTCAAAAACTGTTGAACAATTAATCTTACTGTTGCTGATGTTTATGTCTAAAACTGTTGAACAATTGATCTTACTGTTGGCTGATGTTTATGTCTAAAACTGTTGAATAATTGATCTTACTGTTGGCTGATGTTTATGTCTAAAACTGTTGAATAATTGATCTTACTGTTGGCTGATGTTTATGTCTAAAACTGTTGAATAATAATATTGACCTTATTGTTGGCTGGTGTTTTATGTCTAAAACTGTTGAAGAATGGACCTTACTGTTGGCCGATGTTTATGTCTAAAACTGTTGAATAATTGACCTTACTGTTGGCTGGTGTTTATGTCTAAAACTGTTGAATAATTGACCTTACTGTTGGCTGGTGTTTATGTCTAAAACTGTTGAATAAATTGACCTTACTGTTGGCTGTGTGTTTATGTCTAAAACTGTTGAATAATTGACCTTACTGTTGGCTGTGTTGTGTTTATTGTCTAAAACTGTTGAATAATTGACCTTACTGTTGGCTGGTGTTTATGTCTAAAACTGTTGAATAATTGACCTTACTGTTGGCTGGTGTTTATGTCTAAAACTGTTGCTGTCTTTCTTCTTCTGTATCTCTTTGCTCAAGGGGGAATCACTGGAGCACCACACTGAAGAACAGTTCACACGGGTCCCATATCTCTGTTGGTCGTGTGCAAGTTTTAGCATAATTTTTTTTTCTAGTCTACTCTACAAAGTGCTCAGTCCGTCGTGTTTTTGTTTTCCCTTCCGTTTTCGCTTCTTTGAACAGTTCCCTAGTAGATTGTTTTAGCAAGGCCATTAGATTGTGTTGCATGACCACACCAAGGTAGTTTTCTTTTCCTGAGTATGTCAGTAGATCTTCGTACGGTCTTACGTGTTGTCTGATGGTCTGACGCACATGCTGATTTGAGATATGATCACCCAGCTGGTGATATGATCCTATATCCCTGGATTACAGGCCCAGCTGAAAAATTTGCAAAATGCACCTTCCAGTCTGAACCTACATGTCAGCTGAGATAAGACTAACATTATTGTCTTCAGAAAACAAAGACATGTGGCTGCTAGAAAACGATGCGTTGTAATGTGTCTTGTAAATGTCTGTCAATATCTTCGTGTAATTAAAAAAAACAACCCGGGTTTCATGAGTGTATGTAGAGATTTAGTGAGTCATGGAAAGAATATTTTATTGTGCATCATGCAGAAACTGTAAACACTTAGCAATCACTCTTTGAAAATCCTCCTAAGCCGATTTGGTGCAAAAATAAATACAGCCCGTTTTTCACCACAGTGCAGAACCGTGGAGTTGGAAAAAAAACAACTGTTGAACAATATGAAAAGGTACATTTGTGGACACTAAAACGCTTTCTTTGTGTAGACAGACGTTCACTGAAGAGTCTTCTTCACAGTGAAACCAACAGACATCCAAGTGTTGCCAGTTTAATTGTTTTATGCAAAACATATTGGCTCAGTATGGAAGAAAACAGACTGCCCCACAAAGCAATCAAACACGTCTATATTTTGACGCAAGAGACAAAAAGAACTCAGCAACCTGTGTGAGGATATGCTTGTGCAAAATGCGTATATGGTCATGTTAGGATTAATCAACAGAGTAGGTCACTTTCAACAAAAACCCGTTGACCGCAACCGGTAGAACTATTGACCAAGAAAAGCACACATAGATGGGAAAATCTACTGTTAAACCATACATACCCTGAAAATCAAGCTGGTCTTTGAAACAGGTCACATCAAAGTTCCAATATTTCCAGATCAGAAAGTAAAGTTCGTTACTTAAGACACAAGGTTCACACAGATGATGATTTACCATATCCACTACGCACAATATCAAAAGAACACGACGTATGTTTTATTTTTCGTATGTTCAGCTTTTCAGAATATAAAAGAAAAAAAATTAGCAGTCCTATTTCATCAACCTGTGTTTGTTGATGGGTTCAACCAGTGAAAATGTAGTTCTAGAAAAAGGTACATTTATCTGCTACACCAATGTGATTTGAGACGTATTGTGGTTTTAGCATGATCGTATTTTGGCAGATGCTTATGATACAATATTATTGTGCATTTTTGTATTGAAAATGTTTAAGATATCACACTCCAGCTCATAACAATGAAGCGATCTGTATGTGTGGACAGACTTTTTTCATTTCATATGTCTGTCTGTCTGTCTGTCTCTTTCGCTGTCTCTCTCTCACTCCTTCCCTCCCTCCCTCTCTCTCTCTCTCTCTCTCTCTCTCTCTCTTTACCCTATGCTTCTCTCTCTCTCTTACTCTCTTTCTCTCTCTCTCTCTCTCTCTCTCTCTCTCTCTCTCTCTCTCTCTTTACCCTACGTTTCTCTCAGTCTCTGTCTGTCTGTCCCCCCTCTCTCTCAGTCTGTCTGTCTGTCTATATCTCTGTCTCCGTATGTCTCTGTCTGTCTGTCTGTCTGTCTGTCTGTCTGTCTGTCTGTCTGTCTGTCTGTCTGTCTGTCTCTCTCTCTCTCTCTCTCTCTCTCTCTCTCTCTCTCTCTCGTGATCTTCCACCGTTGCTACAGCGTTTGCTATTGATTTCTCCTCTGAAGTGTTCCAAGCCGACCAGAATGCGGCTGTACAAAGCAGCTGGTCTGCTGAATT
>CM065736.1:31189695-31192195 GCA_033310375.1 Conus canariensis
AAAGAATATTGAGTCAAGAAGACAGAAGGTCACTGATCGACCTGGATCTTTCTCTGGCTAATTGAGGGGTGAAAGGTTGTTGTTTAGAGGGTCCAGGAGTGAGTGGAGATCGGGGATTGGGAGGTGGTGGTGGTTGTGGTTGTGGTGAAAGAACCAAATAGTGGTGAGCAAGGAGTGTTCCAGTAAAGGAAAGAGTGGTCAGGAAGCTGAAAGGTAAAGAGGGAAAGGGGGTGACAAGAGAAATAGGACAGGAAAAAGGTGGGAACAGGGGCAAGGAAATGGAAGGTGAAATTGTAGGTGGGTGGGGGGAAGGGGCGGGGGAAACAGGGGGAAAAAAGGGATGGCAGAAAGACAGTAGATTAGAGGGATGGAGTGAAGAAGGTGGGGGAAGGCACAAAACAGATACGAGAGAGAGGAAGAGAGAGAGGGAGAGAGAGAGGGAGAGACAGACAGAAAAAAAAGTAGAGCGATGGACAGTATGTAGTACATTCATTCAGGGCAGCAGGTGCTCGCTCGTCAATCAGGAGGATTATCGGACATCGTTTCAATTATACAGAGAGAGAGAGAGAGGAGAACTAGTGTTACAAAGACAGGTAATACAACAAACAAAGCGAGATATCTCTAAATACAAAAATGAAACAAAAAGGGCAGCATGGGGGGGGGGGGGGGGGGCTTATGGTCTTCCAGCTAGATCAGTTCTAAGTTCGTGTGAGCTTCACGTGTTTAGAATATTGAGTCAGGAAGACAGAAAGTCACCGATCGACCTGGATCTTTCTCTGGCTAATTTAGGGGTGAAAGGTTGTTGTTTGGAAGGTCTCGGACTGAGTGGAGATCGGGGATCGGGTGGTGGTGGTGGTGGTGGTAAAAGAAGTAATGGTGGTGAGTGAGGATTGTTCCAGCAAAGGAAGAAAGAGTGGTCAGGGCGCTGAAAGGTAAAGAGGGAAAGGGGGAGGGGGGAGGGGAGGGGGGCCCGAGAATTAGGACAGGACAGACGTGGGAACAGGGACAAAAAAAGGGAACGTGAAATTGAAGTTGGGCTTGGCGGGGGGGGGGGGGGGGGGGGGGGGGAGGGGGGGTTGTGGAGCGGCGGGGGGGAGCAGGGAAAAAAGGGCATCGCAGAAAGACAGTAGGTTAGAGGGATAGAGTGAGGAAGGTGAAGGAAGGAACAAAACAGATAAGAGAGAGAGAGGGGGGGGAGGGAGAGACAGACACACACTCAGACAGACAGACAAACAGACAGACAGAGAAAGAGAGAGGGGGGAGAAAGAACGAGAGAGAGAGAGACAGATAGACAGAGAGACAGACAGACAGAGAAAGAGAGAGAGGGGGGGTGAGAAAAAAGGGAGAGAGAGACAGAGAGAGAGAGAGCGCTACAGACAGACAGACAGACAGACAGACAGGCAGAGACAGGGAGAGAGAGGTAGAGAGACAGAAGGAGAGAGAGAGTTATTTACAGGCCTCAGACCTATTCCAAATTCCCCCTCAGTTCCTCATGATGGAATTATTTACCCAGAAATCCAGACGGTGGTTCATCTATCAGGATCAGTCTGTGACTGATTTGACGAAGGGCGGGGATGAGAAGAGAGAGAGAGAGAGAGGAGAGAGAGGAGAGAGAGAGAGAGAGAGAGAGAGAGAGAGCGAAGTAGGAAGAGAGATAGAGAGAGGGAGACTGGAATAAGGAGAGAGAGACAGACAGACAGACAGACAGACAGTCAGACAGACAGACAGACAGACACACAGAGAAAGAGAAAGAGAGAGACTGGAATCAGGAGAGGAGAGTAGAGAGACGCTAGAGAAAGGGGGTAGAGATAGAGAAGGATGGAGGAGAGGAAAAAAAAGGAGAGAGAGAGAGAGAGACAGAGAGAGAGAGAGGGAGAGAGAGAGACAGAGAGAGAGGAGGGAGAGAGAGAGAGGAGGAGAGAGAGAGAGAGAGGAGAGGGAGAGAGAGAGAGAGAGAGGGAGAGAGAGAGACAGAGAGAGAGAGGGGGAGAGAGAGAGAGAGAGAGAGGGAGAGAGAGAGAGAGAGAGAGAGAGTAGAGAGACGACAGAGAAAGGGGGTGGTTAGCGATAGAGAGGGACGGAGAAGAGGCAAAAAAGGAGAGGGGAGAGAGAGACAGACAGACAGACAGAGAGAGAGAGAGAGAGAGAGAGAGAGAACAGACAGAAAAGAGTTGAGAGATGGGCAGGGGATGTAGTAGATTTATTCAGGGCAGCAGGTGCTCGTTCGTCAATCAGGAAGATTATCTGACATCGTTTTAATTAGAGAGCGAGCGAGAGAGAGAGAGAGAGAGAGAGAGAGAGAGAGGAGAGAGAGAAAAGAGTAGAGAGATGGGCAGTGGTTGTAGTGTATTTATTCAGGGCAGCAGGTGCTCGTTCGTTAATCAGGAAGATTCTCCGACATCGTTTTAATTAACAGAGAGAGAGAGAGAGAGAGGAGAGAGAGAGAGAGAGAGAGAGAGAGAGAGAGAGAGAGAATGGGGGTACTGAAATGTCTAATCTT
>CM065736.1:31204891-31229891 GCA_033310375.1 Conus canariensis
GATTTGTCCATCATCACCACTTCCATGAGGGAAGAACTGATGTACAAAAGTGTGAAGACAGCTGAATAGACCAGAAAGGCAGAAAAACAATGGACGATAGTAAAGAATAAGAATAAAATGTAAAAATACAATTAAAGGAACAAGTAAAGGCAGAGTCACAGAGAAGCACAGAAAACAGTTAATTACAAGCTCCAGGTATAGAGTGAAATACCCCATCCCCACACACAAACGCATGCGTAAGTGAACACACACACACACACACACACACAACACACACACACACACACACACACACACACGCCCACACACACACACACACACACACACACACACACACACACACACACACACACACACAATCCCTATATATGCACACAGCCACATGTACATCCACAAAGCACAGAAACCTAATTTTTAAGAACATAATTTTAGGCAAACACACCGACAAAAACATTAAAAACAATTGCATAGGTACTCTTCGCATTATGGTATGCTGCGTAATATTTGCAGCAGCGTACCCAAGGTAGGCCATTGCAAAGATTGGACAGCAGCACGACGCATTTGTTCTTATAAAGTATAACATTGTATCTGGCACTAAAGATATCAAGAAATAAGAATACTCAATTTCAGTGATAGTAACAACACCATCATACATATTCCCCATAGCATTGGTTTTCTTTTCATTAAAACTTCATCAAGTGAAATACAACATTGGATACTGTAAGTCATAAAAAAGGTGAAACGAAAACAAATGTACACACACACACACTTCAATACAGAAGAAAAAAAAAACAGTCAGCTGTCCTCCCATTTACCCCCTCCCACCCCCCACTAAAAAATAAAACAAGCAAACTGCACACTCACCAGCCTCCACACACCTCTCTCAGACACAGACACACACACACACACACACACACACACAACACACACACACACACACACACACACACCGCCTCCACATGCGCACAGTCACACAAACACACAAAACCAACACACAAGCTAAATTAAAAGAACATATAGGCAAACACCGGCAAAAACAGCAAAAAAAATGCTTATGTACTCTTCACAATATGGTATGTCGCTGTAATATTTGCAACAGCGTACCTAAGGTAGACCATTGCAAAGATTGGACAGCAACATGACGCATTTAATTGTGAAAAGTATAACACTGTGTCTGGCAGTAAAGATGTCAAGATTAATAATACATAATGTCAGTGATAGTAATTACACCATCGTACACATTCCCCAAAACGGTTTTGGTTTTCATCAAAATGTCGTCAAATGAAATACAACACTGGACACTAAGTCATAAGAAAGGTAAAACAAATCCACAAACACATAGCAATTTAGCTTCAAAATATTGATCAGCTGTTCTCCCTTTGCCCCTCTCCCCCCCCCCCCCAAAAAAAAAAAAAAAAACATAACAGTAAGCAAACAAACTGCACACTCACCCGGCCTCCACACACCTCACTATGACAGAAACACACCATTCCAACCGATTTCTCAACCATTGGCATTTCCATGAGGGAAGAAAAGATGAAAAATCGTTAAGACAGCCGGATGGACCAGAAAGGCAGAAAAACAATGGGGGATAGTAAAGAATAAAAATAATATGTAAAAACAGGATTACGGTGACAAGTGAAGGCAGAGTCACAGAGTAACACGAAAACAGAGGAAACTGCAAGCACAGAGCTTCCAGGTGTAGAACAGTAAAAGACTCACCCCCAACACATATAAACGCGCGCGCAGACGCGCGCGCACACACACACACACACACAAATGCCTCAACATGCGCACAGCCACGTGTGGACATGTACACATGCGTACAGTCACAAATACACGCACAAACCAAAACTTAGTTTCTAATAACACATAGGCAAACACACCGACACAAATATAAAAAAAAATTGCGTATGTATTCTTCACAATATGGTATGTTGCTGTAATATTTGCAACAGCGTACCAAAGGTAGGCCATTACAAAGATTGGACAGCAGCATGACGCTTACATTTTTATAAAGTATAACACTATTTGGCAGTCAAGATGTCTAGACACAAGAATAGACAATGCCAGTCTAATCGAATGGCATGGGTCTTTTTTTCGCTAGTCCGGATATTTACCAAACCAAAATGCTACAATTTGACAAGGAAGGGGGTGGCGGAGGAGTGGTGGGGGATTGTTCTTGTTCGAAAGGAGGATTCCATTTATTCCTTGGTTCTCTTACTTCCGTCTCCTACAGAAAATATAGATGTGAAGGGTACATGAAAAAAGGATGGCCATGTGATTATATATTTCAGTATTTAGGCATGTATTGATGTATTTTGAAATAAGAGGGAAAAAAGTCCTTAAAGGTTTGTTTTTTTTGGGGTTTTTTTGGTGGTGGTCAAAGTCCTTTCTGAAACGGCACGCATATGACTTTCTCTTTCCTCCCCTTTTCTTCTTTTCGTTTTCCGATTTGCGAGTCTTGTGTGTGTTGACACAGACACAGACACAGAGAGAGCGAGAGCGAGAGCGAGAGATTGTTATTTGTGAACAAGTATACGTGTGTATACGTGCGTGCGTTCGTCTGTGTGTACGTGCGTGCGTGTGTGTGTGTGTGTGTGTCTATGTGCGTGTATACGCGCGTGCGTTTGTCTTGTGCGCGCTGCGCGTGCGAGTGCACGTGCGTGTATGTTTGTGCACGCATGCGTGTGTGCATAATCATATCCGTTTCACGATTTGTCATGTTTCATCGTGTGTGCGTGTGCGTGTGCGTGTGTGTGTGTGTGTGTGTTGTGTGTGTGTGTGTGTGGCGTGCATGCCCACGTCTGAGGTGGAGGCGAGAAATGTGGCTGGGAGAGTGGATAGTGCTGTATTAGCGTTCCTCATTATCCAAAGAGAAAAATAAACTACTGGTCATGTCGTAAACTCTGTACCAGTGATTTAAAAGTACGTTCACTAATCTGATGACAAGGAATCGACGTGACCAGCTCATTCACCAACTTTACCAACTCCCTGAAGAACAAAACACGAAAATCAATGCCCCGATGGGTGCAAACGACCACTTTACCACCATTTCGTGTGTTGATCCATCTCTATATATATTCGTGTCCTATTTATTTCATCTGAGAATGTGTTGTCGTAAATTATTTTGGGGTTTACTGGCCGTGTAGTTGTGGTACCTTTTCTCTGCTCTGTTCAATGGTTTTCTAGTCCGCCACAGAAAAATAGGCTCAGTTCACATCTTGACAAAGCAAGTGTCATTTAACAATTTCTGTAAAGTACACAATGACGCTTAAAACGATACACAAAATCCTTACAGAGAAGAACACGCAAAAACCAAGAGTAAGAAGACACTAACATTCGAGAGAAAAGCCTAGGAAAGAAGACCCTCAGCGCTAAGGAACAGACGCTGAACCCTGTGAACGAGGACATTTGTTTGGCTGTGAAAGGATCGACATATTGACTCTGATCACCACGTCAGGCTTTCTGAGGAAGAAGGGATGCTCACTTCAGGAGGTACCAGGTGATCACAAGGAAATCTTTCAGGAACAGGATCAAAACCTTCCTCTCACCAGCTCTGCAGCTCAGCCCCAAAGGATCTGAAAACATGCGTCCACGTTCCAGACCTCCGAGGCATCAGATATGCTACATCACTGGAGGGAATATTTGCCTTTCCTGAACCATTCCCTCTGGTACCGCCTGTTCTGCACCTTTGTTCAACAGAAAACTAACATAGGAAACCAGAGCTGCCATGTTGATCATATGGTGGACCCTTCATCCTGGGAAGAATGAGACTTTAAAACACTTGGGAAAAAGACCTTTATAAACCTGGGAAAGACAAGATACTAAACCATGAAGGAAAGGCACCACATCGTGGGAAAATAGAGTGAAGAATACTCTAAGCCCTGGGAAAGTAGACTAATTCTCTGTAGTAGCAGACGATCCACAACACGAGGGTAAAAAACACAAGGCATTATATCGTGGGAAAGAAGACACCAGAATCTGGAAAATGACATTAAACCTTATGAATGAAAAGGACGCCAAGCCATGGCAAGAAAAAGCTCAGATCTCTGAACAGAGAAGACGCTACGCCCTGGAAGAGAAGGCACTGAACACGGGGAAAGATAACATCTGTACATTTAGAAGGTACTGAATAGCACACAAGACGACGCTAAAACTCGTCAAAGGAGAACACTCAGTGTGAGCCATTAAGAAGACAATCCTCTGAAAGCAAAACAAGACCCTTTGAAAAAAAAAGGTACGCAACCCTGTAAATGACGACGGTCTCAGTCAATCCCTTTCAAAGCGTACTTAATCAATAAAAGAAGAAAATCCTAATTATAATGTGAAATTAATACAGGGAGAGGATACAGAAGAAGACAGAAGAGAAAGTAGAAAAAAAATACTGTCGTGGTAAAAAAGTTCTTGATGATGGCATCCGTCCGTCTTTCTCGAGAGACATGATATTGCGCCGTGGATCAGTCAACTGTGGAGAGGCAGCGCCTGCTGTGGCTGAAGGAGTCCGATCCCTGAGCGGCAGACTCTGTTGCAGTTGCTGCAGGTGAAGTCTCGGTCATGAGTGTCTGTTGGTGCCGACGCAATTCTTTGCCATCTGCGGTGCCCTGTTCTTCCCACTGGGCCTCTGCTCTGCTTGTGTTTGATGCCGGCCTTGATGGTAGACCGTCAGCTGACCCGGTCTGAAGCTGCTGTCTCCAGGTCTGCTGGGTCGAGGCTGCCTGCCCTCAGGTCACGCTTGTATACATCTTTGTAGCGTTGGGCGGGCCGTCCTGTGGGTCTGGAGCCTGTAGCCAGCTCGCCGCGCTGCATGTCGTTTAGGACACGACCGTCGTCCGTGTGGCTGACGTG
The DNA here is from genome assembly GCA_033310375.1 of Conus canariensis. Classification (NCBI taxonomy): domain Eukaryota; kingdom Metazoa; phylum Mollusca; class Gastropoda; order Neogastropoda; family Conidae; genus Conus; species Conus canariensis. The sequence goes on from CM065736.1 coordinate 31,209,740, forward strand.
GCTAAGCCAGTGCAAGCGTCTCTGCGTCAACATGGCGAACATACTAGGCATCCCTGCCTGGGCCAGGACGTCCTTGTTGGTGATGCGGTCCTGCCAAGTGATGCCCAGAAGTGTTCTGAGGCAGCGCAGGTGGAAGGCGTTCAGTCTTCGTTCTTGTCTCTTGCACAGGGTCCATGTTTCACTTCTGTAGAGAAGAGTGCTCAGCACGGGAGGCTTAGCGCACTTCATCTTAGTGTCTGACATTAGCATGGTGTTGTCTCAGATTCTCTTTGCCAGACAGGCCATCGCTGTTGCTGCCTTGCCGATGCGCACGTTCAGCTCGGCGTCCAGAGAGAGGATGCTGGAGATGGTGGAGCCCAGGTAAGTGAAGTCGTCGGCCACTTTGAGGGTGTGATCGCCGATGGAGATGCGGGGAGTGCTGATGATGTCTTGGCCTATGATGTTTGTTTTTTTCAAGCTGATAGCGAGGCCGAACTCGGTCAGGCATCAGCGAAGCAGGTGATGAGCCGTTGTAGCGCTCCGTCGGTGTGGGCAGCGAGGGCGACGGCGTCTGCGAAGACTATGTCCCTGACGAGGACTTTTCCCTAAAAAAGCTGCATGCCCCAAATTCACGTGGTCTCCGTTGTCTATGATCTGATGTCGGTTTCTTGTCCTGATGACACAAAAAATGACACTTTTCACATGAAGGGTACATGAAGAAAGGATGGCCATGTGATTATTTTCGTAATCAGGCATATATCAAGGTGTTTTGAAATTTTTTTTTATAAATCGAGTCGTTAAATTTTTCTTTTTTTTTTTTTTTTTTTTGGGGGGGGAGCCAAAGTCCTTTCTGAAACAGCGCGCCAATGACCTTCTTTCCTTCTCCCGTTCGTTTTCGTTTCTTGTATTAGTGGCTATAATGATTGCAGCAGACGAAACAATACAGGGAGTCGAGATATAGTGGCACAGTGCATATACAACCACAGTTTGCAGGTGATTCACAGTGACTACTCGTGATGTCACTTCATTCAAATGGTCAATCTTGTTCCTAGGCAGAGTAAAAGTTTAAATCTCTGTATAAATTGGGATGAAACAAGCACTTTGGTGAGCAAAGTATGAAAGCATCACACGAGACGTACGGCCCGAGACTGCAAATGGCATGGAATCTGCCCAAATGCAGAATTTTGGTGGTTTACTCAGGATCTCAAATCATTGCGACACCTGTAATTACAATAACAATTTCGCAGAAGCTACATTGCTGTATAAAATCTGGTCTCAAAGACGCACGACGTGTGGACAGTGGCTGTTCTGAAATTCCTTATTCCGTCTAAAACAATTATACCTTTGAATTTTAACGCCAGATCCTTCTGACATTTTATTGAAAACTCTCGAAAACATCGTTTCAGTTTCTTAAAAACGGAGCACGTGACAAGAGCGACAGGAGAACGGACCAAAAGATGTCTGAGCAAGGTGTCTTGAACTTACCTGGCATTTGAAAATATATTTATGATCTAAAGCTTTATTTAATCACATAAACATGAATCAACAAATCAAATTGATTAGCATTGCAACGGAAACACCTCTTCTTCTTCTACTTCCTTCAGGTGAACATCGTCAGCATGTCAAAATTTATTTCACACTTAAGGGGGCGAAAAAGGAGTCAAAACAAAGGAAGTAAACAAAACCCTTTTGTGAAATACAAGGTCGGAATGTAATGGATAAATGTGAGCAACACACTGTCCCAATGTCAACCTGTTTTAGTCTTATCCTTTCAAAGTTATTCAATTATTTTGCCATTCTGTCACGCCAATGTCACAACCTGTTGTCTTCTACATTCATATCTATCATCTATTTTGCCATTCCTTCACGCCCAAAGGTCATTGCGAGCTGCTCAGTGCCTTATGTGGAAAAACAGAACTGTAGCTGGAATTACTGAATTGAACAAAAGAATAGAGTAAGAGATATACTCCTTAAGAATTAATGAAAGAAAATAGTACATTTTCTCTCAGAATTCGTATCTAATACACTTTACTATATCACTTACAAACAGCTGGGATTCCTCAATTAGACGATGTGTAAGAAATGCATACAAATGACGGTTAATGAAGATATAATGAACGCTTCATTGATTATTGTTCATGTGAATCATTGTTAATGTGAATCATTGTTAATGTGAATTATTGTTCATGTGGATCAAGGAGAGAAAGGTGTTATTGATATTTCACAGTGGACGTTGTTCGGAGAAAATGGATTTACGCATTTCAAGGGAACATTTCTTTCATATGTATGAAATTTAGGATGCAAGACTAAGAGAAACTGAATTTACGCATTTCAAGGGAACATTTCTTTCATATGGTTCATGAAATTTAGGATGCAAGACTAAGAGAAACTGAATTTACGCATTTCAAGGGAACATTTCTTTCATATGGTTCATGAAATTTAGGATGCAAGACTAAGAGAAACTGAATTTACGCATTTCAAGGGAACATTTCTTTCATATGGTTCATGAAATTTAGGATGCAAGACTAAGAGAAACTGAATTTACGCATTTCAAGGGAACATTTTTCATATGGTTCATGAAATTTAGGATGCAAGACTAAGAGAAAATGAATTTACGCATTTCAAGGGAACATTTCTTTCACATGGTCCATGAAATTTAGGATGCAAGATTAAATTTGAAACGGCTTCAAGTCGGAATGATAGTTACTGCTAATATTGTTCTTAATGCAGTGGATTCAACAAACACCACGCGTTGTTCACCATATGATGGAGACAGCGACTCCCGCGCGCGCGCGTGCGTGTGTGTGTGTGTGTGTGTGTGTGTGTGTGTGTGTGTGTGTGTGCGTGTGCGTGTGCGCGTGCGCGTGCGCTTCAGTTCACGTCCACATCCGAGGTGGAGGCGAGAGGCGTGACTAGGACAGTGGATGGTGTGCAAAAGCGTTCCTCATTATCCATACGGAAAAGTCATCAAACTACGGGCCATGTCGTTACCTCTGCGTAAGTGATTATCATCAACAAGCACGTACACTGATCTGATGACAAGGAATCGAGGTGACTAGCTCATTCACCGACTCTGCCAACTCCCTAAAGAATAAAACACGACAATCAATGGCCTGAAGGACACAAACGCCCACTTAACCACCATTTTCCCTGTACAATACGGTTGTTGCAACTGACGTTTTATGTATTGATCCACCTATCGCTATCTCTTCATATATTCTTGTCCTACTTATGTCATCTAAATGAGAATGTCATTGTCCCGAGTAAGAGGTAATCTTTGGGTTTACTGGTCCAGTAGGGGTGGTACCTTTTGTCTGGTCTGCAGTTCAATGGTCTTCTGGTACACTGGAACTGCTTTCTGATGAGTGGTCACCATTTTTTATCCTGCCACAAAAAGAAAAAAACTAAGCTCAGTTCACATCTTGACAAAGGAAGAGCCATTAAACACCAATGCCTGTAAAGTACACGTCAACGCTAAAACGATGCACCAAATCCTTACAGAGAAGAATGCACAAAACCAACAGTAAGAATACACTAAAATCCGAGAGAAAAGCCTCGGAGAGAGGACCCGCGGTGCTTAGGAACAGACACTACATCCTGTGAACGAGGACATTTTTCCCCATGAAAGGATCTCCATGTTGGCTCTGAGCACCACGTGAGGTTTTATGTGGACATCAGTCCTGCCAATCCAACTCAACAGGACAGGAATGTACACAGCTGAGCGAGAATGTGTGTGTGGGGGGGGGGGTTGTTCGTTTACATAAACTTAAAATCGGTTGGCAATACTCTGGGACCCGAACAGGGCGGGCATGAACATGTGTGGATCTCATATATACTACGCACAAAAAGTTAAGGATCGGTATGTGAAAACAGGTGCGTAATAAACTCAATTCGCTACTGTTATTTATTTCTTAGTCCAGCCAAATTGTCATGAATTCTTGTTCAGCTGTAAGTGGGCGATGTTGTGTTAGTGCGAAAATTGCACGGGATTCTCTACTACTGAGCTGGGCCGCAAACGGAAAAGCGGAAACTTGCGAAAAATGACCTTGTTTTGGACCGTTCTGCCTGAACACATTGCACTTGCCAGATGGAAAAACCATTATGCACGTGCAAGCACTGCTGTTTATGTGTGAGATGCTGTCGCTTGCTTGGCTATATAAGAAGACATTCCACCAGTAGTAGGCCTGATCTGACAATGCCTCCACGACGAAAATTAAGCGAGTTGGATAGGGGACGAGCTGTTGCATGGTTCCAAGATGGTGTTCCCAAGCGAGAAGTGGCCAGGCGACTTCATGTGTCCATCTCGGTCATTGTCCGACTGATTCAACGCTTCACAGCCACTGGGATTGTCCATGAAAGACGCAGATCTGGTCGACCGAAGAAGACAACCCCACGTGACGATCGTCTCATTGAACGACAAGCCCTGCAGACAAGAACAGCCTCTTCCAGCATAATTCAAAGGCAGTTCAGGGTGGCTACTAACATCAACATCAGCCAGCAGACCATACGGAACTGCCTACATGTGTTTAATCTCCGTTCTCGTCGCCCAGCAGTACGGCCACGCTTAACTCCAGCCCATAGGGCAGCACGCCGCGCCTTCTGCGCACGTCACGTGAGATGGACACGTCAGCAGTGGTCCCAGGTCCTGTTCAGTGATGAATCACGCTTCACCCTTCACCACAACGACGGCCGACTGAGGGTCTGGAGGCGCCCAGGGCAACGCTTTACTGACGCCACTGTCCAAGAAAAGGTGGCCTTTGGTGGAGGTTCTGTAATGGTCTGGGGGGCCTTCAGCCTTCACCACAGAACACCCTTGTATCATGTACAGGGTAACCTGACTGGCATCCGATACCGGGATGAGATCCTTCGACCGCTGGCTGTGCCTACACTGCAGCAGATGGGACCGAGGGCTGTCTACCAGGATGACAATGCTCGCCCCCACAGGGCAAGGGTGGTCAACGACTTCCTGCAGCAGTCTGGAGTCAACAGAATGGACTGGCCAGCATGCAGTCCCGATCTCAACCCGATTGAGAACCTCAGGGATGAGCTGGATCGCAAAGTGAGGAGCCACCCCCCTCCCAGGGATGCCCAACACCTCTACCAGATGCTGCAGGCTGAGTGGCAGGCGCTTCCACAGAGGATCTTCACCAACCTGGTCAACTCGATGAGGACTCGCTGCGTCGAGTGCCAGAACAGCCATGGTGGTTACACGCATTACTGAGCTTTTGGGAGCATCAGTATGCCCTGTCTTGTGATTTCAATGACTTTGGGAAATCAAATTTGGATACGTACCCACTTTAATCAAATGTACACACCAAACGATTGCTCGAGATTGAAGGCAATTGTGTATCGTTATCACTAAAGAATGGAATTAAATGTTGGCCAAACTTCAACGCATTGACTTTCTTATTTTGACAGTTATGAATGTTTGTGAAAGTGATCCTTAACTTTTTGTGTGTAGCTTATATGCCTCTTACCTCCATAAAAGCTGTCTTAAAAGGTATCGCCATGTAACTTCAAAAGTAGTGTATTCAATTTGTGCATTACAGAACTGCTGCCTTACTTTTTACTTAAAGTATAACCATTGAGTTAACCTTTGATTTTTTTTGTTAGATGCGATACATACCACGCGCGTGCGCGCACACACACGCGTGCGTGCGCGCAAGCGCAAGCGCACACACACACCGTCTCACCTGCTCCTCCGAAAGGGATTCTCCGGTGTTGTCAGCCCTGCCTCGGTTGGCGGTCGCCCCGTTAGCTATCCCTCAGGCTCTTCCTGGTGTCCCTGTCAGCAGTCCTGTTACTGGTGGTGCTCTCCCCCATCGGCTGTCCACGTTCCTGGTGGTGGTCTGTATCGTCGCTGTCCTCACTAATCCTGATGCTGGTCTCCCTGTCAGCAGTCCTCTGTCTACTCTCTCTGTCCTCACTCATCCTGATGCTGGTCTCCCTCGTCGGCTGTCCTCCCTGTTCCAGGCTGTGGCCTATTCCCTGGGACTGCGTCTAGTGTCGACGGCTGATCGCTCCTCGTTCCCCGTCTGAAATGAACCCCTTCGATGAGTTTTCCTAATCACATTTCGTTATGAAAACAGTTCTAACACACAAGGTTTTCATCAGCAGGCAGAAACGAAGGGATACATTGCTCCCGTTCATGAGAAAAACCCACTCGAAAGATAAAATGCTCAGAATATCTATGATGCGAGACAAGGGAATATACCATTTTTACCAACAATTTCTTTGCGTTTGATTGTTCAAGGCCTTTCCATTTATCAGTTTATTTTTCAGAATGTCTTTGAGACAGAGGGGATTTGGATATGCACAGATGTCGACTATCCCCTTCGCCTCTGTTAATGGCGTTTTAAGCAGTCGCCCTCAGACTGATGTCACCAAGTCGGGTGCAAAAAAAAAAGTGACCAGCCGCCCTGGTACGATGGTTGCCCTTGCTAACTGCAAGCCACATCACTTTTGACCTACAGCTAAATCTGCCATAAAGCAGTGAATCGACAGCAATACTAACACCGGTTCAATTATCAACGTCACAATCACAAACATGGTTACGTCAGTTCACGCCAATACTTTTTTTTTTCTCTCCGTGTGTCAGCTGCATTTCACTTGTAAACTGATCACTCGTCCTGCCGATCTCACGTGACCTGTCGGGGTTGCGAGCGCCCCCTGGCCAATTTTAAAGTGGCATCATGATCTCTGCCCCCTTTATTTTTTGTCATTCATTTCGTTAACGTCACTTTCTGCCGGTCATTACCAAGTGAATTATGTCGGTACATAAATTTGTTGGGATTCATTTTTTCGCTCAGTTCCATCTTACTCTTACAAGTCAAGACAAGGTAGCATCACGATGTTTTTGGCAGGGCAATATTGCCCACTTACAACTTTTCATGTATGTGACGCATAAAAGATGTCCATGTATTTAGTTTGCATATTACGGACCTGTTTAGTACTGGTCAAAACACGCATGCATTGACAAACACTTTCAATAGCTAAAAGAGAATATCCGTTCACCTGTTTCAATTGCATCTTCGCATGCGTTTCTCTTGTGCTGTCGTTTTGTTCATGGCAGCGGTATCTCACTTTAGTTGTCCCTGGAGCGTTGTCTCCCCTGATGCTGTTTTTAGCGCCGTCGATCCGCACGTTCACGTCGCACACATAAAAACAATCATGTTGAACAGTATGACTGACAAAGGCTGAGGTTTGTTTGGCGAACTACATAAATATGTCTCAAATCCAAGTCATACTGAAATTGATAAAATAAGTGTCTCATTTTTGGAAGTAACACAAATGTATACATAAAATGAGTGTATAACCTAAATTTTCTCAGGCACTGAAAACGGAGACCTGGACCCAAGCATGCCTTTCTAACTCGGCTGCCATGGTACCAAATCATATCCGCGACTGTTACAATTCGGCGATTCATACTGAATTATTTACACCAGCTCTGACCGTTGTACTATGTAACTGCGTATGTGACGGTGAATACGCACGGTCTTTAGTTGTTAACTAGCCAAACCAACAAAAAAAACTCCTCCCCAGAAAACACTGAAAAACCCATTGAAAGTTTACTGCCGGAACTAGTATCATACCTTGTCCTCCCCGATTTGTATGACCCGACCATGTGGTGCAACGGTCCTTTGGCAGACTGGCACCGCTCCCGGGAGAGTGCTCGTCCTCTTCCAACCTGCCACGATGGGAAACCAACTCTGATCAATCGTGACAAAAGTAGTCATCAAACCCTGTGGAAGAAAACACCAACTCCTGTCACTTACACTATCAATCATAGTTAACGATGAACTAAAATCCTTATTTTTCATAGACACATAGACACTACACCGTATGAGAGGACATTAATCCCTATGAAAGGATAGACACAAGGCCCCATGACAGGACATTAATGCCTATAAAAGGATAGACACTAAACCCTATGACAGGACATTTAATCCCCATGAAAAAGACACTTAACCCTATGACAGAAGGACATTAATCCCTTTGAAAGGACATTAATCCCTATGAAGGGATAGACATTAAACCCCATGACAGGACATTAATCGCTATGAAGGGATAGACACTAAACCCTATGACAGGACTTAACCGCTATGAAGGGATAGACACTAAACCCTCTGACAAGACATTTAGTTCCTATGAAGGGATACACACTAAACCCTATGACAGTACATTTAATCCCTATGACGGGATAAACACTAAACCCGATGACAGGACATTAATCCCTGTGAAGGGATAGACACTAAACCCTATGACAGGACATTCATCCCTATGAAGGGATAGACACTAAACCCTCTGACAGGACATTAATCGCTATGAAGGGATAGACACAATACCCTATGACAGGACATTCATCCTTATGAAGGGATAGACCCTAAACCCTATGACAGGACATTAATCGCTATGAAGGGATAGACCCTAAACCTATGACAGGACATTAACCGCTATGAAGGGATAGACACTAAACCCTATGACAGGACATTAACCGCTATGAAGGGTTAGACACTAAACCCTATGACAGGACATTAACCGCTATGAAGGGTTAGACCCTAAACCCTATGACAGGACATTAATCGCTATGAAGGGATAGACCCTAAACCTATGACAGGACATTAACCGCTATGAAGGGATAGACACTAAACCCTATGACAGGACATTAACCGCTATGAAGGGATAGACACTAAACCCTATGACAGGACATTAATCGCTATGACAGGATAGACACTAAACCCTATGACAGGACATTAATCGCTATGAAGGGATAGACACTAAACCCTATGACAGGACATTAACCGCTATGAAGGGATAGACACTAAACCCTATGACAGGACATTAATCGCTATGACAGGACACTAAACCCTATGACAGGACATTAATCGCTATGAAGGGATAGACACTAAACCCTATGACAGGACATTAACCGCTATGAAGGGATAGACACTAAACCCTATGACAGGACATTAATCGCTATGAAGGGATAGACACTAAACCCTATGACAGGACAATCGCTATGACAGGATAGACACTAAACCCTATGACAGGACATTAATCGCTATGAAGGGATAGACACTAAACCCTATGACAGGACATTAATCGCTATGAAGGGATAGACACTAAACCCTATGACAGGACATTAATCGCTATGAAGGGATAGACACTAAACCCTATGACAGGACATTAATCGCTATGAAGGGATAGACACTAAACTCCATGACAGGACATGAATCCCGATGAAGGGATAGACACTAAACCCTATGACAGAAGGACGTTAATCGCTATGAAGGGATCCACACGTTGACTCTGATCACCATGCCATCGCTTTCTGCGGAAGAAGCGAGACTCACATCAGGGGGTACCAGGCGCGCACAAGGAAACTTTCAGGAACAGGATCAAAGACTTCCCCCTGCAGCTCAGCCGCAAAGGATCTGAAGACATGCGTCCATGTTTCAGATCTCCGAGTCATTAGGCCTGCTACATCACTGGGGTCATCATTTGATACCCTCCTGAACCATCCCCTCCAGTACCGCCTCTTCTGTACCCTTCTCCCACAGAAAACTGGCACGGGAAACCAGAGCTGGCGTGTTGGCCATAGGAAAGCACACCAATCCTGGGAAAGAGTAAGACTCAAATCCCTGGAAAGAAGACACCAAACCATAGGGGGAAAAAGCAAACATAAAAGTGAAGGAGAGAAGAGCAAGACTGTTAGCTCTGGGAAAGAACACGACACCAACACCCAGAAAAGACACTAAACCCTGAAGAAGATACGAGACTTCAGCAAACAAGTCCAGTCTTTGGGAATGAAGCAGACACTAAGCCCGGGGAAGAAAACAGCTAAACTCTGCGCATGAAGAAGACTAAACCCTGGAAAGAAAACGCTAGTTTGAATGTAGAAGACCCTAAACCCTGGAAAGAAAACGCTAGTTTGAATGGAGAAGACCTAAACCCTGGAAAGAAAACGCTAGTTTGAATGGAGAAGACGCTAAACCCTGGAAAGAAAACGCTAGTTTGAATGGAGAAGACGCTAAACCCTGGAAAGAAAACGCTAGTTTGAATGGAGAAGACGCTAAACCCTGGAAAGAAAACGCTAGTTTGAATGGAGAAGACGCTAAACCCTGGAAAGAAAACGCTAGTTTGAATGAAGACGCGCTGAACCCCGAGACAGAAGAAAGCCCTCTGTCTTGGGAAAGTTGACAAACCTTGGAATATAAAAGTCAATAAATGAAGGAAGAAATGCACACTGAGAAAGGGCACCCTAAAAACCTGTGACGGAAAGGTGACAGTCCTAACAAGTGCATCAAAGCCTTTGAAAGAAGGTACACAATCCACGAAAGAAGGGGCATTAGTAAATCTCTATCAAAGGGCACTGAACCATGTAAAAGAAAAAGTTAAATCCTTCCACAAAAACACTGCAACTTAGAAGACGACGCAGAAGAGAGAGAGAGAGAGAGAGAGAGAGAGAGAGAGAGAGAGAGAGAGAGAGAGAGAGAGAGAGAGAGAAGAAGAAGAAGAAGAAGACTCTCCATACACTCAATTGCATTCTCCGAGTTCACGTGACCTGGCCCCCGTTTTCTGTTACCGTTGATGCCACAGTTTATCGGCCCTGTTGATGAAAAAAAATTCTGTACAAACAAATCCGATCAACTCACTATACCTGAACAAAAACTGAGTTCAACATTAAGTTAATTGTTTCCGGCCATCTAACAATATCATGATTTACATGTGTTCTGTGAACTGCATGTCGGCCAACTATGCCATCCGTGACGTTGAAGAAAAAATCTCCACCTTGCTCTCTATTTCGAACACCTGAAAACTATTGTCGAAAGATTGTTACATTGCATTTTCAGTGCAGAAATTAACAAGGTAAGTGATGTAACACACACACACACGCACCTACCAAGCATGTCTCCCCCCCCCCCCCCCCCCAAAGTGAGCCTTTTAAACTGCAGTACACTGACTGGGATGGAGGGGAGGGGGGGGAGAGAGACATGCTTGGTAGGTAGTCTACAGACAATAGTGGTTTAAATAGCCGAGGCGGAGAAGTTTTTCAGCCGTTGTTTGGCAATTCACATCGCGGTGCCTTCTGCGGGAATGAAAAAGTTGCAACAGACGCTTGGTTTGGTGTGTTTAAAGGCTATGATGGATCTAGCTCTCCGTCTTGTGCGCATATCATAAATAGTGTCTATCTGAAGGTTTTATAGCTCAGTATCTTTGATTTTTTGAAGCGGTCTGCAACTGCCCATAGTAATTCAAATGATGGAATAAACGAGTATGAAACCGGCTGCCATATCTGCAGTATTAACTGTTGGGACCGCTGTGTGTCAAAGTGACGCTAAACCCCGTCACGTTTTTCGAAATTATGCAGTAGGCCTTATCTACTGTTCTCACAGTGTCCAGGTGGTCATATTGGAACCGACTAGTCTATGGTAAACGAGTTACCCCTCGATTTTCATGACTAAGAGCCGAGATCGTCATATCGGCCAATCACTGAATGCGACTGTTTATGGTGCAAATACTGGCTGTACGCTATTGGATAAGATTTCCATTCAAGTTACTAGGATTTTTTTCTACATTTTAAGTTAAGTGGAATTTTGACAAATTATGTGGAATTGAAACAGAAGCCAGCACAGACTTCGCACTTTGAATATGAGTTTTTCATCTTTCCCCCGAAGCTCTGGCACCCGCAATTCACTTTAATGGGAGTCAAAACGGACAGGGAATGAACGTCAATCCATCGACTCTTCGTTTACTTTCGCTTATCCTCGATATTTTGGGATTCATTACACACACACTCACACACACACACACACCACATATATATATATATATATATATATATATATATATAATAATATATATATATATACACATACATACATACAACAAGAGAGAGAGAAAACGACAGAGTAGTCGGCGTGTGTGGACAATGCGTACCTCATGTATCCCTTCATCTTTACACAGTGCCCCAAGGAGTTGCAATCAAGTTCAACAGTTTGTTTAATTTGTGTATTAAAATCGCTTCCTGTGCTAAACTTAAACAACGAATCGGACATTAAGGAGGAGGAGGGGAGGTAACAGCAGACACACATACACACGTGTGTTTTCGAGTCTCACCTGCACCTCCGTGTGGGGACCTCTGTGTTGTCGCCCCTGTTCCTGGTGGTGGCAGTCTCTCCAGTGGCTGCCTCCCTGCCGTGGGGTATCTCTCCTGTGTCCTCCCTGTCCCTGGTGGTGGTAGTCTCTCCAGTGGCTGTCCCTGTCCCTGTGGTGGTAGTCTCTCCATGGGCTGTCCTCCCTGTCCTGGTGGTGGAGTCTCTCCAGTGGGCTGTCCTCCCTGTCCCTGGTGGTGGCAGTCTCTCCAGTGGGCTGTCCTGCCCTGGTGGTGCAGTCTCTCCAGTGGCTGCCCTCCTGCCCTGGTGGTGGCAGTCTCTCCAGTGGCTTCCGTCCCTGGTGTGGTATCTCTCCATGGCTGTCCTGTCCCGGGTGGTGGTAGTCTCTCCAGTGGGCTGTCCTCCCTGTCCCTGGTGGTGGCTAGTCTCTCCAGTGGGCTGTCCTGTCCCTGGTGGTGGCAGTCTCTCCAGTGGGCTGTCCTCCCCCTTTCTGCTGTGCTCCGCTGTGGCCTGTCCTGCCTGTTGTGGACACTCCCCCTGTGGTCAGATCAAATCAAATCATGTTGCTTTTAGACCTGCCGACCATAAAAAGCCATATCATGGCTGACAAACAATGGGAAAAAAATAAAGTGAGAGAGTTAAAATGCAAAGTTAAAACTCACTACCAGTTATCTTGTGGGCGGTCATCCCTGTAGTGGCCTCTCGCTGTGAACTGTCCATGTAGTGACCTCTCTCCTGGGATGTCGTCTGCTGTATGCTAGTGGCCGCTCCTCTTGCCATCATCCTTGTTACCTGTCACCAGTGAAATCCTTACATATTTTCTGCTTATATTTCATTGTCCGAGCAGTTCGTAATACGTACAAAATTTCCTATCACTTCGCAGAGGCGACATGAAATCTATCATCCCATGGCAGGAGAAGCGACACGTTTCGTAAAACAATTTCAAATGATTGAACACTTTTTTCCCGTGCGATTTTTTGGAGGCTGTATTTTTTTTTTTCTGGAACGCGTGTATGACCCAGTTTATTTTTCATAACAATTTGCTCTAAGTTTTGAGATAGGAGCATGCGAGATGAATATCCCCCTTCGCCTCTTGAAATTACTCTTTGGTAAAACTTCCCTTTTGGTAAATAGAAAAAAAAAAAAACTTAAAATGGTTCAAAATGAAAATTTTGTTTACAGAATTCTTATCAGAAATGATATATTGAAGAGAGGAGGCTTAATCTTGAGTGATGACTGTCCTTTTCATACCGATGAACAAGATTCCATTTAGCATTATCTTGAAACCCATAACTTATACATTTTTAGATGGAATTAGAAAACGAATTAAAGAAAGATGACTCTCTTGAACTGCTTTGACCAGAACATGTGGAAAATGCACAGTTCAAATGATCAGTCTGTATTGATTTTCACACCAGCTAGGTGTGAGTAAGTTTTTGTGACTGTCGCTGAAAGTTTTACACTGAAGATTTTTTCAGATATCTGATCAGATTGGATCGCATATTGACTTGTCTTACCTTCAAAGTCGTCCCATGGGATCTCAGGGTGGTGGGGGATGGGTCCTGCCCCCAGTCGTCTGCTTCTTTCGTTGCTGTGTTCTGAACAATCACAGCCATTGTGCATGAGATACAGAACAATCACAGCCATTGTGCATGAGATACTGAACAATCACAGCCATTGTGCATGAGATACAGAACAATCACAGCCATTGTGCATGAGATACAGAACAATCACAGCCATTGTGCATGAGATACAGAACAATCACAGCCATTGTGCATGAGATACAGAACAATCATAGCCATTGTGTGCCATGAGATACTGAACAATCAAGCCATTGTGTATGAGATACGAACAATCACAGCCATTGTGTCATGAGATACATGAACAATCACAGCCATTGTGCATGAGATACTGAACAATCATAGCCATTGTGCATGAGAATACTTGAACAATCATAGCCATTGTGCATGAGATACTGAACAATCACAGCCATTGTGCATGAGATACTGAACAATCATAGCCATTGTGCATGAGATACTGAACATACTTCATTCTTAGGTATAAAGCAAGGTGTCTTAAAAAGTATCAATTCACAAAACGTCAATATTCATTCACCTCGTCATCCAGCGAATTTGAAACCTACTACTGGAACCTGTACCGGAAGGATTGTCTGCCCCTGCGCTTTAGGTCCCAGTGAAACGACTGGATTCACACAGTGGCGTTGCCCCTCCCTTTGGCTGACGCCGTTTTTAAGTTATGAAAAGCGAAAAATACAAAGCACTGTCCTAGCGTTCTAGATAAGAATGGAACACCATCGCATTATCTTGGCCAATCTCGGTATTACGGATCATCCTAAAAAATTGCGCGCACCCATACATGCACACACATACACACACACAACCAATTCTGGGTCCTCTCGTGCATTGCTGTCGTTGTGACCTCAGGTCCCGCTTCATCTCCCCGGTCAGCCCGTGGTGTCTTCAGGTCAAACGTTATCGACGTTGGCAGGTTCCTAAAAACTGTGGCTGGGTGGACTGGGTGGCACCACTGGCGTGGCCAGGACTGGGAGCTCCGGAGTGAGCACAGTGGCATCAGTGCCTTCGACACGAAACGGAAGAAGAGATGCTACACTGAAAAGGAATAAAGACATGGGATATCTGGTGATACAAACGACGTTAAAACATGTCTGGTGATAGAAATTAATTTTTTTTTTAAAGACGTGGACATCCGATACCTGCAATTATTTTTAAAAAAAAGTGCTGGAGATGGAAATTACGTTTTATACAATCATTGATGTCTGCCTGGTGACAGAAATTAGATTTGAAAAAAAAGACATGGACGTCTGGTAATAGAACTTACTTTAAAGACATGATCTGTTGATAGACATCAACTTTAAATTGCATGGTCGTCTGGTGATAGAACTTTCTTTAAAGACATGATCTGTTGATAGACATTAACTTTAATTGCATGGTCGTCTGGTCATAGAACTTTCTTTAAAGACATGATCTGTTGATAGACATTAACTTTAAATTGCATGGTCGTTTGGTAATAGAACTTACTTTACAGACATGATCTCTGTTGATAGACATTAACTTTAAATGACATGGACGTCTGGTCATAGAACTTACTTTAAAGACATGATCTGTTGATAGACATTAACTTTAAATGACATGGACGTCTGGTCATAGAACTTACTTTAAAGACATGATCTGTTGATAGACATTAACTTTAAATGACATGGACGTCTGGTCATAGAACTTTCTTTAGACATGATCTCTGGTGATAGGTATTTCACTTTAAAAATGAGACACTGATGCCCGAGACAGAAATTACTTTAAAAGGATATCGTCACAGAAATTAGCAGATGAATGTCTGGTAACAGAAATTACATTAAAACAAGACATGTCTGGTAATGGAAATTACGTTAAAGACAACATCGATGTCTGTCTGGTGGCAGAAATTACTTTGAAAAAGACATGTATATCTGGTAACAGAAATTACGTTAAAAAATAAGACTGGTGATAGTACATTTTAAAATAGGACGTCGATGTTTGTAGAATGACATTAAAAATGACACTGACGTCGGTGATAGAAGTTATCTTTAAAAAAGATAAAACAGTGGTCTGAAACACCCCGGCATGCAAGATTATGTACTTTGCTGTGTGAAAGTAAATGCATTTGTCAGGATTGCTTTAGCAATTTTTAATCCGCATGTGAACGCTGTGACTTTGATATCAATTCGGGTCAACAATTATTTTCCAAGTATTTTTAAGTACTATTTTCTCTTTCTTCTTCTTATGGTATCTGATCGTTAAATTAGAGCAGTAAAGAAAAAAAAACACTCGATCTCAATGGCCGAACACTTCAAACGATAACAGCATTTCACATACCTGGCCATTACATACTGCAGGTCACAGGGCTCACAGGGCTCCCGTATGTCTTCCTGGCAATGTGGTCCCTGGGCATTCTCAACCACAACAGTTCCACAGTTCCTTCAGGTATTTATTCTTTGCCAAAGTGACAGGCCATAGTATGACACAGTGGGGAACATTTTCCAGCATCTGACATCCATCACAAAGTAAACCGCGGTCACGACCTCAGCATTTTCCCAGCATATTCTTCAGCCGTGTCCCTCAAAGGATCTGGACTGAGAATTGCATCCAGAATATAGACAACGAAAAGAATGAAGCTGGAAAGAACCGACCCTTGAACTTCCCGGCCAGAACGAAAGCGCTAAAGCTTACTGTTCTTGTTCAAATGGCCGCACTCCCCTGACACATGAGCAGCCTGATCACCACGTGGCCGACGGCCGATTGGCTGATGCTTACTATTCTTTTGCCTCACAATCTGTCGTGGAACAGTGAAGATCCCTTGCAGACTAGTCCCAGGGTACACAGCAACTCCCTCAACTGCAGTATTGATACAACCCCTCACTGATGAATCGTTAGAAACGGGGGTCGGGTCCTGAGCGTGTGACAATGGTAACGCTAAAGACAAAGGTCAATCTATGTGTTTAACATCTACCTGCCTTTCTTTCTGTAACTATCTATCGTTCTATCTATATATCTACCTTATTTATCCAATCTCTTATCCATCTGTCTATCTATCCAGGCCTTTAGGTACCTCTCAGGTCATTAACTGGTCCAACACATCATCCAGCCACTAACAGAGCTAATGACACGCAGTGGCGTTGTTGAATGATCTGTGTGGATGAGAAAACGGATCTGTGGTAGTAAGTACTGCCACAGATCAGGGGCGACACTTGGTATTTGACAAAAGCCACGATAGTGGAAACCGTTCCACAGGGCGTCCTGCATTAGCCACTAGCTGATCTGATCGCCAGGTCAACAAAGGACACTCAGAAAGTACCAGGTGATCACAAGAAAACACTCCAGGAATGGCATGCCTGTCCTGAAGCATCTCCTCTGGTACCGCTGTTCTGTACCTTTGTTCCACGGATACCTGTCACTGGAAACCAGAACAGCCACGTGTCGCAAGGAAGGCCAGTGGCTTTGTGCTGCCTGCATCACAGCTTGGACAGCTCAGGCGTCCACCCCTAAATAGCACCCACGAGCAGGAGCTCGTTAAGCTGGTCCACCTTAGAACAGATCTCTTGGGAAAACCATACAGATCCATCCAATCGTTCGATGTGAATACTACACCGGAGACACCTCTCTCGAGATATGCGTCTCCGATAGCGCAGGACCAAAGTTCCTCATCCACGCAGAACTGCAACAACACAGCACCCTGCACATCTTCAGCCTTGCCAGCAGCCAGGTAATGCGTTCGAACAGAGTATGGACCCTCAGGTACCTAAAGGCCAACCAGTGCCACCATTCTACGCAAGACCTCCTGTCCTAACAACCCACCATCCGAGATGATGAGCCACCTGGGCGTCGAAGTTTCCGAACACCCCCTGCTGTATTCCACAGACAGACGTAGTCAAACAAGACACCGCACACCATGATCCCTGCTTACAGAAGACCTCCACCATTCCATGACAGACTGTGAGACAAAAGAATTTAAAGACCTCAGTACGAAGTGCCAGCGACGAGCGGTAAATCCGACTCTTCGCACATCAAAAGAATGTGACTACTGCCAGAGATCCCACACACACCCTTCCCCCAAGACAGCCTTCACAAAGACTTCAAGAACTGGCACCAAAAAGCCGCAGTCAACAGTAAAACCTCAGACCACGACGAACACAGCCAGACTGGCATAAAATCCAGAGGGACAAACACCAAAACCTTCAGACACTCCTGTGATGAGATATTACATCCCTGAAAAATTACACGCCACTGTCCAAACGGACTGACCAGCCATTTGGAAGGAATAAATAACCTGACGGAACTTCACAGAACTGCTGGATCCACCGAGAATGTGCCGCGCTGCAATCAAAATGTACATTATGTTGGTCCATGTTTAGAATCCATACTTAATACAGTAATCATCCTAAAATTTCGCATAACGTGACCCGTTTTTGAATGTGTATACACCCCCATATAAGGACTTAAATTGACCATAGTATCAACCAGCTTGTAGACAGACATAACATGTTCCACGGTCAGAAGGCGCTGTGTGGTGGACAGGGCTATGTTAACACTGACACAGAAAATGTCATGCACGTCGTCAGCAGTTTGTTGAATCGATTCCGTCATTTTTGACACCACCACTCCCACACAATGCTATTCCGGATCTGTTGAAGGACGCAATACAAGACAGCAGGATTCCTTCCACATACTATCGAGGACTAGGCAGAGAGGTCGTCCAGTTGGTACCGGCAGAAAATTAGTGTGTGCGAGCGTGCATGCGTGTGTGCATGTGCATGTGCGTGTGCGTGTGTGTGTGTGCTTGCGTCTGTGCGTATGTGTTCGTTTTTCTGGTTCCGATACTACTGTAGGTAATGCAAAGGGTCGACCAGTCGTTATGCTACTGGGTGAAAAGTGTTAATTAGAGGCCTGCTGATTAAAACACAATAGCTTTGAGGAGGACAAGGGGAAGGAGAGGAGCAGGCGCGGGGATGGAAATAGGTTTTTTTGTAAGTCAATCACTTCCTGCAGATCCCCCCCCCCCCCCCCCCTTTGAAAAACAAAAAGAACAGTCCACTGTGAGTGTGGTCACTGTACAAAAGGAGGGAAGGAACCTTAAAATCATTACCAGACAGAAAGAAGGGAACGTTTCCTTTCGTACACCTACACAACATCTATACAACGGCGGGAGGCGTGCGAAGCCGAAGGTAATGAAATGAGTATGTGACAAAAATGTGCGAAAAGCGCTGGAGGTGCAAATATGAAGACAGCAATCGGTGCAAAACAAAGGCAAACGCCGATTGCTTCTACCCAATTTTAATTCACATTTTTATGCAACAGATCTTGAATTTCAAATGACATTCGTAAGACTCCCTGCCTCACACTTGGGGAGGGGGTCGCGTGTGTGTAGTTCTTAACGAAATAAAAACAGGTCTCTAATTTCTGGTCTTCAATGTGTGTGTGTGTGTGTGTGTGTGTGTGTGTGTGTGTGTGTGTGTGTGTGTGTGTTGTATGTGAGGGGGGGAGGGGGGGGATTCTGCTATGTGAGCTAACTAGAGAGGTTTCAGCCAAATGGAAGAGGGAGGGGGAGGGGCGGAAAGAGCGAGGTGGGGTGGATGGACTGGCAGCATGTGAAGGGCATAAGTCTTTTTCACTCCTCTTCAGTTCGAATGAGAATCTGGTAGGCGAGTGTGTGGGAATCTAAGGGACGGGGCTGTGTGAAATCCGGCCTGTTTGAACTTCACACAGATGAGGTTCAAGTCAGGAGCAGACAGGAAGAAAGAGCAAGGCAGACAAGCACAGAGAGAGAGAGAGGGGAGGAAGAGAGAGAGGGGAGAGAGAGAGAGGGGGGAGGAGAGGGGGAGAGAGAGAGAGGGAGAGAGAGAGAGAGGGAGAGAGAGAGAGGGAGAGAGAGAGAGGGAAGAGGGAGGGAGAGAGGGAAGAGGGAGGGAGAGTGTTAAATGGAAGGAGTGCTGTAGGGAAAGGAAAGGATTTCCATTCTGACCCCTCTCATGCTTTACATCAAAATTCAAGGCCACAACACATAAGAATGAAAAGTTCATCTCGGAACAAACCAAAGGTTACCGGAAATAATCCGTGCTCAGTTTTCTTTTCGAATTTGATGAAGTCACCCCTCCCTCCTTCGCTCCCCTCCCCACCCCCCATCCTCCCTCCCCAAATCCTAATCACAAAAAATCTGGGGATGCTTTCAGGATCCCACCCCCTCTCTGACCCCCCCCCCCCCCCCCCCCCCCTCCCAACAAAATAAAAATCAAGGTCGGCTAACCCCTCACAACCTCCGCCAAAAAGAAAAAATATATTACAATGATATCTTAACGCATCCTTCCTCCACCCCCATCCCCGCCCGAAACAGATACAAACTCACAAACGCGAGCGCACGCGCACACACACCTTCATAGACATTAATTCGGAGTAGTATGCGCGCTTAAGGCCACAGGCGGGAGAAAATAAAAAGGGGGTGGGGGTCTTTCACGCTTGCGCTCCCCCCCCCCCCCCCCCCCCACCTCC
>CM065736.1:31234891-31239891 GCA_033310375.1 Conus canariensis
CTTACTAATTCTAGTCTTTCAGCAACTTGTTTCTCTACCACACTTTCTTCTTGTTTTCCTTCTCTACCTGTCACTGGCTGCTTTGGGGGTGCTGTTGGATTCCGTTTTTGAACCCCTGGTGGTGAGAATACCACAGACCTGTACACTGTGGAGTCTTTGATTGATTCTAACGAAGTACAGGCACAAATGTCTTTCTAACGCATCCCATCCAACGAACAAAAGGCCTCTCGGGGCAGGCGATAGGCACAGTTCTGCCTTCAAGAGGGGTTCCGATGGTTTCCACGTGCAGCAAGTGAAGAAGTTTTTATTCATAATGTATGTTTTTCTTTCTTGCTATAAACTTTTTTTTTTACCCTTTTTTCTGTTTTTTAATTTAAATCTCTGACAGGTCTTTAGTATAATGACAGGGGAATTATTAGCCAGCACTTGCTTTACCCTACTTTTAAGTTGTTTATATGGATATATAATTTGGGGATTGTGATTTGTATATGTTAGAACATATAAAACAAACATTTTTTGAACACGGATCAACAAACAACCAACTAAATCGACAAGTTTTGTTTCATTTAACAGTCTGATTATCTTTTCGTTGTTAAGTTCAACGCTCACATGAGATACCAGAACGTTGCATTCCCAACCAGTTATGCCCCTCATACTGCACAAATCATCTCTCCCTCTTCTGAACTTGATGAGGAGATTGGCCAGAAGGGCTGGATATAGAACCCACATGATGGAGAGCTTCCAGATCGATTTCTTCCTCATTTGTTTAAGGATAGTGTTTGCTAGAATAATGAAATAAAAGTACAAGGTACACAGCGTCTCTTCACTTTGTTCACACCTATGCAGCACTGAGTTTACACATCAGGATTATCCTTCAGTTTCTCAACAGCAGTCTCTGGCTCTTTGAAACGAGAGGCCATGTCGGTTAACAAAAACAACGTCTTAAGCAGGTTCAAATTGCTGGTCATTGACTTGAACATGTTCTACTAATTTTGCTATAAAATGCGAAGTAGGTTGCACATACTGTGTGGAGATCTATACTATCCTATTCTCGCTGTTCTTCCAGAGTGTTGAGTTTCAGCTGTCATCAGCAGCACAGAGACTGGACCTTGATCAGCATCATCACGTCAGTCAGTTTCTGGAATTGGTCATCGGACTGTGTGTCCTGACGGTCAAAACTTAGGCTGCAACTTTTTTCCCCCGACAAATTCGGTGACAGTAGTTTGAAAAGATTTCACTCACAGTATCCCCACGCATCGAGAGAAGTTACCTGAGATTGCAGGGGAGGGGGGAGGGAGGATGGCTGGATATGAACTCTAAATGACGGTAGACAATGACTGTCCTGAGAGAAAAGGGGGACAAGTGGAAATCAACACATGAAAAAGGTGAGGGACGCACTGTAAAGGACGCACTGTAAAGGACGCACTGTAAAGGACGCACTGTAAAGGACGCACTGTAAAGGACGCACTGTAAAGGACGCACTACGTCGCCATACACAGCCAAATAAAGAGAGTCAAAGTATATACTGTGATAGGCTCCAAGCACATCTTCAAATCTTGCCATGGTATTGCTATTATGCGTGCAGAATATAGCACACACACACACACACACACACACACACACACACACACACACACACACACACACACACACTCACTTACACACACACACACACACACACACACACACACACACACACACACGCACGCACGCACGCACGCACGCACGCATGCACGCACGCACGCACTCGCGCGAGCGCGCGCGCGCACACACACACACACACACGCACACACACACACACACACACACACACACACACACGCACACACACACACACACACACACCACACACACACACACACACACACACACACACACGCACGCACACGGACGCACACATACACACGGACACATACACACACGCGCGCGCGCGCGCGCGCTCACACATTCATCACAAGAGAGTACAACACATTAAGAGAGATAAGCTGACATATGGTAGCAGAGATGGAGGCAGAGAGAAGGAGAAAGCTATCTTTTAGCGGATAATAAACCATCATTAAAGTATTTTGCACGTCAGTCCCCGTCCTTAATGCGGTCTACACCGTAACATAAAGAAAGCGGAATTAGGAGAGGGAGAGAGAGAGAGAGAGCGAGGAGAGAGAGAAGAGAGAGAGAGAGAGAGAGAGAGAGAGAGAGAAGACAGACAGACAGACAGACAGACAGACAGACAGAGAGAGAGAGAGAAAAGATTTTACATTACAATAATCCAAGAACCATTGAAAACAAGAAAAAAGAATTATGTAAAATCTTTAAAAACCACAACTTAAAAATCACAATACAAGCAAACAAAAAAGTAGTGAATTACCTAGACATAACATTAGACCTCAATGACCATGTGTACAAACCATACAAAAAACCCAATGACATACCAGTCTACGTAAACATCAAAAGCAACCACCCACCATCTATACTAAAAACAATACCCAGTGGTATAAACAAGAGACTATCCAACCTGTCATGCAATGAAAACACATTCAATGATGCAGCAACAGAATATCAAGAAGCATTACAAAAAAGTGGTTACAATTACAAACTACAATACAGTCCAGACAACAACACGAACAGAAATAAGAAAAATAGGAAAAGAAAGATCATATGGTACAACCCACCATACGATGGACAAGTAAAAACAAATGTAGGAAAAGAATTCTTTAAAATCTTGGCAACATCATTCCCAAAAGAACACAAACTGTCCAAAATATTCAACAAAAACACCATTAAACTATCATACTCATGTATGCCCAACCTCAAAAACATAATTGATTCATCTAACAAAATGAAAAGCAACACAAAAGAGAAGGGTGCTGAAAGGACATCTTGCAACTGCACTAAAAAAGAACAGTGCCCCCTAAGCAATAAATGTCTTCACAGCAACATTGTATACCAAGCTACGGTAACATCAGAAAATGAAAAAGAAACATATATAGGGATTACTGAAAACACTTTCAAAACCAGATACGCAAACCACAAACAGTCATTCAAAAATGAAAAATACAAAAATCAAACAGAGCTGAGTAAATACATTTGGAGACTCAAAGATTAAAAATAGACTACAACATATCATGGAAAATCATAAAAAGAGCAACACCATACAACAATATTTCAAAAAGATGCAATCTATGCTCCACAGAAAAATGGTTAATATTATGCAAACCACACTTAGCAACTCTGAACACAAAAGTAGAAATTGTAAACAATTGCAGGCACAAGTGGAAATCTTTGCTAGCACATTCCATCTGAACAGGCCCCAATAAGAACCACAGGCCGCACGTGCAGCAAATGAGATCCGCCTGCACACACAGAGTTGAAATCAAGTCCCGCACGCCATAAAAGATCGTTGGCGTGCCCCAAAAGACATCCTGAAGATAGCAAGGCTTGAAACAAGCTTGTAGATTTTAATACTTCATTTTTAAAAATATTTTTTAACATATATATATATATGTGTGTGTGTGTGTGTGTGTGTGTGTGTGTGTGTGTGTGTGTGTGTGTGTGTGCGCTGCGTGCGTGCGTGCGTGCTGCGTGTGTGTGTGAAGAGAATCAGAATGAGAGGAAGGAATAATTAAAAAAAAAATAGAAACAGGCAAATCGACCTGTAAAATTTCAGGGGCCAGAAAGAGAGAGAGAGAGAGAGAGAGAGAGAGAGAAGAGAGAGAGACAGACAGACAGACAGACAGACAGAGACAGAGAGACAGAGAGAGAGAGAGAGACAGAGAGAGAGACAGGAGAGAGAGAGACAGAGAGACAGACAGAGAGAGACAGACAGACAGACAGACAGACAGACAGAGAGTTGACTTGACGATCGTAAATTAACATATATTTTTGCCACTTCAATTCTCTTCGTTATCGAGGTATGCTACAGACGCAAAATATTGCGCAAACACAGCCAGCACAAATACATTCGTTGAATGTATTTGACGGGGAGGTGGAGATGGTGGAGGGCTAGGGTATGAGAAAGAGACAGAGACACACAGAGAGAGACAGACAGAGAGTAAGAGAGAGAGAGAGAGAGAGAGAGAGACAGACAGACAGACAGACAGACAGACAGACAGACAGACAGACAGACAGAGATTGAGCGCTAGAGCTTCTTGTTGTTTTAAAGGTGATAATCACCTTCAAATCCTTTGCACGATGCCGACCTCATTACACAAAATGTGGCAATAAATCTGCAGAACGTAAGTACATTAACAACAGACAAAAACGAGGACAGACAAGACGGAGGCAGAGACAGAACTCTGAACACTGAACACTGAACATGTTTGATGTCATTAGCTATACAGCCTTAGTGACATGGGGGGTACAGCACAAAATAATCACATCAAAAACGAAAATAACAACATAAAATAAACATCAATCAACTGAAAGCTTGAAATACAAGCAAAATAGGCCAGTATCTCGACCATCCAGTTTAATATTATGCATAGAAGTGAATATGTAAATACGATAACCAAAATATTTTACTACTTCCTGTAGCATTCATTTTTCATTTGAACGTCGTAAGTTCTAGTTGATGATAACCTCTGCTCGTATTTTCAGTGCCTCTGCAATATATCTGGCAAGTGATTTCACTGAATTATCGTCATAATTCAGTTTTAAAACTCCGAATGTGTCCTGATTTGTGGCAACATTCTTTTGAAAAACAACACATTTTTATCACGTACAGCACTGTAATTTTTATAATGAAACAAAAAATGCGACTCATCCTCCCTAGGGAAGCCACACAATGGACAAGGTGACGCTGTAGATGACTCAGTATGGAGCCATCTTTTATGGGCGTTTAGACCAAGAGTCCTTGTCCTAAGTCTGGATAAACAAATTTTATGCCATCTGTTCGTTATTACTGAAATATACTTTTCTGTTTCAAATATACTTTTAAATCCATAAAAACCAGTTATATTTATCCGTGTTTTCCATTTTAGAATGCCAGTTTTGTTTATATGAAG
>CM065736.1:31244891-31247391 GCA_033310375.1 Conus canariensis
TCCAATGTGTGTGATTTTGTTAATCAACATTTGAGTGGGCCTTTGAACCTGAACAGAAATTCTGAAGACCTTGTGATTAATAATTATGGCAAAATGTTACTTAACATGTGCACTGTTTTTGACCTGTGTATTTTGAACGGTATGTGTGAGGGTGACCTTCAAGGTCATTACACGTACATAGCTGATAATGGTAACAGTGTAGATGATTATTTTTTACTGTCGTATGATTTGTATTCAAGAGTGTCTGATAGCATCAGAATGAATGTGTCTGATAGAATTGAATCTGACCATTTGTCTTTGGAATTATATATTCATTTCCCTATGAATAATGAGATTTGTGTTCAGGATGATGTTCAAATTTTCGAAAAGTTTGTATGGGACGAAACCCATAGCAATGTGTTTAGAGATAACATCTGTTCAAACGACATGCAAAGGCAGTTTGGAATGGCGATCAGTTTAATAGATATAAATATCAACGAAGCACTTGAGGTTTTTAATCATTGTATAAAAGATGCAGCAGACTTTATGAAGAAACAAATATACATTGGTAGGCACGTGAAAGATGACGACTGGTATGATAAAGAATGTCGTGCAGCAAAGAAAACTGTACGCAATTTGTTGACAAAATTTAAGCGTACTTTGTCTCCACCTGATCGCACTTCTTTATGTATAGCAAGACGTGAATATAAACATTTGTTAAAGAGAAAGGAGAAGAAATTCAATGAGACTCTACTAACTGACTTATTACGATCTGTAAATAACCAAAAAGATTTCTGGGAATCTGTGCGTAAAATATCTACAAAAAGAAGGCAGATATCGAATGACATTAGCATAAGCGATTGGTATGTACACTTTAAAGAATTGTTAGAAAGAAAAGACAAGTTTGATAATGTTCTGGTTCAGGGAGAAAGTAATAGTGACCAAAGTGCTTATGATGCTGTTAAGAATGATGATGTTTATGACAATGTTGATAATGATGATGATGATGACCATGCTGCTGCTGCTGCTTTTGATGATGATGATGGTGATGATGATGAAGAAAATAACGATGGTGACGGCGAAAATAATTTGAATCAACCTATCTCAGTAGAAGAAGTTTTGATTGCGCTGAAAACACTGAAAAGTCGCAAGGCTGCTGGTCCGGATAAGATCATAGGGGAATTTATTAAAAATGCCTGCAAATCAAATTTGGTTATGGAATTTTTGGTAAAATTTTTTAATTCTTTGTTTGAGAGAGGCATATATCCTGAAGGTTGGTGTGAGTCAATTGTTGTGCCACTATATAAAAAGGGTAATGTTACCAATCCAAATAACTACAGAGGAATCTCATTGTGCAATATTTGCAGCAAACTGTATAGTGCAATTATTAATAAAAGACTTCAAGTGTGGGTTGATGACAATAACATTACAGGTGAGTTTCAAGCTGGGTTTAAACAAAATCGTTCCACCATAAACCATATGTTCACATTATTGGCTTTTATTCAAAAACAATTTTGTCTGAACCGTAAGTTGTATGTTGCTTTCATCGATTTTGAGAAAGCGTTTGACTCTATCAATAGAACTATACTTTGGCCTATCTTGTTAAAAAACGGTATTCGTGGAAAGATGTATAAATGCATTATGAGTATGTATGATTGTGTAAAGGCAAAGGTACGATGTGGTGCTGCTTTAACTGATTATATCAATTGCACATCAGGTGTTAAGCAGGGTGATGTTTGCAGCCCAGTTTTGTTTTCTTTATTCATTAATGAGCTGACTTTGGAGGTGATAAACTCTGGAAGACATGGTGCCCATTTTGTAAATGATGCTATGGAAATATTTATTCTACTGCTTGCCGACGACGTGGCATTAATGTCTCAGACAGTAATAGGCCTCCAAACTCAACTAAACAGTTTGCAAAGGGCAGCTAATTCACTCCAGCTGAAAGTAAATTTGAGTAAAAGTAATATAATCGTTTTCAGAAAAGGGGGTTACCTTTCCTCTCGGAAAAATGGACATACGATGGGGCAAATATGCCTGTTGTAAATGTATATAAATATTTAGGTGTATATTTCTCTACGCGATTAAGTTTCACTTTCGCATGTAAAGATATTGCTTGCAGAGCCAAAAATGCATTGCTATGTTTTATGAAGAAGTTGTCGAAGCTGAATAATGAATCTCTTGCTTTGTTTTTGAAATTGTTTGATGCTCAAATCCTGCCTATGCTACAATATGGGGCTGAACTGTGGGGTCTTGATGCCGCTGCTGCACAATGCGAAAAGGTTCATTTATTTGCTTTAAAAAAGTTCTTGGGTGTATCATCACAAACCCCAAATGATCTTGTGTATGGAGAGACTAACAGATATCCCATATCTTTGCACTTCACCGTTAAATGTATTAAGTACTGGCTCAAATTAACTCAGATGACTGAACATAGATTACCCTATAAAGCTTATAAAATGCTGATAGAACTAGACAATAGAGGCAAGATAAACTGGGTGTCACGCGTTAAGGCGAAATT
>CM065736.1:31252391-31262391 GCA_033310375.1 Conus canariensis
TGTGTGTGTGTGTGTGTGTGTGTGTGTGTGTGAAACTAACAAATGTGACACTCCGGGCTGAATGTAGATCTGATCTGACAAATTCCACAATATCAGTTCATCACACACACACACACACACACACACACACACACACACACACGCACACACACACACACACACACACACACACAACACACACACACACACACACACACACACACACACACATACACACACTCACTGCATCATCTCAAACAGGAACCTACACATCCTACCCACAACATCACCATAGCCAACCAGAAATCCCACCACTTTCAAAAACACGACGAGGAAAGATGAGATGGAATTGAAGAGAAAGGGAGGAAGGGGGGGGGGGGGGGGGAGAGAAGAAAAAATAACGACGGGAAAGGAGGATGGAGGGGAGGGAGGAAAATGGAGGGCATCAGTCATGGAGGACTAGTGGAGAGGTGCAGGGACTGTGGTGGCGTCAGGTTGACAGCGTTGTCTCCAAGCTGTGTTTGTCCTCCATTGAGCTGACCGAGGCTCTCTTCTGTTGTTTTGTCTGTAAACAATGCCCCCCCCCCCCCCCCCCCCCCCCACTCTCGCTTCCCTGACTCTATGGCGGGGTCTGTGTATCACCGTTTCACTCTCTGTTTCCCTGACTCTCTGTCATTTTGTCTGTCTTGAATTTCTTCCTACCTTGCATGTTGAATGTTTGATATTTCATTTTGTCGTGGGTCTGTATACATAAATTTCACTCCGTGTTTCCGTGACTCTGATTTTGTCTGTCTTTTTGTTTTTCTTATTACCTTTGAATTTTGTTGTCTGTTGTCCATATCACGCTTGCGCTTCTCTCTCTCTCTCTCTCTCTCTCTCTCTCTCTCTCTCTCTCTCTCTCTCTCTCTCACTTGCATCCCAGTCCTAAGCATGGTGGTCCATTCTTTGAGCTGGGAATGGGGATATGGAGGTAAAAATAAGCATGAATTATCAAGGGCTTTGTGTGAACACTGCAGGGACGGTGGTCAGTTGATGGACAATGCAAAGAGGGGAGTGTCCATGTCATATTGTCAACGTTTTTCATGTCGTGTCCTTCTCCCTCCCCCCCCCCCCCCCCTCCCCCTCCACACCCGCTTCCTCCATGACGTGACGTTGAGACCCTTCTCCATCCACCCTCCCCATCACCATCCAACCTCTCTCTTTTTTCTCTCTCACTCTCTCTCTCTCTCTTTCTCTCTCTCTCACTCTCTTTCTTTCTCTCTCTCTCACTCTCTCTCTCTTTCTTTCTCTCTCTCTCACTCTCTCTCTTTCTCTCCTCTCTCTCTCACTCTCTCGCTCTTTCTTTCTCTCTCTCTCTCTCTCTCTCTCTCTCTCTCTCTCTTTCTGTCCTCTCTCTCTTTCTTTCTCTCTCACTCTCTCTCTGTCTCTCTCTCTCTGTCTCTCTCTGTCTCTCTCTCTGTCCTCTCTCTCTCTCTCTCTCTCTCTCTCTCTCTCTCTCTCTCTCTCTCTCTCTCTCTCTCTCTCTCTCTCTCTCTCTGCATGTGAAGCTAACAATTCCAGTCGGGCTTCAATCCCACGGCATCATCCAAGACAGGAACCCAAAGACCTTGACCTCTGCACACCCTTGGTTCCAGTTAAACCGCTGACCATTGAAGACCTTGACCTCTGCACACCCTTGGTTCCAGTTAAACCGCTGACCATTGAAGACCTTGACCTCTGCACACCCTTGGTTCCAGTTAAACCGCTGACCATTGAAGACCTTGACCTCTGCACACCCTTGGTGCCAGTTAAACCGCTGACCATTGAAGACCTTGACCTCTGCACACCCTTGCTGCCAGTTAAACCGCTGACCATTGAAGACCTTAACCTCTGCACACCCTTGGTGCCAGTTAAACCGCTGACCATTTCAAAAGACAGGAACCCAAAGACCTTGATCTCTGCACACCCTCGGAGCCAGTTAAACCGCTGACCATTTTAAACCAGACGTGCAGAGGAGAGTTAGAGTAGAGGTGGAGGTAAGGGGGAAGAGGAAAGGAAAGGAATGGGATGAGGGGGGGGGGGGGAGCGGGGGGGGGAGGGGGGAGAAGAGAAATGGACATCAGACATAAAGGACTGTGGAGAGTCGGAGAGACAGTGGTGGCGTCAGGTTGACAACGTTGTCTCCAGCTGTGTCTGCCCTTCACTGAGCTGACGGAGGCTCCCTTCTGTTGTTTGTCGGTAAATATCAGTCCGTCTCTTTTTTTTTTCCCCTGACTGTGTCACTGGGTCTGTGCGTTTGTTGTTTTCACCCTGTGTTTGTGCTTTTCTGTCTGAGTGTAGGTTCCCCTTACTAACCATGTTGGGTGTGTCTGTACTTCCTTTAGTTCATTGCGTTTTTAGTGTCTGTATTTGTCTGCTCGTCTAGTTGTCTGCCTGTCTGTCTGTCTGTCTGTCTGTCTGTCTGTCTGCATGCCTCTTTCTTCTTCTTCTTCTTCTTCTTCTTCTTCTCTTCTTCTTCTTCTTCTTCTTCTTCTTCTCCTCCTCCTCCTCCTCTCCTCCTCCTCCTCCTCTTCCTCTCTCCCTCCCTCTTTCGCTCTCTCTCTCTTTCTCTCTCTCTCCTCCTCCTCCTCCTCCACCTCCTCCTCCTCCACCTCCTCAACCTTTTCCTCCCTCTCCTCCTCCTCCTTTTCTTCTTCTTCTTCTTCTTTTTCTTCTCTGTCTGTCTCTGTCTCTCTGTCTCTGTCTCTTGCTCTCTCTCTCTTTTTCTTTCTCTTCCTTCATACGCCCCCCCCCCCCCCCCCCCAGATAATTACAGGCCATTCTTTCAGCTGGGGAAGGGAAAGGCAGGAAAATGATGGACATCAATCATCAATGACTGTGTGTGGAGAGGCAGAGGAGCACTGGTCTGTAGACAGCCAATGTGGAGAGAGAAGTATCTCTGAATCAGTGTGCTGTCGAATTGTCTAGTGCTGTGCTGTTCGCTGACCTCGGCGTTCTCTGCCATGTGTGTGTGTGTGTGTGTGTGTGTCAATAATGCTCCGCTCGCCTAACTAACTAACTGCACGTCCGTCTCTCTTTGCTGTTCCATCTATCGCTTCTACCCACAGTACATATCTCTCACTCTGATGCTGTCCGACTGAGTTCCTTTATTGTCGTTCTTCTCTCGCTGTCCTTCCCTCCTCCACTCCCTCTATCTGCCCTCTCTCTCTCTCTCTCTCTCTCTCTCTCTCTCTCTCTCTCTCTCTCCGGCACTGTTTCTGTTTTTTTCTGTCTGTCTTACTACTACTACTACTACTACTACTACTACTACTACTACTACTACTGCTGCTGCTGCTGCTGCTGCTGCTACTACTAGCACCAGCACCGGCATCAGCACACACTCTCACTCTTTCTCTCTGTCTCTCTTTGTCTCTCTGTCTCTTTGTCTCTGTCTCTCTGTATGTTTGTCTCTCTCTCTCTCTCTCTCTCTCTCTCTCTCTCTCTGTGTGTGTGTGTGTGTGTGTGTGTGTGTGTGTGTGTGTGTGTGTGTGTGTGTGTGTGTGTGTGTGTGTAACGTTGCAATGCCAGGCATGAGTATATGGAAACAGTTTCATTCAGAATGGGAAGACAAGGGCACTCAACTTGAACATTGTGACACGCTAGACAACTATGACAATCTCGTCAAAAATCTTCAAGGCTGTGTCTCTGATATTATACAGTGGATGTCTACTAATATGCTGAAATTATATGATGATAAAACAGAAGCTATTCAGTTTACAAAACACTCACAAGCTCAAGACCCCCGTCTTCATCCGTCAATCGTCCTAGGCTCCACTGACATCTCATTTATGCCATTTGTTCGTGACCTTGGCTTCTATCTCGACTCTGATCTCACCCTGAAACATCACAAATCTGCCAAGCATCCCTTCTCGAACTCCGTCGTATCAGCTCTACAGAACAGGCCACGAAGACATTGGCGTCTTCCTGCATTCTGTCAAGACTAGATTATTGTAATGCTCTTCTCCTTGGTGTACCCGCAGCCTTATTCCAGCCACTACAACGTGTTCAAATTCAGCTGCTCGCCATATCTTCAAGGTGCCAAAACAGTGTCATACTTCGGATCTCTTGAAGAAATTACACTGGCTCAAAATTGAGCACACAATTCAGTATAAGTCGGCGTGTTTATGTTATAAGGTTATCACAGGTGAAGCGCCTACCTATCTCTCTGATCGCTTCGAAATATATATTCCTACACGTCCCCTCCGTTCTTCCTCTGATGACCGAATTTTTCGAATTCCCTCATATAACCGAAAGCAGCACGGTTCTAGAGCATTCTCATTTTCTGCGGCAATACTCTGGAACTCACTGCCTTTCCATCTACGTCATGCCCCTTCCTTCCCGACTTTAAAGTCTGCTCTTAAAACGTATCTGTTCAAACGCCAGTTGCAGGATACCACCTGAAATATTACTACATTACTACATGTCACTTGCACACTTTGCTCGTGTACAAATGAGCTGTTCACCGTGTTATGTAGTGTGTTTATGTATGCGATATCATGTTCCAGTGTGTGTGTGTGCGTGCGCGCATGTGTGTGTGCGTGTGTGCGTGTGTGTGTGTGTGTGTGTGTGTGTGTGTGTGTGTGTGTGTGTGTGTGTGTGTGTGTGTGTGTGTGTGCGAGTGTGCTGTGTGCGTGCGTGCGTGCGTGCGTGTGTGTATGTTTATGACTCGTGAACGCAGAATTGTGTGTGTGTGTGTGTGTGTGTGTGTGTGTGTGTGTGTGTGTGTGTGTGTGTGTGTGTGTGTGTGTGTGTGTGTTCTACTTATATCTTTTAGATGTTGAATTATTAAAACTTGTAAAGCGCCCTGTAGCCTACGTTGTTAGGATGGGCGCTATAGAAATTGTCCTCATTATTATTATTATTGTTATTATTATTATTATTGTTATTATTATTATTATTGTTATTATTATTATTATTATTATCCCCGCTCTCACCCTCACTCCCTCTCTCTTTCTCAGTCTTTCCCATTGTCTCCCCATCTCTGACTCTGTCTTTATCTGTTTGTCTGTCTGTCTGTTTGTCTGCCTGTCTTTCTCTCTTTCTCTCTCCCTCTTTGTCGGTCTGTCGGTCGGTCTGTCTGTCTGTCTGTCTGTCTGTCTCTCTCTCTCTCTCTCTCTCTCTCTCTCTCTCTCTCTCTCTCTCTCTCTCTCTCCCCCAGCATGTTAAGTTGTAGAGTCAAAATAGGGGCCACTCTTCCAGTTCGGGGAAAGTAGAAGGAAGTAAACTAGACATCACTCATCAAGGTAATTGTGCAGATAGCTGTAGGGGACAGTGGTCAGTGAGCAGTGGATGGACAATGGAGAGAAAAAAAAGACGTGTCTTGTGTCAGTTGAACATTTCTTTCTTTCTCTCTTGCAGAATCTGCCTTTCAGCA
Organism: Conus canariensis; assembly: GCA_033310375.1. NCBI lineage: Eukaryota > Metazoa > Mollusca > Gastropoda > Neogastropoda > Conidae > Conus > Conus canariensis. Next base: position 31,257,763 of record CM065736.1, read on the forward strand.
TAATTGCCTGGGTGTGTCCTCTGTTGTTCTGTTGCCTGTAGATCATACTGATGACCATTCACGACGTGCTTTGCCTGCAGCCACCAGAGAGGGTTCCAAGTGGTGCTGTGCTCACCATGACGGTGATCCAAACAGAGTTGGTGGACTCCAGGACCAATGAACAGAGGAATACTGCTGAGTCTTTCTTCTTCTTCTTCTTCTTCTTCTTCTTCTTCTTCTTCTTCTTCTTCTTCTTCTTCTTTCTCTCTCTCTCTCTCTCTCTCTCTCTCTCTCTCTCTCTCTCTCTCTCTCTCTCTCTCTCTCTCTCTCTCTCTCTGTTTGTCTGTATGTCATGTTAGTCTGTAAACGATGTCCTTGTCCTTGCTAATCTCCTCCTGTCAGTCTGCGTGTTTCTGGTTGGGCTTTTTTCCCCCTGCCTTTATCGATTCATCCCCCCCCCCCCCCATTCCCCGCGTTCCGCCCACCATCCACCCCCAAAATCCCTGGAGGGAGTCTTCTTCTTCTTCCTCGTTCGCCATCCCGTTAGATGAGCAGCCCGGTGTCCTCGATGAAGGCTGCCGTCCGTCGCAGCTCCTCCAGGGTGCCATACAGCTTGGCTTCCACTGCTGTCGGTGTTGGCCAGTACTTTCTCCTGGATGCTGCATACGTCGTACAGACTTGAAGGATGTGGTCAGTTGTCATTGGTCCCTCACTACAAGGGCACTCTCCACTCTGTCCAATGCCAAATTTTGTGTGCATGTGGTGGAGCAGGCGATTGTGTCCAGTCCTCAGGCGGAAGATCTTGACCTGTTCCCGTCGTCCCAGCAAATGGTATGCGTCTTCTGGGTTGTATTTGGGATGCAGGAGGCGCCATTTTATTCCTTGTTGTGCCTTGATGATTGTCTTAATTTCATCGTATGACACCAGGTTGTTGGCCTGCTCCTTCTGTGCACCATCTTTTGCCAGAATGTCCGCTTTTTCGTTGCCTCTGATGCCACAGTGTGCTGGTACCCATTGTATCACCACTTTCTCCACTCTGGCACTCAGGGCAACAAGGGCTGAAGTGATATGGTTCTGTTCTTTGCAGCGGGAGTTCTTGAGGGCTTGGAGCACGGAGAGAGCGTCAGAGAAGACCACCACCTGCCCTGTTGTTCTTTTGGAGTTCTGCAAGACTGTTGTGGCTGCCTCACAGAGGGCTTCTCGCTCAGCTCGGAAGTTGGTGGAGTATTTTCCTGTTGGAATTGCAATTTCTTCATCTCCGTCTTTGTATCGGAGGAAGATTCCAGCTCCACCATCCCTCGTTGCCTCTGTGGCGGAGCCATCTGTGAAGACATGGGTCCAGTCTTCCTGGGGATATTGGTTGCAGATGTACTCCATGGCCAGGGCCTTCCTTTGGGTGTCTGACTGTATTCCTCTCTTCTCCACTCCGGGAATGCTGGTGACGACTGTTGGGAACACCTGCCTCTTCCAAGATGGGTGGGTGACATTTGCCGGGATAGGCTTTGCTTCGTGTTCCATCAAGACTGGGCTTTGTCTTTCAAGGCGTCTTGACTGGCAGATGAAGCTGCCTCTTTTCAGCCGGCTCTTGGTGGGTCTGCTCATTCTGTTGTTCATTGGATGGTTTTCAAGGCGTTTGAATTTTGCTGCTTGGATGAGGATCTTTGTGTCCCTTCTGTCCTCCAATGACTGTAGCCCAGTGGTCTCTTCCATCTTCAGGATTGGGGTGGATCTCATGGCGCCAATTATGACACGCTGAGCTTGGTTCTGTATCTTATTGAGGTGGTTGAGGTTAGACTTTGCAGCTGATGCCCATGCTGACGTCCCGTACTCAACTACAGGTCGGACTCTCCCTGTATAGAGTCTCTTCAGGATACGTTCGTCAGCCCCCCAGTTCGTCCCCGCAAGTTTCCTCATGATCGCCAGTCTCAACTTGGCCTTGCTACAGCATCTGGTGATCTGCTGTTTCCAAGTGAGCCTGCGGTCAAAGGTCACTCCCAGGTAGGTAGGTGTGGGTTCCTCTGCAAGCCTTTGGTTGTTCAGTGTCAGCTTCGCCTCTTGCTTCTTGCTGGATAGGCTGAAGACTGTGTAGGTTGTTTTGCTTGAGTTGACAGAGACAAGCCATTCCTTGGTCCAGTCGCTGATCTTGTTGAGCGCAGTCTGGAGGCGTACCTGTGCTGTGGTGGTGTACTCTTCAGAGCACCAAAGCACCAGGTCATCTGCGTAGATCGCTCCTCTGACCCCTTTTGGCAGTTATCTGACGATGTCATCTATGAAGATGAGGAACAACGTTGGCGAAAGGACTCCTCCTTGTGGTACTCCCTGTCTCAGCACCTTCTTCTTGCTTTTCTGGCCCTGAATCTTGACTCGGGCTTGGCGATTGTGTAGGTACTGGCTGATCCAGGTGTACATCCCCCCAGACACACCACATCGCCGTAGTTTGAGCCTAAGTCCGTCCTTCCAGACTTTGTCGAACGCCTTCTCCATGTCAATCCAGACAGCAAGCGTGTTCTTCTTTTCTTGGAAAGCGTCCTCAATGCTTTGTGTGATGAATGTGATCTGGTCTTCTGTTGATCTGTGTTGGCGGAAGCCTGCCTGTTCAGGGCTCAGCAGCTGATGCTCCTCAAGGTGCCAGACAAGCCTTGTGTTGACAAGTCTCTCCATCAGCTTTCCTAAGCAGCTTGTAAGGCTGATGGGTCTGTAGCTGTCAGCCTTCGACTTGTCCTTTCCCTTTTTGTGAATGGGGATCATGTCTGCTTCCCTCCAACACTGTGGTACTGATCCTGTCTTCCAGCTGGAGTTAAAGATTTTTAGAAGGACTGCCTTGCTCTTCATCCCAAGATGCAGAATCATTTCATTTGTGATTCCGTCTGGTCCAGGTGACTTCTTCAGGTTGAGGCTCTGCAACGCTTCCTCCAGCTCTTTCTCTGTGAAAGCTGTGGTCATGACTTCCTCTTGGGGCTCTTCCTCATGAAGTTCACCTTGGGCCCTGTGCACTGCAGCTCTATGTTCAGGAGGGACTTCCAGATTGCTGATGTTTTCATAGACGTCTATGAAGTGGTCTGCTGCTTTCTTTCCAGAGAGGTAATTTCCATTCTCTTGTATTGTTATAGTGGTGTGACTTGTTGTTTCATTACAGAGGGTTCTAGCCAGTTTCCACAGCTTGCTGCCATCCCTGTCGAGATTTAGGCTTTCAGTTTTCTCTTGCCAGCTTTTTCTTGCAGCTTGTGCGCAGGACAGCTTGTATCTGGCAGTTACTTCCTTCAGCGCTATGTTATTCTCCAGTGATGGCTGCTTTTCTGCTCTGTCCCTGGCTTCCGTAACAGCATCTTCCAGATTCTGGAGTTCCTCCGTCCAGTAGGGCTTGTAGTCTTTACGTGCTCCTCTTGGGATGGATTCTGTAGCAGCTTTCAAGACGGCCTTTGTGAAGTCTCGAACCATCTTGTTTGAGTCCTTCTGCCTGATGTTGATTGGCTTTGTGTGTGTATCTGTGAGGGTCTCGAAGAGAGTCCAGTCCGCCTTTCTGTAATTCCAGCGGGGAAAACACTTTGCTTGTGGACACTGTAAGTTGAGGTTGATAGAGAGTTTGACGGGCTTGTGGTCACTTCCTCCAAGCTGGTTGAGGACTGTTCTTGTGGTCCTGACGAACAGGTCGTTGGTGGCGAACGCTAGATCTGGTGTTGATGTGGTCATCCAGCGTCTAGAGTAGAAGGTGGGTTCATCATCTTCTTGGTTGATGAGATGAAGATGTGTGTCAATCTCCCAATCCTCAACTTCTTCGCCTCTCTTGTCCGTCTCCTCATAGCCCCATCTCTCTGAGTGACTGTTAAAATCACCCACCACCACGCAGTTGTTGTCTGGCATGTTCATGTATGTGAGGGAAAGATCACGATCTTGAGGGCAATAGACATTGTAGATCCTGATGTTGCGTTCCTTAAGGACTATATCAATCCCTTGGATCTCTGCCTGTTGATTGGTGTTGATCTTGAGTTCTTGTGCGGCGATGGAATTCCGCACCAAGATAAGCACCCCTCCTTTGTTTCTTTCCTCACGGTCCAACCTGATGGTCTCGTAACCCCTCACTTGAAAGCGATGGTTTACGGTCAAATGTGTCTCTTGGACACATGCGATATCAATATTTTCTTGATGCATCCTTTCTGCCAAGCCAAGTTTCTTTTTATGCACCCCTTCTGCATTCCACTGGAGAATGTTGAGCATTCTGGGTGGTACTGTTTGCTTGGCATTAGCAGGAGGATGAGGTCTCCTTCTTCGTCGCATTGACATGCAGAATTTCTTTGTCTGACCACCGACCGCTTGGGGTGGGCCCCTTTGAGGCATAGGGCCCGGCTCCCGACCTCCCCGGCGGGTCTCCGAAGGTCAAGCGCCACATCGAAATTCTGTGGACTGCATCATCATGGAAGCGTATATGCGTGGTATCGTGGTTTAAGCTGCGCCAGTGGCCCGATACCTCCGTCTTCAGCTGGAGTTTTCTTTCGGGGTGCCTCACCCTTAGCTCATGGCCCGTGCGTCCTGCCCTGTGAGCACAGGGGGGATTGTTTCTCCGGGGATCCCACCCCGGGGCTAGAGGTTATACCGCGCCTCTTGACCGCATGATGAGCCTGTCATAGGACACATGGGGTATTTCAGTGAGGA
>CM065736.1:31279891-31282391 GCA_033310375.1 Conus canariensis
GGTTGCAGTTTGAATAAGCCCTTTGAATGTGTGTACGTGACTGCTTATTGAGCAAGGGAGAGAGAGAGAGAGAGAGAGAGAGAGAGAGAGAGAGAGAGAGAGAGAAGGTGTGCCAAAGACTGCCAGACAGGCAGACAGAGACTGAGACAGAGAGAAAGATAGAGACAGAGAGAGACAGGGAGAGAGACAGAAAGACAGAGGCAGAGAGAGAGAGAGAGAGAAACTGACAGACAGACAGATAGACAGACAGAGACTGAGAGAGAGAGAGAGAGAATCAGAGACAGAGACAGAAAGCCAGAGGCAGAGAGAAAGAGAGACAGAGAGAGGGAGACAGTGGCAGAGGGACAGAGAGACTGAGAGAGGGAGACAGAGGCACAGAGAGAGCGAGAGAGACAAATACAGAGAAGACAGACAGATCGCCTGAAAGACAGACACACAGACAAAGACTCAGACAGAAAGAGAAAAGGACATAACATGAGATGCAACGACTGAATCCTGTGCACACAAAGCATGTCAACATTATATACACCCACACACTTCCCTCAGCAGCTCTGCCGAAGACAGGAAAGAGTGTGAGGAGAGGGCTGCAAAGTACACAGTGAACACACACACACACACACACACACACACACACACGCACACACACACACACATAATCACACACACACACACACACACACACACACACACACACGAACGCACGCACGCACGCGCGCGCGCGTGCGCGCGCGCGCGCGCGCGCGCACACACACACACACACACACACACACACACACACACACACACACACACACTACCACCACCACCACCATGACCAACGACATAACCACCAGACCTGAATGTGATCCTTCTTAATAGTGACTCAGAGCGGTATTTTCTCCGCAGCTAGAAAAAGATCTGAGTTGGAGCACGAAGAAATCCCGTACCGGGCTATCATTAACCTTTACATTATTGTGGCTCAGATTGTTCCCCTACGGCACATTGAACCCATCACCAGCTCCTTTTATGACATGACGTTCCAGTCTCTGTTTTGATAGACCTGTAACCTCGTGTGTAATTTACTTCAGGGACGATAACTTACACTATCTGCCAGAACCATTATCGCGTATGACACAGCACACCTTTAAGACAATGTAATCTGCAAACGTTATTTTTGTTCTTACAATGTTAATTTGACATAAACACTACATCCAGCAAGGACTGGCATTGGTGCCACTGTTCTGTGCTGGAACTGTGACGCTACTTTCAGGAGTGTTATCTCTTAACGCAGAAAGGAGAAGAGAAAAACGAATGCTGGGAATGACATTGCCATCAGTTTGGTTTAATTTCACATGGAGGTGCCGGAGATATTGCACTGTTACAAGTATTTCAAAGAGAGGTAGAAAGTTGTCCTTGAACAGTTTCTTCATTGACAATACGTGTCAAGTTCACGCAATCCACTCAGTCTTCTCACAAGGTGCTCAACAGATACATACACATCAATTCAGCAATCCCTCCTTCCTTTACTATTTACAAATAGACTCAAAGACATAAGCAATAAACAAAATCAGCCAAACAAAACTACACAAAATTGACAAAGACAATTAACTTTATAAACCTAAACAGGCTTTGTTCTTTCCTAAAATGTATATAAACGTTGATAATGTTCATAAACCTGTTTAGGTTTATAAAGTTAATTGTCTTTGTAAATTGTTAACTGCACTTGAACAGAGATGACTTTCATCTTGCTTTTCTAAAGATCTTTTAGCAAACTATTTTGAAATCATAAACTCGGAGTTTAATTGTTAAATTGTTGGAGAGAGAGAGAGGCTTTAAGGGACTCTGTATCTTACATTAGGGTTCTAGTTCCAGAGCGCTCGTTCCTGGGAATGGCCTGGCTTTTGTGAGCGAGGCTGGGAAGGATTTCCGAACGTACCTCCCTGTGACTGCAGGATGGGGTGTGTTGTCAGCTGTTGTGATGGAGGTGAAGTGCTGCAATGTGCCGGTCGAGTGTGACACGTCGCTGCAGTCTGCAAAACAAGTACAGTGTATAGGGGGAAAGAGTTTTGAGTAAATGTGAAAGTGTTGTGTAGTTTTGTTTGGTTGATTTTGTTTATTGCTTATGTCTTTGAGTCTGTTTGTAAATGGTAAAAGAAGGAGGGATTGCTGAATTCATGTATGTATCTGTTGAGCACCTTGTGAGAAGAGTGAGTGGATTGCGTGAACTTGACAATACGCATCCCAACTATCGTCAAAAGTGGCTTGACAAACTAGGCATGACTATTCTATGAGGGAAAAATTATGCAGGAAAGTGCAGAAGTTTAAACTGTAAAGTAAAAATGAAAGTTACATATTCCGCATACAATTGTCAGGACAAATGATGTGTTAAACAAAATGAATATTACAGAAAGTTAATGTATTTTTGAGGTGATATTAAATGCATGCAGATAGGCGCGTGAAGCAATTTACGTGCTTTTTATTTCTTTTTAAACCTTAGAAAGTTATTTTTGAAACGCATGAC
>CM065736.1:31304891-31307391 GCA_033310375.1 Conus canariensis
TTATATGTTTTCCTTGCAACAAAATATTTTTGGTGAAGTATTTTGTTAAATGGCTGTCTGTTTAGTGCGTTTAACAAAGATTTAGTTTCTCGACGTTGTGACTGACATTCCTTATCAAACCATTTTTTATTCTTTCTTTTTCTTTTCTTCCATTTCCTTTTTGTTCTATAGGCAATACTTTGTTTACCAGTGTCATGCAGCATTTGTGTGAACTCTTGAACGACATTATTCACAACTGTCGTGGATTTAAAATGCTTCTCGTCATCTGTTATCATAATGTCATTAATTGACTTATTGCGCTTTTTCATTTCTGAAGATTTTAATACCCTTAGGAATTTCATATCCGAGTTTTCATCCCAAAAGAACATTACATTTTTATCCTGCGAGTCATGGTATTCTATTTCTACATGATCTTTGTCAGTTAATTGGCATTCAGTTTTGTATGGAAGATTTTGATTAATTTTTAACGATATTGGGCAATGGTCTGAATAATCTGTTAAATTATGAACTGTCATGTCTATTATGTCCTTCAATAATTTTTGTGAACACAAGAAATAGTCGACCACACTGCAGCCTTTGGATGTGAAACAAGTATATTGCCCCTGCAGATCGCCCAGAGTCCTCCCATTTAAAATGCACATGTTACAGTCAATGCACAGGGATGAAAGTTTTTTCCCGTATTTATGAACATATTTATCCATTGAGCATCTGTTTGCTGTATCACTAAAAGGATAATCTTCAGGCAAAGAATATATGTTGCTTTCTCTTTCCATTGTAATGAAATCAGGAATCGTTCCTGATCTGGCATTAAAATCCCCACATAGTATTACTTGTTCGTTCGTATATGATAATTTTACAAGATCAGCCTCTATATTATCCCAAATTTTATTTGTGTAATCTTTTCCAAAGGATGAATTTTCGGGTGGTATATATACACTGCCTATATAAAATGTTTTACCTGTTACTTTCATTTTTAACCAAACAATGTCACTATTATTCTCAGGTAATAGAGTAATAAATTCTCTTAGGTGTTGCTTAATAAAAATTGAAATCCCCCCTGATGCTTTCTGAGCCTTTGCTCTTTTAGAACGACAGTAATGTATACCAGGTGCAAAATTTGGTATTTGTATTTTGCTGTAAGAGTCCTTATCCAAATGCGTTTCCTGTATGAATATGATATCGTATTTCGATATTATTTCAATTACCTCATCCTCTTCAAATTTATTGAGTTTTTCACCATTTATTGTTTCTTTGAAACCTTTTATGTTCCAAGAAATAATTTTTATATCATTAATCCTCATTGTCATTTAAGGGTGGTGTTTGTTCATGTTGCAGTTGTGTAATATCAGGGTTATTTTTCTTGTTGGGGTTATTTTGTTTATCTATGTATTTATTGCACATTCTCAGTTGTAATATCTATCTTATTTTCTCCATGTTTTGTAGTCGTGAAGTCCCCCTTTTCTCATATTATCTCTCGTATCGTCCATGGAAGTGGAAATGCTGATTTCTGTTCTTGACTTCATTTCTGTTGTTTCTTTCCCGTTCGTCTTGGTAACTTTCGTCACGATTATGGTCGTAGACACGTTGGTTTCTGTAATTATCCCGATTTTTGACTTGATTTCCTTCCCCGTCTCCATTGTAGGTTTTCTGTTTGGCAGAGTTGGAGAAGTCTTGTTCTCTGTATTCATACCCATTTCTGCCTCGGTTTCCTCCCCTGTCTCCATGATAGCTTACATGTGGTTCATGGTTGTAGCTGTTTTGTTTCCTGAAACCCTCTCCGTTTCTGTGTCGGTTTCCTCCCCTGTCTCCATTGTATCGTTCGTATTGTTTAATGTTGTAGAAGTATTGTTTTCTGTAACCATCTCCATTTCTGGGTGGGTTTACTTCCCTGTCTCCATTGTAACATTCGTATTGTTCATTGTTGTAGAGATATTGTTTTCTGTACCCATCTCCATTTCTGAGTCGGTTTCCATTTCTGATGTCATGGTAGTTTTCGTATTGTTCATTGTTGAAGAAGTATTGTTTTCTGTGACTATCTCCATTTCTGTGTCGGTTTCCTTCTCTGCCTCCATGGTAGTTTTCGTAATGTTCATTGTTGTAGGAATATTGTTTTCTGTAATCGTCCCAAATTATGATTGGGTTCCTTTCTCTGTCTCTGTAGTAGTTTTTATGTTTTACAGGGCTGTAAAAATCTTGTTCTCTGTCCTCATATCCATTTTTGTCTCGGTTTGTTTCCCTGTCTCCATGGTAACTTTCATGTTGCACAAAGTCGTGCAAGTGCTGGGGAATTCCGATTTGCCTCTTTTCGTACCACTTAGTTGTTGGTCGGTCTTGCATCATTGCATTACGTCTTTCGTTGATTTCTAGCTCACTTTGGTATTGGTGTCTGATGAAGCGCTTTTTTTCTTTCTCCTCTTCAGTGCTGTAAGCCTCCTTCTGTTCTCGGAAATCTCTTGTTGTCCTCTTTTTAGTAGATTCTTGATGCCTCGACTCATGTTCT
>CM065736.1:31319891-31334891 GCA_033310375.1 Conus canariensis
GGCATGTTTAAGCATTTCACCAAGTATCATACCAGTACCAGAACTTTTACCGGCTTTAAGTTTATTAATACTAGATACAACTTCCTCTTCAGAAATAGGATCGTTAAAAAGAGGCTCATCTGATTCGTCCTTTGGCTCCTTGGCTAAGATTTCCTCTTGAGCCAGCCCAGGTGTCCTCATGTTAAATATCCTGTGGAAATGTTCATACCACTGGTCCATAGAGATATCACTGTGCATTATATTTTTTTCTGTTCACAGTTCTAATAATTTTCCAGAATGCCTTAGGGTCGCAGGTTGACTGTTTTAGTTTAATTACCCTTCCATCGTCAAATCCTTTTTTCTCAGTAAATAGTTCTTTGTATTGTCTCCTTTCATCCACATACCTATCTCTATGCTGTACATCACTCTTTTTTATCTTTGGAATAGTGTTAGGTAACGTCTGACGATTCGTTTCTTTTGAGCGCATTGTTTATCATACCATTCATTTATGCATTTCTTCTTATTGCCCACAGTTCGAGTCATGGAGGCAGCAGCGCCACACAAAGCTTGAACAAATATATCTAGGGAGGTGTTGATGTCAGTTGAAAGGGCTTGAGCAGCTGCTTGGATATGGCAATTCAACGCATGCGAATTCAATTCATGTCTGTACTTTTGCAAATAATCTTCAGACCACACAATACAATTCTCCTCATTCTCTACGTTTCTAAACTTGTCTATACAATCAAAACCAGATTTCCAACTGAACTCGACTGGCAAATGCCAAGAATCAACACGGTCTCCAATATGTAAATGACAGTTACTTGAAAACATCCCTTTAGTGATTATGAAATAATCAATCACACTATTACCATGTGATGAAATATAAGTAAACTGACCATCAAAATCGCCAGCACAAGCACCGTTCACAATAATACAATCCAAAGTTATTGATAAACATATCTTTTGACTCACCAAAGTTATTGATAAACATATCTTTTGACTGCCGGTTAAAATTATCAACATCATCAACATCAACATCATCAACATCAACATCATCAACAGGGGAATAAATAAGTGCTTCATTCCAGTTAGGTTGCTTCCATCCTGTCCTCGCATTTAGATCCCCACAGATCACAAGATGAAATTCCCCATCATTTACAATGTTAAAAATGGATTCTTCAAGTAAAACAATTCCATCTTTCTGTATGTTATTGCTGTACAAAGGACTGTTCTCCGAAGCAACGTATGTTGCAATAATCAGCACATCCTTATCAACCTGAAAAACACACTTATCTAATTTCACAATGACAGTATTATCACAATCAATCTTCATATGTGTTATGTAGCGTCGGTAGCATTTGCGGACTAAAAACAGCAACCCACCAGAATTTCTTCCTTGTTTTGATAACTTTTTTTGCAGACACATAGTATTTCACAAAGTTATTGAAAATTCCTGAAAAGTCAAAAGTGTTGTCCACAAAAGTTTCTGTCAAGCAAAGAAAATCAAATAGTTCAATGCATTTAATGAAAGAGATGTCGTTCAGTTTCGTGTACAAGTTTTCTACATTGTAAGTCAGGAATCTCAAATCACATGGATGGCCAAGCCTGTCCTATTGATTTTTTAACGTTTCTGTCTGAACGACGGGGAAGGGGGTACCTGCCTGGGGTCTTGTTCACAGGCGTACTGTCCGATGTGTTTCCTGGCCTTGATTGCGTGCCATGAAAGAACTCCCGCACGCCCGACTGCCGAGACCCGCTGCCATCACGACTTGCACGTGATGACCTTGGGCTGCCGGCCTGCCGAGATGAAGACGGACGAGAAGGGGAATCCCCTGCGTTGGCTGTGCCGCACGGTACACTGTCACCTCTGACCTGTTTGTTTACAGTGTCACGCAGGGGGGTAGCCGCAACTGGTGTTGTCCGTGATGCGTCAGGATCCACCACCTCACCATACGTTCTTGGGTCAGGTCGTCTTGGCTCCACAACTAACCGCCCCTTTCTAAAGAATGCCACCTTACCCTCCTTCTTGGCCTCAGCGACTTAACTGGCTTGCTGGTGGGTGAGGTCATTGGCCACGGTTACACCCTTGTCCTTCAGTTTGGCACGGAAGTCCTTGTTTGTCATAACTGACACTGTGTCCTTCTACCTGCTGAATTTAACTATCACGGGTCGGGGTCCACCATTTCTGCTCTGGCCTACACGATGGGCCCGAACAATGTCGTCTGTTGTCCACGTCTTGTCCGTCTCCACGCTGTTCAGGACGTCCGTCACCGCTTTGGCACACGAATCGAAGGTCTCCCTCCCCTCTGCTGCAGGCACCCCAAACATACGGAGGTTGTGTCGTCTGGAGAACCCCTCCAGTCTGTCCACATCCTCCCCCAGTCGTGTCATTTGTTTGGTCGTATCGCTGATTGTTGTTGTAAGTCGTTGCATTTCTTTTTTGCTGTTTTCTTTTTCCGCGTACAGATCATTGATGTCACCTGTGGTGTCTTGAAGTAGAGTAAAGCGCTTGTCACTGTCAGTTTCCAGTTTACCACAGCGTTTGTCTATTTCATCACATTTAGTTTTGTCAAGACCAATATCTGTTTTAATTGCATTGAGTTCTTGTCTCATGAGTTCCATGTTAGCTTCTAATGATTCGAACCTGTTCTCCTGTCGCTGGATGGCGTCTAGAATCCGCTGTGCAGTATTCGCTGGCAGGCGAGAATCACTGGAGATAGCTTTCGTCGATTTCAGAAAAGCATTTGATTTGTTTACAGAAATGTCTTATGGCATGTGTTAAGGAGAAGTCGGGTTGACGGAAAATTGTATAAAGCACTTCGAGGAGTCTACGACTCAGTCATTGCATGTGTCAGAGATAAGCATTCATATTCTGATTTTTGTTCATTGTCCGAGGGGAGTAAAACAAGGATGTGTACTCAGCTCAATTATGTTTTCCTTTTTTGTCAATGAATTAGCCGTAAATTTGATCAGGGAAGGGAAGCATGGGGTCGAGATGGTAGCAGGATCTGCAGAGGTATTTCTTTTGCTCTTTGCAGATGATGTGATTTTGCTATCAGATACTGTCGTAGGTTTACAGAATCAGTTGAACAATCTAAAAAAAAGAAGCGGACAGATTATGCCTAGAAGTAAATCTAGATAAGACTAATGTTATGGTTTTACGTAAAGGTGGTTATCTTGGAATAAGAGAAAGGTGGAAATATGGAAATGAAGAAATTAAATCAACAAACACATACAAATACTTAGGCTTAATATTTACAACAAAATTAAGTATGAGTGCCGCCCTTTCAGACATGAGCAGAAAAGGTAAGATGGGTGTTATTGAAATTCAAAAATCACTAAGGAAGCTACATACAATTGATCTTTTTCTATTCTGGAAGCTTTTTGATACCCAGATCGAGCCAATATTGGCTTACACAGCAGAAGTTTGGGGGTTGGAAGATACAGGGTTAATAGAAAAAGTACATACTTTTGCCATTACACGATTCTTGGGTGTACCATTACACTCTTCAAACAAAATGATTTACGGAGAAGCAGGAAGATATCCATTGTACGTTCGAACAGCAGTAAAATGTGTTAAATACTGGTTGCGAGTGGTAAGATTACCAGTTAATAGAATATGCAGGCAAGCCTATGATATGTTGTTAACACAATCAGAGGCAGGCAAACACAACTGGGCATCAAAAGTTAGGAACACTCCGACAGAAAATGGCTTTGGGATAGTATGGTTATGTTAGGGTGTTGGCTCCGAGAAGGGGTTTATATTAGAATTTAAGGAAAGACTTGTTTCATGCTATAAACAGAACCGGCATTCTGAAATTGAAAATAATGGTAAATATGAATGGTATCGTTCCTTTTAAGTCACGTTTGAAGCGGAGAGATATTTGTCTTTAATAAGAAATAAAAAGATGAGAGAAGATCTGGTCAAGTTTAGATTAAGAGTGCATGGTCTAGGCGCTGCAAAACACTGGTTTATGACCGACTGCCCAATGTGCGGTCACAATAATGAAGATGAAGTGTACTTTCTTTTCCAGTGTTGCTTCTTTTCAGATATTCGTCGAAAATTTTCATTTTTCACAATGACTCATATTGAGCCTACAGTAGGTGGCATAATAAATCTTTTGTCAACAGTTAATGATACAACCATTATTGCCCTTGCTAAATATTTGACTAAAGTTACCAATGCGAGAAGAAAGAAATTAGAAGGTGACGACAATAGTATTGTCATCTAATTTTATTTGTTCTGTATTAGTACGTTCTTTTGTAATAGGTGGATTGCCATGTAGTCTCAGTGTGTGTGTGTGTGTGTGTGTGTGTGTGTGTGTGTGTGTGTGTGTGTGTGTGTGTGTGTGTGTGTGTGTGTGAGTGAGTGCGTGCGTGCGTGCGTGCGTGCATGCACTTGTGCGTGAGTGCTTATGGGACAACGTGAAGGAGAGCGGGGAAGGGAGGGGGGAGGGAGGAGGGCGGTCGGGGAACTGTCAATTAGATGGTGAGGTTGGGAGAAACGGGGAATGGAAGAATGTGAGCTGGCGTTTACTAGTTGTGTTTAGCGCGCAAGGCGAGAGAAGGGAATGGGAATAATATTTTTGAACTAAGCGGGTGGGAATGGTAGCGTAGGAAAGGATGTTATATACGGAAGTTTTCCGACTGGATTTGCTCGTTCACGTGTGGGTTAGTCATTGTTATAGATATCTGTACCTTTCTAACAATGTGAGCGATTTGATAAGTCCATTACTTCCTGATACTTTGTTAATTTAATCATTATTTATCTTCCTTATACTTTATTTTCATTATACTTCAATGAATCAGTGTGTCAAGTCGTATGTGTACCCCCCTTGCCTTAATGGCTTGTAACTGAAGCAATAAATCGTCAAAGCGTCAAAGCGTCTCTCTCTCTCTCTCTCTCTCTCTCTCTCTCTCTCTCTCTCCTCTCTCTCTCTCTCTCTCTCTCCTCTCTCTCTCGTGTGTGTGTGTGTGTGTGTGTGTGTGTGTGTGTGTGTTATGGGGTGTGTGTGTGTGTTACATGCTGTGTGTGTGTGTGTGTGTGTGTGTGTGTGTGTGTGTGTGTGTGTGTGTGTGTGTGTCCCTCTGTCTGTCTGTGTCTCTGTGTGTGCGTCTATGTTGTGCTGTGTTGATGCTATGTTGAGTTGTGTTGTGTTGTCTGTGTGTGTGTGTGTGTGTGTGTGTGTGTGTGTGTGTGTGTGTGTGTGTGTGTGTGTGTGTGCGTGCGTGCGTGTGTGTGTGTGTGTGTCTGTCTGTCTGTCTGTCTGTCTCTCTGTGTCTCTGTGTGTCTGTGTCTGTGTGTGTCAATATGTATATGTGAGAGTGTCTGTCTGTCGGTCGGTCGGTCTATCCATTTGTCTATCTGTCTGTCTGTCGGTGTATGTGTCTTTCTGTCTGTGTATGTGTGTGTTTGCGCGGACTGTCTCTGTATGTCGCTGCGTGTCTGGTGAGGGCTTCCATAAGAGCATTCGTGACTCACAGGACGAGCTGAAGACAGAAACATAGACAGTGGAAATATAGAGAGAGCTGTGCTCTAGTTTTGCCTTAGCTGTTCCAGGGTTGACGTCTGTGAATAATGGATAAAGCCTTTTGTTGTTTGTTTCATGTCTCTTTCCTGTTTTTTTGTTTGTTTTGTTTTGTTTTGTTTTGTTTTGTTGTTTTTTTCAGTTTACCCTTCACATTTTTTCGTATCTTTTTCTTCTTTTTTTTTTTTTTAAACATCACGGTTTCCATCCACCTGAAATATGAGTTCGTGGGCATTCTCATCGTCGTCAGCGATCTCGATAATAAACATCATGGTCACTTTCATTTCCTTTATCATCAACGTCGCCATCATCATCATCATCATCATCATCATCATCATCTTCTTCTTCTTCTTCTTCTTCTTCTTCTTCTTCTTCTTCTTCTTCTTCTTCTCTGGTTTTAATAGGCTCGCATAAAAAAAAATCCACTTTGTAATTGTGACAGTAGATATTAAACAAAGTTATGTAACGAGTCCCTTACAATTTCGCTACAAATAGGTATCGACATTGAAAGAAAGCAAACAATACAACAAGACATTCATTCTTATGGCGTTCCGTTAAGCCTTGCAGGTCGCGGAAAGCATATTCTTCACCTGCTTCTTCGTTCTCCATCTTCTTCCTCATCCTTCCTTCCTTCTATTACTTCTGAAATTCCATGACATTTGATGAAGAAGGTCAAATACTCTCAGCCAGCCGATAGTCGAGATAGTTCCAGGTTAAACTGGATTCCAGAGGAATATGTTCCATAAGCTGCCTTTCTAAAAGGACTGGTGAAACACCCCACACACACACACACACACACACACACACACACCACGCACGCACGCACGCACGCACGCAACGCACGCACGCACGCACCACGCACACACACACACACACACACACACACACACACACACACACACACACACACACACACACACACACACACACACTACATACATGCACACACACACACACACACACACACAACACACACACGTACGCACGCACGTACGCACGCACGCACGCACACACGCACACACGCATGCACGTAAGCCCGCACGCACGCACGCACGCACGCACATATACACACATTCTCTCTCTCTCTCTCTCTCTCTCTCTCTCTCTCTCTCTCTCTCTCTCTCTCTCTCTCTCTCTCTCTCTCTCGTAACAGTCTTTTTAGACAGCATGGAAACGTCATTTTAAGCTGGCAAATAGGAAAAGGGCAGAAGAGGGGAAAAAAACAAAAGGAAACTCAGAGGAGAAAATTTGTCAGAAAATGTTTGCAATCATACAATATGCGACTAGAATGTCTCTGGCATTTTGCCTCTGGTTGTCATAAAAGACAGCAATGTTCCACAAGCACCGGTCTAAGAGGATGCACAAAAAAACGCATAAAGACCCTCATTATCTTCTGATATTGATCAAGACCCCCTCTCCCTCCCTCTCTCTCTCTGTCTCTCTGTCTCTCTCTCTCTCTCTCTCTCTCTCTCTCTCTCTCTCTCTCTCTCTCTCTCTCTCTCTCTCCTCTCTCATATATGTCCGTTCATCCGTCCGTCTGTTCATCCCCCCCCCTCTCTCTCTCTCTCTGTTCCTAGTTCTCTCTCCCCATTTTTTTTTTTCTTAAAGGTGATTCCTGTAAAAGAACATAATGATAACATTTATGAAGCCGAGTTGTAACACTGACTTACCAGTTACATTCGTCAACAGGCACATACTGTACACTTTAACACAAACATGTCTGCACAGATCTGTGTACAAGTGCTCACACAGACCATCAAAAATTCGCCGCAAAGGGGGTAAGATCACACGAACATATCAAATTGGTTGAATCTCAGATTGTGCATTTGCCATGGTTCAGGAAATGCGTTTTTTTTTTCTAAAATCATAACATGTTTCTCTAAGAATGCAAATACTCTTTCACACAATTCTTCAAGATAAATTTGCTGTCCCATAGTTATATTCTGACAAATTCTACAAGCCCATTTCCCATTGTCTAAATTCTATCACAATTCTGCCAGTCATCAAAGTTGTGAAGGGCGATCAGTCTGTTATCAATTGAATTATATTTGATGCTCACTACTGTAATCTGCCCATCTGTCTATTATCAATTGAATTATATTTGATGTTCACTACTGTAATCTGTCCATCAGTCTATTATCAATTAAAATTATATGTGATGCTCACTACTGTAATCTGCCCATCTGTTTCCTTGGTTGCCTTGAGATATTTTCTTCCAAAGCATTTGATCACTGCTGAACTTCCTTCAACTTTTGATTGAAACAGAGAGAATGTAGCCAACTACAGTAGCATAAACCCCAAGCACAGCATGATTGAAATGTTGATCTTTTTCCTGCCCAAAGCACCATACATTATCTTTGTTCAAACAAAACTGTATTTACAAAAATGTAATAGTAACAAAGAGTATCTTAGAAAAAGTGAGAACACCACGCCACGACTTATAAAACGTTCTCAAAGGACATAATGATTGATGAATATTCGGTAGCAGCTGAGTAAGCAATGGAGTGAGAGTGTGAGGAAAATAGAGGTTTTCAATAAAGATATTATGAATAGTAAATGGCAAAACTTGGTGCCCAGGGCCATCAGGAAGAAACTGCAGTCAGCCTGACAGAGGTGAAGACCATCATTAAAGCACTCTACAGGCCACCACAGCAGCAAGATGGCTATCATCAGCTAACCAGAGCAGAACAGGTGGTCATCTTCCGACTCAGAACAGGGCACAACAGGCTAGCATCCCATTGACACCGCAAGCTGCACCTGAAACCATCCCCAATGTGCACATGTGGGCAGGCAGAACAAACCACAAAACACATTCTACAGGACTGTGGGGACCTGCAGTGTCTGAGGGATAGGACATGGCCGCAGCCGGTGCCCATCAACGACAAGCTGTACGGGTCTGTGGAGGCCCCGCAGAGGACCACCAGATTCATTACAGAATCCTGTCTACAAGTGTGATAGGCGATCGAGAAGAAGAAGAAGCAGCACAACAAGCCAAGGTTTCTAAAACGTTTCCCAAGCACACAATGATTTGCAAATATTTGATAGAAGCTAATCATTGTTTGACTTTAGTTATGGCAATAGAATGAACGTTAGGAAATTGAGGTCTTACAGGAAGCAAGGGGCCATCATTACCTTTATTAACAGACACACGAGGGAATTGTACAACAACCGAATGAGTGAGCAAGTTTCACCACAAACGTTGAATGTTATCATGTGCTTTTTTTTTAAAAAGAAGTAAGTGTCTTTTTACAACATCCATATGAAATAACAAAGTACTTGCAGCTAATATTCTATGTACGAGACTCTCTTCAGCAGGTACCATTTCCTTGATTAGTAGACACATAAGAGAATCGTAGAATACTTGAATGTGTGAGCAGTTTTACTGCAAACTTGAATGCATTCACGTTCTGTTTTGTAAAAGTAGTAGGTGTCTTCTTACAAAAACCACATGAAATAACCAAGTACTTGTAGCTAACGTTCTACTTACGAGGGTCTCTTTAGTAGGTATCAACTCCTTAATCAGCGGAAACACAAGAGTATAAGTGAATGTGTGAGTAGTCTCATAATAAAGTTGAATGTTATCACGTGCTTCTTTGTGAAAGGAGCGAGTGTCTTTTTACAAGACCCATATGAAATAACAGCTTTGTAGCTAACATTCTACGTATGAGGGTCCCTTTATTTTTTAGCAGCTACGCCTTTTGCTCGTGACTTTTCCTTTACAAATACGAGAATGGCGACATTAATGTTTTCAAGGGAGACCATTTTTTATTCTTCAATCCTGACAAGAAGCATGAGATATCATGAAAAAATGCACTTACTTCTCTCCTCACTCTGCTTAAGTAGTCTTTTACTGATGAAGAGATGCATATCATATGTCTTTGTGTGTGTGTGTGTGTGTGTGTGTGTGTTGTGTGTGTGTGTGTGTGTGTGTGTGTGTGTGTGTGTGTGTGTGTGTGTCGTCTGTCTGTCTGTCTGTCTGTCTGTCTGTCTGTGCGTGCGTGTGTGGTGTGGGGGGGGGGGGGGGGGTGAAAATAACAACACAACTTAAGGTGCAAAATTATTTCATGTCTTTGTACGTTATGCTTATTATATTGAATTATCTCTGTTCAGTTTTTTCTTCTTTTATGTTTTTTTTTTTTTTTTAATAGGTTAGGGTCAAAGATTGACCCTCGTTATTAAACGATTTGTACGATGAGGGACACAGTTCTATTTATCGACAAAACTTCTCCCCCCCCCCCCCCCCCACACCACCCCACTCCCGCCCCTCCAACTCTTTTCCTCCTCTCTCTCTCTCTCTCTCTCTCTCTCTCTCTCTCTCTCTCTCTCTATCTGGAACAGTTATAGGACATAAAATTTGTTGATTATCTTGAAACACGAAACAAGTCTCTTGGGTTTAACAGGTAACTGAAATAAAGCAATTACCAGTGTATTGAGAACAACCAGACACCACCGGTCAGCAAATGAACAATGGTTTTATTTGAACGCAGATGCAAATGTAATCAACTCATACACATACTTGGGAATGATGTTTTTTTGACAAAATCATGTCTGAATCATACGCGGGATGAATCTTGTTGGAACAGAAAAAAAGGCGCCATGCAAATTTGGAAATCATGAAGAAAAGTTAACAGTACTGTTTGCGTTTATATGGGAAATCGACACGCAAAGAGAACATTTATATGCACATGAAGGTTTGAGGATTGAATATAAATTTGGAAATTGGACAAGTGCATACTTATGTCGTAAAACGTCTTCGGCAGGTGCCAATTCGTTTGTTAAATACAGTTTATTCGAAAAAAAAAAAACAACCGCCAGATATCCTATTATACAGGAACATTTATTAAAGTTATTGAGTACTGGTTGCAATTATTGAGTATTCCGCATACGACATGATTTTTTGTTTTTGTTTTTGTTTTTGTTTTTTGGTGTGTTTTTTTTGGGGGGTTGTTTGTTTGTTTTTTGTTTGTTTGTTTGTTTGTTGCTGTTGTTGTTTTTTTGTTGTTGTTTTTTTTTTTTTTTGCAGCGAGCACTAAACCAAAATTGCCTTACAGTCAAAGAAGTGTCTATCGGTATATGGAATTGGGATCGTGTGGATGTTTCAGGGAGTAGAAAACGAGCAACAGCAGTGTATTGCAGAATAGAACGATAGGCTTATTTGCTCCTCCAAAAAGAATTGACATGCAAACGTGGAAACCAGCCAAAAATACGGTCACTTTTTTCATCTAGAAACGTGTTTCACTCCAAAAAAAAAAATCTTTACAATCGTTAGAGATAAATGGTTGCAGAGTAAATTACGCCAGATTTAGGGTACGTACATTAGGATTTTATGCTAAGAAGGGCACATTGGCATTTTATGCTAAGAAGGGTACATTGGGATTTTATGCTAAGAAGGGTACATTGGGATTTTATGCTAAGAAGGGTACATTGGCATTTTATGCTAAGAAGGGTACATTGGGATTTTATGCTAAGAAGGGTACATTGGGATTTTATGCTAAGAAGGGCACATTGGCATTTTATGCTAAGAAGGGCACATTGGCATTTTATGCTAAGAAGGGTACATTGGGATTTTATGCTAAGAAGGAACGGTACCATTTGGGGACGTCCACAGAACCACCATACTCTCTACCTAGATCTACTCTTGATGACGAAAAGCACTTTTTATTTCAAAGTTCAGCACACAATGAGATGCGACAATTTATCTATTTTCTAGCTTAAATGTGCTAAAAAAATATATATATATCCTTCCCTTGTGCATAAAAACGATTGTTGCTTCACAATTACTGTCTGACGATGTGACTGTAATTTGCTCAGTTCCTAAGTCCACAGCAGAAGCTCAAAAACACGAAAGACAGTAACATTAACAGACGCGCTTTACTGAGGAAACAATCAGTGATGATCTGAAACTTTCTGCAAATCCCGTCGACCTCTGATGAATGAGAGGATGATCGATAGCGAATGTTTATGAATATAAATATATACATTTGTTTCTCTGTATGAGCACTTTCATTTCATGCTTTGTTATGTCTTCATGTTTTGTTACGTTGAGTGATATCATGCTTACTATGGCTTAAAAATACTTTTTTTTTTTTTTTTTTTTTTGGTAATCGTATCTGTTTATTCAGATTATGTAATTATGGTTACCCGCAAGGCCAACAGAGCTTTTAGATAATGACAACAAAATATCAAAGTATCAAAAGTATCAAGTACTCCTCTCTCACATCTGTATTAGGGTACCATACACGCTCTATTACACACATTTTGACACACATGCACAAACACAAATGTACACGCGCGCGCGCGCACACACACACACACACACACAACACGCGCGCGCGCGCGCACACACACACACACACACACACACACACACACACACACACACAAACATACACGCGCGCGCGCACGCGCACGCGCACACACACAATCTACCCTATTGTAGTTTTTGTCCAGTTTTCAAACACAACTAACAATGGGGATGAAGGCCAGGAGGCCAAAAATAAATCCAAAGAAAATAACACAGTAATAGAAAGAAGGAAAGAAACAAAAATAAATTTCAGTGCAATGTAGAAGTCCAAAAACCGTTCCAGAGTTTACGGCACTGTTTGACATTTCCACCAGCAGAAAAGAACTTCTCTCTCTCTCTCTCTCTCTCTCTCTCTCGAGCTGGAACACGCGTGATGGGTTCTGCACAGGTCAAGCGGAAAAAGCTGACGAGGTCAATTCCTTATTTCCTGGGCAAAGTCAGGAAGGTCAACAAGGTAAAACACACACACACACACACACACACACACACACACACACACGAACACGCACGCACGCACACACACACACACACACACACACACACACACACAACACTACATCATTCCAGAACTAATGTTGACTCAGCGGGTTGACGTATGTTACCGTGTATTGACGTCATGCAGGTTTTACGGGTAAGTTTTTTGCGAGGAGCCGGGCGTGGGTGTCGTTCTTTCGTCTCTCTCTCTCTCTCTCTCTCTCTCTCTCCTCTCTTAGGAAATCAGTGTCTCCAGAACCTTTTTTGTTTTGTTTTGTAGGATTTTTTAAGTAAGCCAATGAATCAGGATGTTGCTGAAGTGTAGGGGCTTTTTGTTTTATAATAAAGCAGGTAATACACTGTGAAACAGCTTCTTTCATTGCCGTGAAGAAATTCTTTAGGGTGTCACCGCAGACTGCCAAATGAATTCGTATGTGATAAGAGAAACAGATATTTACTCTGTGCAAATTCTTTAATTAGGTACAATGCTTATTGCGTGAAAGTCACGGGAACTGCAAGAGTTAAGACTGTTTAAAAAAAATTGTCAGTGTGTTATATGATTTAGACAAAAATAGAACGTACACTGGGTAAGGCAAGTACAAGATGCAAAGCCTATAAATGTACTCCCAGTTTATCTTGAATACCCGTGGGAGGGAAGCTGAAAAACGTCACAATCAAACCTGCGTCATAATGTATGACGACGTCAAACGTGCGTCATGATGTATTTCGTCACTCAGATTCCATAGAGAAGAAAAACCGTTTGGGGCCGTTATAGCCGTTAGTAACGGCTATTCTGGTAAAATAAAACATCGGGCATCATCCGTGACCCATAATGAGTATACCTACACATTTTCAGAAAGATCGGCCCAGAAGTTTTGTCTGGAACGAGTGGAACACATTTTGGCCACGGACAGACAGACACACAGGCGCTATTTCTTCGTTTCCATTGTAAAGTACTCCCTGTTGTATAAGAACTGGGAGTACAAAAAAAGCCACTCTATTAGCAACATGAACTCCGGTTGGATGATTTAGTCATGGCGTGGTGTACATGGTATGCTTTGTACAAGACTAATCCATCACAGGTGCTATGTCGGGGATGTTCATATTTAGGACAGGACAGATTTGTTCAGTGAAGGAAATTCCATTCTCTCCACTGTTTTCCAGCGTATATATCGTAGAAAAAGCATGACCATTTGAAACAAAAAAAGTCATGTCTAGGTTTTGTTTCCTTGTTATTTATCTGACATCTGTTTATTGGTGTTGTTGCAAACAACAATGAACGTGATCTTTTATGTCCATGGTGTAAAGGTGCATGTGAAGATGAAGTCCATTTTGCATTTCGTTGTTCTGCTTTCAGCCATCTTGGATTTAAGTTAATTTCTACAAAGTATGGGAGTATCGGAGGCAACCTTAATTTCTTTTTAGTCTTTTTGTCATCTAAGCAGGAAAACACCTGTCAACTAGTTCGCTGTCTATCTATGCAGAGCTTTGAAAATGCTATCTGCTTCTTGATTGTAACTCTGTTGTATATTACTCGCCATTTTCCCACTGTTCCGTAGTTTATCTGTCACACTGGCTGTTCCTGTACGTTTTGTTCAAGCATCCGTTCAATTGGGGCCATTGCCTCAGTGAATAAATCGTGCGTCTCTAACTCTGTCTTCTTCCCTGCAAGTCCATCTGTCTGTCTGTCTGTCTGCCTCTCTCTCTCTCTCTCTCTCTCTCTCTCTCTCTCTCTCTGTCTCGGTTTCTCTGTCTCTCTGCCTCTGTCTCTGTCTCTCTCTCTCTGCGTCTGTCTCCTCTCTCTCTCTCTCTCTCCTCTCTCTCTCTCTCTCTCTCTCTCTCTCTCTCATCCACTGGGCTTGAACACGCATGATGGGTCCTGCACAGGTCAACCAGACAAGAGCTAAAGGTCACTCTAGGTTCAGTGAGATCAGTTCCTTACTCTCTGGACAAAGGTCAGCAAGGTCAACATGGTTAAAAATGGAAAATAAACTCTGCAGAATCGTTTTTTCCAGAATTAGTTTTGCCTCAGTGGGTTATGTTACCGCGCGTTGACGTCACGAAGGTTTTTTTTTTTTTTTTTTCAACAAGGGATCGGGTGTGGGAGTCTGTTTACTCTGTGTGTGTGTGTGTGTGTGTGTGTGTGTGTGTGTGTGTGTGTGTGTGTGTGTGCGTCTCTCTCTCTCTCTCTCTCTCTCTCTCTCTCTCCTCTCTCTCTCTCTCTCTCTCTCTCTAAGGCAATCAGTCTCTCTACGATTTTTCAGAAAATATATTCTTCGATTTTCAGGTGGAGCCCAACATAATATAATATTGTGCTGAAGAATGGGGTCTTGAGACTGCCCACATCACACTGAGAAACAGCCCATTTTTCTGCCCTGGAGAAATTCTTCGGAGTGTCATTGCCAAATGACGCCAAATGATTCAGTGTTTGGTAAGAGAAACAATTATCCAATTCATGAACATTTTGTGACAAGAGGTAGCATTGCTGGTTGAAAATTCCACGAATGCAAAAGGCTTGACAACTCAAAGAAAACCTTTGACCTGGTTGTAAGGTTTTAGTCGAAAGCGGAAACGTAAACTGGGAAGAGGGAGGGGGGGGGGGGGTGAGAACAGTAAAAATTGAGCTACAAGATCTCCAGTTGGGAGACAGAGATCTCCAGTATGGTTAAATCACAGTGCAAGAGGACATGAATGCTTTGCACAAGATCGACATGT
>CM065736.1:31339891-31347391 GCA_033310375.1 Conus canariensis
ATTTTGTTTGTTTCTTTCTTTGTTTGTTTGTTCGTTTGTCTGTTTATTTAATCCTTAGAGTGTAAAAGGTATACATGATACTGTAAAAGTACGAGTTTGTTGGGGTCAGATTACTAGCTTCATTTATATGACAAAAGGTGTCGAACAAAGGTGGCCTGTGCAGCCCTACCCTTTTCCCCCCTGTATTTATTAATAAGATCGCTGTGGAAATAATTAATATGAGTTGACAAGCAATACATTTTTGTAATGATTTAATCGAACTGTATACCCTTTTTACTTACTGATGACATTGTCCTGCTATCTGAAAGAAATAAGCTGATTATAGACACAGTTTAATAAATGACAGGTCCTTCTATTGTCAGTAATATAGATAAAAACAGTATTGTGGTCTTTAGGAGGGTGAATATTTGGCAACCACTAAAAGATGGTGTTACAACTGTGTTAAGATTAATATTGTGACTTGTTTATATTCTATGTTTGTTTTTTAGGTAATGCTTGTCACAACTTAGCAACAACAAAAAAAGAAGGAAAACGTGTTGCAGTCAGTATAATAGTGTGTAACTCGAACAAGGTTTATAACAAGTTAAAGCTATTGTTGAAACTTTTTCATACATGAATACAATATATTTTCTTATTTGGCGCAGAAGTGTGGTGTTTAAATGAATCTTCGTCAATAATAGAAAATATTTATTTGTTTGCGTTAAAAAGATATCCTAGTGTCAGTGTACGAATGCCAAATAATTTAGTTTACGGTGAGCTTGGTGGGTTTCTCTTAAATGTCGATTCTGGTGTCTGTTGGTAAACAGGGCTGTAAGATATTCCTTGAAAAAAAAATGAAAAAAGAAAATTGTTTGGTATATGTGACGAGCTACCCACTGTTTACGAAGTAAACAATACTAAAAAGACTTATTAACAGGATGGCAGCAACAACAAAAATGAGCGCACTATGAAGCAATTTGCTATTTTTGCATATAAAGCATTCGAAAGAAGATGTATTTATTTATCTTGACTATTAATAAAGGTGAAATTCTATTTCGTAATGTTTATCAATTTTTCTGTCGTATACCATAAAACCACATTTCCCCCTTTTTTTGTTGTCTTTTGGTCTTTTGCATGTCCATTTTGTCTTGTTCACACCCCTTCATATGGGGCTATGACCGTATTGAAAATAAAATCTCTCTCTCTCTCTCTCTCTCTCTCTCTCTCTCTCTCTCTCTCTCGTGTGTGGTTGTGTGTGTGTGTGGTGTGTGTGTGTGTGTGTGTGTGTGTGTGTTGGTCCAGCTTCTTAACTTTGGGACCGGAACTAACTTCCTGTAGTTACAGATTACTTGTGTGTGACAAACACAATTCTAATCACTTTTTTCCCCTCATCTACGCACTCTTCAAACGTGCTTTTAGGTGAGTCGCACTCATACTACCCTCCGCACTTGTACCGCTAGACACACTGATTTTTCCTTGGGTTGTTATCATTCGACGTTTTAAGCTTAAAGATGTCTCTTTCTTCGGATGTGTTCTCACCAGTGTGTTTCATCCACTACCCTTGCTTGTTTTTAATGGTTGTGCTAGCTTATTGAATTTTCTTATTAAGATTTGTTTTATCGTCTGTGTCTTGTTAAGCTCAATGATTTATCTATCTGTCTTTCTGTGTGTTCGTCATCGCTCTACTCTATCCACTACTCTTGCTTGTTATTAACTGCTTTGCTGGTTTATTGATCTCTCAACAAATACATTCTATCGTCTCTTTGCGAAAACTCACTTTTCTTAATCGATTTCATCTTAGTATTTCTTTACCAGCCATACCTTCCCAAACTCCCATTTGTCCAGGTATAGGGTTGGATCTCTCCATGTTTATCACCCATTTAAAAAGGTCCATGATTTTTAGTTTAGTTTCAAAACAGTTACCCATCCAGTACAAGTGTTTGGTGTAAGAAAATCAAGATTAAACTCCCACATCACGGATAATCTTATCAGCATTCTTGACGACAAAATAGACCGAAGCCATAGAGATCGGCCCTAAGGTGCTGACCTTGCTGTATACATTTATCAAGCATATTCGCTAACATTGCCCGCCGCAGAAGAGATCTTGAAACTTACACCGTTGAACTTATCTGGACTTACGATTAATAATCCAAATCACCGCCGCCTTTATAGATCGAAAATTTATGTAGAGACTCATTTTCCATTTCTTACACACAACAGAGAGAGAGAGAGAGAGAGAGAGAGAGAGAGAGAGGGGTTTATTCATAGAAACTTATAAATGTCAAAGTGATCAACCTTCCAAAAATCGAATAATTCGTCAGATCCAAAGAATTTCAGACCTACATCCTTAACATTAGTTCCATCCTAACCCCTCGAAAGACACATATACGCACGTGTATCAGGTTCATGGAGAAAAACATTTGTTTTCACACAGTCCAATCTGGATCTCGATCTGTGCATTCCCGCCACACTGCATGCGACTCGTGGCTTTCAAACAGAAAACAAAGGAAATAGTAGGAGTTGCTTTCCCTTGACTTTTAAAAGGCATCCGGTTGTGCTGATCACTCCGTTCTTTTAAAGAAATTATTCATCATTGAACCATTCCTTAATAGTCTCATTGCTCCCGTCATACTTAAATGACAGGAGTCAGTATGTGCTGCTTAATGACAAAAGCTCCTCAACTGACTGTGTCAGGCTTGGAGTCCAACAAAGTTCTGTTCTAGACCCCCTCCTAATCCGCATGTTCAGCACTGATTTACAAACATCTATATTTGATGAGCAAGTTATGACGGATTTACTTGCTGATGACTCGTCATTACAAACAAATGACAGTAATCTACAAAGAATGGAAAGATCTCTCCAAGAAAGTCTAGGTAAAGTGTCAAAACCGGTATAATTCATACTCTATGATCATACACCCAGCCAAAACAAAATCTATGATTATACTCACACGCCAAAAGCACCAATCAGCGCAAGTCAGCTCCTCTTTTCTTAAAGTTCAGTTGAATTGCACTTCTGTTCAACAGACAGATGAGCATCCTATCTTAGTGTAACGACTGACAAAGAATCAAAATGTCAATGTCATTTCAACTATTTTTTGCAAGATCACCAAACAAACAAACAAACTCTAAAGCGCCATGTCAACATTACTGCGCTTAAACTTTCCTTCAGCGCGTGCAGAACACCAGTTACGCTTCAACACAAGGGGATGGGAATTGTGATGTCTCAAAAAGACTTCACTCTCTCCATAGACATTGACATCTTAATTCTCCCTCAATCCTTACATTTAAAAAGGATGCTTGTCTATCTGTTCAATAGAAGTGCAATTTCAAATGAACTTTTAAGAAAAGAGGAGCTGATTGGCGCTTTTGGCGTGTGAGTATAATAACAGATTTTGTTGGGGTTGGATGTATGACCATAGAGTATGAAACTTACCCCTTCTAGCAACTTGAAATCAGAAGACACCATTCATGTTTAAAATTTCGATACATGCCAAGATGTCTCACACTAACGCCCTTTTCACAAAAAGCTCTTCTGGCTCGCAGAAATTCCTTTTCTCCTACTCACGCATTGATCAATACGAAACAATCCTAAACTACTCTGGACCCTGTGTCTAGAACTTACATCCAATGAGTCTACAAAATACGAGTACACTAAAACATTTCAAGAAAATTCTAAATAAACATTTCATGCCTCAGTAATCTGATTATTGAGTACACTATCAAAAACGACCATTTGCAAATCGTCTGTGTGCCATGATTTCACCGACTGAACACGTGACCTACTCGATTAAACCGCTCACACCCACTCCCATTCTCTCCACTACTTTCTTACCCACCCACCCCACCTATCCACAGACCCCCCTTCACCTCTCCCTCTCTCTTTCTCAAATGTTTGTGTGTGTGTGTGTGTGTGTGTGTGTTGCGGGGCGGCGCGCGCGCGTGCGTGCGTGCGTGTGTGCATGCGTGCGTGCGTGCGTGTGTGTGTGTGTGTCTTAGCTGCATTCATTGCCAGTCTCCTCTCTCAAGTAGGCCTACCCCAGTGTCGAGAATTTGGATATCACAAAACTCTGGTGGGCCTCTTCTAGTTCTCTGTCTAGATTCTACATCCCCCTTCTCATTGAAAGTGGACTGCACCGACCGTGAACCTGACACCCCTCTTGTTCCGAATCGACACTTCCATCTTTCTACCTCCTATTTTTCTTCGTAAATTCCTGCACGTTACCGTAGCTTCGAGTGCAGGTTTTTTGTGTTTTGCCCCCCCCCCCCCCCCCCCCCCTGTGTGTGTGTGTGTGTGTGTGTGTGTGTGTGTGTGTGTGTGTGTCGGGGTGCGTCCACTTGTTTGTGTGTGTGGATGCATACAGGCGTGCGTGCGTGTGCGTTTGCGTGCGCGCGCATGTGTGTGTTGTGTGTGTGTGTGTGTGTGTGTTTGATGCAAGTGTGTGTGTGTGTGTGTGTGTTTGTTTCGGTGTAAGCGTGTGTGTGTGTGCGTGTGCGCGTGTGTGTGTGCGCGCGCGCGCGTGTGCGTCCACTTGTTTGTGTGTGTGGATGCATACAGGCGTGCGTGCGTTTGCGTGCGTGTGTGTGTGTGTCTGTGTGCGCGCGCGCGCGCGCGTGCACGTGAGCGTGTATTCCTTTTCTGCTTATCCATTTGTGCGTGTGTCTTTCTGTTCGCAGGATAGATTGAAAACAACACTGGGTGTCTTTACCGCAGTGTACAGGGTGATGATAGAGCGACTAATCTACCCTTGATCTACATCACCGTTCAGCATTCTCGGCACAAGGCTGGCTAAACGCAACAGGATGGGAAAAACCGTGGCACATGAATGGTAGCAGTTTCAAAACAGAGTGACTGAGGGCGGAAAATGAAGCAAAATTTAGAAAGAGAGGGGGTTAGTTACCGCCAAGGACACAGACAAAGAAAGTACAGGACAAGACACAATGCATTTCGATCTCTTGGGTCTTCTTCAAGCAAAAACAAATAACATTTAGGACGATGAAAACGAAGAACGAGAAACCACGTATCTTCTCATGTTCCGCACATGACCAAAATGGCCGCCGGATGGAAACGAGGCCAACCACGAGGGGAACATGGGAGAGGAAATAGTGAGGGGGGGGGGGGGGGGGGGAGAGAGAGAGAGAGAAGGGGAGGGGGGAGGTGGGGGTGTGAAACAATGGGGTTTGTAGCTTGTTTCGTAGAATAGTATGATATATTAGTGACGGTAGTGATTATGGTAGATTGATAATAGTGTTTAGGGGGGCCAAAAAAAAAAAAAAAATACATTAGGAAAAAAAATAAATGAAATAAAATTTTAAAAATGATAATAATAATAACAATATTGATGATAAAGAAAGAAAGGAAGAAAGAAAAAATAAAGGAAAAAAGAATAAGGAAAAAATAAGTAATAGAAAAAGGAAAAAAATAAAGAATAGACAATAAACAAATAAATAAATAGATAAACGACATTAATGTGATGGTGACGATAATAGTTATGTGTGGGTAGTTGTATGTGGGGGTGTGGGTAATGCTAATAATGACTTGAAGGGAATGGAAATGATCAATGGGTAATAAGGTATCGTTGGGGGAGGGGGGGTGGGGGTGGCGAGGGCAATGGGGAGGGAAGAGAGAGAGAGAGAGAGAGAGAAGAGAGAAGAGAGAGAGAGAGAGAGAGAGAGAGAAGAGCTCGTATCTCTCCACCCACACATACGTATGCGTGGGATGAGGGGCGGGGGGTGTTGGGAAATGCATGCAAATAGTGTTGTTGAAAAAGTAAACAATACTGTGGGATGGTGTTCATTGCAGCAGGTGGAATAATGTGTTGGCATAATAGAATCGTGTTGGTTGAGAAGAGCTAAGTTAATGTGAGGTAAATAGTTGGGGGTAAATCACACTCACCCCCAACACCACCTTACCCCCAACTATTTACCTCACATTAACTTATCTCTTCTCAACCAACACGATCATATTATGCCAACACATTTCACGTGCTGCAATGAACACCATCCCATAGTATTGTTTACTTTTTCAACAACACTAATTGCACGAATTTCCCAACCCCCCCCCCCCCCTCCCCCTCACCCCACGTATACGTATGTGTGGGTGGAGAGATGTGAGCTCTCTCTCTCTCTCTCTCTCTCTCTCTCTCTCTCTCTCTCTCTCTCTCTCATTGCCCTCATCCCCCCCCCCCTTCCCCCCTCAACAATACCTTATCACCCACTGATTATTTCCATTCCCTTGCAGCCATTATTAGCATTACCCACACCCCACATACAACTTCCCACACATAACTGCAACCACCACCATCATCACCCATTAAAGTCGTTTATCTGTTTATTTATTTATTTTCTTTTTTTTTTTTTTTCCTTTTTTATTACTTCTTTTTTCCTTATTTTTTCCTTTCATTTTTTCTTATTTATTTATTTACCATTATTATTGTTATTACTATCATCATTATTTTTATTTTTTTATTTAATTTATATACATATATATATAAAATTTTTTTTTTATTTGGGGGGGGGGGGGGGGGGGGCACAGAGCACTATTATCAATCCACCATAATCACTACCGTCATTAACATGTCATACTATTCTACAAAACAAGCTACAACAAACCCTATTGTTTCACACCCCTCCTTCCCCCCCCCCCCCCCCCCCCCCCCCCCCCCCCCCCCCCCCCCTATTTCCTCTCCCATGATCCCCACCTGGGTGGCCTCGTTTCCGTCCGGCGGCCATTTTGGTCGTGTGCCGAATATGAGAAGATAAGTGGTTTTTCGTTTTTCGTTTTCACTGTCCTAAATGTTAGTTGTTTTTTTGCCTGAAGAAGACCCAGGAGCTCGAAGTGCATTGTGTCTCGTCATGTACTTTGTCTGTCTATGTCCTTGGCGGTAACTAATCCCCTCTCTTTCTAAAGTTTGAATGATAACAGTACAAATACATTCGGCAGTACTAATACCACTGACAATAGAGAGATAAATCTGACTTTATAAAGCTTGAGCTGACAATACAGATACTACTAACAGTACGGATATTACAAACTATCACAGACACAGTGGATTTGCGAAGATACCAGCCACCCACAGAACTAAAACCATTGGCAGACTGGTCGGCATTGGCTCAGCTTTGTACATGATGCTTGAAGCAGAATACAGTAATTTACACTGTCAACTTGAGAAGCTAGGTATTCTTATTTTGAAACGCGCAGGTTTTGCGTCCCTTTCACGCATTTTTTCATGTATGAAGAGGGCCCTTTGTCATACATGCTGTGTCAGCCTTGCTCTTTGGCTCAATGGCTGTGCGCCCAATCCACATCTTGTCCTCAGACCTGTTCTCAGACTGTGGTGCACTGACCTGATCTTTCTGACCTCGGTTAACCTCCGCATGAGCCGGTGGATGGCACTGTGCTTTTCAATAAACTACGACTGAATTATGCTCCTCTTCTCTGAGTGTGTGTGTGTGTGTGTGTGTGTGTGTGTGTGTGTGTGTGTGTGTGTGTGTGTGTGTGTCCATGTCTCTCTCTGTTTCT
>CM065736.1:31354891-31359891 GCA_033310375.1 Conus canariensis
ACACACACACACACACATACACACTGCCTTCGGTGAAAAGACAGACAGACAGACAGACAGTCAGACAGACAGACAGACAGACAGACAACCAAGTTTGTTTTTTTCATGCCCTTCTAACATCGTCCCTAATCATAACACATAAAAAGTGATGGAATGTCCAATCCTGCGTCATGACAAGGAATTAAGATCCACTCTCTCTGGCTGAGTTACGCTTTTCCCCGGGTTAAATGATGCTGCAGAGACATGCCCCTCCATTAACGTCAAGGAAAGAGTCCCGTTTTCTCCATACCGTGTCCAGCTAACGAAGAGTCACCGATCGTCTTTAACAGTTTTCTCATGTGCTCCAGGTGTTTTAGTCTCCCCCCCCCCCTGTCCCCCCACCCCCTTCCCACCCTGTCCCCCCCCCCCCCCCCCCCCCCCTCCAACTCCCCCCTCCTCCTGGTTTTTCATGTTCGTCTTTGTCTTCTTCGTTTGTTTGTTAATCTTCTTCAGCTTATGCATAATGCTGTCCTTATTCTTCTCCTCTTGGACCCTCCTTCTTCTCTTTATCCTCCTCCTTCACCATCACCGCCACGACCACCGCCACTACCCTCTTCCTCCTCCTCCTCCTCCTCCTCCTCCCCTTTCTCCTCTTCCTCTCCGACTCCTCCTCCTTTTTCCTTTTTTCTCTTCCTCTTCTTCGTCCTCCTCCACCTCTTCCACCTACTCCTCCTCTGCCTTCTCTTCCTCTTCGTTGCTCTTCGTTCGTTTGTTCGTTCGTTCGTTCCTTCTTCTTCTTCTTCTTCTTCTTCTTCTTCTACTTCTTCGTCTTCTTTTCTTCTTCTTCTTCTTCTTCTTCTTCTTCTTCTTCTTCTTCTTTCTTCTTTCTTCTTCTTCTTCTCATTCTTCGTCGTCTTCTTCTTCTTCTCTTCTTCTTCTTCTTCTTTCTTCGCTTCTTCTTCTTCTTCTTCTTCTCTTCTTCTTTTCCTTCTTCTTCTTCTTCTTCTTCTTTTTCTTCTTCTTTATACCTTCTTCTTTAAATTCTTCTTCTTCCTCTTTCTCTTCTTCACTCTCTCCGACTTCTCTTCCTCTTCTTCTTCTTCTCTTCTTCTTCTTCTGCTTCTTTTCTTCTTCTTCTTCTTCTTCTTCTTCTTCTTTTCTTTTTCTCTTCCAGAAATGGATGAAAGAGACACTCTCAGAAAGAGTGTGTAGCATGGGGAGCGTGGGGTGGGGACGTGTTGAATAACATTAAAAAGAAGCGCAACGTGTCTATGTAAATGATCTGAATAACAAAACGTATTTCAAGAGAAAATAATTCAGGTTTGTCTGGAAGGCAATGTGCTCTTCAAATGAAGAATGCAATATTCTGGCCGATACATTTCGACAATTATCTTGCTGATAAAAACAAACCTATCACGAAATAGAGCAAATATGCGTCATGTGACCTTGGTATTTTAGCAAAATATTGTCAATATAAAGAATTCAAATCGAAATTCATCTATTCTTTTCATAATGTGCTATCGTATTTAGCATCGCTGATAAAACACTGTGGTTTTGGTTGCATTAGCCGCAAGATATTAAACTCCCACGCGCCATACATACATTGCTGACTCTTTTATGCATGCGTTCAATATTTGTTCATCCGAAGAAACTTTTCCTTTAGCGTTTCAATACACAAAAATAATTTAACGACCTAAAAAGGGATGCAAAGATGTAGCTAAAAGTACCGACATATTTCACAATCATCTTCTATCTCCAAACCACGTGAATGTCTCATACGTCACAATCTACCATCTTTCTTCAGGGGAAAAACACCTAGCACATTTTAACCACTTATTGCAAAACTAACTGATTCATGGCCACAAATTACTGACAGATTTGTGAGAATGGTATATATTTGATCATATCTGTGAATGCCTAAATGTGTGTGTGTGTGTGTGTGTGTGTGTGTGTGTGTGTGTGTGTGTGTGTGTGTGTGTGTGTGTGTGTGTGTGTGTGTGCGTGCGTGCGTGCGTGCGTGCGTGCGTGAGTGTGTGTGTGTGTGTTGTGTTGTGTTGTGTGTGTGTGTGTGTGTGTGTGTGTGTGTGTGTGTGTGTGTGTGTGTGTTTTTGAAAGAATGTTATGGCCATTGTGTTCACAAAATCACTGCTGGCTCTGTTCATTTACTTTTTTATACACGATTTCTACGTGTTTTTTCTGTCTGCTTAATTAGTATGCAGAAAAGTAAAAACGCCTTTAATGTACCTATTTCTTGACACATTAAAGATTTAACGATCAATCAATTAATCAGTTACACTCTCCATTTCTTTTGTCTTTTTCATCCCTCTGTCTTCTTCTCCTGTCCTTCTTCTCCTCCTGGTCTGTCTTCCTCCTACTTTCAAAAAAGTATATATATTATATTATATATATATATATATATATATATTTGTATATGAGATACTGGGTTCTGGCAGTCAACCCTCGAATTATGTTCTTCCTTGTGATTTTCATCTTTCTGTTTTTCTCCTTTTCATATTTGGTTTCTTCTTCTTCTTCTTCTTCTCCTCCTCCTCCTCCTCCTCCTTCTTCTTCTTCTTCTTCTGCTGCTGCTGCTGCTGCTTTTTTCTTCTACTTCTTATACTTGGCATCGAACGATCAAGCAACACGCAGCTGCTAGGAACCGTACGGGGAATGCAGAATATTCTTATCGGCATTATAAGCATGTCAAGATTGGAAGTGAACAAAACTGGGGACATTTACTGAATAATACGAGTCTTGTATGAGGACCAGTTCTTTGGACACACGCAAGGTGAAGAGTGCAAAAGAGGACTTAGTTCCTTAACAAGATAACAAAAAAAAATTAAGAAGAGGACAGATTCCCCAAGCCTACAAAGTGAAGAAGATAGGAGGAACTAAATCTTGAATCTAGTATGTTTCTGAACATAAGAATTGAAGAACAGACAAAAGGACCACGTTTCTGAGCCTAGAAGGTGGAGAAAAGAAAGGAGGACCACGTTCTAGAGAGAACCAGCCGCCAAGCCGAAGTGGTTAGCGTCCCTGACTCCCGGCTGGGAGGTCGTGGGTTCGATTCTCATCAGAGCCATGTGGGATTTATCTGCCCCGACCGGCTTCTTACCAGAGTTGAGTTTGCTACGGGGTCACTTGGGAAGACTGAGACCACACAGTCGAGTTCTATCCACTTAATGAATGCGTCTCTGCCAGTGTTGCTCAAACTTCCTGACCAACACTGCAGGTGTCTGTATCTGTCGGGCCTGGTTAATGCCGGGAAATATTATGAAAGTAAGCGTAGAGTACAGCCCTGGCGTGCAGTCTCAGAGTGGAATGAAAATCGGTAGCATCATCTTCATCACCCTCATTCTCATCGATCAGCATTACAAAGAAGAAGAAGAAAAAAAAGTTCTTGAACGAGAAAAAAGGAAGAAGACCGAGTTCCCGAACCTTGAAAGGGAATAATAGAAAAGATGACTCAGTTGCTAAAACTAACAGGTGAGAGAAGGGGTCAAAGTTCTCAAAAGCTGAAAATGAGGAAAAAAAACAAAAAAGAGGACTGAGGTCCTGTATCAATAAAGCGAGAACGGACTCACAGGTCCTAGTTCCTGAACCTAGTGGGTGGAGAGGAGGACCACGCTTCAAACAATGTCTTTGGAGGACGGTATCACAAGGAAGTATGCTCCAGTCCCGAACTAGAAGACAAATCGTTTGGTGTCGTGGGGGCGGCCCATGTACCGTGACATGCTGGAGCTATAGCGTGATTGGAATCCATTCCCCTACTTTATTTACTTGCGAAGCCGGGGTGGTGTGTAAACGCATTAGTGCAATAACTTTGCATAATGGAGAGAGAGAGAGAGAGAGAGAGAGAGAGAGAAAGAAAGAAAGAAACAGAGACAGAGAGAGAAACAGAGAGAGAGAGACAGTGAGTGAGACAGTGTGTGAGACAGTGAGAGGGGGAGAAAGAAAAAGAGAGACAGACAGACAGACAAACAGACAGACAATTAGACAGGCTTGTAGGCAAGCAGACACTGTGTCTTATTTCCGAAGAATTTCTTTTTCAAGATTGTTTCAATGAATGCGAATGCATAAAGATAGAAAGATGTTCTCTCTGTCTCTGTCTGTCCTCTCTGCCTGCTGTCTGTCTCTCTCTCTCTCTCTCTCTCTCTCTCTCTCTCTCTCTCTCTCTCTCTCTCTCCTTGCTTCATTCTCCGAAATCCTCTGGGGAGTGTGTCGGCCTGGGGGGATTGCCTGTGAAAGCCCTGCTCAAAATGACCACTTTAATTAATCACATTCAAAACTGTTTGAGGATTTGTGTTCCTCTTTAACCTCAATTCAGTTTTTTGCCCTTTTTTTTTTTTTCGCTGGCAGGAGTCGCTAGCTCTCCAGTTTCACACAGTTTAAAGCACTTTGGTTTGAACTTTGACCCCAAGGTTTCGGACTTCGGGGTATGAGAGTGGGGGGTGGGGGCGGGGAGCAGAGTGGGTGTGGATGGGATGGGATGAAGCAACATGTGAACTCAGATACACATAGAAGCAATGAGAGACAAAAGGCAGTGCACTTAAGTTTGAGACAGTTCTGTACACGTGAGAAATAGATAAATGAACAAATCTAGTTGCAAAGTGAGACGACTGTAGACGGAAATCTAAACAACTCTTAAATAAACGTTAGCGAACCGCCAAGAGAAACGTGGACAAACGAGTCACAAGACAAAACACGACGCGTTTCGACTTCTTAGGTCTTCTTCAAGCAAGACACAAACAAATAACGAAAATGAACGAATTTGGTACTCAGCTTAGATCTCTTCACTCTTCAGCGCAAGGTAGGCAGGCGTTGAATGAAAACGAGGCTGTTAGAAGGGAGATAATGTGTGAGTCAAGGTAGTAATGATGATCATTATATTACTGATAAGAATACTAATAAAGGTCAAAATATTGAAATAATAAATCAAGACAAATGAACGAAGTTCAGCCAGTCACACAGTACAGCGAAACATACAACAAAACATGTCAGCCAGTGTGCTCATCGTGTCA
>CM065736.1:31364891-31397391 GCA_033310375.1 Conus canariensis
ACAGCCCCAGACCAACGCTCCAAAGCAGTCATGAGGCAACTCACCAGGAGAGACACTGCACTGCAACAGCCCCAGACCAACGCTCCAAAGCAGTCATGAGGCAACTCACCAGGAGAGACACTGCACTGCAACAGCCCCAGACCAACGCTCCAAAGCAGTCATGAGGCAACCCACCAGGAGAGACACTGCACTGCAACAGCCCCAGACCAACGCTCCAAAGCAGTCATGAGGCAACCCACCAGGGGAGACACTGCACTGCAACACGCCCCAGACCAACGCTCCAAAGCAGTCATGAGGCAACCCACCAGGGGAGACACTGCACTGCAACAGCCCCAGACCAACGCTCCAAAGCAGTCATGAGGCAACCCACCAGGGGAGACACTGCACTGCAACAGCCCCAGACCAACGCTCCAAAGCAGTCATGAGGCAACCCACCAGGGGAGACACTGCACTGCAACAGCCCCAGACCAACGCTCCAAAGCAGTCATGAGGCAACCCACCAGGAGAGACACTGCACTGCAACAGCCCCAGACCAACGCTCCAAAGCAGTCATGAGGCAACCCACCAGGGGAGACACTGCACTGCAACAGCCCCAGACCAACGCTCCAAAGCAGTCATGAGGCAACCCACCAGGGGAGACACTGCACTGCAACAGCCCCAGACCAACGCTCCAAAGCAATCTTGAGGCAACCCACCAGGGGAGACACTGCACTGCAACAGCCCCAGACCAACGCTCCAAAGCAGTCATGAGGCAACTCACCAGGGGAGACACTGCCCTGCAACAGCCCCAGACCAACGCTCCAAAGCAGTCATGAGGCAACTCACCAGGGGAGACACTGCATTGCAACAGCCCCAGACCAGCACTCCAAAGCAGTCATGAGGCAACCCACCAGGGGAGACACTGCACTGCAACAGCCCCAGACCAACGCTCCAAAGCAGTCATGAGGCAACCCACCAGGGGAGACACTGCACTGCAACAGCCCCAGACCAACGCTCCAAAGCAGTCATGAGGCAACCCACCAGGGGAGACACTGCACTGCAACAGCCCCAGACCAACGCTCCAAAGCAGTCATGAGGCAACCCACCAGGGGAGACACTGCACTGCAACAGCCCCAGACCAACGCTCCAAAGGAGTCATGAGGCAACTCACCAGGGGAGATACTGCACTGCAACAGCCCCAGACCAACGCTCCAAAGCAGTCATGAGGCAACCCACCTGGGGAGACACTGCGCTGCAACAGCCCCAGACCAACGCTCCAAAGCAGTCATGAGGCAACCCACCTGGGGAGACACTGCGCTGCAACAGCCCCAGACCAACGCTCCAAAGCAGTCATGAGGCAACCCACCTGGGGAGACACTGTGCTGCAACAGCCCCAGACCAGCACTCCAAAGCAGTCATGAGGCAACTCACCAGGGGAGACACTGCACTGCAACAGCCCCAGACCAGCACTCCAAAGCAGTCATGAGGCAACTCACCAGGGGAGACACTGCACTGCAGCCGAATCACTTTGGTGGGTGTTCAGC
This sequence comes from Conus canariensis, assembly GCA_033310375.1. Classification (NCBI taxonomy): domain Eukaryota; kingdom Metazoa; phylum Mollusca; class Gastropoda; order Neogastropoda; family Conidae; genus Conus; species Conus canariensis. The sequence goes on from CM065736.1 coordinate 31,366,415, forward strand.
GGCGCACGTTCTGGTCCAGCATGGGCAGAACACCATCTACTAAAACCCCTCATGACGGCGTGTTGCTGTGGAGCCTGTATAAGCTGTCCCTTCGAAGAGCGCCACCACGTCCGCCCAGCAACGGTCCCCCTCAACTTGCCGATGCCGGACTTCACCGAGGGCACAGACGTGGAGAAGAGATCTCAAACTTAGATCACCACGAAAGCAAGTTTGAAAGGCCACAGTATTTAAGACTTTTTATTCAGACCGATGTGAAGATGAGGACGACTAAGAGACGATGCTTCGAAGTTTCATTCTGGTCCGAGTGAACTTGACAGAAGTGTACTCAACGTTAACTTTCATAATGCATATTGGAGTCAGCCAGGCCCGAGAGACACAAACACCTGCAGCGTTAGTGGGGAAATGTTAGCAACACTCTCAGAGGTGCATCCAGTGAGTGGGTGAAACTTGGTTGTGTGGCCCCCAGACTCACCAACTTAGCCGTCGCTGTCTCCACTTTGAGCGGCAGTCTCTCAAGGAAGAACAGGTTACGTTCACACTTTGCATCCACATCCCTCAAAGGACTGGAATAGCTCAGTTGGTAGAGCGCCGGACTCTGGTGATCCTGGGGTTGCGGGTTCGAATCTCCGCCGGGCCGTTTCGGTACAGAGGGATTTTTACCTCGGACTTTACATTGGTTCTGACTCCATTTCCCATACAGTCCTTCGAATGAGACTATAAACCGAGGTTCCGTGTGTGAACGCACGCATAACATCTTGCACACACGTAAAATCCCGTCACCAACTTTCGGAAGAGAATGCCAGTTTGGCCGTTGGTATGGATGACGCGTTACACATAGCATGCACCCAGCCTGAGAAATGGAAAGAATGAAGGAAGTTAGGAACTTGAGTGAACGATATTAAACGATACTGACTGGATGACACGGGAAACGACTGAATGAAGCGCCAGCTGGCAGCTCTTCAGTCGGCACTACCCAGGTAGGCAGCCGGTTGTGTAAACGTGTGTGGATTGTAAAGCGCTTAGAGCTTGGTCTCTAGCCGAGAATAGGCGCTATATAAGTATTCATTATAATATAATATAATGATAATAACAACAATAACAACAACAATAATAATAACAACAACCACAACAATAATAATGATAATAAAGGTGATATGGCACAAAGAAATCACCATCCTCGGAGAGTGAGGCTTAGAAAGCTGTCTTACACTACAATGAATGAGGGTTAGGAAACTGTTTTACCCCACACAGACAGCAACATAACTCCAGCACTTTAAGACGGGCACCAAAGATGGATGGATATCTCCGGAGGGCGCCACCTCGTCCGTCCAACAACGGTCCCCCTGAACTTACCAATACGGACTTCACCAAGAGCACAGACGTGTTGGGCTTCTGGGCGATTCAAACCTGCAACCTATGACAGCAACCTTAGTAGGCCTACTCTACCACCTTTAAGCTTCACCATATATCATTTGCACCGGGGGAACGGGTACTGAAATCAGTATTAGAGTAGAGTCACCTTTGTGATGTTGTTTCAGCGTGCGAGAAACGTTGCACATTGATTCATGGGCTGCTTTCCTTTCTCCACCTCCCTGAGCAGTGCCTTTCGTTCTTTCATTTGACCTGGGTTTTATTTTCAATTATTCGGGTTTGTTGGTTTTTCCTTTCTTCCCCCTTCTTCTATTTGTTTCTCATTCTTTCTTTATTCATGGCTGTTGTTGGCTCGTTTGTCAAAGTTGCAAATTATAATTCATTTTCTGTTCAGTATAATTTAAATTGACCTTACCTTATAGTATTTCAAGCTTTACTTCCATATGAACATGATAACCAAAGACACTTGTTTCAGACATTGTCCATACCGGCGGTCTCAACACGAGTTCTCCAAAGGCATAGACGTGGAGAGGGCAACTGATACAACGCGACAAGACATTGCCATTGGAGGCACCCACGCAGGCACTTACCAAGCGGGGAAGACAGAAGATGAGCACGTGACAAAACGGGCTATAAAGCCGCTGTAGGTCAAGCCTAGCATACACAGAAACGTTTTTCACCAGACGTGACTTGCCAGACACAGGTTCTAACAACTTCGTTACGCCACGGCCCACAACAGGAACCAAAGAATGTTAGGCCCAACCTGAGAAAGATCTTAGCTCCAATGCCAGAACATCAATCGGCAAGTAAGACAGTTTTCTTCATCACTTGAAAGAAAAAGAAAATCAGAATCTAATTCTAGCATAGATTAGCACTGAGTCTAGATCTCTACTGAATTCGGCGTTGGAAGCCTTTACATTGGCACTCTCTTTCCTCATTCAGCCATCGTTGCTTGTGTTTGGCAGCCTGACTGAAGCGTACGTTGTCACATCTTGAATTTGTTTAATGCATTATTTGAATGTATTGCTGTTTCAATTGGCTGCTATAGATCTATATCGTGTCGCTGCATGGTCGTCCGTGACGTTACGAAAATCGTTTGTCTTAAATCTGTTCTGGTTGTGCAAAACTAGATCTACCTAGCCGGAAAGAGGGCCCAAGACAGTGCCAGATTCAGCTCAGCATTCAGCAACTCTGGCAAAAACAGATGCTTAATGACTGACTCAGTTTCCTGGCTCAAAGGACATCGACAGTCTGAAGATGCTGACACCAAAGGAGCTAGCAATTAATAGAAAACTCGAGCAATGTAGTCCGATACCCTGAATGGTTCTCTCAATAATCACGACAGACATAATTATTGTTTGGGGATAATTTGGCAGCGACTTTAAAAGATACGAGGACATTTGGCCGACTGGGGCCAAATCTGTCATGACCTACGGGATACGGGTTCAAACAAAAGGGGGGGGGGGGGGGGGGGGGGGGGGGGGGAGGGGGGGGTCTTTTTAAGGGACACAGCAAACGTCACTTTCAGTTTGGCAACAAAAGCCGTCAGAATCACACTCACACACGGCGGGCCAAGAGGTCAGTGAACTCTTCATTATGTGTGCCCTGTATCATTCATACATTGAACAACGAAACTGAAAATTAAAGATGGCAGACTAAAACGCTTTCAAGAGATATGACCAGTGACTCTGGAATTCTTAAACTTGTCACAAGAGTGAAGATGGAATTTCACAGCGATTGTCAGGATTAGCGCTCTCTTTCTGTAAAGCAGAAAACATGACTTGCAATGAGAGCGATGTTACTGGCTCATAAAAAAAACTCTGTTGTTGACAAAAAGAAACAAGATACAAAGTATATAAACGTACTCCCAGTTTATCTTGAATACAGGTAATTTCTGAGATTCCATAAAGAAGAAAACCCGTATTGGGCCGTTATAGCCGTTAGTAACGGCTATTCTGGTAAAATAAAACATCGGGTATCATCTGAGACCCATAATGAACATACGTACAAATTTTCAGAAACATCGGCCCAGAAGTTTTGCATGGAGTGAGTGGAACACATTTTGACCACGGACAGACAGACAGACACACAGGCAGCATTTCTTCGTTCCCATTGTAAAGTACTCCCAGTTCTATAAGAACTGGGAGTACAAAAATGTAGTCTCACCATATTAACCACCGCCAAAAGGAGATTCTATCACCAGTTTTTACGAGAAAGAAGTAAGATGGACCCTTTAGAATGATAATTTTGAATGTTTGAAGGAGTCACGACTGTCATTAAAAAAATAGATAATTATACACCGAATACAGCACTGAGTTTTGTAAGCGGTATGCCTAATTGTTTCATGGCTTCCATGCATTGCAAGAACACTTGATATTCTGTCTACAACCACCATCAACACAGCAAACTACTGAGCTTTAAATGGAAAGGACAAACATATGAATTCCATGCGCTTCTTCAAAGTGGACTGAACTCTGTAGGCATCCACCCGAATGCCTGTAGATTAACGAAAGGATTAGTTCGCAACAGAGCTTCTCGGCCACAATAAAAAGAAGCATGGAATATTGATACTGTGCTGGAACGACCGAGCATGAAAAGCCACAGAACGCAAACACTTACTGTTATGAACAGTCATGCTGTTTTCAGTACTTTCAGGGCAATAGGTCAGTCGTCACACTCTGTGCTGGTAGGTAATGCCAGTTTTAAGGGAGAGCGTTATGTGTTACCATTCATGGTCCACACAAACTGGAGTCGGGAAACTGGGATACTATGAAGAAGGTTGTGTTTAGTATCCTATCTGAAAGAGTTCATTCGCAGAGCAGTATCATTGAGAAAAATTAGAGAAAACCTTTTATTTCCTCTATCAAACCTCACGAGTACATACGTAGAGGTACTCTGAATCGTTGGATTAAGACATTTTAGAAACAGCGAGTGAAGACTCTTCTCAATTATTGGCTCACAACACAAAGGAACTAGCACGTCTGCAGCATACTGTAGGAATGCCAACATGGAATAAAAACCATTAAGATAGCTGGACAGAAAAACAAGAGGACAATCGATACATTCAACTGCAGATGTGTATCCCAAGAACAGCAAGGGCATAACTCGGCTCAAGCAGTGCTGGGTAAACTGGTCAGTCAAGACAACTGATCGGTAGGCACCGCTTCAGCCATTGTGTGTTCATCTTACGTAACTTCACACAAGAAATAAAAAATAAAAATACAATTTAAAGAACTAAATGATTTTAAAAAAACCCCCTGTTACTTCATGGGTTTCCTCGTAGCTAAACTCTCATGTAATTAACGCCCGATCAATGGCAGACGGGAAACAATTATACAATGAAGCCTGTCTAACCCGGAAGATAAATTACACGCCTTTTCCGTATTCTCGAAAAGATTTGATGACACGCCCGGATTTAATTTGGCTCACTGGTGTGACGTCAACGTAAATTATGACGTCAACTTAAAATGACATAGGTAACTACATGACGAAAATAATAATATTGACGAGAGAAGAGAGCAAGAACTAACGGCCGAGGCTTTGGTGTCCAGCCTAATTTATTTTGTTTTAATCGTCGTTTTCTCCGTAGTGTTACTATGTGGAGAGGCTGACTTTCAAGTCAGTAGTACGTTGATATTCACTGTGTATGTGCGATACTTCTGATGACGGTACCAGCGAAATATGTACCAGGAAATTTAATTGTTATAGAAATGTTGTGAATGCTGTGTCGCCGAGAGTGACTTAAAACTCCTGCAAGAATATTTATGTGCTCTAATTGTACCACCTCATGTGCGTCGGTGGGCTGAATTTATTGATGTGAACATTGTAATATCAATACACGGAGAAACTAATTAATTTGTGTTTTAGATCAACAATACGTCGAATCGAAGTTTATTGTGTTCTATGGGACTTTGCTGAAATCGTGTTCTCCGGGGATTCAATATTGATTGCTGTTCCTTGTGAATCTGCAGTTCTTCAATGGTTTACTGTGCCTTATGAATCTGCGGTTCTTCTTCTATGGATTGCTGTGCTTTGTGAATCTGCGGCTCTTCTGCTATGGATTATTGTGCCTTGTGAATGTAAATCTGCGGTTCTTCTTCTGAAAGTTCTACGTGATTTATTGTGCTTGTTGTGTGGAGACTCTGTTTCTTCTTCTTCATCGCTTGTGTTTGTGAACGGCTGTGTTTACCGTGTGGGGACCTTGGTTATCCTTCTTCGTCTTATTTTAATGCTGTAGACTGTGGCTTGGGTACTGTGGAACCGAGTGCGTTGATTGTATATGTGAGACACTGTGGACGGCGCCGGCGAGATCTGTGAGTGATATCAAGATATGTACTATGATATGCTGATATCTGATGACTGAAGTTCCTATGTATTGATATCTTGATCTATATGCTATGTAGTGACATGTATTGATTTGTACCAGTTCACATGAATGTATGTTTGATGGTTCAGGCAGCATAATTATAAAGAAAAACAAAATCTAACTCGTGTGTTGCCTGGCTATCCATGTGCGTTTGGTGTGGGTGTGCGTAGGGAATAATTATTACACGCATCCAAACTTTTGAGAGCGAGAGTCAGACAGCAAAACACGCACCGCACACCATCCGTAACATCTGGTGACCCCGTAGTTAAATTTCTTTTGCTATTGAATTAAAAATCGCCTTAGTGGTAGGATTTGTTTTTCTACACCTATAATTGCCCAATTAGAAGTAATAGGTCACGTTCACAGACTTTTCTTTTGAACAATTGAGTTGTGTTGTATTGTTTTGTTTTATGACTGTTCTTGTCTACTTTCTTTCCCGTCTCCAGCGTAACGGGGTATCTCCTTCTGTATAGTTTCTGGAGATACGAGGGCCTAGTTCCTAGTTCTTCCTTCCTTTGTGGGCTTTATTTTCATTATCTTCAGTTATCTCTTTGATTATTTCTGTTTTTATCTTTACTTGGGGATTGTGTTGCTTCTTCAGCATTCTTAGGGTTCTTTTTTCTTGAATGAATGAGTGTGTGAGTGGCTGCCCTGAACCAGTTAAAAATAAAGAAATAAAATAACAACAACAATACATTGATTATATTCGTTATTACTCTCATGTCATTGCTTGATTTATACTTGTTGCTGAAAATTTGGTATTGATTATCGATTGTGTTTTTCTTTCTCCCCATATCCCTGAAATCCTGTTTCATTGTTTATCTCTATCTTTTTGTTGGTTGGGTTTGATAATACTTAGTCTTTTTAAGAGTGATTGTCGTTAATGTTTGTTTGGAAAAAAAAAAGTCCTCTTTGGAATTCATATATATATATTTTAGTGGACAGGGGTTTCAAACCTTTTTTGCTTGTGATAGCAATTGTTTGTATTTGATCCACTAGTGTGTGTCTCGGGTTTGACAGGACATTATTTCATATTTTCATTATGGCACAAAAGGCTAAGGAAGAAAGTCCTGTTGTGTCCTCTATGGACGAGGACAAAGTTTTCGCTAAATATTTACAACGAGGTAAAGTATGTGGTCTGGAGGGAGAAGATCTGTTGGCCTATGTGGATAAATGCATTGCTCAAGATATGGAAAGAGAGGAAAGAATCAAAATGAAAAGAATGCAGGAAGAAGAGATAACTAAAAGAGAGCAGATACAAATACAAGAGCAAGAAGAAACAAAAAGAATGCAAGAGGAAACAAAAAGAATGCAAGAGGAAACAAAAAGAATGCAAGAGATAGAGGAAACTAAAAGAATACAGTTACAAATAACTTCTCAGCAGAGTGCGGTCTCAGGACAGGACAGTGAGAGTCAGGGTTCTAGTTTTCCCAGGTTTAACGCCCCTCGTCCTACTTTTCCTAAGTTGCCCCCTTTCAAGGAAAGAACTGATGATATAGACAGTTACTTGTTTCGTTTTGAAACCCATGCTCGGTCCTTAGGATGGTCTGAGAGTTTGTGGGTTACATACCTGTCTGCACTACTTGAGGGTTCCGCTTTAACTCTCTATCACAGTCTCGCTGAAAATAATGTTGTGTCTTACGAGCTTTTGAAAGAGAGCTTGCTGAAAAAATTTCAATGTACGCCAGATGGTTTTCGTAAGCGTTTTCGTGAGGCTAAACCTAGCTCAGATGAACCTTTCGAGACTTTTGCAGTTGAACTTAGACGTTTGTTTGACCGTTGGGTCTCTTTGTCAAAAAATGATAAGTCTTTTGAAGGTCTGGTGGATCTTATCTTGCGTGAGCAGTTTTTGGAGTGTGTCTCTAAGGACTTGGCTACTTTTTTGTGTGAAAAAGATGTGAAAACGTTTGATGAAATGATCAAGTCTGCAGAGTCATACAGATATGCTCATCCCACTAAGGTGCTTTCTAGGAAAGCTGATGTAAACATTTTTGCTTCTGTTGGATACAAAACTCCTGGTCAATTTGATAGAAATCCGTATCCCGGTCAGTCTGATAGAACTCCGTACTGTGGTCAGTCTGACAGAGGAAACAGATACTCTACTTTTCAAAACAGTGGCCACTACTCTGGTTCCTCAGCTGATCGCAGAAGTAACTTCGGTGGTAGCTGTTATTGTGGTCATCAGAGCTCTGGTTACTCAGCTGGTCGTGGAAATAACTTTGGCGGTAGCCGTTATCGTGGTCGTGGCGCCCGTTATACCTCTGGCAGTAAGAGTTCCTCAGAAAGTGCTTCTGATCAGTTTGCAAGTGTTGTGTGTTTTTTGTGTAAAAAGACAGGACATGTAGCTGCTAGGTGTCCATGGAAGTCAGGTAGAAACCCTTGTAGAATTTGTAGCCTTAGCCACCCAGGTGAATGTCCTTTTGTGGTTGGTAACTCTACTGTTGCTGAGAACTCAGCTGACAGCAAACGTCCATTGCTTGTTGCTCTGTTCTTGATATTTCCTTTTGCTTGTCTAGCAGCTGGTGAGTTCACAGGCAAATTACGTTTGGAGTCTGGTTCTGTGAATGGCACTTTGAGTTCTGTTCTGCGTGATACTGGTGCTACCATTTGTGGCGTTCGCAAAGGGTTAGTTTCTGACAGTCAGATGTTAGGAACCACAGTGAAGTGTGTTTCTTTTGGTGGTCGTGTGGATGAGTTTCCACTGGCTACAGTTTCAGTCAGTTGTCCTTATTTTGTGGGCGATTTGACTTGTTGTGTCTTAGACAGCCCTGTCGCAGATCTCATTGTGGGTAATGTTCCTGGAGTTTCTGTGAGCAGTGAGTTTGGTGATGTATCTGGTGAACCTTTCTCTTTAGCAGCCGTTACGGGGGCTAGAGATAAGCATGTTGGGGACAAAAAGCCTTTGTGTCAGATCCCTGATGATCTGAACATTTTCCATTCTGCTCCTGTTCAGAAACAGAAGGATGAGTCATTGAAGTCTTGCTTTCGGTCAGCGTCTTCTGATGTGTCTGCTGTGTCTACTTCTGATGTTGTACCTACAGTCGTTCTTTCACAAGGTACTTCAGTGCCTGGGTCAGAGATAGCACCTTTGGCTTGTGAGCAGGAACAGGGTTCATTGGACAATTCTCCAGGAATTGGTCTTTCTGTGGATCCCTCTCCGGAGTCTGTTTGTACTGTTCGCGAAGTGGTTTGTACAGTTGGTGTCGTCCAGGACTGTGATGACGCTTTACCCATTCACACTTTAACTGTTCCGATGGCGTCTTCTATGCCAGATGAAGATGTTCGTTCTGTACAGTTTGATTGTACTTTGTCTGACAAAAGTACTAGCGAGTTGCGTGTAATCTTTGATGATTTTCAGGACATTTTGACCCCCAAACCAGGTTCTTTCTCAGGTGATGTACTATTACAGATCCCTCTTACAACAGATGTCCCTGTTAGAAAGAAGTGTTATGATACCCCCTTGTCTGCAAAAGAGGTTGTTGAGAGAGAGATTGGTATCATGTTGGATCTTGACATCACTGAGCCATCGAATAGTCCGTATGCATCTCCAGTTGTGTTCGTCAGGAAGAAAGATTGTACGTGTCGTTTCTGCATTGATTTCAGGTCTATTTCTTGGACTCCTGAGTGTGCTGAAGCTTTGAGGAAGATTCAGGGAATCTTGTCTTCTGCACCTGTTTGTAGTTACCTAGATTGGGTAATCCTTTTATTCTCAGGACTGATGCTAGTTCTGTTGGTCTGGGTGCTGTATTGCTCCAGGAGAATGATGATTTTCTTCACCCAGTCGTGTTTGCTAGTCGAAAGTTGCTGAATCGTGAGAAGGCGTACAATACTATTGAGCGGGAATGTTTAGCCATTGTCTCTACCCTGTTAGGGTATGGAGAGGCTGACCGAGTGGTCAGTAGACATGTGTGGTCTCTACCCTGTGTGGGTATGGAGAGGCTGACCGAGTGGTCAGTAGACATTGTATGTGTATTGCCATCCGGGTGTGGGGTGCAGCCCATGCGCAGCCATTGTCTCTACCCTGTTGGGGTATGGAGAGGCTGACCGAGTGGTCAGTAGATATGTGTGGTCTCTACCCTGTGTGGGTATGGAGAGGCTGTCTGTGAGGTCAGCAACAAGCTAGCATGTCAAAGGGCTTCAGAGTTCGTTGGGACGACAACTTGTGCTTTTCTGTGAGCCGTGAGCGGCTTCGTTTTCCAACGAGTGAATGTGATTTCTGGGTTTTGTGTATTCTGCTGTTTGTTTACTTCTTCAAAAAAACAATTCGGTCATTGTTTTTTGTTTGAGGAGGGGGAGTATTGTGACGTCAACGTAAATTATGACGTCAACTTAAAATGACATAGGTAACTACATGACGAAAATAATAATATTGACGAGAGAAGAGAGCAAGAACTAACGGCCGAGGCTTTGGTGTCCAGCCTAATTTATTTTGTTTTAATCGTCGTTTTCTCCGTAGTGTTACTATGTGGAGAGGCTGACTTTCAAGTCAGTAGTACGTTGATATTCACTGTGTATGTGCGATACTTCTGATGACGGTACCAGCGAAATATGTACCAGGAAATTTAATTGTTATAGAAATGTTGTGAATGCTGTGTCGCCGAGAGTGACTTAAAACTCCTGCAAGAATATTTATGTGCTCTAATTGTACCACCTCATGTGCGTCGGTGGGCTGAATTTATTGATGTGAACATTGTAATATCAATACACGGAGAAACTAATTAATTTGTGTTTTAGATCAACAATACGTCGAATCGAAGTTTATTGTGTTCTATGGGACTTTGCTGAAATCGTGTTCTCCGGGGATTCAATATTGATTGCTGTTCCTTGTGAATCTGCAGTTCTTCAATGGTTTACTGTGCCTTATGAATCTGCGGTTCTTCTTCTATGGATTGCTGTGCTTTGTGAATCTGCGGCTCTTCTGCTATGGATTATTGTGCCTTGTGAATGTAAATCTGCGGTTCTTCTTCTGAAAGTTCTACGTGATTTATTGTGCTTGTTGTGTGGAGACTCTGTTTCTTCTTCTTCATCGCTTGTGTTTGTGAACGGCTGTGTTTACCGTGTGGGGACCTTGGTTATCCTTCTTCGTCTTATTTTAATGCTGTAGACTGTGGCTTGGGTACTGTGGAACCGAGTGCGTTGATTGTATATGTGAGACACTGTGGACGGCGCCGGCGAGATCTGTGAGTGATATCAAGATATGTACTATGATATGCTGATATCTGATGACTGAAGTTCCTATGTATTGATATCTTGATCTATATGCTATGTAGTGACATGTATTGATTTGTACCAGTTCACATGAATGTATGTTTGATGGTTCAGGCAGCATAATTATAAAGAAAAACAAAATTTAACTCGTGTGTTGCCTGGCTATCCATGTGCGTTTGGTGTGGGTGTGCGTAGGGAATAATTATTACACGCATCCAAACTTTTGAGAGCGAGAGTCAGACAGCAAAACACGCACCGCACACCATCCGTAACACTGAGTTGTTGGGGAGAAAGACTCGCGGATTCAATAATGACCAGTTTCCCGCGCACGGCATCTCATGTAATTACAGTCGCCGGTGATATCCCCGAATTAACCCCAAATAACAAATTCATCCCCCACGTAAGACTCGCTTACATCTCCAAATTGCCGGACATGAGGAAATGCATGTTAGTCACGGGATCTGAATCTGGGACAGAAGGATATTATTACAGTCTGCCCTGACAACCTCTGTAGGAAAAAAAAAAAAAAACGAGGCGAGTTTTTCCTTTATCTGTTTATTTCCTCATTTTACTGTACTGTTTGTACTTTATGTGGGATGATAGGTATTCTGTTCTTTTTCGTGATATATATATATATATTATATATATATATATATATTTATTTTTTTATATTATTTTTTTATTACTAGGACGGCAAGCATTTAAAGAAAGGAGGATGGGGGAGAGAGAGAGAGAGAGAGAGAGGGGGGGGGGGGACTGAGACGACCCAAGGGAATGGACTGGGAATCAGTATTATCATGAGTCATCTGAACAACTTAATGAAGTCTTCCCTAACTACAGCTGGCTTCCTGACAGACTTCCTGCATCATTATTTCTGTTCAGCCCTATTAAGATAATGTAACGTGCAGTCGTGATGTAAATTAAGGTGTGCGTCAGGGATGGGAGAGCGAAAATCCATCATTGACCGAGAAACCAGCGCCACGTGATGTCAAAGTCTGGATTTGAATCCTAATTTGTCTCATACTGGTGTGTGCGTGCGTGCACGGCGCGCGCGCGCGCGCGCGCGCGCGTGTGTGTGTGTGTGTGTGTGTGTGTGTGTGTGTGAGAAGGAGAGAGAGACAGACAGAGACAGAGTTTGTGTGTGTGTGTGTGTGTGTGTGTGTGTGTGTGTGTGTGTGTGTAAGTTGTTGTTGTTGTTGTTGTTGATTTATAGTCTGTTCACACTTGGTGATATTAGACTTGCGTGTGCAAGTGTGTGTGCGCGCATGCGCATGTGCGTGTGTGTGTGTGTGTGTGTGTGTGTGTAGAAGGTGAGAGTGAGAGAGACAGAGAGAGACTGAGATGTCAAAGTCTGGATTTGAATCCTAATATGCCTCATACTGGTGTGTGCGTGCGTGCACACGCGCTCACGCGCGCGCGCGCGTGCTTGTGTGTGGTGTGAGGAGAGAGAGAGAGAGAGAGAGAGAGTTTGTGTGCTTGTTTGTGTGTGTGCAAGTGTGTGTGTGTGTGTGTGCGCATGCGCATGTGTGTGTGTGTGTGTGTGTGTGTGTGTGTGTGTGTGTGTGTTCCCCCATCAATACCAAGGAAGGACCGACACAATAAGCTGGATTCCACTGATGATCCGATTCAGCGGACAAAAGGCAGCACTGGCCAGGCGATGTAAATGGATTAGTTGTCAGGATGGGCTACGATAGTCTCCATAGACTGCTGGGGAAGTGTTATATACCTTTGTTCTACCGTCCTCGATCTTCTTCAGTCCCATCACATTTCTCCCCAACCCCTTTCCTGTTTGCTCTTCTGTTAAATCTTTGCCAGATCATTGTTTTAATGTCTGAGGAATTCTGCTTCTTCTTCTTCTGCGTACGCAGGCTGATACTCCTGTGGACACTCCCTGTATACAGACAGGCAAGGATTAATCCCATCTACCCAACAAAGGGAGTGGAATTTTGTGTGTATGACCGTTTTTTTTTTTTTAATCCTGCCATTAAGGCAGCCATATTCCAGCTTCAGGGAAGTCTGAGGATTTGATCGTCTGCTCTTGGTTTTCCCCCATTATTTATTCGCTTGGGGAAAAAAAAAAGATAGATATGTATATACATGTATTGAGGAGAGAGAGAGATGAGAAGGAGAGAGGAGAGAGAGAGAGAATGTATAGTGCCTTATTTTAGGTAATCATTATTACGATTCTTATATCCCATGATCTGCTGTCGATGTTAGAAGCTTCTTGGGAATGTGGAAAGCTCATTTAGTGTAAAAAGTGCCACCATTTTCTGACATTTCTCGGCCAATACCTTCCGCTTTACAGGGACTTTCTGTTTTGTTTTCTCCTTTTTTTTTTTTAAAATTTCATTTGTCTTTCTTTACTGTTTGTCTTTCTTTACTGTTGTCCACCTTTTGTTGTTGTTGTTGTCGTTGTCGCCGTTGTTGTTGTTTCGTCATTGTACCTCATTTTCTTGTGTTTTGTTATTGCGAATCATTCACATTTGTTTTTCTCTTGGTAAAGTTTATAACACGTCAGCTTTTTTTTTTTTTTTTTTTTTGCTTTTTTTTTTTTTTTTTTAAAGTAATCTGTTGATTACTTTCAGTTTCAGTTCCTTAAAGGAGGTGTCACTGCGTGCGGACTAGTCCATATACGCTACGCCATATCTGCTAAGTTTTGAGACCACACTGCACCTGATTTAAAGCTGACAAATAACAGAATTCATGACTAAGATGAGAGACTTGAAGAAGAAGGTCTCGTGGCTACGACTTAGCAGGTGTCTGACCTACGCATTAGCACAACGTGCTGGTCAGGCCTCGAATACGTACCTAACATCGGCTGTTGATCAGGTATTGAATCACACACACATACCACTCAGAGTGGACACAGGTTGACTGTAGAACAGGCTAGGGACAAACAAACTACAAGACAAAACACGACGCGTTTGGACCTCTTGAGTCTTCTCCTGAGAAGATAAACAACATTCAGGACAATGAAGTCGAAGAACGAGCTATCACAAATCTTCTCAAATTGGGCGCAAGATGGACGTTGTTTTTCTTTGTTTGTTTCCCTTTCATATTAGCAGAAGAGATTTAGTTCCCTTTCATATTAGCAGAAGAGATTAAGTCCCCTTTAGAGAGAGAGGTGACTTGGGCGTGTCTGGCTCACCCCTAAAAAAAAAAAAAAAAAAAAAAATTCACACACCCCCAGTACCCCCCTCAAGAGCAGCTTAAAAAAAAGGGGTGTAAAAATAAAAAGTAAAATCTGGGTAGTGAAAAAAAAATGGGAGTGGGGGTTGGAAAAGGATGTATGAAAGAAAGTGGGGAAGAAAGGGTGGATAGCTTTAACCGCTGAGGAGTGGTGAATAGCGTGCAGCGACTTTCAGAAGCCTATTGAAATTCCACTGTCGGTAAGCACAATCAGCCTAGACATGTCTCCCGCGTGTAAACCTCTTATCAAATGAAGTGTCAGGCTTAAATCATGTGACATTTTGTGTTGTTAGCAACCAGGCAGCCCTGTTTGGTCATTTCTCTTGGTGGTGCTGTTCTGTGCGGGCGTGTGAGAAAAGTGTCTGTAAAGATTTTACAAAATATTATCAATGTCTCAAGATAGTATTTCTTCAGAATTAGAGAGAGAACTTCTTGAATCACAAGCTGCTCATCAAAACCTTTTAGATTACTCAAATAAGGAAACATCGTTAATTCTACCTGACATGGATCAAGCTTCTACTTTTCAACAAGCCTGCAATGTTCCATCATCAACAGAATTTTGGACAGAAGAAGAAATGATTGTTTTGCAAGAGAATCAATCCTACTTTCAAGAGATGATAGAAATAACTAAAAAGGTTAAAAGAGAAGGACCACAGAAATTGCCAAAGAAGCCTAAAAGAACGCTTGAGCAATTGTTCAAAGAAAAGAAAGGAGAGAAGAAAAGGAGAAAAGATCTTTCAACACCTCAAGAATTACATAACTATCTTGCGGCAAATCAGGCTGACATTCAATCAGCTATTTTGAGAGAAGCTTTTACTGATCAGATATTTTCCAAAACCGCAGATGAAGTTGAAATTGTGGAAAGACTACAAAAAGGTGTGAGAAATTTGAGGAGGCAAGACGCACAGTCCTTGTTAATTTACGTTCAGTTCGGTAACTTCTTAATTTTGTGTAAACAATGGCAGGAAAATGAAAGGAAAGAAGGGAGAATGAAGGAAACATGGGCTGTTTGGTTGAAAGCAAAAACAGGGTATTCTGATGTTCACGCACGAAAATTACGTGCTGTTGCGAGTGTTCTTTTTGGATTCTGTGGGTTTTATGCTGTAGGCCTTCCCTTTCGTTTCATTTATGGCAAGCTGAATGAAATCAAAGCCATGCTGCAAGTGCCAGAATTTGCACAGTACTGGAAACGAGATCCATGCATACCAAGCACAAGCGAGCTCCAACAGTCCCAGTAAAAATAGAACCGCTCACGCGTGAACGGTGGAAAGCGTCCACCGAAGCACAGCTCCAACAGTCACTACCGCTCACGCGTGAACGGTAGCTTTGACATATTTTACTACCTGCTGACATTCTCACTCCTGTCCCATGACTTTGTGAAATGACATTTTGCTGTTACCTGCTTCAACGTCCTGCTTCAACTTTTTTGGCTGCCTTTTTAGGCGGCCACAGAGTGTACTTTATTCAACTGTCTTGTTTATTGAATCAAGCTTTTGATAAATGCACTTGGTGGTTGCTTTGAACTTTCAACAATGAAAAGGACTTATGAATAGACACAAACCCCTTTCCCCACTTGCAGTCAGAACAAAATAGTATACAAATGACAATTAATTAAGTTCTGCTACCACAGATCTGCGGAAGTACAGTTTTTAAATGTATAAATTTAAAAAAACAATAATAAATGGAAGTACAAGATACTGATACTAATTTTAATTTTTAAAAAATTGCATATGAAGAAGTAGTTAATAATAATAAATATCATATCTACAAATGACAATCAATAAAGCTCACTGTACACCAATGAATTTAACCATATATTTATATATTAAAAATGTTTATAATAATATCAAATCAGGATGGTCGCATTAATCTTTATCACCCAATTGATAATAAGTGTGGACTTGCTGGAGTTGCAATTCATGAAATCTTCTTTAAAGGAAAATGGTTTAATATAAGCGAATCACAAGACAATAATTGGATTAAGATAGGTGAACAAACTTTAGTTATACCAGATGGATATTACGGATTCTGCACATTAAAAGAAATGTTAGGAGAGGAAGGAATCATTTTAAAACTTAATGATGCTAATAATAGAATAAGTTTATCATTCAAAAACAGCAACTATAATTACACTTTTGCAGCAGGGCTGGCAAAGATGTTGGGATTTAATACAACTATATTCAGTGACTCTTCAGAGGGTGATGAGCCTGCCGACTTTAAGAGGAATCCAGAGCTCTTTGTTCATTTAGAGGAACTGAATACAAACGAAAACTTATACAATGGTCGCCCATCAACAGTTCTACGAATTATTCCATCAGGAAATTCGGCATTCTGTGAGCATGAAACAAAAACATTCACTAACTTACAGTTCAAAAAATTAGCCATGGGGTATTTTGATTCATTAAATGTAAGAATAATTAATCAAGCAGGAGAAAACGTACAGTGTGAGGATGTGTATATCGTTTTGGAAATAAAACAAAATTTTAGTATATAAAATGTCGCGTGGTCCTGGCCAACCAGCAGTTATGCTCGCTCCTACAAGATGTATAACCTTAGAACTTAAAGATCTGGCTGACACACTAGATTTTGATCTCAATGGTGAGATTGGGGCAACTTATGGTTTTCAATACACTGAAGATGGATACTATAAACGAGCGGAAGTAAGTGAAGACAGAAAGCATCCTAAACTTGAACAACTTCGCAATGTTCTGGGAGATAACATTTACAATGACTTTGACTATAAACTCGCACGGAAAGATGGCAAATGGAACCTTATCCCATTATTCGATTGGGAAATAAAATTTGAATTCCTTAGTCCGTATACTTACTTCGATCAAGAAAAGAATTTCAGGAAATCATTCAACGCTGGTCCATTGCTAGTTAGTATCATTCCAGATGACAACAGCAGACGTGAAATAGAAATCAAACAGTTTAAGAAGAGACAGTACTTGCTACATAGAAAGGAATCTGTGACTAAAAACGCAACCACAAAACTGAAGTTCATACCTAACATTCCTGTTCCAAACGAGTTCACTATGATATTTGACATTTCAATAAGATCAGATGTTGACAGAGATGGTGTTCCGGGTGTTAGTGATAATCTAATGAAAGGAGTCACTATTTCTTGGCAAAACTTAAAAGTTGAAACGCTTAGAATCTCAGTTGCTATTCAAAGCGATAGTAAAGAAATAAAATCTTTTGCCTCCAGTGATAAGGTAATCCTAGCTGTTGATCAGGAGAATCTAGATGAAATAGGATACATTAATCTCACTCATCTAGATCTCATCGGGTTTTATTTCACGGATCGCGTTTTACCAGAGAACCTTCTTACCAGCTTAACAGCAATATCCTAAATATTCTTTAAAAAATGGCTGAAGGTGGAGAAGAAATTGAAATGCAAGATTATACAGTTAATGATGATGATGAAGAAACACCTTTATTAGGTGAAAGATCAATACAACAAGAATTAAAAGAAGCTAAAGTAGATGATTTTTACAAATCAATTGGAGAAACTCCATATCAAAAAGATTATGATAACTTCGAGTTTGAAAAAGATGGTAATCTTATTGTTAATACTGGTGAGAAGTTTGAGAGATTAACTCATGACGGGAAACCTGATAAATTTTTAGCTAAATCAACACTTCAGCAAAGGATGGGCGGTGTAGATAGATTTAGAAAGGTTTTTAATTTACAGGATATAGATACGAGATCTTTAAAAAAAAGAATCTTTTAAACAATTTCAAGAATTTCAAAGTAAATTACCTGTAAATGTAGAAACAATACCAATGAATGAATTACCAAATACAGCAGAAAATATAAGGAGTTCTATTGAAACAGTTGCTGGAGATCTTCCACAACGAGAACTTTTAGCTCTTGATAGATCTCTCCAGTCTATTAGAGGAGAATTAACTAATAATTTAGCAAAATTAGGGGAACTTGATAATCATATAGAAAGAGAAAAAGAAAAACTTGTTCAAGCAGATGATGATAATATGGATACAGAAGTTAAACAAAGAATAGAAACAAGATTACAAGATTTAAATGAAGAAAGATCAGCAAGATTAGAAGTTTTAAATAACAACAGAGAACAACTTAGAACTCAAGTAAGTAGAATCAGAGAAACAATAAATAGAATTCTTCATGAAGATACAACATTAGCTGAAAGAATTAGAACTTTATTTAGAGAACAAGGAATTACAATTGCTAGTATATTAACAGCTTTTGGATTTGTAATTAGTACAATTGTATTAGCAATTACAGGAACAGGAAGTTCACCACCACCACCACCATCTTCTAATTCTGATTTTAAAAGTTGGGTGAAAAAACAATTAAATCATTTATCTGAACTATTAAAAAAACTAGCAATAAAAGCTGCAGATAGTTTACCAGCTATAATAGGAACTATTGTTAGTTGGATATTTTCAACAGTGGGAAAGGTAGTGGGTTATATGGCAGATCATTTATGGACTTTATTAATTTTAGTTGCAGGAATTTTAATTAGTAAAATAAAGAAATATTAATCCTAATCCAATACTACCAACAACTAAAGCTGTTTTCGTTGATTCATGATCTGTTGAAGGAGGTGGCGTAGTTGTTAAAACATTAGATAAAGGAGATGGTGATGGTGTAGTTGTTAAAACAGTATTTATTTGATTATTAACAGAAGGATTTAATCCCATGGTTTGATCGGGTGTTGCTATCAATATTTCATTATTATAATTAGTTATTGTTCCAATTTGCATTTGCATATCGGAAGGAATCATATATAAATTATAACCAACAACATAATCTACTTTGGATCTTGCATATCTAAGTGTATTTTGATATCTATCAATACTTGAAGGTAAATCTTCTGCAGAATTGATAGCATCTTCTAAATTATTTAAAAATTGTTTTTGTGAATCAAAACTGGTGCCTGTACCTATTATATTAGATCTAGTTTGAGTTTGTGCACTAAGAATACACCAAACATATGTTCTGATAGAATCATTTAACCTTTCAACACCAGCTTGTGTAAATCCATTTCCTTCATCAAGAATAAATGTTGTCCATGCTTTGTTATGTAGTTGTTCTATTGAACCTAAATGAACAGTGGTGCCAGAGGAGAAAGAGGTGTATGGAGGATTCCAGTCATAGTTATACTCTCTGTGAACACCATAGTAATAAAGCGAGCCCAATCCATGATTTTTATCTAATTTTTGTCTAAAATCTTTTGTTGATATATTAAATTCATTACTTATTCTTTGAAATGCTTTAAGGTCTATAGGATTATTAAATGGGTTGTGTGATTTTTCTCCAGGTAATGGAACTCGTAGCTCTGATAGTATTCTTCTAAATTGAAAATAAACATGAAATTGATAAACAGATTTAGTAAGAGGATCTGAATGATTAAAGTGGTTTACATACGATACTCCACACCCTGTAGTTGCACAACAAATAGCAAAATTTAATTGATTTTGATAAAACTGTATTGGATTAGAATTCCATCGTCTAGGTATTGCATCATTTTTAATTATTGGATTTAAATATTTTTGAAAAGGATTTAAAACTTTAATTTTAAAACTATCTTCTGTTGTTACATATATATCAAGATAGTCAACTGTTTTAATTGATATGAATATACTATCAGTATCTGAAGCTACTAATTCATTACTTGTCCATAGCTTATTAACTACTTCATAATAAAATTTATACATTAATTGTTTTGAATAATCTAAAATAACTTGTCCTAAATATATTGGCTTATTAAACTTAATAGATGTTATATTGTTTACAATTGCTACTAAATTATCATTAAATATAACTGAATTTTTAAAATGTGGTTTATTTATAAATTTCTTTACTACTTTAGGATCACTTAATAGATGAATATTGCATCTATTTCTTATATTTTCCATAGTTTTACCATAGAAAGCATTATTCATTAATTTCCATAAGTCCTTTTCAAAATCTGTTTTTGATTTTGTTCTTTGAGAAGTATTAAAATCAATATATTTCTTTAACCAATCACTTCTTCAAAAGATATTGTTCTATAAACCTTTGTTACTTTCAAACCTAGTTTTATATAATCTTTTAAAATAGAATGATGAACAATATATTTCTTTTTATCATATAAAGTTAGAAATAGTTTTTTTTTGCTTACCTAGTTTTAAATTTTGTTTTTCTAATAGTTTTAATTGATATTCTGATAATTCATCTTCCTTAGGTGTTAAATGTTCTGGAGCTAAAGGAAATTTAAATGTTTTCTTTTTACATTCATCTGTATACTCTAAATCACATTCAGTTATACATCCTCTTCCTTCTGGAATATCTAGATAATAGTCTTCTTCTTCTTCCCATTTAAAATCTCTAGTTGGTAATTTCTGACTCATTGCATACCCATACAGATTATTTGCATCTAAATACAATAAATATTTTTCCATAAGAAAATCATTTAAATTTCCACTATTCTTTAATATTTCTAAGCATTGTTTCATTTCATATTTATCTAATATTCTGTTTCCATTATCATGATAATTAGGAGTATAATTATTAAATGCTTTTACATGTCTTGGACCTAAAACACCAGAGAATCCACCTCTTATACCTTTTTCAAACATTTGTAACATATCAACATCTGTTAAAAGTTCTAATTCTACACCAGTATATTTTAAACCACATTGCCAAGTTAAACCTGGAGCAGAGAAACAATAACAAGGATCTATTTGATGATGTTTTAAAAAGAAGTCTCTAAATTGTTCAAAAGCATCTGCTAAAATTAATACATCTGTTTTTAAATATAAGCTGTGATAATCGCTAAATGTTTTAAATTTATAAGTTTTCCAAACATTCTGAGCATGTTTATATTCAATTTTTGTAATATCTTTTTGTTTTAAAGATGAAAACCAAGGACTTACTCTTCTATAATTAACCCATTTTAGAAAGTATTTATACAGGGGATGATTAACATTATTATTTAATTTCTTATTCATAGGTTTATAAATTTCTTTATTCATAGAAGGTAATTTTGTTTCTTCAAATCTTTTAAATGAATCAACATACTCATAAGGATAAACACCTTTTTGTTTTAATAAGAAATAGTTATCATTTTTTATTTTCTCTTTTATTTCTTGATACTTCTTATTATCTGTTTCTTTTAATTTATTTAAGTCTTGATCATTTAGTATAAATTCTTTTTTACTTTTATTTAATTCAGTAGTATCAAATTCATAATTTTTAAATTCTTTTTCTAAAATGGGAAATTCTTTTACTGATTTTGCTATATCTTCTAAACCCTTTTTAAAGAATCTATATGAATCTAAAAATCTTAACTTTTTATATCTTGATCCATATTCTATTGCAATATATTCTTCTGAATTTTTTGATAATGTTGCTACTTTATTATATTCATCTTCATATTTCATAAGTTCTTGAATTATAAAATGGAAGTCGTAATTAGAACCACTATGAAAGAAGACAGGAATAATTTTAGAAGACTTTCCTTCTTTACTATTACATGATAGACAAGCAGCACCTCTATAGTTTCCTGTAAAATGATTATGCTCTCTTATTTTATGTTCTCCGTTATAGTTTTTTTCACAATTATAACAGTAAAATTCATCATTAATAAATTCTTCCTCACACTTAGGACAAGATTCTAATTCTTCAAATTCTTTTTGACAAATATAACAAGATGTTGCTTCTTGAAATTCTTTTTCTTGTTGTTTGTCTAGCATTGGTTCTTTCTTTTCATTTAGAAAAACTTGATATATAATTTGATTATAAATTTTAACAATCTCTTTAACAAACATTTCTTTTGCATCTTTTCCTATATATGGGAAATATTGTGATTTAAAAATATGTGGATGATTTGATTTAACATAAATACCATAGCTATTCACCTCTTGTTTAAAAATTTTATTTGTATATGATTCATTTGGATTAGGATTTACTGTTTCAATTGGAATATTATTTGCTTCAAAATCACAATATATGGTAAAAGGAAGTTTTTCAGAATAATGATAATTCTTAAATTCAAGAATGTTCTTTCCTTTCTCAGGCATTATAGTTTTACAATGTTTATAATCTAAACAAATCTCTCTGTGTTTTTTTAATGTTTTTTCTCTTTTAAATCCTTGTAAACAATTTCTGCATGTGAATAATTTATGTTTGTTATTATATAAGAAACTATTTAAATTTTTAATCAAACAAAAATGAGTATTAGCATCATCTTCTAAATATAATAGATCAAAAACCATTTCACTTTTATTATTTGAAATAAATACAGGATATAATGAATTTTTATCTTTTGTATTTGTTAATGCAAATACATTAATAGATAAATTATTTTGTTTTTCTACTTTCAGAATATCTTTAATACATACAGGGTATTCAATACCTTCCATATTTAATTGATCTTCATATGGTTTATATTTTGTTACTCTTTCCTTATTATCAGTTGCCGGAAATAATTTGGAAAGTATAGACCATGTAAAGCATTTATTATCTTTTAAATTTTGAACATTAATAATATTACTCGATTTAAATTGTAATGGAATATAAGAAGAAGCTCTCAAATAATCAGATTTATATTGTTTTATTTCCGTAATTAATATTTTACTAAATACAAAACCACTTCCCTTTTCTTGAAATCCATCAACCCATGTACTAAATCCATCAATTAAATCAGTAAAGAATTTATCAATATTATTTTTTGACTTAATAGTTTCTATTGGATGAGAATAATAAACATCTATTTTATTAAATGCTATAGGTGTTGTAAATTCACATTTAAAAAATAATTTAAGTTTACTAGGAAATGTTGTAAATTCTGAAATTACTTCTTTTTGTATTTCCTTAATATATTTATTTATATCTTCTTCATCGATATAATCAATAGTAGATTCTTTTATTATTTCTTTAAATACTTTGGTTTTCTTGGGCGCCATTTTATTACAAACAAATTTAATTATATTTTATTTTATATTTTTGATAAGCATATTTATATTTGTCTTTATTATTTTGATAATGTATTTGTTTTAAGATTTTTCTACATTCAATACATTGTGAGTTTACACCTAAAGGTTTTCTAATATGTTTGTGATATTCATTAAGTAGTTTGAATACATTACACTTTGTACAAATTTTACCTTCCATTTAATAAATCTTATAATCAGTAGGCTGTTCTGTTTTTAAAATTAGTTTTGAATGTTTAATTTTCTTTAATTTATTTTTTACTTCATCACTTTTTCTTTAGATTCTATCACATCATTTTCTCTTAAACAATCATCATAACTATCACGATCTTTACAATAAAATAAAGCCACCCATTTTACTTGTTCTCTGAAATCTTTTAAAACTGCATTATACTTTTGTGTTAATATCCAAACAGATATATTTACATGTCTTCCACTAAAAGCTAACATTGATAATGCATTTCTTTTCTTTACATGCTGAGCAATCATCTATTATAAAAAGAGTTTCATATCCTTTCAATAAATCATAATAATAATCCAAACACTCATTCAGTTGACTTCCTGGATTAATAATAAATATACCATTATCTTTTAAAATAAATTTTCTATCATGATAAGTTTTATTATGTTTAATAGTAGGACAAAATATAACAATGTAATCGTAATAATATTTATATTCTGTTTCAAGAAGATCTAATATAAATTTAGTTTTTCCACATTCTGTTGCTCCACAAATAATTGCACAATGAGGTTTTTTAGGAAACATTTTTACTCCATATAAAATGGGTCAGGTTTCTCATCTGCCAGTTTTATTTTTTCTCGTGTTTTTGTTTCTGGCGAACTTTTGTTTGTTTTCCATTTTTGAATTAATTTATATCCAAAATAAAAACCTCCACCAACAACAGTCAAAAGTAAAAGATGTGAGGTTTTATATATATTTATTTCTATTGGTTTTTCTATTTTTTTATTTTGATATTCTTTATCTTTATCTTCTTCTTCATGTGCTGTTCCTTCTATTATTTTTTCTTTATATTGTTTTTTTTTTTTCTTTTAAACGTTTTAAACGATTCTGTTCAGCTAAACGTTTTCCTGCAGCAACTCTACCCGGACTTTTTTCTTTAGTCACTTTTTCCACTTTCTTCTCCTCCATTTTCGGAATTTCTTCTTTCTTCTCCTGAATTTCTTTTTTCTCCTCCATTTTCTTCAGGTGAAAAATCAATATGATTAGCAGAAATTAAAGCAACAGCGACTGGCCCCAAAAGATTTCCAAATCTATAATAAAGTTCACAAGAAATAGAACCAATGGTGTTTGAAATTATAGGGTCATTGTCTAAATCTTCATACAAATAATCAATATCCTTTACCTTAAAGAAATAATCAATAGTTTTTGTGTATATACTAATTAATGACTTACCAATACTTTTAGCCATTTTGGCTCCAAGAGCAGATTGATATCTTGCATAGTAATCATCAACTTCTTCAGGTGTAAAAGATTGAACTTGTTCGACAGTTATTTGTTTTCCAAGATACATTTTTGATTTCCCTGTTGTTATGAGTTGATATAATTTTTCTTTTTTATTATTACTTTGCGCAGTTTCATTATTTCTAATTTCTCCTTCTAAAAGCAATTCATCAGCGTCCATTTTTAAAGGGTAAAATTTGATATATATTTATTATCAAGTTCTTATTAAGTTCTTATGCAAGTACTTATCAAGTTCTTATGCAAGTTATTTATAAGTTATTTATAAGTTATTTATAAGTTCTTATCAAG
Source organism: Conus canariensis (assembly GCA_033310375.1). Taxonomy (NCBI): domain Eukaryota; kingdom Metazoa; phylum Mollusca; class Gastropoda; order Neogastropoda; family Conidae; genus Conus; species Conus canariensis. Next base: position 31,391,274 of record CM065736.1, read on the forward strand.
TTCTTATGTAAGTTCTTATGCAAGTACTTATCAAGTTCTTATTCAGGTTCTTATCAAGTTCTTATTCATGTTGTTATCAAGTTCTTATCAAATTCTTATTCAGGTTCTTATCAAGTTCTTATGTAAGTTAAAAATTAGTAAAAAAAATGATCATTAAAAAAATATGGTGGGTTTGGACCATTCCTATTGGTTGGTTTGGTTGGTGGGTTTGATTTTAAACCCACCAAAATAGTGCCTATTAAAAATGACTGAAAATCCAACATTTTGTCAGAGTTGTAAAACTGTTAACTCTACTATGAAAAATCAGAAAATCTGTTTAAATTGTTATAATAAGAAATTAAAACATTGTTATGTATGCAACAAAAGTTACATTGGCATAGAAGCTCATAGCAAAATGCATAAAGCAAAGAAGAAATCTGATGGAATAGTAATAGAAGTGCTAAAAGCTATTACTGGAGAAGGTCCTCAGTATTGTAAACAATGTAAACAATATAAAGATGAGTCAAAGTATTATTTCAGTATCAAAAAATGTAAAGATTGTCATACTAAATATAAAAAAGAACCAATATACTGTGAAAAATGTAATAAGACTATAAAAAGGTCAGCATTTTATAAACATTCATGTACCATAGGCTCAGAGAGTAGTAGATTTTAAATTATTGTATAACTTTTTATCTAAAGTTTCGGCATTAAAGAGCCAGTGATCTAAAAACTTATGAAAAAAGATAGATGCTACTATTATAAAAATTGTTACAATGAAACAGAAGAATATAAATATTAACCCCATTTTTTAGGGAACTTTTTCAAGGTCAAAGACCTTATTTTAATTTCTTATACTCATCTACAATACGTAAAGCATATGGTATAATCTTTTTAACCTTAAAACTATTGTGTTCTTCATAATAATCGCTTATAATGTGTTTTAATTTACTTAAATTTACTTTATATCCTTTTTGAATTAAGTATTTATTTAAATAAAATATAAATGTAGCTTCGGTAATATTTAAATTATCAGCACTATTTTCTAAAATATGTTTTAATTCTTGTGTTTCTAAATCAGAGAACTCAGACGAAGTTCTATTAACAAATCTAGAGAAATCTATATCACTTCTTGAAGATATTATTTTTGTTTTACTGTCATAGACTTTTTTATAGTTCTGATCATAAACAACAAATGTATTATTTCTTATATTGTATCTAATGATACCATAATCAATATATTGAAAGTTATTTAACGAATATTCTAATAAAAACTTGTCTTTCAAATCCATAAAGAATTTATTTGTGTTTCCTGTAGTAATATATATCTCTTTTACACCTTCTCTACTTTTAGGAGGGAGGTCTGTAGACAGATGTGCAAGAAATATTAATTGAATATTAAAATGTCTCCCTTTAGTAATTAAAAAGGAGACTAAATTCTCTAATTTCATATTAGCATGATCATCAATAACTATAGTATACCCATTATATTTTGATGTTATATGATCCATATCTCTAAATTCATTAATAGTTAATATTTTTTCTAACTCCCATTCATCAATATCCATTGCAAGAACTTTATATTTAGTTATATTGTTTTTATTTAGATATTTTTTTACAAAATAAGTTTTTCCAGTTTCACTAGCTCCATAAATTAAAATATGAGTGTTTTTAGTCTTATCAATTATCTCACTTTCTACTTCTTCTCCTCCAATATTTTCTGGAATAGTAAAACATTTAAAATTTCCTGCATCTTCTACTTCCTCAGCTAATCTATGCATTTTCATATGATTAAACAAATTGAAATAATCAATCACAAAAATAATCATAAAAATTAGAGATAAAAACATTATAATTTTTATAATGTTAGATGAAATTAATTCTTTAAGCTCATCAAAATCTGTTGCCATTTTTTAATAAGTTTTTTAAGCTGCTCTTGAGGGGGGGGTATTGGGAGGTACAATTTTTTTTTTTTTTTTTAGGGGTGAGCCAGACACGCCCAAGTCACCTCTCTCTCCTTTCATATTAGCAGAAAAGATTTAGTTCCCTCTCATAGTAGCAGAAGAGATTTAGTTCCCTTTCGTATTAGCAGAAGAGATTTAGTTCCCTTTCATATTAGCAGAAGAGATTTAGTTCCCTTTCATATTAGCAGAAGAGATTAAGTCCCCTTTCATATTAGCAGAAAAGATTTAGTTCCCTTTCATAGTAGCAGAAGAGATTTAGTTCCCTTTCGTATTAGCAGAAGAGATTTAGCTCCCTTTCATATTAGCAGAAGAGATTTAGTTCCCTTTCATAGTAGCAGAAGAGATTTAGTTCCCTTTCATATTAACAGAACAGATTCAGACGCCAGGAAAAGCTGGTTGACAAATTAAAGACGACCACCGACTTTCTCCCCCTCTTTTGAGAAGATTTTCTTTTTTAGTAATAATCTTTCCGGTTGAAGGGTGCCTGGTTGGGTTGATGGAAGAACAATGAGCTCGCAGTGAGAGGTTGCGAGTTCAAATCCTGCTGACGCTTAACATATGAACTGTCCATTTTCGGTGGCCGTTTCAACGTGTTATCATTCCGGTGGCATCAATGTGGTGTTCGACACCCCTCTTCCCCCCCCCCCCCCCCCCTTCCACTCGCCCCCCCCCCCCCCCCCACCTCTACCCTTTTTCCTCCACTTCCTCCACCCACCTCCTCCCTCCCTCCCCTCTCTCTTCCAGAATGGTTATCCCTATCAGCAATATGACCATGTGTGAGCAGGCGATGGGCGTTAAACCTAGATGGTAACCAGTTGACCACTTTTTGTTCGTGCGGCTGTTTTCTTTTTAAAAAGTATTTCCCAAAAAACAGAATCTCTTTCTTTCTCTCCCTTGGAATAACAACAGAGAGACACGTGGTGCCAGACCGTGTGTCCTTATCCTGTCAGCGTCAGCCACAGCAACGGAACTTTCTTTCTTTTTCTTTTTTTTTTTTTTTCTTTTTTGCTTTTTTAATTCCCAGTCCCAGCGTCAACGGTGACATTGACTGGCTGGCAGATTTCTTTCTTTTTTTTTTTTTTTTTTTTTTAACTTCCACTTGTCATCGGTCCTGTCACTGAGCGTCTGCAAGTGAAGGCCAATATCCGTTTCTTGAGAACTGGCATCAGTCTTTTTTTTCTTTCTTATCCTTTTTTCAAAAATTTTTGAAAAAAAATCTTCTCTTTACATAATTAACAAGAAGTAGGCTGCTCGAGGTAAAGCGGCGGTCAATACCCCCCCCCCCCCCCCCCCCCTCCCTCCAACTCCACCAGACACACACTCCCTTTCCCTCTATAGTTTTATATTTATTTTGACGGTGCCGCCGTAAGTCTCATTTTCTGAACTTACGCTTCCCCACCCACCCCCACCCCCCTCCCGTTCCATTTCCCTTTCCCCCTCCCGTCCCTGTACCCTTCCTTACCCCCCCCCCCCCCCCCCCCCCAACTTCCCTCCCAGACACACGCTTCACTTTGTCCCCTCTCTCCACCCTTCCACCTCTTACCCACCCGCCTATCCGTCCAATCTCTGTTTTGTGTATAGTGGTGGTTTGAGCGTTCTTCTTTACATGTTACATGGCGTGCAGTGAGCGTTGTTCTTTACATGTTACATGGCGTGCAGTGAGCGTTGTTCTTTACATGCTACATGGCATGCATTGAGCGCTCTTCTTTACATGCTACATGGCATGCATTGAGCGTTGTTCTTTACATGCTACATAGCATGCAGTGAGCGTTGTTCTTTACATGCTACATGGCATGCATTGAGCGCTCTTCTTTACATGCTACATAGCATGCATTGAGCGTTGTTCTTTACATGCTACATGGCATGCAGTGAGCGTTGTTCTTTACATGCTACATGGCATGCATTGAGCGTTCTTCTTTACATGCTACATAGCATGCATTGAGCGCTCTTCTTTACATGCTACATGGCATGCATTCTTCCTCGGTCCATTGCCGTCTCTTGTCATTGTGTATATTGTGTGGAGTAAGTCTTAGTAACTTTGAAGGCAATAAAAACTGTTCTAATCCCGAATATCAAAATGCCTTGAAACGAATGCATTTTCTATTACATCAACCACCAGAATAAACTTTTGTTTTAGAGAGTTAGTACATTATCTTTATATCGTGTGATGGGTTAATCAACGACGGTATTAAAGAATCTGTATAAGGAGCACCTACTTTAGCGCTTTGACGTAAGCTTTTCCGTCAGATCATTAGTTCTAACCATCACTCTACAATACACGATGGTGGGTACCTTGTTTCTGTCTCTCATCCCTCCCTATCTCCCCCCACCCACCCACCCACCCATCTCGGCATCCTCAGTCCCCCCCCCCCTCCCCCCCCCCTCCCCCCATGCTCCACTCTTTCTGAATATTCAGTCAGCAGTCCCCACGTTTTTTGTTTTTTGGGTTTTTTTTTTTACATGGTGCAAACCGAATGAGATGAAAACTTTCGCCCCATCTGCAAGGGGAATCACCTAGAACGTTTCCTGCAAATCTGTCTTCGCCCAGTGGATATGTAAACGACGTTACACCCACCATTTCCTTCACCCACTTCCACCACCACCACAACCCCCCCCCCCCCCCCATCCCCCCCCCACCCCCCTTTTCCCACTTCTTTCCGCACCCACCACCTCCAACCACGCGTCTACCTTCCTCCTCAGTGCTCTCCCCCCCCCCCCCCCCCCCCCCCCCCCCCGCCTCACTCACCCACCCTCTCGATTTACCGTCCTGACGCTTTCAACGCGTCTCTCCTCTTTTTTTTACCCTTTGACCTTCTCGTTTCGTCGTCTGTTGTTCAGTGTGAAGAGATCTTGTTGTTCAGCTTCCTTCACCACCCACCTCCTTCTCCCCCCCCCCCCCCCCTCCCCGTCCCTTCCTTCTACTCCTCTTTCCCTCTCCTCCTCCTCCTCCTCCTCACCCCCCCTCCCCCTCCTCCCCTTGGCGTGCTCTCTTCCTTGTGAACAGATGTCAAGAACAGGCAGCATTCTCATTGCATGTTATATTGATATCCACCGATAATTGCAACAGGATTGTATATCAGGTTGTCGTGTGTGTGTGTGTGTGTGTGTGTGTGTGTGTGTGTGTGTGTGTGTGTGCATGCATGTGCGTCCGCGTGCGCGCGCGCGCGCGCGTGTGTGTGTGTGTGTGTGCGCGCGCGCGCGCACGCGCGCGCGTGTCTCAGAGAGAGAGAGAGAGACAAAGAGAGAGAGATTTAGTTTGATTTGGTTTGGTTGTTGTTGTTATTGTTGTGTGTGTGTGGTGTTTGTTTATTTGTTTGTTTGTTTTTCCCACTGTTCGGAGTACACTTTTTAACCCTTTCACCACCTCCTACTCCTCTTCAAATCTGCTCCTAGGACGCCTGAGGGGAGTTTATTGATAAAACACACCACTTTTTGTTTTTCTCCTGCAGAATGCAGCTGCTTTCTACAAAGTTCTTTTTTTTTCCTTTGTTGTTGTCGAAGTTTTTTGTTGTTGCTGTCGTTACTGTTTTCTTGTGTTTTGCTTGAAAGCGAGTTCTGTTTGATAGCTTATGGATAGCGATACACAGGTCATTACACTATTAATGACTGATGTATACAATGGTTCACTTTCTGCCTGCATTGGTCGGTGCTAATGACATAATATAGCGACTGTCGCTTCACCCCTGTTGTTCGAAAGAAAAGAACTCTTTTCTTTCTGCAAGATTGAATTAACAATAATTAATTCATTACCAGTCAGAAATAACGACAAAAGCATGAAAAATCCAGCTATGGGTCTTGTCAGGAACCTTTGACTTAATCATTATTCTATCGATATACGAAGGTAGTTTCAATTTAGTTTTAGGCTATGGTTATGTGATTCAGCAAAGCCAAACCTTGCATGTGAATGATCATAAGAACTGAATCCTATAAAACAAAAAAAATTGCTGGGGTGAAAATTTTGAGTTGTAAATAAATACAGTAGGCAACATCAGCTTGAAAAGGTCTGTGTTTTTCTCATGTTACATGAGAGAGAGAGAGAGAGAGAGAGAGAGAGAGAGAGGAGAGAGAGAGAGAGAGAGAAACAGACAGACAGATAGACAGACGGAGATACAGAGAGAGAGAGAGAGAGAGAGAGAGAATTTATATGTGTATGTACATGCCGGCGGGCGTACGTG
>CM065736.1:31404891-31477391 GCA_033310375.1 Conus canariensis
TTCGCATATTGATCTTCACCGACTGATCACTGTCGGCAATATTCTGAACCCGTTGAGCGAGTGATTTGCTTCTAATCATACTGACGACCAGTTTGCTAACTGAATGTCATTATATCTGTTCCAGTAAATGTATCGACAACAAACATGCGTCAGATGCTGACATACATGTCACCCGCCTACACACACACACACACACACATAAATACACACTCACACGCATACAGGCACGCAATCACACACACACACCACACGCACAGTCACACGCAGGCACGCACGCGCGTGCGCGCGCACACACACACACACACACACACACACACAATACGTGCACATGCATGCCCATCTCACTGGGCAAAGAATTCTTCATTCACAGAAAACCATGGGTTTACTGCACACCTACGAGACACTGCAAGTCATCATTCGTCTAGATAAAACCATGGGTTACTACTGTGCATCCACAGCATACACCAAGGCAATGAAACCACACCCGACTGTTCACTCCACAGCGTGTGACAAGACATTGTTCCTTGATTGAAAAAAAAGAAGAAAAAAAAAAGAAATAAAAAGCAACAAAAAAAAGAGAAAAAATTAAAGAAAGGGTTGACACGACACACAGATTACAGGACAAAACAACGCATTTCGACCTCTTGGGTCTTCTTCAGGCAAAAACACACAACATTTAGGACAATGAAAACGAAGAACGAGCAACCACTCAACTTTTCGTATTCGGCGCAAAATGGGTGTTTTTTTGCGGCCGAATTTTGCGCGTTTTCATCCAACACCCATTTTGCGCCGAACATGAGAAGATAAGTGGTTGCTCGTTCTTCATTTTCATTGTCTGAAATGTTTGTTTTTGCCTGAAGAAGACCCAAGAGGTCGAAACGCATTGCGTTTTGTGTCCTGTAATCTGTTTGTCTGTATCGTCTGGCGAACTTAATACCCTTTGTTCTTAAAATGTGCTTCATTTCCCGCCCTCAGTCACCTCGTTTTGAAACAAAAAAACAAACAAACAACAAGCTAAAAACATTGCACACCCACGCAGCACAGAGCCCCCTACCCCCACTCCCTCCCCAACCCACCCTTCACTCTCCCAAATGTACGCAACTTTCAAGGAAAGGTGAATCACTCTGAACTGTCATTAAAAAATGTATGACGTGATGGACTGGCAGAGACAGTACGAACACACATACACATAACGTGCGCATTCACACTCAACACCTAAACCTTCACGATCAAAAACTAAAAAAAAAAAAAAAAAAAAAAAAACACCAAATTTCAAAAGGAATTTGAAATAACTTCAGCAATTAACATGGACAAACAAGGCAAAACACGTCGTGTTTCGACCTCTTAGGTCTTCTTCTGACAAGATAAACAACACTCAGGACAACAAAAATGAAGAAAGTGCGATCACTTTTTACCTTCTCAAATTTTCGTTGTCCAGAGATTGTTTATCTGGCCTGAAGAAGACCTATAAGGTCGAAACGCGTCGCGTTTTGTCTTGTAATTTGTTCGTCCGTGTTATGTGGCAGAATTTCTTCAAATTCCTTTTAAAGTTTGTTTCAATTTCCGCCTGCAGTCACCTGACTCTGCAACTAAAAAAAAGCACCAGTGGGGTCAAAATTCCTGACCCAAAACTGCAAGAGTCTACATCTGTGGTTAGTTATTTTTACTGCAGGTCTTTTCATCATGTCGATGATTTAGACTCCAGCATCAAAAGCAGCAAAACTTTGTTAAAATTTTATCATTATCAATTTTTCTTTCTTTTCTTAAGGGGAGAAAAAAAAAAAGGAGACAGAGAAAGAGAGACAGAGAGAGACACACAGAGAGAGACAGAGACAGACAGACAGAGAGTTACAAGAAATGTGCAATAGGACTACATAACAAATAACTAGCTAATCTAAATATCGAAAGGTTGAAAAGATTAAACTGATCCCAAAATAACTTAACATTAGAAGCAGGCAAAATACATTCTACGACTTCTGGAGGTAGGAAAGTTTTCATTGAAGCACATTTCACCAGTATATGCTCAATTGTCAGTTCTGCAGAGCAGACACACTTCATGTCTTCCGCATCTGTGGGTCTGGTTGATTCTGAGGAATTTTCTATAAAAGGATGCTTGAAAATACAATACAGCCATGACAGACAGTCTCGGACCAAAACGAAACTCGAAGATCATCACCTTTTATTGTCATCACCGATCATCATTGAAAATAAGTAGATAAACAAAATCAGAAGAAAAAAAAACATGCGAAAAGAAAAGAAAGAAAAGTGCAACTCGAGAAAACAAACATGTGTGTATGAACATTTCCAGTACTCAAATTCGTATGTAATCTAAAAAAAAACAACAACAACAAAAAACAACCTTGAGAACAACTGGTAAAATTGTTGACCTTGACCACTATAATTCAAAGTAATCTGGTGATAATACATCCTATGCAACCGTAAGGACCACATCAGGAAGAAACATGGCAAAGACAAAACAAGTAGAACTGGAGCAAGACATGCAACTTAAGTAACGCGTGCACAGGACACACACTGTGCAGTAATTATTACAATATGCCAGACCTTCGTTCACCGTCTCACAAGTCTTTGGGAAGAGAGAGAGACAGAGACAGACAGAGAGAGAGACAGAGAGAGAGAGAGAGAGAGAGACAGAGAGAGAGAGATCAAGACGCACACATGCAAACTACGGAAAACGGGTAGAATATGCCATATGTCATTACAAACACATGCTGTAATATCAATTCGCATGTGAAAAAAAAAGGTGTTCAATTTTGCCCAGGACCATGACCAACAGGTCGGATCAACCTGTACCTAAAAATCACTCATTTACCGGGCTCAGCTCCACTGACCAGCACCAAAGTCTGACTTTTGCAGCACAGCAGGGTCTCCTGCGATAGGTAGTCTCAGAGTGACATTATACTGTGACTGACTGGATGAGCGGCCAGAGAGCAGTGTCACTGAGCGGGCAGGGGGAGCTACAGAAAACAAGACTTCCTCAAAACAAAACAAAAATTAAAATTTCCTCCATTAAATCAAATAGAAGAATGTTATAATCCAACTCCGGGTAAAATGCATTTGTCTGCAGCTGAGCAGAAAAGCAAGGCGGCTAAGATGCAAGTTTTAAAAAAAAGTACATCAGATGGATAAGACTCGGTGGGGGGGGGGGGGGGGGGGGGGGGGGGGGGGGGGTTAGGAATACACTCAAAAATAAACCACAGATCCTGCAGAATTGGCTCGTTTCCTACTTATTTGAAAAGATGTCCTGAGTTGGTTAAATGGTACCAGTTTTATGCCAGTGGTGTTTCAAAGTCCTGCCAAGTGTTTGAATTGAAAAGACTTTGGATTGGGTGAAGAGGAGGGTGGGGGCAACAAAACTTTTTGTACTTCACTCCTCCCAGCCTCTCTCCCTCCACCCCACCATCCCTTCTATCTAACCCTTTACCATCCTAGCACATGATTATATTAATCAGGTGCGTGGGCACGTGCATACAAATCTAAGCATGCAGATGTTACGCGTGTGATGGTGTGTGTGTGTGTGTGTGTGTGTGTGTGTGTGTGTGTGTGTGTGTGTGTGTGTGTGTGTGTGTGCGCGTGTGCGTGTGTTCACGTACGTATTATGCGTGTGCATTCACATGAGTGTGTTGTGTATGTGTATGGTGTGTGCATGTGCGTACATGCATGCATGTGTGCGCCTCGGTGTGTGTGTGTGTGTTGTGTGTGTGTGTGTGTGTGTGTGTGTGTATGTGCGCACACATGCTTGACCAAAAAACCCATTAGCATTGTTGTTCATTTGGCCAGTTAAACCAGGTAACGACTAGTCTATAGAATCTAACGATAATGATAATGATAATAATAATAACATCAATAATAATAACAACAATAACAGCAACAATAATAATAATTAAAAAGATGATCATAACAACAAGTAGAACACACACAAAAAATTCTCCTAGAATGAAAATTACCTCCACGGGCAATAAAGACAGATAAAAACTAACCAAGATGCAAAGCATATAAACGTACTCCCAGTTTATCCTGAATATGCGCGAGATATTCCATAAAGAAGAAAAACCATCTTGGGGTGGTGTAACCGTTAGTAATGGCTATTCTGGTAAACATCGGACATCGTCTGTGACCTATAATGAACATACTTACAAATTTTCAGAAAGATCGGCCAAGTACTTTCTGAGATTTTTCATAAAGAAGAAAACCATTATGGGCCGTTAGTAACAGCTATAACAGTAAACTTAAACATCAGGCATCATCCGTGACCCATAATTAACATACCTACAAATTTTCAGAAATATTGGCCAAGTACTTTCTAAGATATTCTAAAAAAAAGAAGAATCATTATGGGCCGTTATAGCCGTTAGTAACGGCTATAACGGTGAACTAAAACATCGGGCATCATCCGGGACCCATCATGAACATACTACAAATTTTCAGAAAGATCAGTCAAGTACTTTCTGAGATATTCCATAAAGAAGAAAAACCGTAAGTAACGGCTATAACGGTAAACTAAAACGTCGGGCATCATCTGTGACCCATAATGAACATACCTACAAATTTTCAGAAAGATGATCAACCAAGTACTTTCTGAAACATTCCATAAAAAAGAAAAAACGTTTTGGGCCGTTACAGCCATTAGTAACAGCTATAACAGCCCATAATGTTAGTAACGGTAAACTAAAACGCCGGGCATCACCCGTTGCCCATAATGAACATACCTACAAATTTTCAGAAAGATCGGCCAAGTACTTTCTGAGATATTCCATAAAGAAGAAAAACCGTTATGGGCAGTTATAGCCGTTAGTAACGGCTATAACGGTAAACTAAAACATCGGGCATCATCCGTGACCCATAATGAACATACATAAACATTTTCACAAAGATCAACAAAGTACTTTCTGAGATATTCCATAAAGAAGAAAAACCGTTATGGGCCATTTTAGCCGTTAGTAACGGCTATAACGGTAAACTGAAACATTGGGCATCATCCGTAACCCATAGTCAACATACCTGCTAATTTTCACAAAGATCAGCCAAGTACTTTCTGAGATATTCCAAAAAGAAGAAAAACCGTTACACGCCGTTACAGCCGTTAGTAACGGCTATAACGGTGAACTAAAACATCGGGCATCATCCATGACCCATAATGAACATACCTACACATTTTCAGAAAGATCGGCCAAGCACTTTCTGAGATATTCCATAAAGAAGAAAACCGTTCCAGGCCGTTACAGCCATTAGTAACTTCTATAACGGTAAAATAACATATCGGGCATCATCCATGACCCATAATGAACATACCTGCTAATTTTCACAAAGATCGGCCGAGTACTTTCTGAGATATTCCATAAAGAAGAAAAACCATTACAGGCCGTTACAGCCGTTAGTAACAGCTATAACGGTAAACTAAAACATCAGGCATCATCTGTGACCCATAATGAACATACCTATAAATTTTCAGAAAGATCGGCCCAGTAGTTTTGTCTGGAGCGAGTGGAACACATTTTGACCACAGGACGGACGGAGACGGACAGACAGACAGAAACACACACACAGACAGCATTTCTTTGTTCCCATTCTAAAGTACTCCCTGTTCTATAAGAACTGGGAGTACAAAAAGCACACAATTATAAAGAAAAAGGACACGTTGTCAAAGAGAGCAACAGAAAAAGCGGAAATTCTTGCACATTATTTTCCAAACAGGGATAAAGCTGACGCTGAAAGAGCCCTGACATTCCTCCTCCAACTTTTGCCTCAAACACTGTATACAGTTAGCTTGGCAATGACTACAATTTCACGCTTATACCTGTGTCTCACAAACGTATCCCTTTGTTGCTTTCAAGCACAGCAATCAGCCAAAAAAAAAAAAAAAGAAAAAAAAATTCTGGGACAAAAAAACTTTAATTATCCAACCAATCAGTTAGTTTCTTATAAGTAATGTCAGTCAGAAACATTTGCCAAGACCTGTGAATCTCAGACTGGCTCATCTGCTCCGAAACATTGTCAACTGCTAATCATTTAAATCACAATCCATCTAAATGCGTCCTGGAATCGTAGACTGCAGTTCATCCCGCACTAGTTCGTTCTTTCCGTGAAAATAATATCACACAGTGTTGTGCTTTGAGAGTTATCAGTGACACACTGTATTGAGTATTTGTGTTGATCTATCAGCACAAATCCCTCGATTAAGTCAATAACAATACATTATTTAACAATCACAAAAAGAAAAAAACTCAACTCTGCATTTGTGGGTGTGTCACGGCGATCACATGGAAATGAGCGCTAAATGGTCCACACAAATCAGACGATTCGTTTTGTGTTGAAGTTATCAACTATGGTTCACACACATCAGACAACTCATTTGAACATTTGAATTATGAACAACGAACACAAGTTTTCGAAAGCATGTCAATCAAATGAACAGATATATTATTCATCCATTCTTCAGGAATCAAAATCCATACATCAAATAGAGTTATAATTTCACTCATTGTGCTAAGGTCCGTAAAAATTTTTCTTTTTTTAGAGAACAAACTTACAAACAAAAACACCAACACTGAAATGTCAAAGGAGTTCAACTATGACAAAATAAAATAAACGTATCGGTCAATGTGAAGATTCACCACAAACACAACATCTGTAGCACCAAACGGAATTAATTATTGTCAAACGCAGTCTTATTTGATGCTCCAAATCCACCCACAAACAAAAAATCTCACTCTTCTGATTGTACAAGATGACGGGAGTTGTCCTTTTCAATCAATTCAACTCACCAGGAAACGAACATACATTCCTGTTTCAACACACACACACACACACACACACACACACACACAAATATATTTTGAAACATGAGTACTCATTTCAAATAGGCTCATAACACGGACTGTGTAAGTTTCAAGTCATGGGTTTTTTTGTGGTTTTTTCATCGCTCTGGAACTGCCCATGGAGGACTCATCATGGCTGTAAAAGGTCCCGGGAGCAATAAGGACAAAAACTTGCAGCAACAAGATAGATCAGATTACAAAGGCTGGTAGGCCCCAAAGGTGGATGGGTGCCCCAAAAAGCAGACAAGAATAGAGAATCTACAGTACCCAAAAAGCAGACAAGAATAGAGAGTCTACAGTAAAAACAGGACAAAGTAAGACAAAACTATGAAAAGGTCAGATAAGACTGGACAAAGTAGGGAAAAAATGAAGAGAAAAGGATAGGAAATGGTAAGGAGAAAAAGAAAGAAAAGGTTGAAAAAAAAACATAAACACAGGAAAAGAGGAAAAAGATAGGAGATGGGGAAATATAACATTTTCCAGGCAAACAGACAAAATGGTGCAAGATCAGATTATACAGGCTCATAGACAGTTGCAGTGCACAAAAAAAAAAAAAAAAAAAAAAAAATCATCCCTGTACAATATGTCATCCTGAGTGATGTACCATACCAACATTGCAATACAAAATCTCATCTGGGTACCTTGGTGACAGTTTTTGTAATGGCAAGTCACACATTTTATATCCTTGACTGTGGAAAACAAAATGTCCCCAAATGTGAATGCATGAGTAGGGGTCAGGTTGGACCAGTCACTTTTAGGCAGATATTACCAGGAGGAGAAGGGGATAATAGGTCACCAGCTTCCAGATCTTACTGTTAAGTTATGATGCTGCTAGTTTCAATGACAACAGAGATACATTCTAATGGTGGTATTAATGGTGACGCCGGTGGTGGTGTAAGAAAGTTAAGCTTTGACAGTTCTGACCCTGCTTATATTCTAATAATGAAAGAATGATGACCACCTCACCGAACGATGAAGACGACGACAATGATGAATATGATGATCATGTTATTATCTGCCATTGTAATAGGCCTCTGCTAGTGGGCATGTGTCCCTGTTATTTCCTGAGACAAGTAGTCCAGGAGACATGCCCATAGATATGAGCCTATGATAATCTTGAAATAATTTTCATTTTTTTTCGTTTGATTTCAACACTTCTTTAAGATGGTGAACTCAGATTTGCCAGATTATCATAGGCTTGTTTTCTCTACTCCATCTTGTACACCTAGACTTGATCCAAGCTTAACATAAAAAAAAGGGCAAAAATTCATTTGTCAGCAAGTTATGAATAGATGATTTTCCAAGGGGACATGTATTGCTCTACTCCATCTTGTACACCTAGACCTGATCCAAGCCTAACATTACAACAACAACAACAACAAAATGGGGGGGACAACAATTTGTTTGTCAGCAAACATGAATAGATGACCCACCAGGGGGATTTTGTACAGGTTTGACGTTTTGTACCGCACTCCCGGGATGACATATTGTATGGGGGCGACACTTGGTAGTGCAACAGATCACCTGACGAGGAAAGTTTCCCCATACATGGAGGGACTGAGCACTCAAGTCTCTGATCCCACATGTCCCCTCCTGACCACCTTACAGACTGGCTGGCAGAGGAAATGCCACTTGCTTGCCACTGAGATCAACTTGCAGCGCTATGCACATACGAAGTGGACACTGAATGACATAGTCACTGGTTCCGAGATGTACCTCACTCACTGTCCACGGCATGGGTGGGTGGATGTAGAGGAATACAGGAGGAAGGGCAGAGGCGGAAGGTGGGCATGTGTTATTACATTGGTTTTTTTTTTTTTTTTTTTACATACATTGCATTTCTTTTCACAGACACAGAAGGTTATTGTAAAAGAAATTGTCGCACTGTGTCTGGTATAATATGGTATGTGATGAATACAACTGCACTGGAAAATAAGACTTCTGTAAGACATGGACTGCTGCTCTTGCCGCTAATCCCCCCCCCCCCCCCCCCCCACCCCAAGTTTTTGACACAAGATCAGTAGATCATGTTGGGGAGGAAGAGGGCCTTTCATATAATTCATCACAGGTTATCCATGTAAGCCACTGAGCCTAAACAAATAAACTAGTCTATCAACTTGGTATGATGCAGTTTTCTGATTCTGGTAAAGGTGGGGGGGGGGGGGGGGGGGGAAGAAATGGCAAATAAAAGTCTGTCTCAGGACTCCCTGTGCCATAATTCTGCAGGAAAAGTAAATACTCATGAGAAAACAGACAGATACAAACAATGAAAACACAAATGATAATGCAAACTTGTATCATACCACTTAAAATATTTACAATTCTTGCTGTGATCAAGCTGGATTTCACACTTTTTTTTTTTGAATGATAAAACATACATCAACTGAATTCCTTCAGCAACAGAAGATGGACGCTTACGGGTTCAGGGGTAATGTCAACTTAGTTTCCCCATGGATGTAAGTCAATACATGGTCAGGTTTTATTGCTAGTTCACTGAGCTGGCAGTAAAGTGTGACAATGATATATAGTATCCAGGACTAGCATTTAAAACATGGAACAAAATCATAAATTCAGCCTACGCATCCAGCTTCAGGGGTTGTTATCAGTTTTTGTTCGTAACAGAATAGATAGGAGCTTATCATGGAAGGAGAGAGTACATAATTTCCTGAAACATCAGAGTCCTAAAAACAGGACTGCTCGCATGCACGCATGCACACACACACACACACACACACACACTCACACACACACCACTGACATATATTCACATCGAATACAAAATAAAAACCACAGACACACAACTATGTCATGGAAAACTCTCTCTCTCTCTCTAAAGTTTAAAAAAAAAGTAAACTTAAAAACTCAGTTTGCTACATCACGGAAGCTATGCAAATCTGCCTAGCAAGGCAATGCCTAAGTTATAAGCATTCAAACTTGGTAACACAGGTCAGTGTTAAAGCATATACTCTGATTATACACACCTTAGAAGCCTGGATTGGAGATTAATCTTCATTTTACCTCCTTTTCACCTTAATTGTGAAAAAGTTAACTGACATGTTTAGAAGACACTGATTTGCACATGTTACAAACTTACACCAGTTCCTTTCCTTGAAGTATCAAAACATTTGATCCTTTTCTGAAAAAAAAAAAAAAAAAACAGAAAAATTGTTCAAAGTTCCAAGTTGACATGCAGTTCATTAAAAAAAAAAAATTTAAAGCATCATAATGCCTGGATGTCAACACTCATTAGAACAAATGATAAAGCTCGATCATAACATTTCACTGCAAAGACAGTTATGATGACGATGATGATGATGGCAACAATGGCAATAATGACTTGGCAGTATATATCCTTTCCTTCATCTGCACATGGTTTCAGAGAAACTGGGTTGGGTTTAACCATTCCCCATACAGTCCTTCGAATGAGACTATAAACCGAGGTTCCGTGTGTGAACGCACGCGTAACATCTTGCACACACGTAAAATCCCATCACCAACTTTTGGAAGAGAAGGCCAGTTTGGCCGTTGGTATGGATGACACGTTACACATAGCATGCACCCTGCGTGAGAAATTGAAAGAATGGGAAAGGAAGTAAGGATATTGAGAGAACGATACTGGATGATACTGACTGGACGATACGGGAAATGACTGAATGAAGCGCCGGCTGGCAGCTCCTCAGTCGGCACTACCCAGGTAGGCAGCCCGTTGTGTAAACGAGTGTGGATTGTAAAGCGCTTAGAGCTTGGTCTCTAGCCGAGAATAGGCGCTATATAAGTATTCATTATTATTATTATTAAAATAACAGGCACCCTTTCTCTAGACTATCTCCTTAATTAAGAGAACATTTACACTCATAGCACACTGTACAAGCTTCTTTTTTTGTGTGTGCTTCCCAAGTACACCCACACGTTCAGGTGAAACAAAATTAAAACAATCAAACAAAACTAAAACAAAATGAAATGAAAACCAAACAAACAAACAAAATCCGGACCAGAGCACATTGAAAATTATGGAAAAGTTTTTTTTAAAAAAGAAAGGAAGATGCGCAAGAAGAGGGCAGTTGGGAGTGTGGTTATGTTTGGATGGAAGCTGATTTTTCATTTCAATCGGAAAGAGGTGGAGAGGCAGGGATTGGGGTGTGGGAGAAAGGGTGTAAGGAGGAGGGGGTAAGAACAAAATTTCAAGGAACCTGACGAAAAAAAGTGACAAAAAGACAAATTTTATATGCACAGGCAAATGGCAAAAGCTATGGGAAAAAAAAAACCAGCAATACAAAAACTTGGTTATAACTTTGTAAAGGTTCCTGGATGTTTGTTCACATGTGATTTATATTTTCAACCCCCCAAAAAAAACAAAAGTGCAAATCATAGAAAGGGAGGAGAAGGAGTAGGACATGACAGGCGATGCATGTGAAAATAAGAGTCAAGGTGAGTGGGATGGGGGTGATGGAGACAGGACCAGGTGACACCTGCAGAGGTGGGGATGGGGGGAGTCGGGAGCTGGGGGGGGGGGGGGGCACAGCCTAAGGACATAAGGGGTCTGAGAAGGGGGTCGAGTAAGACAATTTGTTGTGCATTATTTGCCAAGTGTGTCAGCTGACCTTAGGACCTTAACACAATGAGCCGTGAGATATGGGCTTATCCCACCTCCCAGATCATTTGATGTGTGCCTCCCAGCAAAACAAATGACCCAGAACTCGTTTTCTGTTGTTGCTGTTAAAGCAAACAGGTCATATGTGAATGCTTTCCAGATCAAATGATTAAACATGAAACAAACAACTCTTATAAAAAAAATTTTAAAAAGAAGAAAATTGTCCTGATCAGAAACTCTGATAACAGCTAATGTTCCTCAATCATTTTCTTTTTTTTATTCTTTTCTTCTTCCCTCCTTCCCCTGCTCCCCATCCCAACCCCGAACATTTTTTTTTCTCCCACCCCTTCAGGAATTGTATTTCAACATATTACAACCCACTTTTTGTGGACCATGTTTATTTTCAATGGAAAAATGCTGAAAATGGAAACACTTGAAAGTGTTTCTTATTTTGAACATGCGACGCCTACACACTTTCCACTTTAGATGACAGTATGACTGATTCCATTGTACTTTGTAGACATGGATGTGCTGTCGCTGGAGTTCCAAACACATAACTGCTCTCTGCACAATAGTTTACATTTATCACATCAAAATAATATTTCCACACTGGCTCGAGCTACACAAATTGTTATCCACACCAACCGGTAAATGCTATCACATTATTTTTACACAGATGTGCAACATAATCACATGCATTTAACCCCAACCCCCCCCCCCCCCCCCCCCCCCCCCCCCCCCCCCACCAAATTCTTTAGAAGAAAAAAAGGTGCAAGGTTCGCAAAATGAAAATTTCATGTTCAACGAGCACACAGACAATCTTACCTGAACTATAGATGCCTTTATCTTATAGGTCCAAGCATTCAATGTTACCTTGGAACCATAGAACTGGAATGTACTGACAATCCAACTGATCTGTAGGACTTTTATCTTCTTACAGGATTAAGCATGCAAACTCAGCAAAATTCAAACTAAAAACACTAAAACTGTGAAAGCAATATATAACCAATCTTTCCTCATATGCAAGCATGGTTGTTATGCATCTGTGCATATACACAACACACTGTAGGACAATACATTCATGTTCTCCAAAGTATTGTGCCTCTTATATGTGTAGAGATTATGTGGATCGGCTATAGTTTACATGTTTTGTTTAGAGATCATATTATTTATGCGGTTCTTATTCTTTACTATTTCTTATCAGGATTACCCATCATGAATGTTTTGCATTTGGGGTTTGGATTTTTGTGTGCATGTATGAAGGCCCAAGGTAACATCTGAGAACTGTGTACGTGTGATCCTTACATGCACAATGTGTGTGTGTGTGTGTGTGTGTGTGTGTGTGTGTGTGTGAGTGAATGTGTGCGGATGTGTGAATGCATGCAGGCAAGCATGCCTCTGTGTGTGCGTGTTAAGTGGGTGCATGCGTGTGCGTGTGTGTGTGTGTGTGTGTGTGTGTGTGTGTGTGTGTATGCGTGTGTGTGTAAGCATGTGAGTGCACACGTGTGCCTGCATGCAAGCCTGCATCTGTGTGAGCAGACATGACTTTACACACGCTTGCTTGATTGAATGATAGTGGAGTCCAAACAAGTACACACAGATAAAAAGTAGGAGAGAGAGAAACGGTTTCCTTTTCACCTCCCTTATCTTCCCCCTTCCAGCACACACACATCGCCTCCAACAACCACAATTACACACCAACTCTACCAAAAAAACAAGGGCTACTGTGGGACAGCCATACCTCAAGAATTAATCTTCACTTCTGAAAAGATAAACTGCTCACTTGAAAGTACATAACATGCTAAGAATTACTAACAGGACTAACTTGACCTAGTCATAAATGTATGCATGCGCTAAGCACTGGTTAAAAAGACGAAAATGTTGACTTTCAGGACAGCTCTGGGTTTCTAACTTTGGTAAACTGAGGTAATCTAACTTGTATGATGCATTAACCAGCCTGACAAGACCCCTCGAGAGGCCTGTTTAAGATTTATATCGTGATACTGCAGCGACTTTAAGGGTGTTCATCTTAATCCTATACAGCAGAAGCAAAATTATTTGCATATCTATATTATCAGTTGTCTTAAATACAAGTTATAAAAAACGTTACGATGCACCAAACTGCTTTCGAATTCACATCTTCTTGGTACACAACTGTATTGAACGAGAGAGCTTAAAAAAAAAAAAGAAGAAAAAAACATCGTGTATAAATCATCATACTCATTTGGTGTGTTTGGGTTTGCATGCTTGCACACATGCACATTTGACTGTTTGCTTGTTTTGAGGGGAGAATGATGGGTTGTGTGTGTGTGTGTGTGGGGGGGGGGGGGGGGGGGCTTTTTGGGTGGTTCAGGTGTTGGGGGTGCATGTGGTGGTGGTGAAAAAAAAAAAAAAAGTATGGGGTGGGCTACAGGGACAGATTGGGAGGGGTGAGGGAGGTGGCGTGATGACATGAAGGGCGGTGGGAAATCCGGGGGTGGGGTGAAGAAAGGGTAGCCACAATCTTTTAAAAGAATTGATAAACATACACAACAAAAACAAGAACAAGGAATGAGAAAGAAGAGGTTGGAAAAATAGATGGCAAACAAGCTACTGAAAATATAGAAAAAACCTTATCAATGTATGTGTGTGTGTGTGTGTGTGTGTGAGAGAGAGAGAGAGACAGAGAGAGAGAGAGAGAGAGAGAGAGAGAGAGAGAGAGAGAGAGAGAAGAGAGAGAGAGAGAGAGAGAGAGAGAAGAGAAGGATGGACAAGGGGTGGATGGGGGAGTGAAAAGGAGGGGGGGGGGGGGGGGAGCAGATCAAGATTTCAAGACACAAAGGTATGAAGGTGATAGCAAATATAGCAAAATAACAACATTCACATAATGGCTACCAGACTAAACAGGTCACTCAGTTAAAGATAAACATTCACTACATTTACTAACAGAAAATAACATTCTTCTGCAGTGTCTTGCTACATAATCTTTACCCTATCAGTATCAGTTCCCACTTCAGAGTGATAATTGTTTTACTGAAGAAAAAAAAAAATCATCTCCATATTCATAAACAAAATAAGGTTAATAAAAAGGTTCACTGTAAATGTAATCAAGTATAAAAGACCCTATTTTTATACCTGACTTAACTGCTTACACCCTTCCCTCCTCCTCCACCTCCCCCCTCCCTCCCCATCCCCGCTCCTTTGATGTTTGTTTTGTTTAAATAATTACAAAAAAATGGTCCAAATTACATAAAAAAAATTTTGAACACATATATAACATATAACTCTCATGTGTGTGTGTGTGTGTGTGTGTGTGTGTGGTGTGTGTGTGTGTGTGTGTGTGGTGTGTGTGTGTGTGTGTGTGTATGTGTGTGTGTGTGTCCCTCCCCACCGTACCACCCACCCTGCTCTTCCCCAACTCCTGCATCTCACCTTCACCCCTAAATAAATATAAATTATAATAATTGTGGCAAGAACCTGAAATTAGCGAAGCTTAAAAATACTTAGAAATACCATGGATCTTTCAGCTTCAGCCATAAGTTCTGCATTAATTTTTTTTCTTAGCCCTATTAAAAAAAATGTTTGCCTATTGCTTTCTCTCCCTCTCTCTCTCAAGAACTAAATCACAAATGCATAATTTCCACTGAGAACAGGGGGCTAGCTCCTGAACGCTATGTTATCAATGTAAACCTGGGGAAAAGCCAAGTTGTTATGAAAGTATCTTTTACAAAATCAAAAACAATTAAAAAAAAAAAATATATATATATATATATATATATAAATGGCAAATTCTGTGTGTGTGTGTGTGTGTGTGTACGCTATAGACTCAAAAACGGCTCAACCGATTGTAATGAAATTTGGCAGGTACGTCTGTTGTAACCCGAAGATGGTTTTGGGCTAATCTCTAAAAAAATAAAACCGTTATAAAAACCGTTAAAAAGCTGTTATAACGGTTTCAAAGACATCTTTTTCATCTGCTTTTCATCAAATAGCCGTTGTGACATTGCACAGGTACAGGACTACTTCTCTAAAATTAGAACCGTTATTTGGCAGTTAAAAAACGTTATTATAACAGTTAAAAACCGTTGAAAACACCAAACCCTATAAAAAAATTTTTAAAAACTGTTTAAAACCCGATCTTCTTGAAATTTGGCAGGTACGTCTGTTGTGACCCGAGGACGGTTTTGGGCTATTCTCTAAAAAAAAATAATAATAAAACTGTTAAAAACCGTTAAAAAAACCCTGTTGTAACGGTTTCAAAGACATCTTTTTCCTCTGGTTTTCAATAAATAGCTGTTGTGACATTGCACAGGTACAGGGCTGCTTCTCAAAAATTAGAACCGTTATTTGGCAGTTATAAAACGTTATAGTTAAAAACCGTTAAAAACACCAAACCCTATAAAAACTGTTTAAAACCCGATCTTCTGAGGTTGGCGGCCACGAGAGTTCTCGGATCGCCACCAAACTTGACGTAAGCCTACAGGAACATCCAGCAGGTAACATAGGGTCATTAGATAGTCATTAAGACCATTAAAGTTGACCGTTAAAAACCGTTATTTTCCAAATTTAGGTTGTTCTTGATGAAATTCAGTA
Source organism: Conus canariensis (assembly GCA_033310375.1). Lineage (NCBI taxonomy): Eukaryota > Metazoa > Mollusca > Gastropoda > Neogastropoda > Conidae > Conus > Conus canariensis. Next base: position 31,420,891 of record CM065736.1, read on the forward strand.
TACATGTGCAGTTTTAAATGCCGAAAAACTATATACAACTTTTACGAACCGAAATTTAAAATTGACCGTTAAAAAACATTATTTTATAAATTTAGAGTATTCTTGAAGAAATTCGATATACATGCGCAGTTTTGAACGCTAAACAATGATATACAATTTTCAAGATCCGAAACTTAACACTGACCGTTAAAAACTGTTATTTTCTGAATTTCTAAATTTTCACCGTTCTTGATAACATTCCGTATGCACGTACAGTTTTAAGCGCTGAACAATGTTATGCAAACTTTACGAACCAAAACTTAACATTGACCGTTTAAAAACCGTTATTTTCTAAATTTACACCGCTATTGATAAAATTTGGTATGCGCATGTCCAGTACCGGTAAGTAATTTTGCAACATGGATGGAACAGCGTAGGGGGATGAAAAGGGAGGAATGAGAGGGGCCAGAAAAATGATTGTACAGTGCAAAGCCTGATACACTATTTTTACATTAGACACAGACCCGTTGAAATAACCTACTTCTGCACAAAGTCTATTCCTACAAAATTAAGGGCAATCAGAAGAATGGGAATGGGAACAGTGAGTGCAGGCGGAAAATCGAGCGAGAAAAGCATCTCGACGTGCTAGGGAAGATCCAGAGGAAAGGGGCCAGAGGCAGGCGGAAAACAATAGAGAGAGAGAGAGAGAGAGAGAGAGAGAGAGAGAGAGAGAGAGAGAGGGAGAGAGAGAGAGATGATGATGATGATGATGATAATCTTTATTTCCAAGGGTAACAGATAAGCAAACACATGCTTTTTTTCATCCGGCCCTTGCCCCGTTAAGGGACTAAGTATGACTAGCGACTAAGACTTACAAAACTTTTAACAAACACACATATCTTCACAACATTAAAAAGTTCATCCATTAAGGCGTAGATGACTTTAAAAGGAAAAAAGAAACGATTTAAACAACAAACAAGAATAAAGAAATGTATTACAAAGAAGAAAAGATTCGGCACACACAGATATGGAATAAGCGATCCTCCTATCGAAGAGGGGAGGGGGAGAGGAGAGAGAGAGAGAGAGAGAGAGAGAGAGGAGAGAGAGAGAGAGAGAGAGAGAGAGAGAGAGTTACATTCCTTTTGTAAAAAATTAACATACAGCAAACTGCTAAGGATGATAATTAGACAATTACAATGCATCAATAATATCAACATTTGTACTTTCTTTTACATTTACATGATGTGGTTATAAGGCAAAACGAGAACGAACAATCAGTTATCAGTAAGCAGCAATATTCCTAGCATCAATAATCATAACACTTATTTTTCATGATGTGTGCGTGTGCGTGTGCATGTGTGTGTGTGTGTGTGTGTGTGTGTGTGTGTGTGTGTGTGTGTGTGTGTGTGTGTGTGTGTGTGTGTAGAGAGGAGGAGAGAGAGAGAGAGAGAGAGAGAGAGAGAGAGGAGATGCCATTATCATTTACCTTCCCCTTCCATCTTTTTTTTTTCTTTTCGACCATTCATACACTACCCAAAACTATAATTATTAATTAAGCGACAATCCATCGAAACGCAGCCGTAATTAACGGGGAGAGAGAGAGAGAGAGAGAGAGAGAGAGAATAATTCCATTTTTCTATCCAAAATATCACATGCTAAACATTGCTATAAATTTGAATAAAGAGCAATACATCAATATGATCAACAGTAATCCGGACACACATTTATCACCTTGCAGTTACAGTGCTCGAAGAAATCAAAGTATTAAGACATCAATCAATTAGTGACAATGCACCAATAAAACCAGCGACCACAACAGTCTTTCATCATACTATAGTTTCAATCATTAATAAAACCGATAGTAACCATATCTCTCATTTATCATTATCTAGTTTTGAAAACATCAGTGGAAAGGAAACGGCGTATCAGTTTAATATGCAGCAAAACAGAGGGTGTGCCCTGGTATATGTATTTTGTCCCTAATAGCAATGGTCTGCTGTGAAATGTGTAATTAGTTTTTCCCTGAAGGATTCTGTCATTTGAGTACATCGGAAATGTAGTGGAAGTGAATTCCAAACCACGCTACCTGAGTAAGATAAGCTTGATTTAAATAGATCTATTCTAGGTGTGGGAACCTGGAATTTGGTTGAATCCCTTGGGTTTATGCTAAATTTGGACTGAAGAGTTTGTGGTGCTAAACCTGATGCAATTTTTTGCATTAGCAGACATTTGTTGACAGCAAACATTTCTTGTAACGGAAGAGCCCCCGCTTTAGTATAATCCCCTTCACTAAGACTAGATGATTTTAATAGGACTGCTTTAAGTGCTCTTTTGTAGACACTCTTAAGAGGTTTCATGGCATTAGCACTAGCAGAATCAAATAGTGTCGAACAATAATTGATTGAAGAGAGAACATGTGCGTGTAGGAACAATTTCCTGGCATGAAGGTTTAAGAAATGCTTAATCTTGCACAGCTGATATGACAGAGAGAGAGAGAGAGAGAGAGAGAGAGAGAAGAGAGAGAGAGAGAGAATGTGTATTTGTGTGGGGGGAGGGGGTGGGAAGATGTTGAGGGGGGGGGGGGGTGAGGGGGGGGGGATTGATTGTAAATCAAAACAATTAATACATGTTTGCCGTCACGTGAGTATCGCAAAGAATGTTCATATCCCGGGCAATGCCGGGTGCCCCTGCTACTATATATATAAAGAGAGAGAAAAAAAAAAGAAAGCAACTAAACATTTTCTCAAACCAAAATTTATGGAATGGAAGGGTTCTGAAGAACTGGATAGCCACACATTTCTAGAAACACAGCATTGGTCCAGAATACCTGTATGATTTGGAAGGAATGATCACACACACACACACACACACACACACACACACACACACACACACACACACACACACATGGATGAGGAGGTGATAACATTTCCAGGAACTGATGTAGCCAATTAAGCTCCTTTCTTAAAAAGAAAAATCAGAAAAAGAAAAGAAAACAAACAAACAAAAGGAACATTGCAAGAGCTGAAGTAGCCAATTTGGCTCCCTCCTTTTAAAAAGAAAACAAGCAAAACATAAAATCAACCACAGCTTATGAATGGTCTGCTCAAATTAGAAAAAAAAAAAAAAAAAAAAAAAAAAAAAATTAAATGATCAAATGCATTTTGATTAGCACAGATGGAACAAAAAAAAAAAGATTGTTTTACTTTTAAAGTCAAGTCATTCTACAAAGGCAAGAGTGCATCAATATGAACATGATAATGACATACTCAGTATTCCCTTCTTACATTCGCAGACAAAAAAACAACAACAAATAAACAAACAAAAAGAGTCCAGGGAAATGAATTAAAACATGAAAATTGTTCTACTGGAGTTGAACACACACACACACACACACACACATACACACACATACACACACACACACACACAAACATGCACACAAACACACACTGAAGAAATAAAGATTTTGTTCCGGGAACAGTTCTCATTTCTGACTACCAATTCAATTCAAAATCATGTTGCAGAAGGATGTCAAAACTTAATACAAAGTTGAAATATACACACAGTGACTGAGCACACAAACACACTATCAGTATCACAATGTTTTATGCAAAAGGGCGATTCATTATTCAGCATTTTTAGACTAACTTAAAAGGTGCGCCTAGAGCTAGCTGCATCTTATCGCCTAGTTCAATTTAATCAGGATCAACCTTTTTTCATTTCTTCCCAATACATCTTTCTTTTTTAAGTTTAAAAAGTAATTCACCGACTTCTAGCATAAAGGAGTGTTAACTACTATTTTGCTTAAAAAAAATAACAACAATAATATCATACATTATTAATGCTTTGTCGCAATTTTATGCTAACGATGTTTCTCCCATTTGTCAATTTTTGCCCCAGATGAGGCTGATTTAACCAACACTTAATTCTGGTAACTACTAATATTGACTTTAAACAGCTCTTAAATGGTATTCATCAGATCTGAAATGCATGTATAATGGAACTTCTTCATACAGATCACCAAATATCCTTAAAAATGTGTACTTAGATGGTGGTAAATGTAGCAACTAGGTCAAATGGAGGGAAAAAGGTGTTCATGTTTAAAAAAAAAAAAAAAAAGGCATATCAAAAGGATGAAGCCTTTTTCTTGAAGGTCTTTCATTGTCTGGTTTCACTGCAGTGCCCTTGTCCGATGATCAAAGAAAACTGCTTTGCTTTTCTTTGGTTTTAGTCACATTTTACTATCAGGTATGCAATAACACATGCACTACAAAGTTTCTGTTGTCACCAGTATTCAAACCATCACTCTTCATTCATCAGAGCTTCAGACATGACAGAACAAGCACGCATTTCAGCATCATTCCCCAAGCCAGCGTGAATCCTCTTACACCCTCTGCAGTCAGGGTACCCCAGACACTTTCTTTTTTTTCACAACACACTCACTGCAATCACCCTACGTAAGACACGAGGTTTTGGAAATTCTGACTTCTGGAAAAACTGAAGTAAGCGGATGCATGGTAGTAGTTGGTCTAGAGCACTAACAGTCTCCAGAAAGGGGCACCAATCATCTGTGGTGTAGGGTGTCATTGGCGCCGCTTTTTCTGTCCACCCCAGCCTCCCGTGGCAAGCCTGCCAATCCCGGTTTGGGGTTGTCCCTACCCTGTGACTGGGCTTCCTTCTGTGAGTCATACACCAGCCCCTGGCTCTTCCTGGGAGGGACTCGGGGGGCATCCAGCTGCTCAAAAATATCCCGCTCCTTCTGCTTCCAGAAATCAGCATTGGCCTTTATGTGAAGAGTGTTATCAGACACCTGAGGGTCTGGCTTGCCATAGTTTGGGGGGTTGGCGTGTGGGTCATAGCCCAGGGTCATGAGCATAGGGGCAATGTGGTGCATGTCCCGCACCACGTCATCAGGGATATTGCCCACCCACTTGGACAGGGCCTCTATGTTGACTGGCTTGATCACTTGGTCTGTGGATTTCTCCGTTCTGAGGAAGACGGAATATTACATTGTTATTATATGTACAGCAATTACAGAGGACTAATAACCAAAATAAAAAAAAATCTGAAGTTAAAACATTAACTCCAGCATCTGTTCTTCTGAACATTTTCCACCCATTAAAGAAGCTACAAGTGTAAAGTTCTTCAGAAATTTCTCAGAAACATAAATCAGACATGTTTATATCACCACATGATAAACAATACAAAACAAACAAAAAGACCAAAAAATAAAATAAAATAAAAAGAAACAAAAGTAACAAAAATCTCCTCGGAAAAGGAAAAGACAGAAAGAAGGAAAGCCTGGTTTGTTTGGTTTTTTTTCGCTTTGTTTGATTTGGTTTTGTGTTTTGTTTCATATAGTTTTGTTTTGTTTGTTTTCTGTTAAAAAGATCTGTAGAGTAATTTTTCACTATGCTAGATTGGTGACATGTTATACAGAATTATTTGAACCAGACTGACTCACTTTTACACGCTGTGACATTAGTTACAAAAGAACAGAAAGCCTATTACTATTAGCATATTTTGGTTTAACTGCCACATCCACCTCAGGTGAAGACAGACAGGAATAATCATCCAAGGAGAGTGGGGGAAGGAGGCCTATCTGACACTGCTTTGCACCATAAAACTTAAAAGCGACAACACGAAAAGCCTGGTGAACCAAGGCAATTACCTTTCCCCAGCTACTGGCAGAGCCCTTCCTAGGTTGTCTCTCAGTCCTCACCATGAATTCATGAGCTCTGGTTGTTATGCAAGCCAATTATTTAAACTTATTTTGTCCAGTGCTCTCCTTGACTTCAAATTTAATGTAACCAGCCTGCACTGCATGTTGTGTTACAACAACTCCATAAACATCACCTTATGCATTTCTTTTTTTACTAGTCTTCAACTATAATTAATTGCACAAAATCAAACTGAAATTTAAACACATGAAATTTAAAAACAACGGTTAAAATGCTAAAGGTAAAACACTGTCTACACCAAAGATGAGGGGGCACAGAGACAATTTTCATCAAGTTCAGGTCATTCACAATTACATGTACATGCAAATAAGGACATGAAGAATGACCTACACGCTAAGTTTTATCATTAAAACCAATGGTTCTCTAAAAGTTAAGAAATTTTCGCCAGTTTCAGTTTCAATCAGACCTACATTGAAAAAAGCAGTGAAATGTTCATAAAAGTAGTCAAAATTCATTCACACTCTCTGTATATATCATAGCAATCCACTGATCAAGTTCAGAATGTAAATTTTTGTTTTTGTAAGCACAGAGCTGGGAGTTATCTTCTCCTATTGATCAACTTTAAAATTTAGTAGTACTGCACTTGCTGGCCGCAGCCTGTGAGTAACTGAAATCTGATGAGACGAGCAAATTTGTTGACATAAGTTCAACATGCTTCTAGTACACAATCACCAGCTGATCAAACAAAAATGCCACCCCTACCCCCCCCCCCCCCCCTCCCTCCTCCTCTTTCCCTTCCAGTTCTACCACAGTACATACATGTTGGTATATCAGTACATGTCTATGGTGATGCAACTTGCAAAATAATGTGTGTGTGTGTGTGTGTGTGTGTGTGTGTGTGTGTGTGTGTGTGTGTGTGTGTGTGTTTAAAACAAAATTTACAAATGACATAAAATACATTTGTGGCGAAAAAATATTAAATATATAATATGCAAATACTACTAAAATGTGAGCTGGGTTTTTTTTTGTTTTTTTTAATTTTTTTTATTAAACTTTGCTTGCTTTATTTGAATCTTCCCTGGATGAAATTTCCTTTAAGAATTCCTCACTTGCACACCTGTCTTTCCAACTCTCCACTTGATAGTCACACCCTGGTTTGTCCCACCACAGCCCCAGCACTGACAATCCACTGGGAGCAGTCAGTATCAAGCTGTCTGTTGGCAACCCACCAGAGGAGACACTACACTCCTGTCACGTCACTTTAAAGTGTTCAGTGGTGCCTCTTCTGATCCAACATGCACAGGACATCACCTCCCAAGCCCCTACCAATAACGATGATCGCCAAGTATAGGGCCAGCATGAATGAGCGTCTCCCTGTCAAAGGATGCCACTATGTCCTTCCAACACTGGTGTCATAAATTAACCAACATGGATGATTTCAAAAGACATGATCTCACCAGGGTAAGACATGGACAGGAAACCAAAAAGAGATCAACGCAAGATCAGGGCATAGAGGGCTACAGAATTTGTTACCTCATTTTTTTTTCTTCAAAATAATGATCAAGAAGGATGAGGATGATGAAGATGATGCAATTACTATCCCAACATCAACCAGGCCCATGAGGTGTCTGACACTTGTACTACTGGTAAGAAAACTTCAGAAACATGCTGAGGGACGCATCAGTCCAGTGGATGAAACTTGACTGTGTGGCTCCAGTCTTTCGATAATAATGTGAACTGAAGTTCAATTCCGTGTAGACGCAAGTCAAGTTAAACAATCCCCCACAGACAACCTATGACCTCCACGCCCGCAATCTGTGATGCAAACTGCGGAAGCTGGTCTTATAATTATAATGCATTTTACTACATTTAACAACCACCAGTGGTCTGATCAATAGGAAACACCACACTGTGACTGTGTGTAACTGTAAGTGCGACAACACATAAATTGTCTTTTATAATACATCAATTCAAACTTAATTTAACTGATCTTGGATCCCAATGCTAGAATTCATTCAAGGCATGCTTAAATTCAAAATCTCATACTTTCATTCATTACATATTTACAGGGTACTGTACAAAAATATTTTGTGGGTATCAAACATTTGACATACTTTTTCTACGATCCTGAGCCTTTCAATCTGATCTTGATTTCAATTGAAGTTTCATCATGTTTCAGACCTTCACCACTGTCTATCACTATACCAGTCGACATTGATGGCAGTCATGCACATGTGGTGCTGTTATCAGGCATCATTGTACTTGAACCGATCGGCGCATGCAAGCACACACTGACAGATCCACAACCATCAACAGCATCAGTGTCAGTTCCCCCCCCCCCCCCCTCATTTTGTTATGTGGAAATAATGAAAGATTACAAACTATTTTCTTTTATATTAGGCATTTAAGGAAGTGAGAAAAACCATTTCAAAGCAATCCCTTAAACGTTATAGCAGCTTACATCATCCAAACAAGCAATGTATTTTAAAGCAGTTACATCATCCAAACAAGCAATATATAGCAGCTTACATCATCCAAACAAGCAATATATAGCAGCTTACATCATCCAAGCTTCCAACTCAATCATTCCACCGCACTCTCCACTGCTTCAAAGGAAATTTAATAAACAAATAAAAATGAAAACTAGGACTCACTTGGAAAGTGAAATCTGGTTGCCAATGAAATCCTCATGGTGCAAGACCGTCTCGTTCCAGGGCAGGTCCAAGAACTGGATGATCTTCAGCATCCACTCCCTAGGGTGCAGCGCCAGCTGCTCATAGTACACAGGCATGCAGCGGGCATGCCCCACCCTCAGACACTGGTAGTACATGTTCTCCATGGCCATGTTCCACTTCTCCAGGCAGCTGCGATAGCTCTTCAGGTCAAAGCCTGAGATGGTCACTTTCCGCGTGATGATGGAGTGTACGACAGCCCGCCCGTCACGGATCATCAGGATGAACTTGGAGTAGGGGAACTGCTGCGAGAGGTAGATGGCCGACTTGAGCGTGAAGGGGTCCTTGTTGCACAGACGTGGCGCCGCCTCTCCGTGCTTGGCCACCACCTCCAAGATGAAGGCCCGCACGGCCGAGTCCAGCACCTCTGAGGTGACGCCCGCCGCCTCCAAGCGCTTCTTTTCCATGTGGGATTTCTCCCACTGTGTGCGCATGCCCAAGATCCTGGGGATGACACGTGTCTCCTCCCCGCACCGCACATCCGGGTGGGCATCCAGCATGACTCGCATCAGGGTCGTCCCACTGCGTGGCATCCCCCCACGAAGATGATGTCCATATCATCGCCGTAAGGGATGGCACGGTGCTTGTCATCAAAGACAAAATGGCTCTTTTCTTTGGGAACCATGACATACTTGGCCTTGTGCTCACAGGGTGTGGAGAAGTACATCACAATGTACATCATCACCAGGACCGAAAACAGCAAAAGAAATTTCCGCCTTGTGGAGGGCCTACATAAACTCATGGTGATGGTTTTCTCAAGAGGCACCAGATCTGTAAATGAATACTAATGCATTATTTTTGGAAACTTGATCATCTGTGTAAAGAGCAGGGGTTGTGGTAGGGTAGGGGAGACAGGAGGGGGGCGGGGAGAGAAGGAGCAGTTAACAGTGATTCACTGACTTTAAGGTTGGTTCATTCTAGTATAATCACCAAAATCAACTAAAATGGCAGAGTGTGTACCACCGTACGTTGTTTCAACAACAACAAGAAAAATGTCAGCTAATCAGTAAAAATGTTCCTTAACTAGTTGAGCTGTCATCTAGGTGTCTTGATTTTTATTCTCTCTTCTTGGGTCAATGATATTCAAGAATAATTCTCTGTTTCAAAGTCAAAGCTGCTCTTGACCATTGATCCTGGTACTGGTAGGTCTACATTTGAAAGAGACACATCTGACCTCTGAGTTATGAAAGCTAAACTTGTCTGCACCATCATTAAACTCCTTTCAACATTCATAATTGCCCTCCATCTCAGCCTCTTTGCTGCCAGTGCCATACACCAAAATTTTGTCATTCATTACTTGTGGATGATGATTCTGTTTGGTACATTGCAATGTTGTTTCTAGCATTACTTGTTTCTAGGCAGTCACGCACTCACTCACTCACCACACACACACACACACACACACACACACACACACACTATAAATATACACACCACTTCGAAAAAAAAATTCCAGCTCACGTTCTGACCCACCTCCCATCCACCCCCTTTCCTCTCCCTGTTGCCCCTCCCCCCCCCCCCTCCTTCATACACACACACACACACACACACACACACACACACACACACACACCATCCGAACATCCGCTGGTTGTAACAACTGAAGAAAAATAGATTTCTTTACAGGTCTGTTTTGCACTGCATATCAAATAAATACTACTGCATCTTACCTTTTCTCTCTTCCCACTTCTATCCCCTACCTCCATCTCCTCCCTTGGTAATAAAATATGTCACCCATACTGAAGTTAAAAAAAAAAAACCAGTGGAGACAAACATAGTATGTATTCTTATGTCAATGGGTTCATGTACACTATGTCTTCAAATGATGGGAAAAGTATCCAAAGCATGAGGTTCAAAAGAAAATGTATAGAACATTATCTCTGTAACAACATTTCCTGGTGTAACTTAAGAGAAAACTTTGATGGAACCAATAACTCAACTGTTTTACACTAGTTGAATTTTACTGTCATGAATTCTATTCATTTTATTGTCATTAACTGATAAATGTTCAAATGAAGTTCTCATTAACTGATTAACTCACATTAGGTTATATGCATTTGCTGGATGAATATATTTTACAAGCTGAATATCTGCTAGATGGTGTCAATTTTGAACAAAAATGCTAAATGGCCAAAAGCAGATGGATACAGTAAATCAAGTGATTTAAAATTCAATTACTGCACTGGTCATTTTTTTTTACTAAGCCATTTACACTAATCACATTTACAGCAAACACGGTGGAGGGTGTTGGCAAACAGACCGTCAAACAAAACCAGTAGCCTGGTCTCAATAATTACAGTAAAAGCTGTCTAGTGCTAAAACTACAAAGGCTGCCAATCAGAAAACAGTCACAGTCAAATGAAATTTAAATCAGTACACAAGCTCTGAACCAGTAGAATATGGGTAACTACTGGTATTAGTGGTAATACACTGGAACTGGAAGCATTTTTTTTGTGTGTGTGTAGAATAATGCCCTACATACTGCACTTTAAAATCAATGTAACTTTAATGTCACAAAAATTAGCCGTCTTACACAGGAAGCCGGCACAACTGATACAAAACAGGAAGAAAAACAGAAGGAAAAAAGGAGAAGATTATTTTACTTTCAACACTAGCTCCAGTCACGCAAACAAACTTCTTATCAACTCTCTACTCATGCCCAGTTTAACTTTAAGAATTTCATGTATTAACTGTTATCTCTAAATTAATCAGAGTGATTGCGAGTCACCAGTTCCACTATGCACGGACATCCTTTCCTTTGTTCAGCTAGTTGACAGTCTTACTGACATTTTCTAACTGACTCAAAGCCAGGCTTGTTCGCCATGTTCAGAGAAGAAATTTGGCAACACTACCTTCACACTGGAACATTAAATAGTGCTATACTATACAGCAAACTCATCAAATGCAAATGAATCACACAACCGCACTTGCTGGTCATAGCTATTTCGGGAAAAGTCTTGAGTATTACTGTTACAAATGCACAGATCCCACTGTCTCATTGCCAACATCCAGCCAAACTAAAATTACATCTGTATATGGTACCCCTGGTGGCTCATGTGATACTTTAATCAGTACTTTGTCATATTACGTGAATCTGTAAATGTGTAATCCTGAAAAATACGTGTAATTCAGTTCTAAATGCTAACCCTGCCAGAAGAAGTTTTGCGTACATGTATACATTACATACATCTTCTACGTGGTTCTTACTACAAACTGGTCATATGTTGCCATAGTTCATTTTCAGATGCCCTGATAAAATTATTCAGAGAAAGTTTGCCATCTCAGACCCTCAAACCAAAACCACAATGCAAACTCAGAGATTTACAAAGCATGATACAATGGTAGTTAAAGCAGTTAAGAATATTTAGTTAGTATGCATGCTTCAACATCACAATGATCATCATATTATCACAATGTCAGGATAGTGATAGTGTGTCAACAAGAAGCCAATTATTCTATACGAAGCAGTTTCATTCAGATAAATATTCATAACTTCCAATATCACCAAAGCCTGCAAGCAGTAGGTAGCTCCAAGTCACTGCAGTTAGTTCTAAACTTCATACTCATAGCAAAGGTACAGAATATAACAAAGAATTTGGCAAAGCTGAATATTGTGGGTGAATTTTTCTTTAGTCTGACACAATGACAGGTCTGACTATCTTGGCCAAGAGCTTGAGCAATGCAGCACCACCATCAATCTATGAAATATTATTCTTATGCAGTGGTGTGCCTGTGTGTGTGTGTGTGTGTGTGTGTGTGTGTGTGTGTGTGCGTGTGTGTGGTGTGTGTGTGTGTGTGTGCATGCACGCTTGCAGGAGGTCTGGATCACTATCGGTCATGTGTATCATTTGTGTGAGCATTACTGTATTTCAACACATGCGTTTGCACACATGTGTGTATCTCTGCCCATGAGTGAGTGGGCATGCATATATGTGACCTTGGAAATCCCAGCTAAGGATAACATGGACTTTCAAACATATGTATATGATGTGCATGGTCCTGAACATTTGTTTACACACACACGCACACACATATGAATCAAGAAAAACTGAACAAAACAAAACAAATGCTTAAGAGCTATCCATATCACATCATAAAACTTTGTCATTATCATCTGAAGTGGGTAACCCACCATACTTCTGATTCTCATTTAAAAGTTTTAATCTAATATATCAAAAGTAAAATTGTCAATTTCCTCCAGAATAAAATATTTTATACCTTTAGATGTGAATTTATGGAAGGTACAAATATTCTAAGTCATATGCATGACCAGTCATTTTGCTTCCAAAGGTTGAAAGTTTTGAGCATTATTTGCTTCTAAAAGTATTCAATATTTGATTCACCAGGCTTTCATTTTGGTGCTAATTAATCAAAAATCATATTGGTGATTTCACAATAACATTATTGCATTAATTGCTATCATCAAGCTTTTATGGTCTGTAATCTTTTACATCAATCCTCAAAAGTGGAAGATGATTACGTGGATTTAAAATTATTTCAAAATTTTTGGCTAATTTGTACTCTGAAGCTGAATCAAGGTAATAAAAAGCCACTCTACTCACATCTTAACCACTTGAGTGAAACGAAGTTTTCATCACACGAGCAGTATCACTCTACCTGATAGCGGATTCTGGTGCCTACTCCAAGCTCTTGCTAAGCTCTGTCAATATCATCTAACTGCAGTCAATGAGTAAGGATTTTCATTCAAATCATAGCTGCCAGGAGCAGACTAGAGATTTACATCGAAATCGAATGGCCAAAGGCGTGAAGCCTCCATCTCGTGAAGAACACCACACAGATCATGATGATTAGGGCTTATCAGCTGACGATCAGAACCACATCAGATTTCAGGCTATACCTCACAGCATTTCCGTTTCGGCTGCAGGTCGTCGTTTTATTCTTTCAATCACATCTAACCAACTTTGGCAAATCCAACTCTGTCGTCTGCAACATCACTCAACACAGGCCAACTGACTGTCTGCCGCTTTTATGAAGCCTCGTGGCAAACCAAGACAATGTTTCCGTGGCAGAGCGCCGCGAAGCGGCCGTTCGCAGTGAGGCCCTGTAAGGGTTGCGATTAGGTTGCAGATAGAAGAAGATCGAAAACATTGCTCGCGCGCGCGCGCGCGCGCACGCGTGCCGGTATGTATGTGAGAGACAAAGACAGAGGCAGACAGGCAGACAGGCAGACAGACAGAAACAGGGACAAGAACAGCGACAGAGGTACAGAGACAGAGACAGAAGAAACAGAAAGAGACGGAGAGGGACAGAGAGACAGAGACAGAGACAGAGAGCGTGTCGGTATTAGAGAGAGAGAGAGAGAGAGAGGGGAGAGAGAGAGAGTGAGAGAGAGAGAGTGAGAGAGAGAGAGAGAGTGTGTGTGTGTGTGTGTGTGTGTGTGTGTGTGTGTGTGTGTGTGTGTGTGTGTTGTGCGTGCGCGCGCATGTTTGTTTTGTCATAATGGTCATAGCCCAGCTGACTGAACAGGCGAATGGCGGATTGGGAGGAGGGAGGGGGAGGAAGTGCAGCGGTCAGTCAGAAGCACTGTCGATTGATCTTTGCTTCAGAGTAGAAAAAAACAAAACAAAACAAAACAAAAACAAAAAAAAGGAAAGAAAGAAAGAAAGAAACACTGCCACTGCATATGTTCTCTTCCCTTTTTGCACATAACACATTTTTCTCTTCCCTTTTCGCACATAACACATTTTTCTCTTCCCTTTTCGCACATAACACATTTTTCTCTTCCCTTTTTGCACACAACACATTTTCTCTTCCCTTTTCGCACATAACACATTTTCTTCCCTTTTCGCACATAACACATTTTCTCTTCCCTTTTCGCACATAAGACATTTTCTCTTCCCTTTTCGCACATAACACGTTTTCTCTTCCCTTTTCGCACATAACACGTTTTCTCTTCCCTTTTCGCACATAACACATTTTCTTCCCTTTTCGCACATAACACATTTTCTCTTCCCTTTTCGCACATAAGACATTTTCTCTTCCCTTTTCGCACATAACACGTTTTCTCTTCCCTTTTCGCACATAACACGTTTTCTCTTCCCTTTTCGCACATAAGACATTTTTTTTTCACTTTTCGCACATAACACATTTTCTCTTTTACTTTTCGCACATAAGACATTTTCCCTTTACTTTTGGCATATAACACATTTTCTCTTTACTTTTCGCACATAACACATTTTCTCTTTACTTTTCGCACATAACACATTTTCTCTTCACTTTTCGCACATAACACGTTTTCTCTTTACTCTTGGCACATAACACATTTTCTCTTTACTTTTCGCACATAACACATTTTCTCTTTACTTTTCGCACATAAAACATTATGTCAGCCATGGGGGACACAGCGGCAGCACGTACTCTGACGCGGTTTGTCACCGAGTGTGCTCCATATGAGTGTAGATGTAGTAGGCCTAGTACTAGTAGCAGCAACAGCAGCAGCAGCAGCAGTAGTTGTAGTAACAGTAGTTGTAGTAGTAGCAGAATAGTAGTAGTAGTAGTAGTAGTAGTAGTAGCAGTAGTTTCATTTCACGTTTTGTTACAAAAGTATGTGCCATTAGACTAGATGAGAGAGAGAGAGAGAGAGAGAGAGAGAGAGAGAGAGAGAGAGAGAGAGAGAGAGAGATGATGATGATGATGATGATGATGATGATGATGATGACGATGATGATGACGATGATGATGATGATGATGATATGATGATAATCTTTATTTCCATGGGTAACAGATAAGCAAACAAATGCTTTTTTTCATCGGGCCCTTGTCCCGCTAAAGGACTAACTAAGCATGACTAGCGACTAAAACTTATAAAACTGTTAACATAATTAAACACAGTCTTTTACCTTTTCACACAGGAAAGTTTAGCCGAAGCGAAGCTTTCGGCCTCCATCCAGAGGCCTTCGTCAGCGCCGAATGTCTCGCTGAGTGAGTTGGGTTCGGTGCCCGTGATCTTGAGATGAACTCGAGTCACGAGACCGAATAAGGGAAGTGTAGGCTGCTGGTAGGTTGTGTCGCCCCCGGTCTCGGTTGAGCGAAGGAGACGTGGCCGCGATGTAGATGGCCTCCTTTACTCCTCTTTGGAACCATTTAGGTTCCTGGTCCAGGACGCTGACTTTGTCCCGGGAGAACTCATGTCCGCTGGTGTTCAAGTGTTCTCTGACTGGTGATGATTCTCTCTTGTGTTCTCAGATGCGGAGTTTCAATTTCCTTTCTGTTTCTCCGACGTATGTCTGGTCACAATCTCCACACTGGGTCTCGTAGATTGTCCGTGATCGTTCTAGTTTGTCCATTTTGTCCTTTGGGGCCACTAGTCTGCTTCTGATGGTGTTGTAGGGCTTAGAGTGGACCACCACGCCATTCTTCCTGATCTTGCGGGCGAGGGCTTCCGTCACACCCTTGACATAGGGGATGGTGACATGTCCAAGGGTGGGGCTCGTTTTCTTGGTGGAGGGGTGGGGAGCGGTCTTCTTGCTTCCTGGTAAGTCCCAGGCCCATTTGGGGTAGCCTGAGATGCTCAGCACTTCCCGGAGGTGGCGGAGTTCCTCTTCACGGTTTGACTGGGTGGAGCAGATGGTATTTGCTCGGTGACGTAGGGTTCGGATCACTCCCAGCTTGTGTTCTAGGGGCTGGTGGCTGTCGAACTGGAGGTACTGGTCAGTATGGGTTGGTTTCCTGTACACTTCGAATGCTAAGGAGTTCCCCTCTCTGGTGATCTTGGTGTCCAGCATGGCGAAGCTGCCATTCTCTTCCACTTCCCTGGTGAATTTTATGGCCGGGTGCTGTTCGTTCAGGTGGTTTGAGAATTCATCTACCATCTCTGTCTTCAGTAGGGCCATAGTGTCGTCCATGTATCTGCCCCAGTAGCGGGGTGGGGAGTGGAAGGTCGCCAGTGCTTTTTTCTCAAAGTCTTCCATGAAGAGGATGGCGACAATTGGGCTCACCGGTGATCCCATGGCTGCGCCTTGTGTTTGTTGGTAGAACTCTCCCTCGTACGTGAAGTACGTTGTAGTCAGGCAGCGCGTCAAGAGTTCACAGATCTGCTCTGGTGAGAGTGAGGTTCTTTCCGCAAGGCTAGTGTCCGTCTCCAGTCTCTGTTTAATTATGTCCACTCTCTCCTCGACAGGGACACTGGTGAAGAGGGCCGTCACATCGAATTACACCAGCTGTTCATCAGGTCTCAGCATAAAAATCTTGAGTTTGGAGACCAGGTCGGCACTGTTCTGTATGTGGTGTTCTGTCCTTACCACCAGGGGTGTTAGGATGTCGGCTAGGAACCTGGCACTCTCGTAAGTAATAGAGCCTCTGGAGGCCACAATGGGGCGGAGTGGGACCTCTCTTTTGTGCACCTTGGGGAGGCCATAAAATCTGGGGACGTCGGCAGTAGAGGGCTACAACTTCCTGTACTGTTCTGGGGTCAAGTCTCCTGATTTTTTCATTTCCGTTAGGCTTTCCACCAGCTTTGTTGTGTACCTGCTAGTGAGGTCCTTCTTCAAGGGCTGGTAGGTGTTTCTGTCATCCAAAAGTTCTTTGGCCTTCTCTTTGTACATCTCGGTACAATCACAGTGGCTCTTCCTTTGTCTGCTGGGAGTACCATGATGGACTCATCTGTTTTCAGGTCCTTGAGAGCATGTCGTTCTTTTTCAGAGAGGTTTGGTTTGGGGGGTTTCGCCTCTTTGAGGATGCTTACGCATACACACATATCTTCACAAATACATTAGAAAGTTGATGAGTTGTTCCTCCATTAACATTGAGAGAGAGAGAGAGAGAGAGAGAGAGAGAGAGAGAGAGAGAGAGAGAGGAGAGAGAGAGAGAGAGAGAGAGCAGTACAAGATGATGAGTATATTGAAAATGAAACACATGCATGAATGAAAAGATAGATGAACGAATAACGAACAGAGAGATAAGTGAAACAGAAGGAAAGTAACAATTAATGGAAGCTTCAGTGATAAGCATCACACCGCATGCTCGTTAGATAAACTTTCATATTTTTCTTGGAGTGGAATTTGCTCTAGATATTTTCAACGTTGTTGGAAACCTGTTTCACAAACCAGCCCCAGAGCGTAACAAACTGGATTTGTGTAAGATTGTTTATATGTCTGGGAAGCGAAATTGCGTGTTTATGTCAGTGATGATTAATTTTGAAAGAATCTCTAATCTTCCTAGGAGCATTTCCATTCATAGCATTGTGCATGCATACTGATTTGTTGTAAATCAGCCTGTCGTTGAAAGTTGAAATTTTGAGTTGTTTATAGTCCTGAGCGGTTAGAGAGCTTGGTTTCAACAAAATTGGTTTAATTGCTCGTTTACACACACGGTGAATCAGTTTTAAGTTTGTGTCACCACAGCTGTCGCGTGACGTTAAAGCATAATCAATCATTGATAGAATATGAGCATGAAAGAGAACCTTCTAGGGATGCACATCAAAAAAGTTTTTCTTCATTTTTAGCCCTCTGAAATATTTTGTTCGAAGAAAAAAGTTAACTAGGGGACGTGGTGGAGAGAGAGAGAGAGAGAGAGAGAGAGAGAGAGAGAGAGAGAGAGAGAGAGAGAGAGAGAGAGAGAGAGAATGAATGAATGAATGAATGAATGATGGTTTATTGTGGTAAGCTTTACACCATTCACACGGTCGGGAAGCGAATAGGATATCGACTGTACATACACAAAAATTAGAGAGAGAGAGAGAGAGAGAGGGGAGGGAGAGAGAGATAGGGGGAAGAGAGAGGGAGAGAGAAAGAGAGAGATGTGTGTGTAAGAGAGAAAGAAGAGAGAGAGAGAAGGAGAGAGAGAGAGAGAGAGAGAGAGAGAGAGAGAGAGATGTGTGTGTGTGTGTGTGTGTAAGAGAGAGAGAGAGAGAGAGAGAGAGAGAGAGAGAGAGTGTGTGTGTGTAAGAGAGAGAGAGAGAGAGAGAGAGAGAGAGAGAGAGATTAATTGACTGATTGATTGATTGATTGATCTTTAATACGTAAGGATGAAGATTTTAGGCCAAAGCCTAGTCTTACAATCTGTCCTTGTCATGCATACATTATTTCAACACATATCATTCATACTGACAATTCAACATAGCAACATCGTAATCTGATTATACAATGATAAAATCGGAAATGAAATGAGGCAGGGAACAGTAAACGATAAACAGTAAACAAGTGGGGTATTTTTTGCTCCCATAAGAAAACCTAACACAGAGTAACTTTTATTCAAGACCGGCACAGCCTTGTAAACTTGAATAAAGTCAAATACATAGACGAACAATCTAATAGTGGGGGGAAAAACAAGTGCAGGCCAACAACTGAACTGTCTTCATAGTAATGACTTGGCAAAGATTAGGACTTAAGGTGAGAAGGGAATTTGAAGATGGAGAAACTGAGACCATGAAATTAAGAAAATATGTTACAGATATGAAAACTCTTCACTAGCTGCATAAGGGAACCATCGCAATCCCTTTTGAAGGCAGATATATTTGTATTGCCTGCTCCGAGGCCTTTCGTCCGCTGGGTCGGAACTCATCAGGGAGACACGGCTGACTGTGCATAAAGGCATAATGTCTGTAGTTTTTCAGCAACTTTTTTCCTCCCCACACTTTCATTTGGTTTCATTTACTACTCTGGCTGCTTTGGGGGTGCTATTGGATTCTTTTTTGCACCCTTGGTGGTGAGAACACCACAGTATTATGGACTGTGGTGTGTCTCTATTTTACGCCAGGAGCGCAGACACAACCAGCCGTGTCTCCCTGATGAGTCCGACCCAGCGGACGAAAGGCCTCGGAGCAGGCAATACAAATATATCTGCCTTCAAAAGGGATTGCGATGGTTCCCTTATGCAGCTAGTGAAGAGTTTTCATATCTGTAACATATTTTCTTAATTTCATGGTCTCAGTTTCTCCATCTTCAAATTCCCTTCTCCCCTTAAGTCCAAATCTTTGCCAAGTCATTACTATGAAGACAGTTCAGTTGTTGGCCTGCACTTGTTTTTCCCCCCACTATTAGATTGTTCGTCTATGTATTTGACTTTATTCAAGTTTACAAGGCTGTGCCGGTCTTGAATAAAAGTTACTCTGTGTTAGGTTTTCTTATGGGAGCAAAAAATACCCCACTTGTTTACTGTTTATACAATGATAAGTAAACTATTCATAAAAGTACTGATGAGATGGGGGATGGTGAAACAGAAGGAAACTTACAAACAAACAAACAAAATTACACAGAGAGAGGTCAGAGGAGGGTGGGGAAGAGAGAATGGTAGATAGGGGGAGGAGAAAAGGGATGGTAGACAGAGTGGGAGTGGGGATGAGCGATTTTAATGGAGTAGGTTTTATATTTAGACGATGTATTCAAAGTATGGTTCACAGAAGACTTTGCGAATGGGCGCTAATCATGTTGATCGAATAATCAAATTACTGAGACTGTTTATGCAAAATGGTTTCTTGAAAAGTTTTAAAGTATTCGTATTTTGTAGATTCGGTGGAAATGAGTTGCAGACATATGGTCCAGAGTACGCTAGGCTTGTTTTGTATAGATCAATGCGTGGGTAGGGAAGAAGGAATTTCGTCGAGCCAGAAAAGCTGTTCGATCTTGTAAAAAGGGTATTGATGTAACATGGCATAGTATCTGTCAAGACTGTAAACATAAATGATGCCTTGTTGAATTCCAATTGCTTACTCAGAGGAAGTATGTTCAGCGCTTTTAGTTTTTCGTCTGTTGATAGAGAAACAGCTGGATGGAGTAGTTTTGCTGCATGTCTATGGAGAGAATTCAGCCTTTTTTCAGACAGAGAGAGAGAGAGTGCGCGCGTTCGTGCGTTCGTTTATGCGTGCGTGCGCGCGCGCGCGCGTCTGTGTGTGTGCGTGTATGTGTGTGTATGTGTGTGTGTGTGTGTGTGTGTGTGCGCGCGCCGCGTGCGTGGGAGCGCGTGCGCGCATGTGTGTGGTGTGTGTGTGTGTGTGTGTGTGTGTGTGTGTGTGTGTGTGTGTGTGTGTGTGGATGACGCGCCCTAACGCGCCCTAACATCATCGGACCAGTCAGTCTAATTAGTGCCTACGCACCGACTTTGGCATCCACAGCAGAAGCGAAAGACAAGTTTTATGACGACCTCAGTGCTGCTATAAGGAGAATTCCTGACAGAGAATTACTGTTCATCGCAGGCGATTTCAACGCCAGAGTAGGTGTCGATCACAACTCCTGGCCCACCTGCTTGGGTCAGTTCGGCACTGGGAAAATGAACGAGAATGGCCAGCGCCTGCTAGAGCTCTGCTGTCATCATGGGTTGTGCGTCAGTAACACCTTCTTCAACACGAAGCCTCAGGATCGCGTCTCCTGGAGACACCCTCGATCCAAACACTGGCATCAGCTCGATCTGATCCTCACCAGACGTGTCAACCTTTCCAGCATCAAGATCACTCGCAGCTACCAGAGCGCCGATTGTGACACTGACCACTCTTTGGTGTGCAGCAAAGTGAAGCTCCGCGCGAAGAGACTGCACAGTACGAGAAAGGAGGGCCGGCCTCGCATCGACACCAGCAAAACACGCGATCAAAGAAAAGTGGAGGAGTTCGCGCGCGTGTTGGAGGATTCTCTCCCTGGCCCACCCACTGCAAATGCCCAAGACCGATGGGACCACTTCAGAGATGCTGTCTACAAAGCCGCCATGTCCACCTTTGGCAAAAAGACCAGCAAGTCAGCTGATTGGTTCGAAGCCCATTTAGAAGAAATGACACCAGTCATTGAGGCCAAGAGAAACGCCCTGACAGCATACAAAACCAATCCCAGCGAGCAGAACCTCCAGGTTCTTCGTGCTGCTCGCAGCAAAGTTCAGCAGTGTGCCAGGCAATGCGCCAACGATTATTGGCTTCAGCTCTGCTCCCAGATTCAGATCGCAGCTGACACAGGCAACATTAAGGCGATGTATGACGGCATCAAGCAGGCATTGGGCCCAACGCAAAAGAAAACTGCCCCTTTGAAATCAGCTACAGGGGAGGTGATTCAGGACAGAGAACAACAGATGGAGTGCTGGGTAGAACACTACACTGAGCTATATGCAAGGGAAAATGTAGTCACAGAAGACGCCCTGAATGCCAAAGAGCGCCTACCAGAGCTGGAAGAGCTTGACAGAGAACCAGCCATACACGAACTCAACGAAGCCCTGGACTCTCTTGCCTCTGGCAAGGCACCAGGGAAAGACGGTATTCCCGCCGAAGTACTGAAGTGCTGTAAAGAGACACTCATCACCGAGTTGTATGAAATCCTCTGCCTCTGTTGGAGTGAAGGCGAGGTACCACAAGACATGAGGGATGCTAACGTCGTCACACTGTACAAAAACAAAGGTGACAGAAGCGATTGCAATAATTATCGCTGCATATCCCTCCTTAGTATCGTTGGGAAAGTCTTTGCACGAGTAGTACTGAAGAGGCTCCAAGTACTTGCAGAGCAAGTTTATCCTGAATCGCAGTGCGGTTTCCGTGCCAACAGATCCACTATAGATATGATCTTCTCCCTTAAACAACTTCAGGAGAAATGTAGGGAGCAAAGGCAGCCACTCTTCATTGCCTTCATAGACCTCACAAAGGCTTTCGATCTGGTCAGCAGGGATGGCCTCTTCAAGACCCTCCCCAAGATTGGATGTCCACGCAGACTTCTCAGCATCATCAGATCCTTCCACAAAGACATGAAAGGCACCGTCGTCTTTGACGGCTCAACATCAGCTGCCTTCAACATACGGAACGGAGTGAAACAGAGTTATGTCCTGGCTCCCACCCTGTTTGGAATCTTCTTTGCTGTGATGCTGAAACACGCATTTGGTCCTGCAGCTGAAGGTATCTACCTCCGAACCAGGACAGACTGAAAGCTCTTCAACCTCTCCAGACTAAGAGCCAAGACTAAAGTCAAGCTGAGGTGCCTGCGTGACTTCCTCTTTGCAGACGACGCAGCAGTAACCGTCCACTCAGCCGAGGACCTACAGCAGCTCATGACTCGCTTCAGTTATGCCTGCCAAGACTTCGGGCTTACCATTAGCTTGAAGAAAACAGGTCATGGGACAGGATGTTGACTCTCCCCCAGTCATCAGCATCAATGACCATGAACTGGACGTCGTCCATGACTTCGTTTATCTGGGCTCAACTATCTCAGACACCCTCTCACTTGACGCAGAGCTCAACAGGCGCATCGGCAAGGCAGCTACCACCATGACCAGACTGACAAAGAAAACACGGAACAACAGCAAGCTGACTGAGCACACAAAGATCCAGATCAACAGAGTCTGCGTCGTGAGCACACTCCTGTATGGCAGCGAGTCTTGGACTTTGCGTGCCCGACAAGAGCGAAAGCTCAATGCTTTTCATATGCGTAGCCTCCGACGCATTCTGAACATCACCTGGCAGGACAATGTCCCAAACAACACTGTCCTTGAAAGAGCCGGATGCACCAGCATGTACACACTGCTGAAACAGAGACGTATGCGCTGGCTCGGCCATGTCGTGCGCATGGACGACGGACGGATCCCTAAAGACCTCCTCTATGGAGAACTTGTGCAGGGAAAACGTCCCACAGGCAGACCACAGCTGCGATTCAAAGACGTGTGCAAGAGGGACCTAAAAGCCTTGAACATCGACCAGAACAACTGGGAAGCAACAGCCCTCGAACGGTCAGCCTGGAGACAGACTGTGCAGAAAGGTCTCTCCAAGTTCGAAGAGACACTCGCTCAGCAGCACGGGGAAAAGAGAATGAGAAGAAAGGCTGCAGCCCAGGCAGACAGACCAGCGTCAGACTTCATCTGTGCCCTCTGCCACAGGGACTGTCATTCTCGCGTCGGACTGGCCAGCCACACCCGTCGCTGTACCAGAATAGACACCTAGAGCGCAACTCCATAGTCTTCCGAGACTGACGGATGCCTACTACCCTACTACCTGTGTGTTTATGTGTGTGTGTGTGGGGGGGGGGGGGGGGGGGGGGTCATGTTTAACAGATGCAGTCTATTAGTGTCAAGGGACAGCTGTAGCCTATCTCACGTGTAAAGTTCCTGCTTGTGTTGGATCAGAACAGACAGACACCATTGAGACCCTCCGAAAGTGACTCGTCAGCGGCGCAGTCTCCTCTGGCCGGTTGTGTCATGGCGACATGATGTTGACAGTTTGCTGTGGATTGTCAGCGGCAGGGGTCTGGTGGCGACATGATATTGACAGCTTGCTGTGGATTGTCAGCGGCAGGGGTCTGGTGGCGACATGATATTGACAGCTTGCTGTGGATTGTCAGCGGCAGGGGCCTGGTGGCGACATGATATTGACAGCTTGCTGTGGATTGTCAGCGGCAGGGGTCTGGTGGCGACATGATATTGACAGCTTGCTGTGGATTGTCAGCGGCAGGGGCCTGGTGGCGACATGATATTGACAGCTTGCTGTGGATTGTCAGCGGCAGGGGCCTGGTGGCGACATGATATTGACAGCTTGCTGTGGATTGTCAGCGGCAGGGGCCTGTGTGGGTGAGACAAGCAAGGGCATCGCTGAGGAATGGGGATCCGCATGAGTGGGCGTTGTGTAGTGCTACTTCAATGGCACAGAGGTGAAAATAATAATAAGAAAATAAAAGAACAGAATAGAAAAGGAAAAAAGAAAACAAGAAAAAAATGCATACTAGATCCGGCCACCTATCCCCTCCCTTGAATGTTTACAACAACAACAATAACAACAACAACAACAACAACAACACCAACACGCAAGCCACACACACACAACACACACACCACACACACACCACAACGGGCGCTTTTTATTAATGGGGCAAGAGCTCTAGACGGCGAGAAGAAAGATTAATTTTCCAGACCATTGTTTAATTTCACGTGACGGGTTCCATTATTCTGATGTTTATTGTGGAATTATTTCAATCTTTTGAATTTACCCACTCACTCTCTCACTCTCTCTCACTCTCTCTCCTCTCTCTCCTCGCTCGCTCGCTCAGCTCGTGTGTGTGTTGTGTGTGTGGTTGTGTGGTGAGTGTGTGTGTGTGTGGGTGTGTGTGGGGTGTGTGTGGGCACGCGTGCCTGCCTAGCCCTCTGTGTGTGTGTGTGTGTGTGTGTGTGTGTGTGTGTGTGTGTGTGTGTGTGTGTGTGTTTCTTTGTGTGTGTGTGTGTGTGTGTGTGAGAGAGAGAGAGAGAGAGAGAGAGAGAGATTGAGAGAGAGAGAGAGATTGAGAGAGAGAGAGAGAGAGAGATTAACGTAAGCGTGCACGCGCGAGCGCGCGCGCGCGCGCGCGCGCGCGTGCGTGCGTGTGTGTGTGTGTGTGTGTGTGTGTGTGTGTGTGTGTGTGTGTGTGTGTGTGTGTGCTTGTGTGTTGCTTAATACAGTGCTGTTGGCGAAAAATAGTTTACTTGACGCTGTAAAATGTACACTATCATTCTGTAATGAGAGAGACAGACAGACAGACAGACAGACAGAGTGACAGACAGACAGACAGACAGAGGGAGAGAGTGGGTGCAGACTTCAGAGAAAAAGAGAGAGGTTCACAGTGGCATGATTTCAACACAAACACCAAGAATATGATTCTGTTCTACAGAGCAGTAAAGCTTATTCACACAGACTTAACTACCTATTCTCCTTACACGTTGGCAGGGACATTTTAAGGCAAAGGCTGGAACGAATGCTTCCAGTCTACAGACCGTCAGCGATCTTTTTTCTGAAGTTCCTTAGGCCCCAAACGTAGCCCATGTTTAACTCAAAACCCCTTACTGAGCTGTCTTATAGAGGCACACTGCAAACGTGTACGAGCCTTTGAGAGACCTTTTTTTTCCCCCGAGCTACATATTCGTAGGCCTAAGTGTTATCCTTTGCATTTGAGTAGATGTTTTCAAACTGTTGTTTGTGTCTTAGTCGTTTCAATCACCACTTTTTGAAAGGAAGTGAAAAGCGGAGAGAGAGGAGAGAGAGAGAGAGAGAGAGAGAGAGGAGTGTGTGTGTGTGCGGGGCGCGCGCGCGCGCGCGCGCGCGCGCGCGGGCGTGTGTGTGTGTGTGTGTGTGTGTGTGTGTGTGTGTGTGTGTGTTCGTGCATGCGTGTGTGCGGGAAAGCGAGCGAGTACCTGCGTGTGAGAGCGCCACGTGATTGTGTGTAACTATGCTGGTGTATTTTTGCATACGAAATGTGTTGCGCGGACGTGGGTTTTATTTCTCATATATATCTTCACGGACTGATCATTGTCGACAATGTGTTGAACCCTTTGAGCGAGTGATTTGCTTCTATTGTAATCATACTGATGACCAGTTTGCTGACTGACTGTCATTATATCTGTTCCAGTAAATGTATCAGACAACAACAATGCGTCAGATGCTGACATACAGTCCGCTCACACACCCCTACACACACACACACACACACAACACACACAAACACATAGACACACACACTCACACGCACACAGGCACGCAATCTCTCTCTGTCTCTCTGTCTCTGTCTCTCTCTTTCTCTCTCTGTCTCTGTCTCTCTCTCTCTCTCTCTCCACACACACACACACACACACACACACACACCACTCACACTCACTCACACGCATATAGGCACGCAATCACACACACACACACGCACACACACACACACACACCACACACACACGCACGCACGCAAGCACGCACGCACGCACGCACACACACACACACACACACACACACACACACACACACACACACACACACACAACAGGTGCGCATGTATACCCATGTCACTGGGCAAAGAATTCTTCATTCACAGAAAACCATGGGTTTACTGCACACCTACGAGACACTGCAAGTCATCATTCGTCTAGATAAAACCATGGGTTTCTGCTGTACATCCACGGCATACACCAAGGCAATGAAGCCACACCCGACTGTTCACTCCACTGCGTGTGACAAGACATTGTTCCTTGATTGAAAAAAAAAAAAAATCAACAACAACAACAAAATAAAGGACATTTAGGACAATGAAAACGAAGAACGAACAACCGCTTACCTTCTCAGATTCGGCGCAAAATGGTGTTTTTTTGCGGCCGACTTTTGCGTGTTTTCATCCAACATCCATTTTGTGCCGAACATGAGAAGATAAGTGGTTGCTCGTTCTTCGTTTTCATTGTCCTAGATGTTCTTGTTTTTGCCTGAAGAAGACCCAAGAGGTCAAAATGCATTGTGTTTTGCGTCCTCTAATCTGTTTGTCTGTATCGTCTGGCGGAACTAATACCCTTTCTTTTTAAAATTTGCTTCAATTTCCGCCCTCAGTCACCTCGTTTTGAAACCAACCTTTAAAAAAAGTTATTGCACACGCACGCAGCACAGAGCCCCCCCCCCCCTCTCCCCCACCCCTTCCCCTGCCTCCTCTCACCCCCCACTCTCCCAAATGTGCGCATCTTTCAAGGAAAGGTGAATCACTCTGAACTGTCATTAAAAATACATGACGTGATGGACTGGCAGAGACAGTACCAACACACATACACATAACGTGCGCATTCGCATTCTAAGTCTCATATCTAAACCTTCACGTTCAAAAAAACAAAAAACAAACACACACACACACACACACACACACACACACACACACACACACACACCACCACCACCACACCACACCACCACCACCACCACCACCACCACCACCACCACCACCACCACCACCACCACCACCACCACCACCACCACCACCACCACCACCACCAATTTTGAAAGGAATTCGAAATAACTTCAGCAATTTGAGGGGCAAACAAGGCAAAACACGCCGCGTTTCGACCTCTTAGGTCTTCTGACAAGATAAACAACACTCAGGACAACGAAAATGAAGAAAGTGCGATCAATTTTTACCTTCTCAAATTTTCGTTGTCCTGAGAGTTGTTTATCTCGCCTGAAGAAGACCTATGAGGTCGACACGCGTCGTGTTTTGTCTTGTAATTTGCTTGTCTATGTTAAGTGGCAGAATTACTTCAAATTTGTTTTATTAAAGTTTGTTTCAATTTCCGCCTGCAGTCACCTTCTTTTGCAACTAAAAAAAAAATCACCATGGGGGGTCAGAATTCATGACCCAAAACTACAGGTGTCCGCATCTGTGGGTCTGGTTGACTCAGGTATTTTCTATAAAAGGATGCTTGAAAATACAATACAGCCATGACAGACAGTCTCGGACCAAAACGAAACTCGAAGTTCATCACCTTTTATTGTCATCACCGATCATCATTGAAAATAAATAAATAAACAAAATCAGAAGAAAAAAAAAACATGAGAAAAGAATAGAAAGAAAGAAAAGAAAGAAAAGTGCAACTCGAGAAAACAAACACGTGTGCACGAACATTTCCAGGGCTCAAATTCGGTATGTAGTCTAAAAAAAAAAAAAAAAGAAGAAAAAAAAAAAAAAAGAAAAGAAAAAAAAAACCCACTCAAAACCTTAAGACTAGTTCGTAAAATTGCTGAACTTAAACAACTATAATTCAAAGTAATCTGGTGATAATACATCCTATGCAACCGTAAGATACATCCTATGCAACCGCAAGGACCACATCAGGTAAGAAAACATGGCAAAGACAAAACAAGTAGAACTGGAGCAAGACATGCAACTTAAGTAACACGTGCACAGGACACACACTGTGCAGTAATTATTACAATATGCCAGACCTTCATTCACTGTCTCCCAAGTCTTTGGGAAGAGAGAGAGACAGAGACAGACAGAAAAGAGAGAAGAGAGAGAGAGAGAGAGAAGAGAGAGAGAGAGAGACAAAAGAGAGAGACAAAGTGTGTGTGTGTGTGTGTGTGTGTGTGTGTGTGTGTGTGTAAGAGAGAGGATGAGAGTGAGAGAGAGAGAGAGAGAGAGAGAGAGAGAGAGAGAGAGAGAGAGCGTGAGAGAGATACCAAGATGCACACGTGCAAACTACAGAAAACGGGTAGAACATCTCATGTCATTACAAACACATGCTTAATATTCACATGTTAAAAAACCAAAATGTGTTCAATTTTGCCCAGGACCAGGACCAACAGGTCGGATCAACCTGATCGAGGAAATGCCAAAATTAACAGAGGAAGAACAAGAATCGCTTGAGGGAGAAATAACACTTGAGGAAGCAGGACATGCTCTTAAAAACATGCAGAACGGGAAAAGTCCTGGTTCAGACGGTTTCACATCGGAATTTTTTAAAGTTTTCTGGAAACAGCTGGGTGTTTTTGTAGTCAGAGCTTTAAACCAGTCATTTCAAAAAGAGGAATTATCCAATACACAAAAAGAAGGAACAATTACATGTATCCCAAAAGGAGATAAACCTAAAGAATTCATTAAAAACTGGAGACCAATATCTATGCTCAATGTTGTCTATAAGATAGGGTCTTCTTGCATAGCAAATCGTATTAAATCCGTTCTTCCCAAATTAATCAATGAAGATCAAACGGGGTTCATAGCAAATAGATATATAGGGGATAACATCAGATTAATCTATGATCTAATCCATTACTTAAAAACAGAAAAACTCCCAGGCATGCTTATCTCCATTGATTTTGAAAAGGCGTTTGATTCCTTGAATTGGCAATTTATGTTGAAGGTATTAAAATCATTTGGATTTGGTAAAGATATATGTCGTTGGATCACGACCTTTCATAAGGGAATCAAGTCATCTGTAATAGTAAACAGTCAGAGCTCAACATGGTTCGAAATACAAAGAGGTTGTCGACAAGGTGACCCCATATCTCCCTATTTATTTATATTGTCCGCAGAAATATTAGCCATTATGATCAGGGAAAATAAAAACATAAAGGGAATACACATTAACCAAACTGAACACAAGCTCTCTCAGTTTGCAGACGATACACAGTTGACAAACGAAGGAGACAGAATATCATTTGAACATTCAAGAGAGACCTTAAACAAATTCGCAAAAGTGTCTGGGTTGTACATGAATATCGAAAAAACGAAGGCAGTTTGGCTAGGAAGCAAAGTATTATCAAAGACTAGATATATGGCCAACTTAAAAATAGACTGGAATCCAAAACAGTTTAAGATCCTTGGAATATGGTTCACCCCAGAACTATCACACTGCCTAGAACTGAATTTCAAAGACAAATTTCTCGAAATAACATCGTTATTCAACGCCTGGAGTAAGAGAGTTATTACACCTGTTGGCAGAGTAGCCGTTTTAAAATCACTGATTCTCTCAAAATTGATATATCTTTGGATCTTGTTACCTAATCCACCAAACAGTTTTATGGATAAGCTTCAAAAGCAATGCTTTCAATTCGTATGGAATAACAAACAAGATAGGATAGCCCGAAAAACAACAGTAAAAAATGTTAGAAATGGAGGATTAGGTATACCTTCACTTAAACACATGATAATGGCATTGAAACTTACATGGATCAGAAAACTTAAATTCAGTAATCATAAATGGAAGTCTGTGACAGAAACAACGTATCCTTTGGTAAAAGATCTTGAAAAATATGGTTATGCTTTACCAGTTAGCCGAAAAGAGACTAATGCCTTTTGGAGTGACACTTTCCAAGCATATAAAATCTTTGGTGACAAAGTAAGTATTGAGGATCCTAGTGATGTTTTGGCTGAAAACATTTTTTACAATAAAAACATTAAAATAGGCGGGGAAAGTATATGTTTCAAGGATTGGATAGACAAAGGTGTATATCGTATTGCGGATTTAATAAACCAAGCAGGGTCGTTCATGACATATGAAGAATTCAAGCAAAAGCATACCGTTCAAACAAACTTTATGCTATACCTAGGTTGTGTACAATCTGTCAGAAAATATATTCGAACAAAGAATATCAGATTCGCTAGTAATATGCCTACGACCACTGAAAAGGCTCTCAGTATCATCTGGAGCGCAAAGAAAGGAGCTCGACTTTATTATGATAAATCTTAAATAAATGTTAGCGAACCGCCCAGAGAACGTGGACAAACGAGTCACAAGACGAAACACAACGCGTTTCGACCTCTTAGGTCTTCATCAGGTGAGACATAAACGAATAAAACAACGAAAATTCACTTAGCTTTGATCGCTTCAGATCACTTCACAGGGTTCAGCGCAAGTAAGGCGTTGAATCAACGCCTTCTTCCTTGCGCTGAACCCTGTGAAGTGATCTGAAGCGATCAAAGCTAAGTGAATTTTCGTTGTTTTATTCGTTTATGTCTCACCTGATGAAGACCTAAGAGGTCGAAACGCGTTGTGTTTCGTCTTGTGACTCGTTTGTCCACGTTCTCTGGGCGGTTCGCTAACATTTATTTAAGATTTGTTTAGATTTCCGCCTGCAGTCGTCTCGCTTTGCAACTAGATTTATTATGATATCTTAAATGCAGATAACTCACAACCAAGATGCTGTGAGAAATGGAACAATGAAATAGGTAAAGAATTGAACTGGAAAAATATATTTCTTCGCACACACACAATAAAAGAAATTAAATTGAAATGGTTTCAGATGAGATTAATTCACAGGATCCTGGCTACAAATATTGTTCTAGAAAAAATGAACATCGTTGAAAATAACAAATGTACTTTTTGTAAGTCTGAAAAGGAAACTATAGATCACCTATTTTTCACATGCGACGTGACAACACACTTTTGGACTGACTTTCAGAATTCTTTAAAAGACAATTGCTCTAGTGTACCTGAAATTGTATTATCAAAGGAACTTGTTTTTGTTTGGCACTGACTCTCGGATAAAAACTGATATCGTACTCGATTACATTATTATCTCTGCAAAGTTCTTTGTATATAAATCCAGACTTGAAAAGGTGCTTCCTCTGTTTCCTGTCTTCAGGAAATATCTAAAAACCAAATACCAAGTAGAAAAATGCATTGCAAAAATGAATTTGAACTATGTTGGTTTTGCAAACAAATGGCAAAAATATGGATTTTTTTTTTTTATTGAAAACTAATATTTGTATGTAGTCCTGAGCAAAGCCTGGCGTGGCAGCTAAAAGTCAACCGTCGTTTCTGGATATGTAATTTATTTGTACTGTTGATGTCGATTCCTATGCTTCTATATAGAAAACTTTAGGAATCTAGGGTTGTCATTTTTTTTTCTTTTCTGTCTCTGTCTGTCTGTCTGTCTGTCTCTTTGTCTGTCTGTCTGTCTGTCTGTCTCTCTCCGACTATTGATTTTGAAAAAAAAAGGAAAACGCTCCAAAATAGTAAGTTTAATGTGTGACACTGACAGTCTAGACACAATGTTGTGCTTATTTGTAATATGTATATATTAAATAGGAATCGCTGTTCTTCTTGCGAACTTATTGCAGCTTTGTAATGTATTTATGTAAGATAAGATCTACTGTCATTTTTGTTTTTTGTAGCGCTGCTTTTTTTTGTTTGTTTTTTTGTTTTTTTGTTTTTGTTTTTTGTTTTTTTGTTTTTGTTTGTTTTATTTTTTGTTTTTCTTTTCGCGTGTTCCATTTGTAAATTTCTGTACAAGCAAATAAAAGCGTTTGCGGAAAAAAAAAAAGAAAAAAAAAAAAAAAAGAAAATGAAAGAAAAAAAAAAAAAAAAGCTGTACCTAAAAATCACTTATAATGGGCTCAGCTCCACTGACCAGCACCAAAGTCTGACTTTTGCAGCACAGCAGGGTCTCCTGCGATAGGCAGTCTCAGAGTGACATTATACTGTGACTGACTGGATGAGCGGCCAGAGAGCAGTGTCACTGAGCGGGAGCTATGGAAAACAAGACTACGTCAAAAAAAAAAAAAATCCTCCATTAAATCAAACTGCAGAATGTTATAATCCAATTCCGGGTAAAACGCATTTGACTGCAGCTGAAGCAAGGCAGCTAAGATGTTAGTTTAAAAAAAAGTACATCAGACGGATAAGACTTGGGGGAAAATACACTCAAAAATAAACCACAGATCCTGTAGAGTTGGCTCGTTTCTTACACATTTGACAAGATGTCCTGAGATGGTTAAATCGTACCAGTTTTATGCCTGTGGTGTTTCAAAATCCTCTCAAATGGTTAAATGGTACCAGTTTTGCGCCAGTGGTGTTTTCAAAGTCCTGCCAAGTGTTTGAATTGAAAAGACTTTGGATTGGGAGAAGAGGAGGGTGGGGGCAACAAAACTTTTTGTCCTTCACTCCGCCCAGCCTCTCTCCCTCCACCCCACGCCCCACCATCCCTTCTATCTAACCCTTTACCATCCTAGCGCATGATATTTAGATTAATCTGGTGCGTGGGCATGTGCATACAAATCTAAGCACGCAGATGTTATGCGAGTGTTGGTGTGTGTGTGTGTGTGTGTGTGTGTGTGTGTGTGTGTGTGTGTGAGTGTGAGTGAGTGTGAGTGTGTGTGTGTGTGTGTGTGCGTGTGTGTGTGTGTGTGTGCATACGTATGCGTGTGCGTTTACGCGGTGTGCGGTGTGGGCGCATGCGTACTTGCATGCGTGTGTGTGCCTCTGTGTGTGTGTGGTGTGTGTGTGTGTGTGTGTGTGTGTGTGTGTGTGTGTGTGTGTGTGCGTGTGTTGTGTGTGTGCATGTATGTGCGCACACGTGCTTGACAAAAAAAAAAAAAACGGTAGTATTGTTGTTCATTTGGCCACGCTGTTCATCCCGCACTAGTTCGTTCTTTCCGCGAAAATAATATGACACAGTGTTTTGCTTTGAGAGTTATCAGTGACATACTGTATCGAGTATTTGTGTTGATATATATATATATATATATATATATATATATATATATAACACTATCAGCACAATCAATCGATTAAGTCAATAACAATACATTATTTAACAATGACAAAAAACAAAAAAAAACCCTCAACTCTGCATGTGTGGGTGTGTCACGGCGATCACATGGAAATGAGCGCTAAATGGTCCACACAAATCAGACGATTCGTTTTGTGTTGAAGTTATCAACTATGGTTCACACACATCAGACAACTCATTTGAACATTTAAGTTATGAACAACGAACACAAGTTTTCGAAAGTATGTCAATCAGATGAACAGATATATTATTGATCCATTCTTCAGGAATCAAATTTTATCCATACATCAAACAGAGTCATTGTTTCACTCATTGTGCTGAGGTCCATTTTTTTTTTTTTTTTTTTTTTTTTTTACAGAACAAACTTACAAACAAAAACACCGACACTGAAACGTCAAAGGAGTTCAACTATGACAAAATAAAATACACGGATCAGTCAATGTGAAGATTCACCACAAACACAACATATGTAGCACCAAACGGAATTAATTATTGTCAAACGCAGTCTTATTTAATGCTCCAAATCCACCCACAAACAAAAAATCTCACTCTTCTGATTGTACAAGATGACGGGAGTTGTCCTTTTCAATCAATTCAACTCACCAGCAAACGAACATACATTCCTGTTTCAACACACACACACACACACACACACACACACACACACACACACACATACACGCACGCACGCTCCACACACACACACACACACACACACACACACACACACACACACACACACGTATATTTTGAAACATGTGTACTCATTTCAGACTCATAACACGGGCTGTGTAAGTTTCAAGTCATGGGTTTTTTGTGGGTTTTTTTTTTTCACAGCTCTGGAACTGCCCATGGAGGACTCATCACGGCTGTAAAAGGTCCCAGGGGCAATAAGACAAAAACTTGCAGCAACAAGATAGATCAGATTACAAAGGCTCCTGGCCCCGTAGGTGGATGGGTGCCCCAAAAAGCAGACGAGAATAGAGAATCTTCTGTAAAGACAGGACAAGGTAAGACAAAACTACGAAAAGGTCAGATAAGACTGGACAAAGTGGGGAAAACATGAAGAGAAAAGGATAGGAAATGGTAAGGAGAAAAAGAAAGAAAAGGTTGAAAAAAAAAACATAAGCACAGGAAAAGAGCAAAAAGGAGATGGGGAAATATAACATTTTTCAGTCAAGCAGACAAAATGGTGTAAGATCAGATTATACAGGCTCATGGACTGTTGCAGTGCACACACACACACACACACACACACACACACACACACACACACACACACACACACACACCACACTAAAAAAAAAAAAAATCATCCCTGCACAATATGTCATCCCGAGTGATGTACCATACTAACACTGCAATACAAAATCTCACCCGGGTGCCTTGGTGACAGTTTTTGTACTGGCAAGTCACATATTTCATGTCCTTGACTGTGGAAAACAAAAAGTCCTCAAATGTGAAACAAAATGTCCTCAAATGTGAATGCATGAGTAGGGGTCAGGTTGGACCAGTCACTTTTAGGCAGATATTACCAGGAGGAGAAGGGGATAATAGGTCACCAGCTTCCAGATCTTACTGTTAAGTAATGATGCTGCTAGTTTCTATGACAACAGAGATACATTCTAATGGTGGTAGTAATGGTGACGCCGGTGGTGGTGTAAGAAAGTTAAGTTTTGACAGTTCTGACCCTGCTTATATTCTAATAATGAAAGAATGACGACCACCGCAGTGAACGATGACGACGACAACAAGGATGATGAATATGATGATCATGTTACTATTTGCCATTGTATTAGGCCTGTGCTTGTGGGCATGTCTCCCTGTTTTTTCCTGGGACAAGTAGTCCAAGAGACATGCCTAGATAGATATGACTTTTATGAGCCTATGATAATCCTGAAATAATTTTCATCACTTTTTTTTTAATTTGATTTCAACACTTCTTTGAGATGGTGAACTCAGATTCGCCGGATAATCATAGACTTGTTTTCTCTACTCCATCTTGGACAATTGTAGTCATTGCCAAGCTAACTGTATACAGTGTTTGAGGCAAAAGTTGCAGGAGGAATGTCAGGGCTCTTTCAGTGTCAGCTTAATCCCTGTTTGGAAAATAATGTGCAAGAATTTCCTCTTTTTTCTGTTGCTCTCTTTGATAACGTGTCCTTTTCTCTTTATAATTGTGTGCTTTTTTTTATCTGTCTTTATTGCCCATGGAGGTAATCTTCATTGTAGGAGATTTTTTTTTATTCTACTTGTTATGATCATTTTTATTATTATCATTATCATCATTATTATCATCATTATCATTATCGTTAGACTGTAACCGACTGGTCGTTACGCTTATACCTCTCTCTCTTTTTTTTGACGTAGTCTTGTTTTCCATAGCTCCCGTTCAGTGACACTACTGTCTGGCCGCTCATCCAGTCAGTCACAGTATAATGTCACTCTGAGACTACCTATCGCAGGAGACCCTGCTGTGCTGCAACAGTCAGACTTTGGTGCTGGTCAGTGGAGCTGAGCCCATTATAAGTGATTTTTAGGTGCAGGTTGATCTGACCTGTTGGTCATGGTTCTGGGCAAAATTGAACACTCAGCAGTACGCCTTACCTAGCGCACACGGTCGAACTGTGTCAAGGAGGACGAAGTGGTCAGGTGACAGATGGCACCTAAGGTAGTAAGGACCCTCCCGAGTTCGAACCTTCCCAATAGCGAAAGGGGGGAGAGATGCAACCACTAGGACCTCGGAGCATCGAATAGGCGCTAAATACTCAGTCAGCTGAGGTTGTTTTGTAAACAGTCCTTGAAGAGCAGGAGTCTTGGGCTCGTTCAGATGGTAT
The DNA here is from genome assembly GCA_033310375.1 of Conus canariensis. Lineage (NCBI taxonomy): Eukaryota > Metazoa > Mollusca > Gastropoda > Neogastropoda > Conidae > Conus > Conus canariensis. The sequence goes on from CM065736.1 coordinate 31,456,808, forward strand.
TGCCGTGGGGCACTGCGTTGAGGCTTTGTCAGGCTGGTTGAATGCGTGTATGAGTGCAAAGATAACCTTGGTGTGTTAAGCCTGACTAATAATATATCAACTTAGTGCATTTAAGCAATACCATCACGATTTCCCCCGTCCTGGACAAGGGGGTAATGTCAACTTAGTTTCCCTATGGATGTAAGTCAATACATGGTCAGGTTTTATTGCTAATTCACTGAGCTGGCAGTAAAGTGTGACAATCATATAAAGTATCCAGGACTAGCATTTAAAACATCCAATTTCAGGGTTTGTAATCAGTTTTGTTCGTAACAGAATAGACAGATTATCATGGAAGGAGATAGTCGAGTACATCATTTCCTGAAACATCAGAGTACTAGAAACAGGATTGCTCGCTCCCACGCAAGCGGGCACACACACAACACACACACACACACACACACACACACACACGCACACACACACACACACACACACACACTCAGTGACACACACACGCACGCACGCACGCACATGCACACACACATTGACATATATTCACATGAAATAAATAAAAACCACAGACACACAACTGTGTCATGGAAATCTCTCTCTTTCTCTTTTTAGCTAAAGTTTTAAAAAAAAAGTAAACTTATGAATTCAGTTTGCTGCATCACGGAAGCTACGCAAATCTGCCCAGCTGGCTGAGGCAATGCCAGTATAAGCATTCAAAATCTTGGTGACACAGGCCAGTCTTAAAGCATTTATTCTGATCATACACGCCTTAAGCCTTGGACTGGGGAAGATCTTCATCTTTACCTCCCTTTTCCACCTTAATTGTGAAAAAGTTAACTGACATGTTTAGAAGACAGCTAAACAATTAAAGTTAGAGCTGGATATTTTTCTTTGGAAAAGATTCGATTCCATGAACATTCATACTCTTTGATTTGTACATATTACAAACATACAACAGTTCCTTTCCTTGAAGTATCAAAACATTTTATCCTTTTTCTGAAAAAAAGGAAAGAAAAATTGTTCAAAGTTCCAGGTTGACATGTAATTCATAACAAACAACAACAAAAAATAAAGCATCATAATGCCTGGATGTCAACACTCATTAAAACAAATGAGAAAGCTGGATCATTTTACTATGAATGATGGTAACATTTCATTGCAAAAACAATTATGATGACGAGGATAATAATGGCAACAATGGCAATAATGACTTGGCAGTATATATCCGTTCCTTCATCTGTACATGGTTGTCAGAGAAACTGGGTTGAGTTTAACCACATAATAACACGCACCCTTTCTCTAGACTGTCTCTTTAATTAAGAGAACATTACATTCTTAGCAGACTGTACAAGCTTCTTTTGTGTGTGCTTCCCAAGTACACCCATACGTTCTGATGAAACAAAATTAAAACAATCAAACAAAACCAAAACAAAATGAAATAAAAACCAACCAACCAACCAAAATCCGGACATTAAAAATTATGAAGAAGATTAAAAAAAAAAAAAAAAAAAAAAAAAAGGAATACGCCCGAGGAGAGGGAAGCTGGGAGTGTGGTTATGTTTGGATTGGATGGAAGCTGATTTTCAGCATCATTCCCCAAGCCAGTCTGAATCCTCTTACACTCTCTGCAGCCAGGGTACCCAAGATGCGTCTTTTAATTTTTTTTTTTTCACAATACACGCTACCTGCAATCACCCTACGTAAGACACGAGGCTTTGGAAATTCTGACTTCTGGAAAAACTGAAGTAAGCGGATGCATGGTAGTAGTTGGTCTAGAGCACTAACAGTCTCCAGAAAGGGGCACCAATCATCTGTGGTGTAGGGTGTCATTGGCGCCGCTTTTTCTGTCCACCCCAGCCTCCCGTGGCAAGCCTGCCAATCCCGGTTTGGGGTTGTCCCTACCCTGTGACTGGGCTTCCTTCTGTGAGTCATACACCAGCCCCTGGCTCTTCCTGGGAGGGACTCGGGGGCATCCAGCTGCTCAAAAATATCCCGCTCCTTCTGCTTCCAGAAATCGGCATTGGCCTTTATGTGAAGAGTGTTGTCAGACACCTGAGGGTCTGGCTTGCCATAGTTTGGGGGGTTGGCGTGTGGGTCATAGCCCAGGGTCATGAGCATAGGGGCAATGTGGTGCATGTCCCGCACCACGTCATCAGGGATATTGCCCACCCACTTGGACAGGGCCTCTATGTTGACTGGCTTGATCACTTGGTCTGTGGATTTCTCCGTTCTGAGGAAGACGGGATATTACATTGTTATTACATGTACAGCAATTACAGAAGACTAATAACCAAAATTTTTAAAAAATCTGCAAAATAAAAGTTACAACATTAAATCCCGCATCTGTTCTTCTGAACATTTTCCACCCATTAAAGAAACTTGTTTAAATTTCTTGAGAAATTTCTCCGAAACATAAATCAGACACGTTTATATCACTGCATGATAAACAATACAAAACAAACAAAAAGACAAAAAAGAAAAAAAAAAGTTACAAAAAAATCTCCACGAAACAGGAAAAGGCAGAAAGAAGGAGAGTCTTCCAAGGTTGTCTCTCAGTCCTCACCATGACTTCATGAGCTCTGGTTGTTATGCAAGCCAATTATCTAAACTTATTTTGTCCAGTGCTCTCCTTGACTTCAAATTCAATGTAACCAGCCTGCACTGCATGTTGTGTTACAACAACTCCATAAACATCACCTTATGCATTTCTTTTTTTACTAGTCTTCAACTATAATTAATTGCACAAAATCAAACTGAAATTTAAACACATGAAATTTAAAAACAACGGTTAAAATGCTAAAGGTAAAACACTGTCTACACCAAAGATGAGGGGGCACAGAGACAATTTTCATCAAGTTCAGGTCATTCACAATTACATCCAAATGAGGACATGAAGAATGACCTACACGCTAAATCTTATAATATAAACCAACTGATTCTTCAGGAGTTAAAGAATCTTCACCAGTTTCAATTTCAAGCAGATCTACATTGAAAAAAGCAGTGAAATGTTAATAAAACTAGTCAAAATTCATTCACACGATATGTATATACGAAATGCCATCTTAGTAATCCACTGATTAAGTTCAAATTCACCCTTTTCAGTTATCAACATTTCACATAAATTACAGAACAAATGGCATTAGTAAATTAGAGCTACATGTTATAAACATAAAAGATATTTCTTTAATCACACTCTGGCTCCAACTAGTCATCTATTCTATACTTTCAAACAAATCAAAAATGGTGTTTCAGGAAAGTTAACTGTTGTCAATCAAACTAGCTCATCAATTCATTTACTGTACTTATGGCCCACCCCACCCGAAACGCCCCTCCCACACTCCTATCCCCATCCGATATTTCTTTCTTTTTCAGTGGCATCACTTGCACACCTGTCTTTCCAACTCTCCGCTTGATAGTCACACCCTGGTTTGTCCCACCACAGCCCCAACACTGACAATCCACTGGGAGCAGTCAACATCAAGCTGTCTGTTGGCAACCCACCAGAGGAGACACTGCACTCCTGTCAGGTCACTGTAATAGTGTTCAGTGGTGCCTCTTCTGATCCAACATGCACAGGACATCACCTCCCAAGCCCCTACCAATAACAATGATCGCCAAGTATAGGGCCAGCATGAATGAGTGTCTCCCTGTCAAAGGATGCCACCATGTCCTTCCAACACTGGTGTCATAAATTAACCAACATGGATGATTTAGACATGATCTCACCAGGGTAAGACATGGACAGGAAACCAAAACAGTGATCAACGCAAGATCAGGGCATAGAGGGCTACAGAATTTGTTACCTCATTTTTTTTTTCTCAAAATAATGATCAAGAAGGATGAGGATGATGAAGATGATGCAATTACTATCCCAACATCAACCAGGCCCATGAGGTGTCTGACACTTGTTGTACTACTGGTCAGAAAACTTGAGAAACACGCTGAGGGACGCGTCTCATACTTTGATTAATTACACATTTACAGGGTATTTCAAAAATATTTTGTGATATCAAACATTTGACATACTTTTTCTACGATCCTGAGCCTTTCAATCTGATCTTGATTTCAATTCAAGTTTCATCATGTTTCAGACCTTCACCACTGTCTATCAGTACACCAGTCGACATTGATGGCAGTCATGCACATGTGGTGCTGTTATCATGTAGGCATCATTGTACTTGAACCGATCGGCGCATGCAAGCACACACTGACAGATCCACAACCATCAACAGCATCAGTATCACCCCCCCCCCCCCCCCCCCCCCCCCCCCCCCCGATTTTGTTATGTGGATATAATGAAAGATTACAAACTATTTTCTTTTAATTTTAGGCACTTAAGGAATTAAGAAAAACTATTTCAAAGCAATACATTATAGCAGCTTACATCATCCAAACAAGCAATGTATTTTAAAGCAGCTTACATCATCCAAACAAGCAATATATAGCAGCTTACATCATCCAAACAAGCAATATATAGCAGCTTACATCATCCAAACAAGCAATATATAGCAGCTTACATCATCCTAACAAGCAATATATAGCAGCTTACATCATCCAAACAAGCAATATATAGCAGCTTACATCATCCAAACAAGCAATATATAGCAGCTTACATCATCCAAACAAGCAATATATAGCAGCTTACATCATCCAAGCTTCCAACTCAATCATTCCACCACACTCTCCACTGCTTCAAAGGAAATTTAATAAACAAATAAAAATGAAAACTAGGACTCACATGGAAAGTGAAATCTGGTTGCCAATGAAATCCTCATGGTGCAAGACCGTCTCGTTCCAGGGCAGGTCCAAGAACTGGACGATCTTCAGCATCCACTCCCTGGGGTGCAGCGCCAGCTGCTCATAGTACACAGGCATGCAGCGGGCATGCCCCACCCTCAGACACTGGTAGTACATGTTCTCCATGGCCATGTTCCACTTCTCCAGGCAGCTGCGATAGCTCTTCAGGTCAAAGCCAGTGATGGCCACTTTCCTCGAGATGATGGAGTGTACGACAGCCCGCCCGTCACGGATCATCAGGATGAACTTGGAGTAGGGGAACTGCTGCGAGAGGTAGATGGTCGACTTGAGCGTGAAGGGGTCCTTGTTACACAGACGTGGCGCCGCCTCTCCGTGCTTGGCCACCACCTCCAAGATGAAGGCCCGCACGGCCGAGTCCAGCACCTCTGAGGTGACGCCCGCCGCCTCCAAGCGCTTCTTCTCTATGTCGGATTTCTCCCACCGTCTGCGCATGTCCAAGATCTTGGGGATGACGCGCGTCTCCTCCCCACACCGCACATCCGGGTGGGCATCCAGCATGACTCGCATTAGGGTCGTCCCACTGCGTGGCATCCCCCCCACGAAGATGATGTCCATATCATCGCCGTAAGGGATGGCACGGTGCTTGTCATCAAAGACAAAATGGCTCTTTTCTTTGGGAACCATGACATACTTGGCCTTGTGCTCACAGGGTGTGGAGAAGTACATCACAATGTACATCATCACCAGGACCGAAAACAGCAAAAGAAATTTCCACCTTGTGGAGGGCCTACATAAACTCATGGTGATGGTTTTCTCAAGTGGCACCAGATCTGCAAATGAATGCTCATGCATTATTTTTGGAAGCTGGATGATAGGTGTAAAGAACAGGGGGTGGGGTGAGGTAGGGGAGGGGGGGGGGGGGGGGGGGGGGGGGGGGGGGGGGGGCAGAGGGGGCATTTAACAGTGATTCACTGACTTTAAAGTTGGTTCATTCTAGAATCATCACCAAAATCAACGAAAATTGCAGAGTGTGTGTCACTGTATGTTATTTCAACAACAACAACAACAACAAGAAAAATATGTCAGCTAATCAGTAAAATATAACATATATATATACATACATACATGTATAATTAACAGAGCAGAATTCTTCACAACATGGTTGAAATTTAAAGCAGAGAGACAGACAGACAGACAGACAGACAGACCGACAGACGGACAGACAGAGTCAGAGACAGAGACAGACAGAGACAGAGAGAGAGAGAGAGAGAGAGAGAGAGAGAGACAGAGACAGAGACAGAGAGAGAGAGAAGGCAGTACAAGTGATGAGTAAATTGAAAATGAATCACATGCATGAATGAAAAGATAGATGAACGAATAACGAACAGAGAGATAAGTGAAACAGAAGGAAAGTATGAATTGACTGAAGCTTCAGTGATAAGCATCACGCCGCATGCTCGTTAGATAAACTTTCATATTTTTCTTGAAGTGGAATTTGCTCAGGATATTGTTAACGTTGTTGGTAACCTGCGTCACAAACCAGTCCCAGAGCGTAACAAACTGGATGTGTATAAGATTGTTTGTATGTCTGGGAATTGAAATTGCGTGTTTCTGTCTGTGATGATTAATTTTGAAAGAGTCTCTAATCTTCCTAGGAGCATTTCCATTCATAGCATTGTGCATGCATACTGATTTGTTGTAAATGAGCCTGTCGTTGAAAGTTGAAATTTTGAGTTGTTTATAGTCCTGAGCGGTTAGAGAGCATGATTTCAACAAAACTGGTTCAACTGCTCTTTTACACACACGGTGAATGAATTTGTGTCACCACAGCTGTCGCGTGACGTTAAAGCATAATCAATCATTGATAGAATATGAGCATGAAGGAAAACCTTCTAGGAATGCACATTGAAAAAGAGTTCTTCTTCATTTTTAGCCATCTGAAATAGTTTGTTGGGAAAAAAAACGTGCGGCAAACGAGGAACCATGAAGCACATCCTCTCAAACTGCCACCTGGCTCTGAACAGATACACCTGGAGACACAACGAAGTGCTCAAAGTGTTCACCAAGATGGCGAAGGAGCAGGCAGAAGAGGGAAAATACGCTCCTAGGCCACAGAAACACGGACTGGGCATGATCGAGTTTGTGCCGCAAGGAGGCAAGGTTCCTGAGAGAAAGAAGGCGAGTGAAGCCACAGAAGGTCAGAGCGGTGGTCAATGGGAGGTAGCAGCAGACCTAGAGGGCTGCAAGAGATTCTTCCCCATCCCAACAACGAAGAAGCCAGACCTGGTGATATGGAGTGAGGAAGAGAAAGAGGTACACCTGGTGGAACTCACTGTGCCTCACGAAGACAATATCAGCGAGGCACACGAGCGGAAAGAAAATCGCTATGAGACTCTTGTTGAGGAATGCAAGGAGGCGGGATGGAAAGCAACCCATTTCCCAGTCGAAGTCGGCTGCAGAGGTTTCATCGCGACTAGCGTCAGAAAGTGGATGAGAGTGGCTGGACTTGGTCCGAAGAAAGGGAATGCCATGACAAAAGCCCTACAGGAGACTGTTGAGAAAGCAAGTCATTGGATCTGGCTGAAGAGAGAGGACACAAGCTGGTGCGAGTCCTGACGGTTGACAGAAAAGGCATACAGTCAAACTGGCAAGGAGACCTCACATCGGTGAGGGGCTCGGTGCGTCATTACAGCTGTCGAGAGGAAGAGCCCGAAACAGCGACGCATTCTCTCCTGATGATCTCCACGCCAGAGTCCGGTCTACGGAGCTTTTGACTGTCACGCAGCACAGGTAGCTGTTTTCATCCATCAGGGTACGTGGTGGAGAAAGAGAGAGAGAAGAGAGAGAGAGAGAGAGAGAGAGAGAGAGAGAGAGAGAGAGAGAATGAATGAATGAATGAATGAATGAATGAATAAATGAATGAATGATTGTTTATTGTGGTAAGCTTTACAAAGCTCATTCACACGGTCGGGAAACGAATGGGATGTCGACTGTACATACACAAAGATAGGGGAGAGAGAGAGAGAGAGAGAGAGAGAGAGAGAGAGAGAGAAGGAAGAGAAAAAGAGATGTGTTTGTAAGAGAGAGAGAAAGAGATGTGTTTAAGAGAGAGAGAGAGAGAGAGAGAGAGAGAGAGAGAGAGAGTGCGTGCGTTCGTGCATGTGTGTGTGCGCGCGCGCGCGCGCGCGCGCATGTGTGTGTGTGTGTGTGTGTGTGTGTGTATGTGTGTGTGTGTGTGTGTGTGTGTGTGTGCGTGTGTGTGTGTGGTGTGTGCGGGTGTGTGATGACGCGCCCTAACGTGCGCACGCGCTCACAGTGGTATACCGATGCGTGTACCAGGGAGAATGGATGAGAATAGGGGGTGGGGTGGGGATGATGAGGGTGGGGGTGAAGGGAGAGGGGGGACTGTGTTGTCAGGCGGTGTGAGCGAGTGTCTCCCAGTCTTCTGTTGGTTGGACCGGCTGTCACATCTGGCGACCTGTGTCTTGACGCAGCGAACGCAGTGTGGGAACAATCCAAACCAAAAACCAAATAATTTTTTAAAAAAGAAGAAGAAGAAGAAAAGAGGAAGGGGAAGTGGTTGGGAGGGGAGGTGGGGGTGGTGGGGGTGGGGGGGGGGTGAGGTGGGGGGTGTCGTTGGGGGCGACTTTTCATGGCTTGACTCAGCTCAATCCGGCTACCATAACGAGTCCCCTGGGTATTAACTCGACAGCCGGTGCATCCTCGGCTTTCGTCAGCTCTGCACTAAGACAGGCCATATAAATCTAGCAATACAACAAATGTGTGTGTGTGTGTGTGTGTGTGTGTGTGTGTGTGTGTGTGTGTGTGTGTGTGTGTGCACGAAAGAGTGTCTGACCGACAGATTGATAGTGCCATTTGTGTGTGTGTGTGTGTGTGTGTGTGTGTGTGTGTTGTGTGTGTGTGTGTGCGTGCGTGCGCGCGTGCGCGTGTGTGCGTGCGTGTGTGTGTGTGTGAGTTCGTGTGTGTGTGTGTGTGTGTGTGTGTGTGTGTGTGTGTTCGTGTGTGTGTGTGTGTGTGTGTGTGTGTGTGTGTGTGTGTGTGTGTGTGTGTGTGTTCGTGTGTGTGTGTGTGTGTGTGTGTGTGTGTGTGTGTGTGTGTGTGTGTGTGGTGCCATCGATATTGTCAGGGAGTTGCTGACTGAGATTGTTCTTGGAAAGAGCTGAGTTACCATGTCAGTTCTGGTAGAAAATTGATGGAGATTTCTGGAATAGCCGGGGGTGACACTGAGCGGGAAGTGTGTCGACGGTGCTGTTGATGATTTTGTACATTGGTTGCAGCTGAAGTTTTGCAACTTGATCTCAGTGGTTCCAGTTCCTGTCTTGAAGTAGCGCTGAACCTCTGTTGTTCTTTTGGTATTAACTGCAAACATAACTTGCCCCGTTGTTGTTGGGTTTTTTGGGGGTTTTTTTTTTCGTGTGTTTTTTTTTTTTTTTTTTCCTTTCTTCCTTTTTTTTTGCACTGCTTCTGTCTTCGTTAACTCTCCTGTCGGGGAGTCCAGACAAACGGTGCCACTGTATTCAAGGATGGGGTCATACCAACGCATACTACTTATTGATTTTAGCTGTTCTATTCTCCCACATTCAAATTTCTCCAAAGCCAGTCTGCCATGGAATTTGCTCCATGGCAGTTCCATTTTAAGTTCTGAAGTTACGCAGATCCCGAAGCATTCTGAAGTTTTGGAATGTTCCAGGACTATGGCCCTGCAATATGCATTTAAATTTGCAGCAATTTCTGGATCTTGTGCAGGATAATGTATCGCAATTTTACGATGGGTGAGACTCCGTTCTTCATTTTTGCTTCCAGGTCGCTGTGACGTTGATGTCTTCCCAGAGGAGCTGACAATGGTGTGATAGACAATGCAGTCATGTGCAAAGAGATGGGGTTTTGGAGTCAGTTAATCGGGTCATTAATACAGAGGAAGAAGAGAACAGGAACTAAGGCAGTCCCATGTGGGATTCCATTGGTAACAGGCATATGGGTCAGAGTGTGATAACGTCCATCACGACATGTGTCTGCTTTGGAATACAGGCTTAAATCCAGTTCAACGTATTTCCTCGCATGTCACGTTGGCTGACTTCGTAGAGTAGGTGTTCATGTGAGACTTGGTTAAAATTTTTTTGTTAAATCGTGCATGACACGTCAGTCTTGGATCCACGATCGAAATTAGTACTAATCTCATGAATGAAGGTGACAAGCTGGATCTCACAACTTCCCCTAGGCTCTGAATCCATGTTGGCTGTCAGTGAGAATGCTATATTGCGTGAGATGTTTAATCACAAAGCTCGTTATAAAATGCTGCTGCATCTTACAACAGATGCTGGTTAGGGAAACGGGTCTGTAGTTGGCAGCCTGGCTCCAGTCTCGTTTTGGAAGACTGCCGATACGTTGTCTCTATTCCAGTCATCTGGGAGGCATTTTTCAGCCAGGGTCTTCCTGAAGCTGTTAGCCAGCAGCGATGCAACTTCATCTTCACCTTTATAGCATCCTTGCTGGAAATCTCCTCACCAGGCTCTGCTGCTTTGTGGGTCGCTCTCGCCGGATCAGCAGCTTTCAGCTTTCATTCTACGTTACTTCAGTATCGGCCATGCTAGAGAGTGGGTCCCCTGGTAGAGATGGAATACTCCTGGTGCATTCTCTGGTGGAGACTGTCTCGGTTACAATTTAAAAGGGAGACAAGAGAGGAGGAACTTTCTTGAAAGACGCCATAGCAATAATGACGAGTTGCACGCCTCCTTTTCTTTATCGCTTTTAGATCTTTGTATTTTCGGTCAGTGCAGTGCTATTGTTGATTTGTTTAAAGCATTTGGAAAGTGAACGTATGCCTAATTGTTCAGTATTGTTTTTGGATCGACTGATAATGTGAGGGAGTATTCAAGATTATGTTAGAATGTTCACCAGGTTTCCGTAAGTTGCAGTGCACTACCGAAGGTTCGAGAATGTTATAGAAGCTAACCGAATTACGTTCGCAAACGCTTGTCACGATTTCATTGGTTAAGCTTACTGATATGCAGAATATTCTAGAAAAGAATAATCGAGAAAAGAATAATCGAGTAGGTCTATGTGCGAGAATATTGTCTATACAACATATAAAGAATGAGAGCTCTGTGTGTGTGTGTGTGTGTGTGTGTGTGTGTGTGTGTGTTGTGTGAGAGAGAGAGAGAGAGAGAGAGAGAGAGAGAGAGAGAGAGAGATTTTTTGATGAGTTCTGGTCAATGTCGAGCATTCTATAAGTGTTCGAGTCTTCACTGAGTTTGAGTCTAGTCGATGAAAAGCTGCCATTGGTAAAATGTTGCCTGCTGCATGTACGATTAAGTTCCTGTGCGAGTTATTGAACCTGAAGTTCAGTGGATTTGTTGTTGTTGTTGTTGTTCCTCTATTCTTCAACGTTTGTAAATAAAAGGATCCTCTTTGTTTCAATACCGCCTGGTGTATTTAGTGTCTGCAAGCCGAACACCTACCACAGGATCTACAACACACTCTTACAAGCTAGAGTACTACACCTTACCTTGCACTGAGGAAGTCAGTCGCTCTAGCGTTGTAACATTTTGGGGCCAAGCCGAAGATCCTGCTACACTGGTGTTTATTCCAGAGACATTATTCACTAGCCTGTAATTAACTAACTGCGATTTCGAAGGCGCCAGTCCAGATCTACGTCGACAAATTCTGTCACGTACTGCATCGGCTGTCGTCTGAGGAAAATCGAAACTTAGATCAAAACGTTCAGGGTCAAGAAAGTCTTCAGCCGTATTTCCGTACACACGGGAGGGGGGGGGGGGGGGGTGTACAGCGTACATCGAGCAGGTCCAGGGAAGTGGAGGAAACTGTCGCCTGTGTCTGCAAGAGCAATTAGGGTTCTACAGAGCTAGGAGAGTCAAACGGAAGACTGCTGCCTGAGTCTGTAGTTGGGCACTGGAACGTATTGTTTCACTCAGTGACTGACTGCTGACGTTAGTCTGAATTACCATGGAATACGTGAAGACTGGAAAGGAACTAGACCTTGCAGGTGATGAGATCAGGTAATATGTTCAAGAGGCTGAGGAAAAGGCTGCAGCATTGTCGAGCATTCTAGGTGTTCGAGTCTTCACCGAGTTTGAGTCTAGTCGATGAAAAGCTGCCATTGATAAAATATTGATAAAATACTGCATGTACGATTGAGTTCCTGTGCGACTTATTGAACCTGAAGGTCAGTGGATTGGTTTTTGTTCCTCTATTCTTCAATGTTTGTAAATAAAAGGATCCTCTTCGTTTCAATACCGCCTGGGGTATTTTGTCGTCTGCAAGCCGAACACCTACCACAGGATCTACAACGAACTCTTACAAGCTAGAGTACTGCACTTACCTTGTACTGAGGAAGTCATCGCTTTCACGTGTAACAGTCCCATATTCTTTCTTCACTTGCATCGGCCTCGTCCTTTGGGGAGCTGGATACAATTTCCCTCCATCTCGTTGAGGGGCCATCTCTATGTCTTCTCTACATAAAGACTTGTAGTTCCATTCAGTTTTGGATTGCTCCCCCGATGTCCTGATTCATCGTCAGGTGGATCGATCAAGTTTTGTTCACATAATGCCAGTCAACCAGTCCGCCTGTCGTTGTTCGCCTTCGGCCTTGCTTCACTGTCCTTGTGTATTCTGACGTCAACGTAAATTATGACGTCAACGTAAAATTACATAACAATATGACGTAAAAAAAACCGGAAGCGGAAGAAAGGGAAAAACGGTGAGCCCCGTGAGTCCGGCCTGGATCTGTATTCGTCTTTATTCGCCGCTGTCTCCGTCAAGACGATGTGAGAGGCTGACCGCCAGGTCGGTAGTACTCGTAATCTTCTGTTCGAGTGTACCCTGTTGCTGTGTGAAGACTGTGACTTAAGGATTCTCCGTCAAGGGAAGATATTACTTTGGATACAGGACTTCCTACACAACAGGCGTCAGCGGGTTGTTGTCAATGGCGCACAGTCACAAGAAGCCAATGTCTCGAGTGGGATTCCCCAGGGTAGTGTCTTAGGACCTATTTTGTTTGTTCTGTACATTAACGATCTGCCGAATCTCATTCAAAACACTGTACACCTTTTTGCAGACGACACCAAGGTTTTTGCACGAAGTGACGATGAAGGAGCTACGCATGTTTTACAGGAAGATCTAAACAGATTGCAAAGCTGGTCAAGACAATGACTATTGAAGTTCCACCCTGAAAAATGCCATGTTCTGAAACTGGGGAACAAGAAGTCAGATGCTGTGTACCACATGACTGAAGTAAACATCGAAGGTGAGACATGTACCACAACCCTATCTGAAAGTGAAGTTGAGAAGGACCTTGGGGTTTACATTGACAACAAACTGAATTTCAGAGAACATGTGGCCAAGGCAACTGCTAAAGCAAATAGAGTTGTTGGTATCATCCGTCGCTCCTTTGACTTCCTGACTGACGATACTTTCCTACAACTGTACAGGTATCTTGTACGACCAGTACTAGAGTACGGACACTCTGTCTGGCAACCCTACCACAAAACACTGTGCCAGGATGTAGAAGATGTTCAGCGCTGAGCAACTAAACTTTTAGCATCTCTTAAAGATAAACCATATCCTGAGCGTCTTTCTACTCTCCAACTTCCAAGCCTGGAGCACAGAAGAAAAAGGGGTGACATGATAGACTTGTACAAGTTTATACATGGCATTTACCGGAGTGATAAACCACGGTTTGAACGTTTACCAATAGGGACAGCAGAGGACACTCCTTGAAACTATCCAAAGTTCATCACAGACTGAATATCAGGGGAAACTACTTCTCTCTTCGAGTGATTGATGTTTGGAATGGTCTTCCTGACTCCGTAGTAACAGCCCCTACAGTCAACATCTTCAAATCACGGTTGGACACTCATTGGCAGGAACTTCCGACAAAATACAATCCGGAATGCTATCAACATAGATATCGAGTCGTGACTTTTCTTCACGCAGCTCGTGTTTTTTTGTTTTTTGTTTGTTTGTTTGTTTGTTTTTTGTTGTTGTTTTTTTATCTCAATGTCATATTTAGAATGGTGAACAGGCCTCTTAAGGCCTCTAACACCTACAAGTTCAAGTTCAAGTTCAAGACAATGTGGAGAGGCTGACCGCCTGGTCGGTAGTCCGACATGATCTCCTGTGTAGGTGTACCCTGTGGAACTTTGAACTTTATTCGAGAGCTGCTCTGTTTGCCGTGTGAAGACTGTGACTTGGGCTAGGTACAGCCAAAATGCAGTGTGTTAGTTTTTGAGAGCGACGATTGAAACTCCCGGCATTTGTTGAATGCCCTTGCTAGTGGTGGTGTGTATTGATTTTGTGCTAAATTATATTGATATGATATGTGATATTATTTATATTGATATAATATATTGATATGTGTTTATGTTTGATGGTTCAGGCAGCATCTAAAAGTAAGAAACTTCACTTGTGTTTCGCCTGGCTATCCATGTTCGTATGGTATGGGTGTGTGTAGGTTAAAAAAATAAATAAATAAAATAAAAAAAATAAAAAAAATATATATATATATATATATATCGTTACACGCATCCAAACTTTTGAAAGCGAGAGTCAGACAAGTCATACACTCAGCACCACACCATCCGTAACATATATCTGCTTAAAGGAAGAATCATATAACCGGGGGAGGGGGGGGGGGGGAGTGTTCTTGGCAAGGTTCTAACAGGTGAGGTAATCTAAGGTTTGCGAAAACCTTCTCCTCTGATAGTCTTAGTGGGAATGGAATTCTGCATCAGGGCTGTGATTTTCTGCTTGAATCGTTCACTGGATTTATTTGCAGATACGTTGAGGACGGTCCACCTTCTCAAACTCTTCCTCCACCTCGGACAGCTCCTTGATGGAGAAGTTCACTTTCATGTGATGTAGGCAAGAGTCTGGCGATGCGCTACAATTTCTTTCTGAGCGCGCGCGCGCGCGCGCGCGCGCGCGTGTGTGTGTGTGTGTGCGTGTGTGTGCGCGTGAACGTGCACACGCGCATGTTGTGTGTGTGTGTGGTGTGTGTGTGTGTGTGTGTGTGTGTGTTGAGACAGACAGAAAGACAGACAGAAAGGCAGACAGACAAACAGAGAAACAGACAGACAGACACAGACAGATAGACAGACTAAGACAGAAAAACACACACACACACACACACACACACACACACACACACACACACACACACACACACTGACAGACAGACAGGGGAAAGTTGGGGAGGAAAATGCAGCCAGCTGCAAGATCGACTGAGCAGGCAGACAGACAGACAGATCGAAAATTTGCTGCATAAAGGGGAGGGAGGGTGGCGGAGGAGTGAGTGTGGTTGGGTGGAGGGGAATGGAAGGTTGTAGGTTGAAGGGGCGGATGGTAGAGGTTGTAGGTTGAAGGGGCGGATGGTAGAGGTTGTAGGATGAAGGGGCGGATGGTAGAGGTTGTAGGATGAAGGGGCGGATGGTAGAGGTTGTAGGTTGAAGGGACGGATGGTAGAGGTTGTAGGTTGAAGGAGTGAATGGTAGAGGTTGTAGGTTGAAGGGACGGATGGTAGAGGTTGTAGGTTGAAGGGACGGATGGTAGTAGTTGTAGGTTGAAGGGGCGGATTGTAGTAGTTGTAGGTTAATGGGGCGGATGGTAGAAGTTGTAGGTTGAAGGGACGGATGGTAGTAGTTGTAGGTTGAAGGGGCGGATTGTAGTAGTTGTAGGTTAATGGGGCGGATGGTACAGGTTGTAGGTTGAAGGGACGGATGGTACAGGTTGTAGGTTGAAGGGACGGATGGTAGAGGTTGTAGGTTGAAGGGACGGATGGTAGTAGTTGTAGGTTGAAGGGGCGGATTGTAGTAGTTGTAGGTTAATGGGGCGGATGGTAGAGGTTGTAGGTTGAAGGGCGGATGGTACAGGTTGTAGGTTGAAGGGGCGGATGATAGAGGTTGTGGGTTGAAGGGGCGGATGGCAGAGGTTGTAGGTTGAAGGGGCGGGTGGTAGAGGTTGTAGGTTGATGGGGCGGATGATAGTGACTGTAGGTTAAAGGGGTGCAGGTTGTATGATGAAGGGGTGGATGGTACAGGTTGTAGGATGAAGGGGCGGATGGTAGTAGTTGTAGGCTGAAAGGGCGGATGGTAGAGGTTGTGGGTTGAAGGGGTGGATGGTAGAGGTTGTGGGTTGAAGGGGCGGATGGTAGAGGTTGTAGGATGAAGGGGCGGATGGTAGAGGTTGTAGGTTGAAGGGGCGGATGGTAGAGGTTGTAGGTTGAAGGGGCGGATGGTAGAGGTTGTAGGATGAAGGGGCGGATGGTAGAGGTTGTAGGTTGAAGGGGCGGATGGTAGAGGTTGTGGGTTGAAGGGGCGGATGCTAGAGTTTGTGGGTTGAAGGGGTGGATGATAGAGGTTGTAGGTTGAAGGGGCGGATGGTGGAGGCTATACGTTGATGGCGCGGATGGTAGAGGTTGTGGTGTGGATGGGGCGGATGATAGAGGTTGTGGGGTGGATGGGGCGGATGGTAGAGGTTGTGGTGTGGATGGGGCGGATGGTAGAGGTGGTGGTGTGGGTGGGGCGGATGGCAGAGGTTGTAGGTTGATGGGGCGGATGGTGGAGGTTGTAGGTTGATGGGGCGGATGGTAGAGGTGGTGGGGGGATGGGGGGGATGGTAGAGGTTGTAGGTTGATGGGGCGGATGGTAGAGGTTGTAATGTTGATGGGGCGGATGGTAGAGGTGGTGGTGTGGATGGGGCGGATGGTAGAGGTTGTAGGTTGATGGGGTGGATGGTAGAGGTTGTAAGGTTGATGGGGCGGATGGTAGAGGTGGTGGTGTGGATGGGGTGGATGGTAGAGGTTGTAGGTTGATGGGTCGGATGGTAGAGTTTGTAAGGTTGATGGGGCGGATGGTAGAGGTTGGAGGATGATGGGGCGGATGATAGAGGTTGTAAGGTTGATGGGGCGGATGGTAGAGGTTGGAGGTTGATGGGGCGGATGATAGAGGTTGTAAGGTTGATGGGGCGGATGGTAGAGGTTCCAGGTTGATGGGGCAGATGATAGAGGTTATAGGTTGATGGGGCGGATGATAGAGGTTGTAGGTTGATTGGGCGGATGTTAGAGGTTGTAGGTTGATGGAGCGGATGATAGAGGTTGTAAGGTTGATGGGGTGGATGGTAGAGGTTCCAGGTTGATGGGGCGGATGATAGAGGTTGTAGATTGATAGGGCGGATGATAGAGGTTGTAGGTTGATGGGGCGGATGGTAGAGGTTGTAGGTTGATGGGGCGGATGATAGAGGTTGTAGGTTGATGGGGCGGATGGTAGAGGTTGTAGGTTGATGGGGCGGATGATAGAGGTTGTAGGTTGATGGGGCGGATGGTAGAGGTTGTAGGTTGATGGGGCGGATGGTAGAGGTTGTAAGGTTGATGGGGCGGATGATAGAGGTTGTAGGTTGATGGGGCGGATGGTAGAGGTTGTAAGGTTGATGGGGCGGATGGTAGAGGTTGTAGGTTGATGGGGCGGATGGTAGAGGTTGTAGGTTGATGGGGCGGATGGTTGAGGTTGTAGGTTGATGGGGCGGATGGTAGAGGTTGTAGGTTGATGGTGCGGACGGCAGAGGTTGTAAGGTTGATGGGGCGGATGGTAGAGGTTGTAGGTTGATGGAGCGGATGGTAGAGGTTGTAGGTTGATGGGGCAGATGGTAGAGGTTGTAGGTTGATGGGGCGGATGGTAGAGGTTGTAAGGTGGATGGGGCGGATGGTAGAGGTTGTAAGGTTGATGGGGCGGATGGTAGAGGTTGTAAGGTGGATGGGGCGGATGGTAGAGGTTGTAAGGTGGATGGGGCGGATGGTAGAGGTTGTAAGGTGGATGGGGCGGATGGTAGAGGTTGTAGGTGGATGGGGCGGATGGTAGAGGTTGTAAGGTGGATGGGGCGGATGGTAGAGGTTGTAAGGTGGATGGGGCGGATGGTAGAGGTTGTAAGGTGGATGGGGCGGATGGTATAGGTAGTTAGTAAGGTTGGATGGGGCGGATGGTAGAGGTTGTAAGGTGGATGGGCGGATGGTAGAGGTTGTAAGGTGGATGGGGCGGATGGTAGAGGTTGTAAGGTGGATGGGGCGGATGGTAGAGGTTGTAAGGTTGATGGGGCGGATGGTAGAGGTTGTAAGGTGGATGGGGCGGATGGTAGAGGTGGTGGTGTGGATGAAGAGAGCAGGCATATTTATAGGTGGGACGTCTCTGTCTCTCTCTGTCTCTCTGTCTCTCTGTCTCTCTGTCTCTCTCTCTCTCTCTCTCTCTCTCTCTCTCTCTTGTGTGGTGTGTGTGTGTGTGTGTGTGTGTGTGTGTGTGTGTGTGTGTGTGTGTGTGTGTGAAAAGTGAATCTGATGTTAAAAAAAAGTAAATCGGAAAATCTAATCATTGCCCTCGCAAATAAAGAACTCTCTCTCTCTCTCTCTCTCTCTCTCTCTCTCTCTCTCTCTCTCTCTCTCTCTCCTCTCTCTCTCTCTCTCTCAGACACGCCTCGGAGCAAAAACAAGATTTTACTGTATCAAAGAGCATGTGGGCAATTAGGCCTATTGCTCTTGTAAATAAAGAACTCTCTCTCTCTCTCTCTCTCCTCTCTCTCTCTCTCTCTCTCTCTCTCTCTCTCTCTCTCTCTCTCTCTCTCTCCCCCAACACATAGGCACTCATTAGTTGGCTCTAACTACTAATCACGGTGTTAATAGCATATTGCATAGCCCGTCACATGATGGAAATTTTGAAAACGTAAATAAAATAAAAATGATAGGGATTGAATAAAAAAAAATAAACAACTCAATGAGCTCGGATTCAGATTTTTCTGCTTAACCCTCTTGTGTGTATATATCTCACACAGAAACTCGTCCTCTCCTTTGTCTCTGTACAGACTGGTATCAACATTAGCACAGGCATTTCATAGTTCATTGCCAGACTTTCACGGGAAAAATCTCTTTCACAGGAGGTGAAACAAGGCTGAGTTGGTACGTGATGGAAAACCCTACTGTACGCGTGTTGCGGCCACACGCCACAATGAGGATTTGGCACTAAAACACTACATAATCCACGTAAGCGTTTTGAGGCCTACCATACATTTGAGCCAGCATTTGATGTTAAACTGATAATGGATCAAAAGAACAACTCCCCAGCAATTATTTCCCTTGTATTCGGAGATCTTCTCCGATGAATCCGCAAACAATCTTCAAATACATGACCTTCTCCTTCGCGGACACACATTTCAGGCCTTTGCACTCACCTGTGACCTATCTTTGCGCCAGCTCCAAGAGCCTAAAATAATCTCATCCCTTTGATTTTAATCTGTCTGCTTGGAACCAGCTGGGTTGTGCCTTGTTGGCCATATGAAAGGAAATGAGGAGAATCAACTTTCAGACACGATTAAAATTCTCAAAACAATCCAGTCGCGCCAGTCCATAAATACTCGACTACTTAAGCAACGCCTTGGCGCATTCATTTTTTGGTGTGCAGCCTGTCGGTAGCGATCGAATTGCGCTGGGCCGGCTTGAACAGATGGAGGCAATTCTCAAATGGCCGGCCCGCTGTTGGTTTGAGTGGGTGCCAGAGGCTCCAATTCCACTCGGCTTAAATTAATGAAAGAAGTAGATTGAATAGTATCTTCGCCATTCACCATGTGGAGGTCCATCGCACATATTGAAGGCTGGGGCTTTGTGCTGATTCGATTGGCTCTGCGTCTGTTCTCTGGTTTCCGGGTTGGCTGGCTATTCACTATAATTATACTTCCTTGCTCACAGTGTGTCCAACTCAAGTGTGAAGCACACACACCACACACACCGCACAGTGGTTGGCTCGCCTGCAAGGGCTATGTTCAGGTAGTAAGTAACCCGACCTCGCTGACCTTGAACAAGAAGCAGCTGGCATTCGTGCTAACCTTGGCGGGCAGCCTAGTTAACTGAACGATTCTCTCACCGGGAAGTGATTATTGACTTGCGTGAGCTGAGTAGGACTCCAACACTTAGTGCATGGCCAACGTGAGGCAAGACATCAATCCCTTCCAAACTACATCTGTGGCTGAATCTTCTCAAAATAAAGATTCACCATTGCAGACTCCGCCTAGGAAGGAGCGATTTTAAATCAAGACCTTGTTCACCGTGTCTCGTGGTGCTGTTCAAATGTTGATATTGATTGTGAAACTGCATGTGATTGCAAATTGGAAATAAATCTATTTCAACCAAACATTGTCTGTAAAGGTAAGAAGAGGTAACAGAGAGACGCTTTGTATCAAAGGTTGAAACATTAAAGTTAGCATGCGGGACTGTCCATCTGTAAACAACACACAGACATTGCATGGTGAGCATGAGTTAGTCTTTATCTTTAAAGAAAAAAAAGGAAGAAAAGAAGAAGACGGTGGGGGGATGGGGAGGGGGGGAGGGGGGGGGGTAGAAGGATAGAGGCCCTACCTAAAAAAAATGAAACGAAATAGAAAATACAAAATACAAAAAAGGGGGGGAAACAAAACAAAACAAAAGCAAAAAATGGAAAAATAGGTTGGAGGACAATTTTTTTTAATTGATAAATAAGATAAAATATAAAGAGGTACGACAGGATTCTTTCCTTCCAAATTTGTAGGCCTACCTGCCATTATTTCCGACTGACCCATCCATCCCCTTGCTACTCACTTCCCCACACCCCACCCCACCCCCTCTTCTTCCTCTCCTCTGTGCCTGTGAGGCCTGAACACAGAATTTACTCCGATCCCAGTAGCTTACCTTGAGTTTCGGTGATAACGTCCTCCCTGTTTGCAGACTCTGGCTGAATTATAAGTGCATGCTCATTTTGTGCTATATCATTATCGAAATGACTCA
>CM065736.1:31482391-31484891 GCA_033310375.1 Conus canariensis
ACTGTCTACATTTTCGTTGAATGACGCGTGTTGTTCCGTGGCAGGTTTTTGAGCCTAGACAGCGCGCCGCTGGTCATCGGTTAGGTTTGGGGCCGGGGGGGGGGGGGGGGGGGGGGGGGGGGGGGGGGGGGGGGTTCCCCGAAGGTTTGGTTGTCCCTCCACCTCAGAACCTCCTTCGTTCTCCCTCCCGCCCCCCTCCCCCCACCTTCTCCCATTGTTTATGCCCCTCTCCACTTCTCTGCTGCTGCTCCTCCACATTCGGTTATCATTAGGCCGCTGCTGTAAATTGTATAGGGATCTCTCTCTCTCTCTCTCTCTCCTCTCTCTCTCTCTCTCTGTGCGCCCCCCCCCCCCCCCCCCGCCTCCCTCTGCTTTCCACATTCCCCTTACTTGTCCACCGGTGTCTTTACCAAACGGTTAGCCTCCTTGAAAAAGTCCTCCAATTAACCCCCACCCCTCTCCACTTCCCTTGTTGTCCTTTCCAAACTCAACTCCTTTCCCTTTTTTTGTGTCGATTTTGAAAAGAATAAAAAAAGAAAAGAAAAAAAGAAAATCCTTCACCCTCCCTTCCTTCCCCCTCCCTCCCTCACACCTCCCTTTTGTCATTGTTTGAGACTTTAATCCTCCCTTGCCCTTCTCCTCCTGACACTACCCTCCCCTCTCCCCCGTTCCACCTCGTCCCCTCCCCGTCTCCTCTTCTCTCACCTCTCCTCTACCTTCTGGTCGCCTCGCATTGACGAAGCACAATACAGGCGTTTAAATCAATCTTTGTGTCACCCGCAGCTGTTGTCTCGGCAACAAACTAAAAGGAGACGAACATATAGCCGTCAACGTACACGGCCGGTCGTCTGGTTGTATTCGTTCGTTTGCGCGCTATTATTGACAAGCTAGCGATGTGTTACGGTTTTAAGCAGACGATTGCACCAGGTGCACGGCCTTATGGCTGAGGACCAATCGCGCGGAAGCTTACAAAAACTCAACGAATCGCATAGCCCGAGACATACGCATTTATCTTTAAACAAAAAACAAAAAAACAAAAAAAAAGAGCAAGTAGGTAACTCTGGCTTCCATGATGAATTAATTGGTGTCATTAACGAGCATTCGTTTGGAGTTAAGGGCGTGTAATTATTTCATCAGGGGAGTAAGAGTTGCCTACTTGTTAGTTATTTAACATAAACGTTCGTCTGTTGAGGTTAGATCAGGTCAGAATAGGATCCCGCCCGCCACCCCCTCCCCCCTCCTCCCTCCCTCTCTCCCAACTCCCCTTGATTCCTCTCACAGATAATGACGGCCTCAAATTGGCGTAGCGATTCATCGGTATTCTCCATCTCAGTCGTTATGCCTGGGGCCATACTTGTCCCTGTCACAATGACGCTAATTGTCTCGGGGTCGAAGCCTTGTAATGGGACTTTTTATTCATAGCGTTAAGTGCTCGACGTTCAATGTAGGCTACAACGAACAAGACTTGACGTTCCGTGTTTGTGTCATGTGACATCCCTTCCACCCCCACCCCCCACCCCCTTCCCTTCCTTTACTTGGTTATTGCTTATTCTTTAACTGCTTCCCACCCACCACCTACCACTACCCCCCTACCCCCCCCCCCCCCTCCCCCGCCTTTTCTTCCATTTTTCATTTGCGCGTCTGTCTGTTTTTGAAACGTTTGATCGGGCAGATGCTGTCTTCGTCAATGCTTGACGAGAATGTCCCTCAATTTAGTGTGTGCATGTTGTTAGACTATGATTAAAGATGGAATCCCCTTCTTCTAAATTTGATATTTTCGTGTACACTGACCCTAGAAAGAAGTTTCTGAAAGACTTTAACCTGTTTACCGTTATCCAAACTGACTGAAATAAACCAGTCTCATAGTAGCCACACGCTTCATATTGCTGGGCATTTTTTTTCAGGCTAACAACAGACGAAAGAAAATGGCCAGTTGGAGCGTTAATTTGATTTTTTTTTTTTTTAATGGAGTTTCACTCACCACACTTATTTCAAAACTTTGCAGGGCCCCTCTTGGTTCTGTTTTTAGGTGTGTACTGAAAGCTATTTGATAGAGGTGCAGGGGACATAATACACATATGAGTGTTTGCTGTAAGGTTGAACAATATTCTTACCGCTCCTTTGCTCCACCCCTATCCTCCCCACCATTGCTGAAGCACCCATTCCCTTCCTCTCCGATCGTATTGTGTTCAAGTTCAAGGCTGATGTATATAAAACTGCGTCTGAGTCATCTCTCTCTCTCTCTCTCTCTCTCTCTCTCTGCGAAGGCGCGCGCGCACGTTGTGTGTGTGTGTGTGTGTGTGTGTGTGTGTGTGTGTGTGTGTGTGTGTGGTGTGTGTGAGAAAGAGACAGACAGACAGAGAGAGAAAGAGAGAGAGAGAGAGACGGACACACACACACAGCACACTGGAAGAGAGAGAGAGAGAGAGAGAGAGAGAGAGAGAGAGAGAGAGAGAGAGAGAGAGAGCAAGGCATGAATGATACTTTAATGTGATATGGT
>CM065736.1:31526771-31529271 GCA_033310375.1 Conus canariensis
GGGGGGGGGGGGGTACCCCATGTTTTTTAAAAACCTTTTTTTTTTTTTTTTCCCCAAAATAGGATTTTTTTCCATAAGGGTGTTTTTCCCTCTTCTTCCCCCTTTTTTTCCCCCCATACATTCTGCCTATTTCCATCTTCGTGAAAAGGCCCCCCCACCCCAAAACCCAGTAATGTGAAGTGTATGTTTGGCATAAGAAAAGTTTAATCCCCTTGTGCGGTTTTGGTGAGTGTGCGCCCTGCCCCTCCGACTCTGTGGTCTCCTCCTCATTAAAAACCCGCCCACACATTTCGCAGTAATGCAAAACCTTCAAATGACCCAAAGCAGCAAGAAAAAAAGATTGCATCGAAATTTTCTATCCCGGGAATGGAAAAAATAAAAAATCTTTTTTCAAAATAAATTATAGCAGAACAAGCGTTTTTCCGGAAAGAAAAAATTTGGCTTAATTTTCTTGGTTTTTGCCCCTTTTTGGGGGTTGGGGGTGTTGTGTGGGGGTTGTGTGTGGGGTGGTGTGGTGGTGTGTGTGGGGGGGCGCGCGCGCGCCGCCCCCGGCACTTTTTTGCGAATGTGCGTGCGAGCAGTATGTTTCAAGTGCATGCGGGGGTGTTGGGGAGGAGGGATGTTGTCCATTGTAGACTGAAAATCTGTGTTTTAATTGTATGGGTTGCTTTTCTTTCCCCTTGGGATTGGACTCCACTCTGGGCCGCTGTAGGGCGCCAGGGGCTGGGCTACGTTTTTCTTTTTATTAATAACTGGCATCAAACAAGACCCTTGACATAGTGACATCTGTCATGTTGGTGAGGACATTGGAATAATACTTTCAAAGATGCCTCTATGAAGTGGATGAAAACTGTCTGTAATACACCAGTCATCCTACTTTGAGTGCACAGCACGTGCAACTCTTGAGTGGCAGCGGGCTGAAACTGAAAAAAAAAAATCAAATGCAAAGAGATATCTCTGATGGGGGTTAAACCACCAACTCTCAGCCCGCAGACCCGCAGCACCCTGTCCACCATTTCAGAGCCCTGTTTTTCCTTCTCTCTCTCTCTCTCTCTCTCTCTCTCCTCTCTCCTCTCTCTCTCTCCTCTCTCTCTCTCTCTCAGCCCTCTCCTCAGAGGCACCGCCCCCACGTCTGTCCTTCCTGTTCCCATCAACAGTCACGTCCTGGCCTGACCCATCCACCGGCGATCCACAGGGAGCAGTCACTGTCCAGTCGGTGGTGTGGCGTCGTGCCCGTTCTGATCCATCATCACACGGCAGGACACCGCCTATGAAGCCCCCTGCTGACGTGACAATAATCACTGAGGGGCGGAGACAGCGTGAGTAAGCTTCCCCCCCCCCCCCCTCCAGGGGGCGCCACCATCATGTCCGTCCCTGGGATTCGCCCGATCCTGCCGACCTCAACACGAACCAGCAAGGCCATTGACACGAAGAGAAAATCGAAGCTGAGGTCACCCGTGAGAGCAGGGCATGAAGGGCAGCAGAACAGGAGACTGCATCTGCCAGATATGACAATGTTTGTTTTATTGCTGATCGATGAGGGTGATGACTATGATGCTATGGTGATCCATTCCAGTCTGTGATTTCAAGTCTGAGACTGATTGACAGGGTTGTGTTCTACGATTACTTTCATGAAAAAAAACCCTGGAGTCAGCCACGCCCAAGATGTACTGACACCTGCAATGATTGTCAAGAAATTAGAGCAACACTGTCAGAGACACATGTATTAATTAAGCGGTCAAAACTGGATAGTGTAGCAGTCTTTTCAGTTGGCCCCGTAGCAAACTCCGCTGGTCGGGGCAGAATGTCCAACCAGTAATCCTTTTTTTTTTTTGGTCGTGTTACTTCTTCGTTTTTTATAACCACACACACACACACACACACACACACGTAGGCACGCACGCACGCAGGCGCTTACGCACGCACGTACACTTACACACACACACACACACACACACACACACACACACACACACACACACACACGTCGCATGCTCTCTCTCTCTCTCTCTCTCTCTCTCTCTCTCTCTCTCCTAGCGCATCACGTTGATGGATTATGCCCTCTCCTTGCTAGCCGTAACCTGAGTGTCCGCCCACGACACCACACAGAAACACGTAAGTCCTCCACTGACAAGCCACGACGCACGGCTGACTCAGCCCAACAGCGCCTACAGTCGTCACACAGGCAGGGCCATAAAACATCTCACCACCTCATTGTTCGTCTCACCTCACACACACACGCGTTCAGGAACGCTTAACTCTCTCGCACGAGTTGCATCCCTTACTGAACCTCTTGAAAGAAACTTGATGGAAGTGTGTGGATAACAAAAGACATGATAGAACGATGAAGCTGTGAAGGAAGGAATAGACGAGAACTTGGTCGAATTGAAGACCAGGGGCTGAGGCATGGACAGGGAGGGATTTCTGAGTGCTCGGATCTCCAGTCACTGCACTGATGATACTGCGTGCCCTATCTGACACTGTTGGTTCGTTCGTCTGT
>CM065736.1:31539271-31561771 GCA_033310375.1 Conus canariensis
AGCGAACTCAGAAATTTCACATGGGGAAAAAGCGTCTGTTTAAGAAGGCATCTTCTTTAACACGAAGACTGTTATCATCATCATCATCATCATCATCATCATCATCATCATCATCATCATCATCATTGTCGTCGTCGTCTTCATCATCATCATCATCATCACCACCACCGCCACCGCCACCACCATCACCACCACCACACATAACGCGCGCGCTCACACACACGCACACGTACAAAAGAGTGCGCGGACAAATACGACACAAGCGCAAGTTCGGCCGCACGCAGGCACACATGTAAACATACAACTATGCACGCGCTGGCATGGACTGATATATACACACACAACTATGCACGCGCGCACACAAAACGCACGTATCACCCACCCACCCACCCACACACAACGCGCCTGCACACACACACACACACACACACACACACACACACACACACACACACAGACACACACACACACACACCCCACACACACACACACACATACACACACACGCACGCACGCGCATACAAACAAACACGCACGCGCGCGAGCCCGCACACATATTAATATACAACCATGCACACATATACATATCTAATGCATGTTCGACCGGGGGAAAAGGCCAGAAAAATGAATGTTGGACCGGGGAAAAGGCCAGAAGAAGGAATGTTGGAGCGGGGAAAAGGCCAGAAGAAGGAATGTTGGAGCGGGGAAAAAGGCCAGAAGAAGGAATGTTGGAGCGGGGAAAAAGGCCAGAAGAAGGAATGTTGGAGCGGGGAAAAAGGCCACAAAAATGAATGTTGGAGCGGGGAAAAAGGCCAGAAAAATGAATGTTGGACCGGGGAAAAGGCCAGAAGAAGGAATGTTGGAGCGGGGAAAAGGCCAGAAGAAG
This sequence comes from Conus canariensis, assembly GCA_033310375.1. NCBI lineage: Eukaryota > Metazoa > Mollusca > Gastropoda > Neogastropoda > Conidae > Conus > Conus canariensis. The sequence continues at coordinate 31,540,158 of CM065736.1, forward strand.
GAATGTTGGACCGGGGAAAAAGGCCAGAAGAAGGAATGTTGGACCGGGGAAAAAGGCCAGAAGAAGGAATGTTGGAGCGGGAAAAGGCCAGAAAAATGAATGTTGGAGCGGGGAAAAGGCCATAAGAATGACTGTTGGAGCGGGGAAAAAGGCCAGAAGAAGGAATGTTGGACCGGGGAAAAAGGCCAGAAGAAGGAATGTTGGAGCGGGGAAAAAGGCCAGAAAGAAGGAATGTTGGAGCGGGGAAAAAGGCCAGAAGAAGGAATGTTGGAGCGGGGAAAAAGGCCAGAAGAAGGAATGTTGGACGGGGAAAAAGGCCAGAAGAAGTAGGAATGAATGTGGAGCGGGGAAAAAGGCCAGAAGAAGGAATGTTGGAGCGGGGAAAAAGGCCAGAAGAAGGAATGTTGGAGCGGGGAAAAAGGCCAGAAGAAGGAATGTTGGAGCGGGGAAAAAGGCCAGAAGAAGGAATGTTGGAGCGGGGAAAAAGGCCAGAAGAAGGAATGTTGGACGGGGAAAAAGGCCAGAAGAAGGAATGTTGGAGCGGGGAAAAAGGCCAGAAGAAGGAATGTTGGAGCGGGGAAAAAGGCCAGAAGAAGGAATGTTGGAGCGGGGAAAAAGGCCAGAAGAAGGAATGTTGGAGCGGGGAAAAGGCCAGAAGAATGAATGTTGGAGCGGGGAAAAGGCCAGAAAAGGAATGTTGGAGCGGGGAAAAGCAAAAAGGAATGTTGAGGGGGAAAAAGGCCAGAAGAAGAATGTTGGAGCGGGGAAAAAGGCCAGAAGAATGAATGTTGGAGCGGGGAAAAAGGCCAGAAAAATGAATGTTGGAGCGGGGAAAAAGGCCAGAAAAATGAATGTTGGAGCGGGGAAAAAGGCCAGAAAATGAATGTTGGAGCGGGGAAAAAGTCAGAAAAATGAATGTTGGAGCGGGGAAAAAGGCCAGAAAAATGACTGTTGGAGCGGGGAAAAAGGCCAGAAAAGAATGTTGGAGCGGGGAAAAAGGCCAGAAAAATGAATGTTGGAGCGGGGAAAAAGGCAGAAAAAGAATGTTGGAGCAGAAGGGAAAAAGCAGAAAAAGAATGTTGAGGGAAAAAGGCAGAAAAATGTGTTGGAGCGGGGAAAAAGGCTCAGAAAAGAATGTTGGAGCGGGGAAAAGGCCAGAAGAAGAATGTTGGAGCGGGGAAAAAGGCAGAAAAGGAATGTTGGACGGGGAAAAGGCCAGAAGGAATGTTGGAGCGGGGAAAAAGGCCAGAAGAAGGAATGTTGGACCGGGGAAAAAGGCCAGAAGGAATGTTGGAGCGGGGAAAAAGGCCAGAAGAATGAATGTTGGAGCGGGGGAAAAGGCCAGAAGAAGGAATGTTGGAGCGGGGAAATAGACCAGAAGAAGGAATGTTGGAGCGGGGGAAAAGGCCAGAAGAATGACTGTTGGAGCGGGGAAAAGGCCAGAAGAAGGAATGTTGGAGCGGGGGAAAAAGGCCAGAAGAAGGAATGTTGGACTGGGTGGACTAGTGGGGAACTGGAAGGAGGGGGGGGGGGGGGGAGGAATGACATTCGAGAGTGGTGAATGCTGGACGGGAGGAGACTGAGAGAATGACGACTGTCGGACTGGAAGGGAAGAGAAAAACGCAGGAAAATGAATAATAAATGGAAGAGCGGGTGTAAAACTGATGAAGGAAAGACAGATGAGGAAAGTTAAGGAAAGGGAAGAGCGTTAGCATAATGGCCTAAATGTTAACAGGATAGTGACAGAGTAATAGTGGGTACAATCAGCACACAGCGAAATGGAATAAGAAGACGGGAACGCGTAAATAATGAATGGTTCACATGATGAGACGAAGAGGACATAAAAATGCTGAGTGTAGGACGGGGGCAGAACATGACCATAGCAAACAAAGAACAAGATGAGAAGAAGAGAACATGAGAATGATAACTGAGAGACGGAATGGTATCTGGGGAACGTTAGAAGGATAGAACTAATGATGGACGGCTGGGTTAAAAGGAGAATGAAGATCAATGGATGTGAGGAGAGAAAACCGACGTGAAACTGACGAATGATGCTCTGGAGGAGGAATGGAGTTTCAGAGAATGACTGATGGTTGAGAAAAGAACACACAAATGATAAATGACAGGCGAGATGGAAAGGGGAGAACTGGATGGACATGAATATGGTACGTCCATCCTGCTGTTCAGTACCGCCGAAAGAAAAGCAGGGGTGTAAAAATGGAAATGACTATGTCATTAATTCAAACAATGCAGAAAATTAAGTCGGCGATGTATAAAAGGAACTGTGGGTAGCAGAGAAGAATGAAAGGTGGGGAGAGAGTGCAGGACTTCAAACGGTTGGAGGTGTAGTTGGAAAAGACGAAATATGACAGAAGAGAATGGGGAACATGGAAACATGAATAATGTATAACAGTATGAGAGGCAATGGAGGGCCTAAAGAATAAGGAGGGGGGAGAAACTGAAGCGCCCCAGGTTCAAATCCATGAAATATTCAAAGAAGACAACTGCAGTGGAAAAGCAAGAAATTGCCACTGGACGGGAAATGGAAATACAATAAAGTGTATGGTCTCTGGAGAACATCAAGAAGTAAACTTGAAAAGTGGGGATTGCAGAGAAAACTGAACTGAAAAGTACAAATATCCCAGAGTGAAAGAATGCAGGTGAGAAGCAAAGGTATGGAAGTTTGTTTTTTTTCCAGTGTTGTGATAAGCATGAGAAAATCATACGTGAGTGGGAATAGGGTCAAAAGTGGGATATTTGTAAAGACCTATAAGTGGTATCTATCTAAATTGATAGATTCTAAGTGGATCAGACGTAAACCATATCAGGACCTTGGTAATTTTCAAATAAAAAAAAATAATGCTTTGACCCAGAGAAAGAAACAAACACATAAAACAACTTAAGGGGGAATACTTTTTTACCATTAGGTCCCCTACTGTCAATTCCTTGTTTGGGAGTCAACTTCCCCCAACTCTAGGGCTTTCTTTCAGTACTAAGGGGGTGAATGGCTGTTGAACAGTCTTGAACTGTTTGCGGTCCGGCCCTAGGGCAACACCAGGCAGACTGACATCATATGTGTGGGCATTCCTTACATATATAGACATTCATCGCCCTTCCCTGACATGAGGCTCTGTCAGGGTGACCACTGATGATTCCTCAACACTAAGAATTCCTCTTCATGGATTCTCAAAAAAAATACATTTTTTTATACATCTTTTTATTTCTTTCCTCATTCTCTCTTCCATTCCACAGTTCCTTCTTTCTCTCTTCTCCATTCTTTCATCAACATGATCTTTCTCTTTGCTGTACATTTCCGGATGCAAAGTACCACGTATTTTTTGTTATTAATCATATTTGTACATGTTTGACAATATTGTAGTAAATAATCCGTGAAACATATTAGAAATGAGTTATCTGTTTTTTCGGTTTGAATGGATTTGAGTGAGAGTTCAATGTATGCCGAGGACAGGGTTTTTTGTTGTTGTTGTTGGATATACACACACATACACAAACAAACAAAAATCACTAAGCACAATCCTCTGAGTTCTTACAAACTACAAGCACATAAAGGCAACCAAACACACCCGCTCACTCCACTCACACCCCCTCCCCTCCCACCCACCCACACCCCCACTTTCTGTCTTCTTCTGATTAAATGATACTTAAACCATATACGTATACAATTTATAATAATGAAGTACTGTTTTCTCCGTGTGGTACCGTGCGATAGCTGTTGTATATGATACATAACATGATTATGTTCACTGCAATCATCCTTCAAAATACAGATTTATATAGACTTAAGCATTTCCTAGCTGAGTGTACACACCAGCACCAAAATCCCGTCCATCTATGTCTTCATATTTCTTTAACAATCAAAAGAAAGTTAATTATAGGCTCTTAAGCCCGCTACCAATATTGCATCACTACACCACAGCCGCGCCCCGCCGACCAACCAACAAGCCAACCTTCCAGCTAAGTTGCCGATCGGCCAACGGGACCCAACCGCGATACCGCCATGCTAGACAAGCAACGGGCCACAGGCCACAACCAGCACTCTATGATATTTGAATACCATATGAAATTACCCACACATCCTAAACATATCCTCTCATACACATGCACATATTAAATCCAGGTATCTTATGATTTTGATTATCAATTTTCAAATAATTCTTCATAATTGATCCAGTTAGTGTTAAATTTTAGCAGATTCATTTCTACAGTTGCTATGTATTTTTCAAGATTATATCTTCTCTTTAGTATTTTTAGAAATACTGTTATTGAAGGCTTACATTTGTTTATTTTACAGCTAAAATGTAGTGTTTGGCTATCAGTATTATAAGATCGAATGTTGTATCAGTTGTAGAATTGTCATCTGCTCCAAATATTATTGTGTTTTCAGTCAGAGACAGATTATTCGCTATTAAACACTTTCCTTTTATTAATTCTTGCAATGATTTCCAGAATTCATTGACATGTATGCATCTCCAGAACATATGTTCAATGCTGTCTTTTTCCTCTTCACAGAAACTACAGTTATAACTTTCTACTATTCCCATTTCTTTCAGAGCTACATTAGTTGCAATTATTCGATGCACTATTCTCATTTGCATCCATTTTAGCTTAATATCCTTAATTTGATTAATTCTTTTAAGGCATTTCTTCCAAGGTATCTGTCTATTCAGCTTCTCCGTCCATTTTGCACAACAGTTTGGTTCCCAGTTATCTTTTACTATAACTCTGTAATACGTTTTGGAACCTTCATGTACAGATTATATTTTCTTTAATGCTGTGCTGACTTCTGCTTCAATGTTATCTTTTATCTCATTCTCAAACCCTTGTTCTCTGATGTATTTTTAATGGATAATATACATCCACCATAAGATAGGAAATCTATTTCAATGTTATACTTTGTTCTGAATTCCTCATGGGATAGTGAATCTCCATTTGCTTTGAAAAAATCAGATACTATAAATCCATTTCTGTTGTTCCAGTTTTTGTGTTTCATTAGTTTATTTCCTATCTTGATATGTTCATTGTAAAGAATTGGTTCTGCAAGTAGTTATCTAGCATTTTCTGGTTTTATTTTGTAGTAGAACTGCTTATATGACATGAATACATGTTTCCAGAAAACATTGTCTTGAGTGGTGATGCACAGATGATTTGGAGAGTACTTCTCAATGTTCTCAATAATTGGGTATGAAAAAATCAACATGTCTCTCCATCTATGTGTTGTTTGTCTCAGTCTTTTTATCCATGTTAATTTTAATGCAGTGATGTAGGTAGATTCAACCCACCATCCTGTAATCTTTAACAACTGTTCTTCGACTAATTCTGTCTTGTTTTTTATTCCATACAAACCAGTAACATAAGTCTTGTAATTCTTTAACAAATGTGTCAGGTGGATTTGGAAGCATCAATCATAGGTAAGTTAGTTTTGACAGAATTAATGATTTCAAGACAGCAATTCTTCCTAAAGGGGTAATGGTTCTCTTAAGCCAAATTTCAAATAGTGCCTTCACTTGTATCATTCTATCTTTGCAGTTTCTTTTTTCCATGTGTGTTTTAAGTCATTAGTAAACCAAATTCCTAATATTTTGAATTCTTTTGGACTCCAGATCATCTTTAATCATTATTATCCATATATCTTGTTTCACTATGCTTTTGTCTTCCGAGCCAAATTACTTGTGTTTTCTCTTTATTTGAGAATAAACCTGATGTTTTCCCAAACCTATCGAGAATCTCGATAGATTTTTCAAATGATTTCTTATTCCCTGTGTTCATCAGTTGAGTGCCATCGGCAAATTGTGATATCTTGTGTTCTTTCTCCCCGATTTGTATACCTTCAATACTATTTTCTTCTTTGATCATTACGGATAATATTTCTGCACATAATACGAAGATATATGGTGAGACTGGATCTCCTTGCCTACAACCCCTTTCTATTGAGAACCATGATGATGTTTGGCCATTTACGATAACAGTAGACTTAAATGTTTTCGTAGAATACTTCTATCCATTTACATATATCTTTACCTAAACCTACAGCCTCTAGCACTTTGTGCATAAAGTCCCAATCGAACGCCTTTTCGAAGTCTAATTTAATTAGCATCCCTGAGATATTTTTATGTTGAGATGGTGTATCATGTCATAAATTAACCTAATGTTACTACCTATGTATCTATTTGGGACAAATCCTGTCTGGTCTTGACTAATCAGTGATGGAAGGACCTTTTTAATTCTATACTGTTCAAAAAAAGTTAAGGACCAACATTGAGAATGCACAAAAACTTTTAAAAATTCACAAAAAAAATTCAATTGTACCGCCTTTGTGGTTCAAACAAATTGAACCACACGCACAAATTGATAGTGAATGCGGCAACTGCAATTTTGTGGCACACATTTCTCACGCGCCTTGAAAAACACGTGTCGCGACTTGTCATTTTTGGAACAAATTGGGGTGAATTTCTGATGTGCTTGGGATCCGAGGAGCATGTGCTGAATCAAAATCATGTGAAGCACGAGCTAAATCAGGCTGTAGGTCATAAAGTATGCTCAACCAAATGTCTTTAAAAGCCACTGTGCTGGCGAAAATGCAATGCAACAGCATGCCTCCATGTCGAAGACTGAACGAGCTGGATCGAGGAAGAGCAATAGGATGGCTCCAAGAAGGAGTTGCAGTCCGGGAAGTGGCACGGAGACTTGGGGTATCACCCTCTGTTGTTATCAGACTCAGACAACGCTTTCAAGACACAGGAAGAGTGCAAGAACGACCATGCTCTGGTCGACCCAGAATAACAACACCACGAGAGGACCGATACATTGAAAGGGAGGCCACACAAGAAAGAACAGCAAGTGCAAACAACATCAGGCGTCGCCTTAGAGATGCCACCAACACTGTTGTCAGTGATCAGACCATACGAAACCGCCTACACGCCGCTAACCTCCGTGCTCGACGACCAGCCATAAGACCTCGTTTGACTGATGCCCACAGAGCAGCACGCCGAGTATGGTGCACGCAGCACGTGAGATGGACACATGAACAGTGGGCTAACGTGATGTTTACAGACGAGTCGCGGTTCTGCCTGGATCCCACCGATAGACGGAACAGGGTCTGGAGACGCCGTGGGGAGCGTTTTGCAGAAGAAGCTGTCCTGGAAAGGAACCGCTATGGTGGGGGATCCGTTATGATTTGGGGCGGCATAAGCACACGCTACAGAACGGTTCTCTACAATGTGGCAGGGAACTTGAATGGTGCTCGCTACCAAACAGAGATTTTGCAACCCCTGGTGCTGCCAGCCCTTCAACAGCTTGGACCTCAGGCAGTCTTTCAAGACGACAATGCACGGCCCCATCGCACCAGAGCAGTAAACACGTTTCTCCAAGCTGCTGGTGTCAACAGAATGCAGTGGCCCGCAAACAGCCCAGACCTGAACCCCATAGAACATCTTTGGGATGAGCTGGGCCGGAGACTGCAGCAGCGTCGTCCTCCTCCTGCTAACCTGGGTCAGCTGTTTGAGTCACTCCAGCAGGAGTGGGCTGCTGTCCCCCAGGCCTTTCTGCGCACATTGGTGAACTCCATGCGACAACGCTGCCTTGAATGCCTTGCCAATAACGGGGGACACACACGTTATTAACCATGACATTAAACAAACACTCCTCCTGTGACTTTCAAATTTGGGGGTGGAGGTGTTTGTACTGCGCTCGATTCCAGTTTGTTGATTCCTCGGACTTGTCATTGTCTTTACACACTTTTCACATATTCAATAAATTCATGTTACACTTGGAGATTGATCATTTCCCAATTTTCTTTTTTATAAGTCAGTGAAATGTTGGTCCTTAACTTTTTTTGAACAGTATATTAGCAATACAAGTGGAGCCAATTTTGTATATAAGGTTTGAAAGTGAAATATGTCTCCAGTTTCTTACATATTCTTTTGGTTTTTCTTCTTTGGGTATACAGATTATTATACCTTCTTTCTGGGTGTTTGACAGTTCGCCTTCTCTGAAACTTTCATTTAGAGCTCGGGTTACAAACACGCCGATTTGTTTCCAAAAACATTTGAAAAACTCAGCTCCAAACCCATCCGATCCAGGGCTTTTTCCATTCTTCATATTTTTCAATGCAATCCCTAATTCTTCTATTGTTATTTCTCCTTGTAATGATTTAGTCTGTTCTTCTGTTAGTTTCGGTATCTTATTCACCAAATCTTCAATATTGCATTTCACAGTTGGTCTTTTTCGGTATAGATGCTCATAAAAGTGTTTTACTGTAACTTTTATTCTTCTGGTTTGTCCAGTGTATTACCTTGTCCATCCAGTAGTTTTACAATCTGTTTGCTAATGAAGTTACGCTTTTCTAAACTGCAGAAATATTTACTAACCTTTTCCCCATCTACAACCCATCTTGCTTTTGATCTTAGTAGTACACCATTCATAACCTTTTCTCTTAGCAATACCAATTCTCTATTACTCTCTTCAGTTGTCTTCAAATCCTCCTTTGATTTAACTTCTTTACCCTCAATATCTTTAATAGTTTGCATAAGGCTGTTTTCTTTACATTGTGATTCTCTTTTTTTAATTGTGGCATACTGGATGGATTCTTCTCTTATCTTCATTAGTAAGAAGTCAAGAAAGACCCGATCAGACACTGTTAGTTTAGGGTCTGAGCTGTTCGACTGGTTTTCATCGTGGCTATTGTTAGCATTAATATCATTCCCTTCATCTTTATCTGTGTATTTCTCTGTTATTTCTTTTGTTAGATTATTTATTCCGTCTACATATTTCTTATCTTTTAGTAGAGATGAATACAATTTTCAAAGAGTTTTGTGTTTAATCTCCTTTCCGAATTGAAGCTTTAGTGTAATTAGTGAATGATCAGATCTATAGCCTGGTAAAATATCAGTATCTTCAAAATACCAGGTTAAAATATTCTGACAGAAGGAAGAAGTCTAGCACACACATACGCACACGCACACATGCACATGGACACACACACACGTGTGCGTGCATACACACGCTGATACACACACACACGCGCGCGCGCGCACACACACGCATACACGCATGCACGCGCACATACATACACATACACGTGAGCACATGCACGCACACACAGACAAGCACATGCGCGCGTGCGCTTTATACACACACACACACACACACACACACACACACACACACACACTCACTCACTCACTCATATATATACATATATATATATATATATATGTTTTGTGTGTGTGTGTGTGTGTGTGTGTGTGTGTGTGTGTGTGGTGTGTGTGTGTGTGTAGGCAAAGAGGAGCATGTTCACACAAGCCCACAGATTAAACACACGCATGTACATGCATATCTGCATACACGCACGCACACGCACACACGCGCGCGCGCACACGCACACATGCACACACACACACACACACACACACACACACACAGATACATGTGCGTGCACACACACACACACAGATGCACACACGCGCGCGCACACACACACACACACACACACACACACACAGATACGTGTGCGTGCACACACACAGATGCACACACACACACACACACACACACACACACACACACACACACACACAACACCCCACAAGCAGCCACAGGATCACTTGCAACGCACAGACTGCCAAACACACATGGGCCCGTGGATGCTCACCCATGGAGATACATATATACACACGTATACATATATACACACGTATACATATATATACACACGTATACACTCGTCATACAGCATACAATGATGATAATGGCACAGCCAACGTTGGGTAGGCACCCAAGGTCTGACTAGTGCGTAGGCAGCGTAGGTCAGACACATGCTAAGTCGTAGCCATGAGAATTTGTTTTTAGATCCTCTCATCGTGCTCGTTAATTCCTTTATCCGTCAGCATTTTAAAATCATGTACGATGTGGTCTCGAAACTTAGTGGATGTGGTATTGCGTGTATGGACTTGTCCGCCCGCAGTGACGTCGTGATGAACGTGAAACTGAAAGTCATAGTCTCATCTACACTTTGGCTATAATTATTCGTTTCTTATCTTACTTTATTCCTATAGTCTGATTGAAAAAACAACCCACGTCAACCATCACTCGAAATGGTTACCGACTTGGATTTCTGGCCGGGAAATCGTGGGTTTCATTATCATCAGAGCCATTTATTTGTGGGATTTTTCTGCTCCGACAGCTCATATCCTGAATGGAGTTTGTTGTGGAGTCAACTGCTGAGACTGGGACCACACAGTCGCGTTTAACCCACTTGAGGGATGCGTCTCAGAGGGTATTGCTCAAATTTCCTAACACTTCAGGTGTCTAGATCTCTCGGGCCTGGCTGACGCCATGATACGTTATGAAAGTAAGCATAAAGAGTAACCCTGTCATGCAGTTCCACACCTGAATGGAAATCCATAGCATCGTCTTCATTAGCCGCATCAACCAGCATAAAGAGCGTCTGAAATTCTGTGGCCCTTCATGCCCTGCCCTCATGATGACCTAAAAGTTCCGATTACTTCTACACGTCCATGCCCGTAGTTTGCTTCTGTCGAGGTCACCAGTGTCAGCAAATTCATGGGGGTGGTCACTGGACGGACGTGGTGTCGCCCTCCGGAGGGAGAACGTATTCACGATGCTCTGCGACTAAGCAATTAGCGTCGTCAGGAGGGGGCTCAGCAGGTAGTGCCCTGCGTATGTTGTATGAGGACAGGTACCCCTCAACACCATCGGAGTGACTCGGCAGCGCTGCAGTATCTTCTCAGGTGAGGTACCTTATCACTATTTGACATAGACTGCTTCCTATAGATCGCTGGTACTAGGGTTATGGCAGGACAAATCAGACTAAGCTTGTGGATAGGAGACGGAATAAGTGGCGTAGGTAAAATATCATTGATGCCACACACACACACACACGTGCGCGCGCGCGCGCGCACACACACACACACACACACACACACACACACACACACACATACACATACACACACACACACACACACACACACACACACACACTGAGGGAAAAATCACTTCTGTCCTTCGGAGAATCCAGTTTTTGCTTACTGATTTCGGTCGAAATGTGGATCCGCACTAAATTTCCAAAGTTCGTGGGCATATCTAAAGACATCTAAACAACTTATAACGTGATGTCCAAGAATTATTTCGCGAAGGAAAAAAAATGAAAGGGAAGCAACTCCTGAACACGCCCTTTGATCACGATGTACACTAAAAATGAGGCAGTTTTGTCCTCGGGCCAAATTCAGTCTTCCCACACGTGTTCGCGCAACCCTGCCCAACAGGCAGGCAAACCAAGTAACGAGTGCGGAGGAACACCTAAAACCGTCACAGCAGCTGAGCTTCTTTTCCTTTTGTTTACAAACGTTTTTGTTTCCGTCTTTGTCGTCAGATAACTCTCATCTAATTTGGAATCGGAAATATTCAAGCATGCCGAGCAGCTGTTGTAGTTTTTCACCTTGTCATAGCAGCCGTATTAACGAGACGTTCCAAGAGTCAGTTGGTTTCTTACTATTCCACCAGGCACTGGAAGCAACGGCAGGAAACGACCAGTGCCAGAGGATGGCTTTTTTTTAGCAAGGGAGGTCACGCATGCCGGGTAGGAAAGAGTTAGTTTGTTTTTTTCATTTTTGTTTGTTTGGGGTTTCTTTTGTTTAAACATCCACCATAGAATGCTTTGTGTTTTCTTTCTACTTGATACCCAGACCAGACAGTGATTCGAATGGACAGCGGGAATCTATCAGAACAGTTGATTATCTGTGTTGTGATGTTCAGCTTAGCGTGAGCACACAAGGAAAGAATGTGAGAGCTTCCCTGTTTTCCAAGAACAGAATGCGTCTCATACACTAAAATATTTTCAATTTTTGACTGCGGCAAGTTTTCCTGAACAATGCGTAAAAGCACCTAAACACAAAGAAAAGCAGTATGAATGGTGGAGCTACACAGCAAAGCAGGATATCAAGTCCTAGGAACTGGTAATATGGAATATGCTGTCCTGCAGAGCGCATGTGACCTCCGCCATATTTGGCCACATGATCTAACCAGAAAGCGGCTTTCTCCATAGGTACACCCGATTCAGCCTTGAATAGTACGGAGGCCCTGGTTATGGAGTCTTTGTAACTTGGCGTGGAGGCCACCTTGAGAATGATGCCTTTTAACTGTTCTGCACCAGCTGATCTGATGTCAACAGTCTCTCCAAAACCTTTGGTACGCGCACGCTCTGCATTGTAAAACTGGTCAATAAAAAAGGGATTGCACACCATGGGAACGGCATGAAAGAGTGCCTCATACTGACCGCTGTTTCCGCAATGACTGACAAACACCTTGGTATTCCTGTAGCCCAGCAGGTCATTCTGTGGGATCCAGGATGCCGTGAGAATCTTTTCAGGATCTGGTGACTTTATATTGGACCTGAAGACAGCTTTGAAAGGCAGCTCCAACAGGACGTTGAAGATCTTGTCACCGATGGCTTTGGGAAGGTCCAGGACGTGGCTACCGAAGGAGACGATGACCACGCCTTGATGAGCACTGTCCATGAAGGAACTGTACGGAGGAAACAACGGCTTTGCCGGCTTTGCAGCAAGTCCACCGATGAGCTTGACGTTGGGCAGGGAAGGTCGGGGATAGTCCATGATGTGGTCCAGCTCCACCAGCCAGAGGTCAGCTTTGGCCACCAGCATGTCCGTGGTCAGGTAAGGCATCTCAGGAGCATAGCGAGACACAGCATCAGGATAATCATCAACGTTGCGATCCGGTACACTGAGGTAAAAAAATAAAGTTTGTAATTTCTGACCAAGTGTCATGCGGTCAGTGACGGATAGGGTGAAAAAAGGGGTCACTGCGGGAGAAAATGGAATTCTCTGGACTGCTGGGGCGTAGTCTGCGCCTACAAAAGAAAAGGGAATTCCCAGTCGGTAAGGTATGACTGCCATCGCTCGGAAAACATGAAAGTTGTCAATGATGACAAAATCCGGATGAAAGGTTCGGATCTGGTCAAAGAAGGTTTGGTTAGTCAGCAGCTTCTCAGTAATACTCTTCACAATATTCATGGAGTTCCAATAAGCCCCCCTCTCACCTCGGAAGTACTCATCAAGGAACCCCTCAAAAGCCCTGTCTTCTACATCACTGTCTGTCTGGTACTCCAGCACCGTCAGGTTACCCGTGTCCATCTGGTTTTTGGCGATCTGGAAGGCCGGCATTGTCACCCACACCTCGTGACCTACTTTGAAGAGTGCACGTGCAACGTTAATGCCGCATTTGGTTTGACTGGTCAGAGGCAAGGGGATGACCAACACTCTCTTTCTCTCTGCTTGCATGGTTTCATCCCATAGGCACAGCAGCAATAGCAGACAGGTAGGACGCATCTTGGAAGCTGGTCGTCTGTTTCTGCGATGGCGTTATCAAGAGGCCGTGCGTTCTTAAACCACTGCTGGTGTCTCTGAAACAAATCCAGCACTACGCACAATGGTATTGCACACTCTGCAGTTACAATACACACGTTTCCTCTGAACTGATTAACCAATGTAGAGATTCAATCAAATCATCGATTGGCAGAATATTACAGTGTTCATGATCAGATCAAATGATTGGACAGTAGGAACAGGTCAATATAATTATGCTTCAGACGAAGTGATCTTCACTGTGTGCATCTTCTTTGCTTTGTGTTGATAGCTGGTTCCATTTTTGATATACCTGACCTAAGTTTTGGCTCATCGTCCCCCACCCCCCCACCCCCACCCCCCACACACATATGAAGTCAAGCGATCTAGGTATGTCTATTATTAACATCCGCACTGGCAGAGTACAACATGAAAACACACGTGCTATCCACATAACACAGTTTTGAAACAAACTGACAGGAGAGTCCTAACATTAACTGCAGTACATACGCTACGTAAGAACTATTGCTTGTACCACTATTGAAACAGGTGGGTAGGGCTTTGACCCAAATAACATAACGGGGGTTGAGGGCTGAACATGAGAAAGGAGAGAATTCCACAGCAAGGAGCAGAAACAACGAGATTAGTGTCAGCACGGAGAGAGCAAGGAGGAGTGTAACTGAAAACAAGGTCAGACAAATAAACGGGTGCAGATCCAGTTATACGGGTGCAACAAAATACATGCAATTTCGCACTTAATTCTCTCAGAGACTGGTAGCCAGAACAGCTACATCGTAATTAATATGCAAGCTATGTGGTGTCCAGCCTTGTTGAAAATACATGCTGTTAACACACACACACACACTATTATATATATATATATACAAACACGCACAAACACACACACACACGTACACGCGCACACATGATCGTTATTATTATTATCATCATTATGATTATTATCATTATTTTCATTATCATTATCATTCATTGATTGTTGTTGATGATGTTGTCATTGTTGTTGTTAATGAAGATACTTTTACAACGCCTACCTCCCGCCAAGACACCAAGCTGAGAGCGCAATCTGCACTATCCTTTGCACAACGGGCGGCCTACCTTCGTAGAATAGCCAGCTGAAGAGTTACCTGCTGGTGCTACTTTCAGCTGTTTCACCGTGTCATTCAGTCGAATATTGGTCACTCGATTTTTCACTTACTTTTCAATTCGATTCCTTTTATTCACAGAATTATGCATGTGGTGTGTGTGTGTGTGTGTTTAAAAACTAATAAATTCCAAGGATAAGTACCAAGCACCATTCCAGCAACTTACAGAGCAGCTTGTGTTGCAATGAGTGCAAGAAATATTCAATTATAAACAAAGCTTGCTCTTATGTCTTAGGTTGAAGAAATAGAGGGAGATAAACATTCATATCTGCAGTGATAGATAATTCTGCCTAACTAACAGTATGTGCTTGAGTGGGTGAATGGGGAATAATAAATGCTTCTCAAAATGAGCCTTCAGCAAGCTTATAGTCTCCAAGGGGAGCAATCTCCAATGGGGAGGAAACTTACTAACATATAACTCCTGGTCACATACCGATATTTCAAAACCTGATTATTTCTCTTCAGTGACCGCGGAAAGTGGTAACTTGACTCCTCTGCCTTTTCTGTTTTAAGAAGAATGCTATCCCAGAAAAAGGCTGGTGTGCAATACCGTAGTATGTTTGTTGAGTTTTCAAAAAACCAACCAAAGGTGCCACCTAAGAAGCAAAAGAAAATCATGAAAGAGCAAAGCAAGCTACATTTTCTTGTGAAAAGTAGAAAATATAAAAATAACCTCTTAAGACACAAGTGCTGAGGGCTAGTTCTTGGAATGAATCCGCAAGGGACTAAATTACAATAAACTAATAAATTCCAAGGATAAGTACCAAGCACATATATATATATATATATATATATATAATATATATATATATACCTGCCACAGGTATATATATATATACCTGTCATCCATACCAGCGGTCAGTCTGGCCTTCTCTTTCGAGAACTGGTGATGGGACTTTTCGTGTGTATGTAAGATGCTACGCGTGCGTTCACACACGGAACCTCGGGTTATAGGCTTATTCGAAGGATTTTCTGGGAAATGGCTTCAAAATCAATGTAAACTGCTGGAAATATTCCCTGTACTGAAAATTGCCCGGCAGTATCTATCTAGCTACACACACACACACACACACACACACACACACACACACACACACACACACACACACACACACACACACATTCATATCTACATTCAATTCATCAACTGATATAGCACTTTTTCAGAATGTGACATTCGATTTCCGTGTTCTTTTTGCACGGGCGTGCTGTTGTGTTCGTCCTTTGATTTCGAAGATGACCATGACTTCAATCTCAGATGGAAGATCGTTGAGTGTGGGTCCGCAGGTGGCTGGTGAGGTCGATCTGGGCCTGGAAGGAACGCCCGCATGTGGGACACATGTGGGTGGGTGCTACAGTGGAGGTGGAGGTAGCTCTGGCCTTGCGCACGGCTCGCTTTCTCTCAGCTTCTGCTGTGCAGTCTCTTCTCTGATGTACATGCACCTTTGTGATGCTGCTTTGCCAGGCTGGGCGATCCAGGGCAAGCGACTCACAGGTGTCTGAGGCTGATGTTCAGGCCTTTGAGGGACACTTTGAGGCAGTCCTTGAAACGTTTCTTCTGCCCCCCAACTTTGCGCTTGCCCTGACTCAGTTCTCCGAACAGCAGTTGTTTTGGCAGTCGACTATCTGGCATTCTGACGATGTGGCCAGCCCATCTGGCTGGTGTAAATGCTGGGGATGCTGGCCCTTTCCAAGACCTCAGTGTCTGGGTACCTTGCCCTGCCACTTGATGTGTAGGAGTCTGCGGAGACAGCTGAGGTGAAAATGGTTAAGCTGTTTGGCGTATCTGCTGTAGACAGTACAGGTCTCACTGGCACTGAGGAAGGTGGTTAGTACCACTGCATGGTAGACCTTCAGCTTGGTGGTAAGGCTTAGTCCTCTCCACTCCCAGACATTTTCACGGAGTCTCCCAAACACAGAGCTGGCTTTGGCATCCTTTTCCTGACCTCTACGTCAATGTTCACAGCTCGTGAGAGTGTGCTGCCCAGATAGGTGAAGTTGTCAACTGCCTGTAAGTTCTGTCCTTTTACCGTGATGTTTGGTTCCTGGTAGGGTTTACCTGGCGCAGGCTGATGCATTACTTCGGTCTTTTTGGTGCTGATGGTGAGACCGAAGTTGTTGCAGGCTCGTGAGAGGCAGTCCATTTCGTGCTGCATCATCTGCTCTGTGCTGGCATTGAGGGCGCAGTCATCAGCAAACAAGAAGTCCCTGATGACAGTCTCTTTCATCTTTGTAACAGTCTGCAGTCGCCTGAGATTGAACAGCCCACCGTCAGTTCTGTATCTGATGTGCATACCACCCTGGCAGTCACGGAAGGCATCAGTCAGCATGGCGGAGAAAACCATGCTGAAAAGTGTAGGGGCGAGAACGCAGCCTTGCTTTACGCCGCTGGTCACTGGAAAGCTTCTGACGCTCTCCACCATCTAGTACTTTCACCATCATGCGTCGTAGAACTGTTGGACGATCGAAATGAACCTGCTGGGACTGCCAAATTTCTCCATGATCTTCCATAAGCCATCTCTGCTGACCGTATCGAAGGCCTTGGTCAGATCGACAAAGGTCACGAACAGATTGCTCTGCTGCTCTTGGCATTTTTCCTGGAACTGTCGTGCAGCAAATATCATGTCTGCAGTTCCACGTGCGCAGTGCTGCAGGCCCTGATAACATCACTGGTAGGCTGCTGCGGGAATGCCGTGACGCTCTATCTCCGGTCTACTGTGAGCTCTTCCAGAGGTCCATTGACGAGGGCTCCATCCCAGCCATCTGGAAATCATCAACTATTGTGCCTGCCGCCAAGAAACGTTCTCCAGTCACCATGAACGACTACAGGCCACTCACTCACTTCTGTCCCCTTTAAGTGCCCTGAGAAGATCATCCTTCGCCTGCTGAGGTTGGAGACAGAGGAGCATCAGGATCCTCTTCAGTTTGCTTATTCCCGCAACCGGAGTACTGAAGATGCCATCCTCACTATCCTTCACAGTGTCTACACGCACCTCGAGAAGCCTACTTCATACGCAAGGGTCCTCTTCATCGACTTCAGTAGTGCTTTTAACACGATCTAAGCACATCTCCTTGTCACCAAGCTTCTCCGCTACAATGTCAACCCAGTCCTCATCAGTTGGATCTTCAGTTTTCTGACTCAGAGAACACGAGTCCGAGTTAGGCACACTCTCTCCGATCCTGTGACCACCAACACTGGCGCTCCCCAGAGCTGCGTGCTGTCTCCTGCTCTCTTCACCCTGTACACTGCCGACTGTCGCAGCAAGGATGATTCTACTCTGCTGATCAAGTTTGCAGACGACACCTCGCTAACTGGCTTCATCCTCAATAACGACGAAACAGTGTACAGGCACGCCGTGGATGAACTGGCTGATTGGTGCAGCACGAATCATCTGGAGCTGAATGTGTCCAAGACCAAGGAGATCGTCGTGGACTTCAGGAAGAACAAGCCCAGCACCGAGCCCCTCGTCATCAATGGTGAGCCAGTCGAGATCGTCGAGTACTACAAGTACTTAGGTACTATCATCGACAACCAACTAGACTGGTCTCCCAATGCAGATGCGGTGTGCAAGAAGGCAAACCAGAGACTTTTCTTCCTGAGAAAGCTGCGACAGTTCCGTGTCAGCCCACAGATCCTCCGGTTATACTACCAATCGACCATTCAAAATGTATTGGCCTTCAACCAACTGTGTTACCACAGTAGTGCCAAGATGACAGACATGGACCGGCTGGAGAAAGTAGTCAGCAAGGCAGACTCCATCGTGGGGGAAGAGCTGATACCCGTGAGCGCGTGGTTCCCAGGTGTGGCCACTAAGAAGCTTGGCAAGATCCGAGCAGACAACCACCACCCACTCCACGAGGTGCTGGCATCCCAAGAGCCCAGGAGAATCTTCCCGGGTCCTGAGGAGTTTCAGTGCCCGGACCAACCGACTGAGGAACTCCTTCCTGCCATCTGCCGTACGCCTCTTCAACGAGAGAGTCAATGAGAGAAGGGAGAATGCGTGTCTCATTTTTTCGGTTTAAATACTGACCCCTGTGGCGCGATTGCGTGTGTGCCTCTGTGTGTGTGTGTGTGTGTGTGTGTGTGTGTGTGTGTGTGTGTGTGTGTGTGTGTGTGTGTGTGTGAGTTTGTGTGTTGTGTGTGTGTGTGTGTGTGTGTGTGTGTGTGTGTGTGTGTGTGTGTGTGTGTGTGGGAGGGGGGGAGGGGGTATGTGCGTGTATGCATGCGTGTGTGCGTAGGTGTGTATGTTGCCCCCCCTCACCCCCCCCTACTAAGTATTTTAAGTCCTGTTTTACAGTGCGTGTGTGTGTGTGTGTGTGTGTGTGTGTGTGTGTGTGTGTGTGTGTGTGTGTGTGTGTGTGTGTGTGTGAATTTGATGGACCATCCCCTTGAAGCTATCTTTTACTTTTTTTATCCATGAATTCTATGAATCATATGATTTGACTTTGATTGTCTTCTTTTACTGTTTTAATAATCATACATTTAGTGATGTCATTGCATGGCATTGAAATTTGGTTCTTATTTATTCCTTACTACATGTCTGTTAGGGAATGTTATGTTTTACTGTTCAATGCTTATACAGTGTGTGTGTGTGTGTGTGTGTGTGTGTGTGTGTGTGTGTGTGTGTGTGTGTGTGTGTGTGTGTGTGTGTGTTTTCCTGCTAATGTGAAGGACCACTCCTTCCAAGCTATCTTTATTATAATTTTTTTTTTTATCCTTGAATTATACATGACTTAGTTGTCTTTTTACCGTTTAAATAATCATACTTTTCTGTGATATCATGGCATGGTGCAAACAAATTTATTGTTTGAATGTCATGTTGTATTGTTAGATTATATAAATATATATGTGTATGTGTGTATGTATTTATTTATATATATATATATATATATTGTGTGTGTGTGTGTATGTATATACTTGTGTATATATACATGTATGTATATATATATATATGTATATATATATATATATATATGTGTGTGTGTGTGTGTGTGTGTGTGTGTGTGTGGTGAAGGACCCCCCCCCCCCCCCCCCCCCCCCATCCAAGCCATTTTTACTACAAATATTTTTACTTGATTGTATTATTTTTACTGTTTAAACAATCATACTTTTTGTGATATAATTTCTTGGCATTGAAATTTTGTGCTCTTTTATTCCGTACTTGGTTTAATAGAGAATGATATGCTTTTTATAGTTAATATGTTCATACAAGTCCTTTTTCAATTTTCACACCCCTATGAATTATCTCCCTTCGGTCTCTCTCTCTCTCTCTCTCTCTCTCTCTCTCTCTCTCTCTCTCTCTCCTCTCTCTCTCTCTCTCTCTCACCCTACTTCAAACATCTTACTTAGCAGTAAATCTTTTATTCCTGATTTGTATTTAACTCTGCAGGTTGCTTTTACAGTTTACGTAATTATACATTTTGCAATATTACTGATGTTTTGAATGGTGCTATTGTTTTTGTTTTCTTTCTTTTTCATACTTAACTTTGAGCTTATCTTGGAGCGTTCTGTTTTACAGTTGGAGTGTTTATTTAAGTGTTGTGATAATATTGCATATGTGATGGTGGTTTGTGGTGGTGATGTGTGCACCTCTGTGTGTGTGTGTGTGTGTGTGTGTGTGTGTGTGTGTGTGTGTGTGTGTGTGTGTGTGTGTGTGTGTGTGAGACACTGTTTTGGCGGGGTGTGTGCGTGTGATTCTGTATTGGTGTGGTGTGTGTGTGTATCTGGGGGGTGGGGTGGAGGAGGGGTGGTAGGATGTGTGCGTGCATGTGTTAATATATATATATATATATATATATATATATATATATATATATATATATATATATATGTACAGACTGACACAAGATGGATAAATGAATTGACAAGGAATGACTGAGCACAGTGCAAAGAGTGGAATATTTTTAATGATATACTTGTTTATAAGTTGTTGTAATATGTGAATTTTGATAATGGCACCACAAACAAATTTTCCTTGTATTCTATGAGGACAAATAAAATATCGTGTATCGCGCAAGCATACCGCAAGCATAGCTGGTAAGTTGACAGGTCACCGACCCTTAATCTAGGACGGGCCTGCTATACACACGGCAGTCACCCAGAACGGAATTCTCCTTGCCGGGTGACTTCATGTCAACACTGTTCACACAGTCAGCCAACCTTAACGGACGTGAGTGTAAATGGGTCATACGATACAGAGACGGTGAAAGAGCTTTTTTTTTTTTTACGTCACTCAAAATATGGTGACGGGACAGTTTTGTGCCACATGGCCGGCTTAACCTCTCTTTTATTGGAACAAGCCTGTCTTGCCATCGAGACCAAATTTTTCCCATCGATGACAAGATGATCATAAATCATCAACACTGTCTTGTTCTGGTTTTTGTTTGTTTGTTTGTTGTTGTTTTGTTGTTGTTGTTTTTGGGGGAGGGGGGTTGCCGATTTCATATGTGGTACAAGTTTTTTTCCCCAATGTCCCTCAACGCGTTAGGAAAAATCTTCCCTAACAAAATTCCAGTACCTTCCAACTTCAACTTTGAGTGGAGAATTTTTTTTCTTTTTGTTTAAAAAAGGTACAACGGGCAATTATTGGCGAATCATGCTTAGAATTGACACGGTGAACACGGTCACACTGCAAGTCGTCAGATAACTCCAGTCTGTCCGTGATCATGTCCTGGACAAGTTCCTCACAAGATTCGTTACCAGATAGCCAAGATTCGTTCCCAGAACGAGGGATTCCATGAACAATTGTGTTCTTTCGTGTTGACCTACCCTCGAGATCCTCAACGTTCTTGCCCAAAGCTTCCACCCTTTCATTCAATTTCTCATTTTCACTTCTTAAAGATTCGTCGTTTTTATTTTTCAGATCAGAAAGTTCCTATTTTTTTAATTCACTGAACTCACAGTGGAAGTTGGCCAAAGCGGCCTTGATCTGTTCATTGATATCACCCATTTTGTCCAGCTTGCTGTTCAGTGCTATCATCATGTCCTTCAGGCTGGGGTCGGCCTTGGCTTCTCCATACTGTCACGACGTGCAGCACCTCCCGCACTGAT
>CM065736.1:31594271-31599271 GCA_033310375.1 Conus canariensis
CCACTTTCCACCTGGTCAAAGAGACTCTGTGTCAGTCATTACTGGGGTAAGTGGACGTTTCGACATATTACACAATGAAGAATTTCCATTTGCTTCGCTGAATACCCTGACTAGTGACAGCGCCAGACTTACACCTTCAAATCGTGTGAACGCTCCATCATGGTGGAGCTGCATAGTTGAAGGTGTTTCTATCTGATCTATGTCCTCTCTTCATCATTTCAGTTCATGACATGAATTGGTAGATCATCGTCATAGAGCTGTTTACGTCATGACACAAAGTTCTACGTCACCTACATAAAGAGAATTTCTCTCCACAGCACACACTTATAGACAAGTTACCATTATAGAGCATTTTACTTCATGATGCAAACTCTTCTGCATTTCACTTTACAACACATGCTTGAAAATCACCATGCAGCATTTCACGTTACGATACAAATTTGTAAATGATCGTGAGGCATTTCACTTTACAATACAAATGTGTAAATTGTCATGGAGCATGTCACTTCGCAGTAGAAACTTGTAAATCATTACAAAGCATGTCACTTTACAACAACAACAACAACAAAAACTTGCAAATCTTTGTATCACATTTCACCTCACGACACAGACTTGCAAATCACAAAGTTGTAGATTACTATCACCACAGTGCGTTCCACTTCAGAATCATTTTGGACCAGTCAGAGCTTTTATGACTGATGGTTTCACCCGCTGAGATGCCACCCAAAATAAAATGCACGACAATAAAACTGACCGAGAAGAACTTGAAACAATAAATAAGCAAGGCCGGATGTTGCTGGCAGCTGTATGCGCTCTGTTTGACACCTTTGAACTTTTGGGTTGTTTTTGTATGCACGAGTACCCTGACTCATCCTCACGTATAACGTGTGCTGGACATGACAATTTTCTTTCAAAAGACAGTCCTGACAGTTTACACGTACGTTTGTCCGGATTGTTATACAGCATAGCAAGTGATAACTGTTGTGTTTCATCTACAATGCTCCGATTGTGAAACTACGAGACGGGCAGAAAAGGGAAGTCTGCTTGCATGTGTGGGTGAAGTTGGTGATGTACGGGAAGGGGGGAAGGGGGTGGAGGAAGGGAGGAAGGGAGGGATCTGGGGTGAATGGTAGGGGTGGTAGAGGGTGTGTGTGTGTGTGTGTGTGTGTGTGTGTGTGTGTGTGTGTGTGTGTGTGTGTGTGTGTGTTGTGACTAATAAACATACAGATCAACACCGAGATAGACAGAGAGGGACAGACAGACAGACAGACAGACAGAGAAACGGACAGACAGGCAACCTGACAGGCAAACAGACAGATAGACAAAACAGGTACAAACAGAGATAAGAACGAAAGAAGAGAGAGGTATGGAGATATACAGCTACACACAGCCAGCGAGACAGAGAGAGAGACAAAGACTGCAATTGTCAATCATTTGTTCACGCACACGCACACACACACACACACAAAATACATAACACGATATGTGCGCGCGGGCGCACACACACACACACACACACACACACACACACACACACACACACACACACACACACACACACACGGGCGCTCGCGTGCGTAACACTGCACAGACTGTTCTAGCCTCCATTTTGAACATTTCATCCGTTGTAGATCAAAAGCCCCACTTGACATGCAAGCAAGTGACGCAAATAGATTCAGCACGCAGATGATACAACACCTCCCTCACTCCCCTCCCCCTTTCTCCTTCTCCCTGCTGTTTTTTTTCCCACATATCCTCTCTGCCCACCTCTCTCTCTCTCTCTCTCTCTCTCTCTCTCTAGCCCCTCCTCTCCCCTGTGTCTCCCCCTCCCCCCCCCCCCTCAAAAAGTTTCTTATTTACAATGCTGGCAAGAACTTCGACAAAATAGTGCAGGAGGCAAAGAAACACTGGCTGACTCAAAATCAGCCCTCCGAGGAATTGTCAGCCAACAGCCATGTTTTCCTCCCTTCCTTCCCTCCATTCCAACAGTCCCCACTCCTACCCCCATCACCTCCACCCCACCCCCACCCTCACAATGTAAAGACTTCATATTTCCAAGATAAACACCATTGTGGACATAAGCTATAGATCGACAGAGGAACTGTCGTTGGCGAGAAATCAGCCCTCATGGGGAGGGGATGGTGGGGGGGGGGGGGGGATGAATGCCTGTCAAAACAGGTTCAAAACCAAGGTCTAAGGTCAACAACAAAAAACGTTTACACTTATTACAGTATTTCAACTTTTAATTTCTCGTGGCCTTCATCCCTGTGATGGAGAGAACTGGGCTGGCCGGCCAAAATCTGTTGGAAGTTGAAGAGAGTAACAACACTCAGTAGTAGAGTTGTTGACAGGGGGAAGGTCACATGACTATGATGGAAGTTGAAGAGAGAAACAACACTCAGTAGTAGAGTTGTTGACAGGGGGGAAGGTCACATGACTATGATGGAAGTTGAAGAGAGTAACAACACTCAGTAGTAGAGTTGTTGACAGGGGGAAGGTCACATGACTATGATGGAAGTTGAAGAGAGTAACAACACTCAGTAGCAGAGTTGTTGACAGGGGGGAAGGTCACATGACTATGATGGAAGTTGAAGAGAGTAACAACACTCAGTAGCAGAGTTGTTGACAGGGGGAAGGTCACATGACTATGATGGAAGTTGAAGAGAGTAACAGCACTCAGTAGTAGAGTTGTTGACAGACGGAAGGTCACATGACTATGTTGGAAGTTGAAGAGAGTAGCAACACTCAGTAGCATAGTTGTTGACAGGGGGAAGGTCACATGACTATGTCTCATGTCAGTGTATTCTTTGCCTCCTCCTTTGGTGCAGACAGGCTTTATGCCAGGCATTTCTTACCGTTGCAAATCGGTCAAGAGGGTCATTTTTGCTCACGTTCACACACAGCAAACCGAATGTCTGTAACATCCTCACTGATACTGGTTTCCAAAGTTGTTGCTGACCCTCCAATGTCGGCCATTTTGCAGTTCTGACCCATTACCTGAAAATGATTTCTCATTTCTTACGACCAGTAGTAGGGTCTTTGATCTGAGTAATGCTTATTTTGCATGGAGTGTGTAGGCTTGTGATCTGCTGCTTGAAGACTCAGGCGAGACTGTAACACGCCTCTAAAAGTAAGAGGCTCTGGTGATGTCATCACTGGGTTCAAGGTGGATAAAGTCCTGGCGCATCCTACTACATCCAAGAGTGGTAAGTCTTTGCTGCCAGAACTTTCTTCATGTATTGCTCTTCCCTTCGTTTCCCTCCTTGTACACTGCTCAGAACAGTTCCCTTATGTAGCAGTGGTCTGAGTGCTGAACATTGGTGTTCACCTGGAAGGTTTGAGGCGAAGTTCGGGGGAACTGGTCAGTGTGAGTGGGTTTTTCTATGAACTGTGGTCTCAAATCCATTCTCTAATATAAGAATGATTTCAGTATGCAAATCCTATCTTTCTCTCTTTTTGATGTGAACTGGATACAACAGTCAGGTCAGTTCAGATCAGTGGAACAGTTTAGAATCTCTTTGTCTGACATCTGAGTCCTCGTATCGTCCACGTTCTTGTGCTTTGCAAATGATTGGTGACAGCCTGCAGATCCTGTTCTTTAAGGAGTTCCATGTATGAACTAAGAAGCAGTGGTGAAACAGGCGGCTCCTCAGCAGTGCTCTTCTACTGGCAGAACTCCCCTACATACAATAAACATGTGCTGATAGGGCAGAGCTTTAGCAGCCCCTGGCTTCGGGTCTGAACGATGCTGTAGATGACGTTCATCTTCATTCGTTTTGCAGCATCACTCAGGGGTTCTAGATGCAGAAGAGCTGGAGAAGTTGTCACATACATCGTACAATACTAGCTGGTCACCTGGGGCGAGGTGTTTGTCCTTCATTCTGTGAACAACGTCTGTACTGCTGATGGTGTGATGGTCAGCCTTGTCATAACCATAAGATTCAGCACTTAGACCAGATAGTTTAATGAGTCGTAGGCAACGCATCCACGGTGTCAGATGGTAGGGGCATAAACGGGTATCCTTGCCATGAATCATGCTCATCCCAAGCATCGCCTGGAAACCCTTCTTCAGTCACATACTGATTCTTGTGCAGGTAGAGAGAAACCGAATCTTCCTTTCGCCATTCCTTCAACGATTTGACCAGTCTGTTTTACTTGGATCTTTTCACTAGTTTCAAGTAAGCTGAAATGCCACGTTGCGGCGTTTCAGTTTTGTTATCATGGTCTTCTTTCTGTGTTATTATTGGGACAGGCGTCCTTATTTTGTCAGCTGGTAACATGACGTTGCTGTTATCTTGTTATCACAAAATGGCTCTTCTGAAATCAAGAATCGGATTCAAGAGCGTGACTATTTTGTATGGATCTTCAGAGACTCAGAATGCAGGCTATGTATACAGCCTTTATATCAACACATGCTGCCTCAGAAGCAGCTAGGCAGTCCCTCATCACAATGGTAAGTGCACTGGCACACGGGTGCAGTCCTTTTAATTGAAACAAACCTCTCTCTCTCTCTCTCTCTCTCTCTCTCTCTCTCTCTCTCTCTCTCTCTCTCTCTGAGCTGATATTTAGGTTGATGATCCACTTATCTGTGTCAGCAGTATCATAAATCTGGATACTTTCACACAAAATGTCTTGCGTAGTCTATCCTGGTTGTATCGTGTGCATATTTCGAACTCACGCAAAACGTCTATTTGCCTGCAGCTTCAAAGCGATCTGCTGTTTCAACTCGCAAAAAGTGTCTCAGTTCTACATGAACCCTTTCTCTATTAGGAAACATGATATTAGACTGTATAAGAAGCCCATAAACTCCTTCCATAATCAGCTCCCTGCAGTTGAAGACTTATCTCCTGCTCGTAGGAAATGCGAGTCCTTTTATCACATCACCTGTCAGGTTTGGAAGACTGCCTATACGTGACAGCATGAACACTGGACACCTGACTCTGAACATGTCATGAACACCGGACACCTGACTCTGAACATGTCATGAACACCGGACACCT
>CM065736.1:31604271-31606771 GCA_033310375.1 Conus canariensis
GATGTCATCGGTGGAAATCTCTCCCAAAAACAAGGGAAATAATCGATGGGGATTTGTTTTTGTTTTTTGTTTTTTTATCAATGATCTGTCTAACATTAAATCCTGGCTCAAATTAATGATAGGCCTCGAAACGCTCACATAGATTATTAAGTATTTAAAATCCTAATTATAAAGTGTATAAAATCCTAATCATAAAGTGTATAAAATCCTAATTATAAAGTGTATATAATCCTAATTATAAAGTGTATAAAATCCGAATTATAAAGTGTATAAAATCCGAATTATAAAGTGTATAAAATTCTATTTGTAAAATGTATAAAATGCTAATCATAAAGTGTATAAAATCCTAATTATCAAGTGTATAAAATCCTAATTATCAAGTGTATAAAATCCTAATTATCACGTGTATAAAATCCTAATCATAAAGTGTATAAAATCCTAATTATAAAGTGTATAAAATCCTAATCATAAAGTGTATAAAATCCTAATAATAAAATCCTAATTATGAAGTGTATAAAATCCTAATTATGAAGTGTATAAAATCCTAATAATAAAATCCTAATTATGAAGTTTATAAAATCCTAATTATGAAGTGTATAAAATCCTAATCATAAAGTGTATAAAATCCTAATCACAAAGTGTATAAAATCCTAGTTATAAAGTGTATAAAATCCTAATCATAAAGTGTATAAAATCCTAATCATAAAGTGTATAAAATCCTAATTATAAAGTGTATAAAATGCTAATCATAAAGTGTATAAATCCTAATTATAAAGTGTTATAAAATGCTAATCATAAAGTGTATAAAATCCTAATTATAAAGTGTATAAAATCCTAATTATAAAGTGTATAAAATCCTAATCATAAAGTGTATAAAATCCTAATTATAAAGTGTATAAAATCCTAATCATAAAGTGTATAAAATCCTAATTATAAAGTGTATAAAATCCTAATCATAAAGTGTATAAAATCCTAATAATAAAATTATAAAATCCTATAAAGTGTATAAAATCCTAATTATGAAGTGTATAAAATCCTAATTATAAGTGTATAAAATCCTAATTATAAGTGTATAAAATCCTAATCATAAAGTGTATAAAATCCTAATCATAAAGTGTATAAAATCCTAATCATAAAGTGTATAAAATCCTAATCATAAAGTGTATAAAATCCTAATTATAAAGTGTATAAAATCCTAATATAAATCCTAATTATGAAGTGTATAAAATCCTAATTATGAAGTGTATAAAATCCTAATAATACAAATCCTAATTATGAAGTGTATAAAATCCTAATTATGAAGTGTATAAAATCCTAATATAAAGTGTATAAAATCCTAATCATAAAGTGTATAAAATCCTAATTATAAAGTGTATAAAATCCAATATAAGTGTATAAATCCTAATTATAAAGTGTATAAAATCCTAATCATAAAGTGTATAAAATCCTAATTATAAAGTGTATAAAATCCTAATTATAAAGTGTATAAAATCCTACTTATAAAGTGTATAAAATCCTAATTATAAAGTGTATAAAATCCTACTTATAAAGTGTATAAAATCCTAATTATAAAGTGTATAAAATCCTACTTATAAAGTGTATAAAATCCTAATCATAAAGTGTATAAAATCCTACTTATAAAGTGTATAAAATCCTAATATAAAGTGTATAAAATCCTAATTATAAAGTGTATAAAATCCTAATCATAAAGTGTATAAAATCCTACTTATAAAGTGTATAAAATCCTAATTATAAAAGTGTATAAAATCTAATTGTGGCGTGTGGCCAGAAGAAGGGCCGTAGGAGGGGACAAGGGGGAATGTCAGGGCCTTCCTTTCGCAGCAATGTCAGTCTCTGAGACAGACACAGGAGACTTTTGTTTGCTAGTTTGTTTGTTTGTTCGTTGAATTGTTTGTTTTGTTTGTTGTTGTTTCGTTGAATTGTTTGTTTGTTTGTTTGTTCGTTGATTGTTTGTTTGTTTGTTTGTTTGTTTTGTTGTGTTTTTTTGTTGAATTTTCGGAAAACAAAACTCAGCGGTGGGTTTTGAAATTTGGGCGAAGGGATGTGTTAAAAGAGAGAGATCGGGGGGGGGGGGGGGGGTAGAGGGGTAGCGTGGGAGAGGGAGGAGGGTGGTGGACGGTCATGCGGAAAACCGCTTTCAAACGGACAATACTCCCACACCATGAGAAAAATGGACAATACTCCCACACCATGAGAAAAATGGACAATACTCCCACACCATGAGAAAAATGGACAATACTCCCACACCATGAGAAAAATGGACAATACTCCCACACCATGAGAAAAATGGACAATACTCCCACACCATGAGAAAAATGGACAATACTCCCACACCATGAGAAAAATGGACAATACTCCCACACCATGAGAAAAACGGACAATACTCCCACACCATGAGAAAAATGGACAATACTCCCACACCATGAGAAAAACGGACAATACTCCCACACCATGAGAAAAACGGACAATACTCCCACAC
>CM065736.1:31611771-31614271 GCA_033310375.1 Conus canariensis
TTTTTGACCAAGTGCAACAAATCGGGAAGTGATCACTGCATCCATAAACAGGTACACTTGTCTCAAGAATGGTTTCTGGATTTGTAACATATAAATGATCTATCAGTGTTTCAGAAATCTCAGTGACCCTTGTAGGAGTTTTGATTAGCTGAGTAAGACCAAGTGACTCAAAAACATATTTCCACTGTTTGTTTGATTTTAGTAGATCTATATTAAAATCCCCTAATATCATGATGTCTTTGGATTCGTCATGTGCGTTTTCCATCATTAACATGAAACGGTCAACCCAGTCGACATGTTCAGCTGGATTTCTGTACAGAAAACATATAAGTATGGGCTTATTAAATTTAAGCTGGATCTCAACCCAGATTGTTTCTACGTTAAATTGTTCTAACAAAATGGATCCTCTGAAATTTTACTGACTGATGAAGATATACAATAATACCAGTTTCCATGTTTTGTTTAGGATCTCTACGAACAACATTATAACCTGGGATTGCAGTGTCGTTATTTGATATGATACTGGACAGATGTGACTCCGAAAATCCAAATATGTGAAAGCTTTTTCCCGAATTTGATATGACTGATGCTATTTCAGTCATTTTGTTAATCGCATGGTTGACATTGAGAACCCAACTCTTAAGTCCATCTCTTTTCAGCCAAGGGTTGTTGTCTTCTGTCATATCTATTATAGTCAATACTATAACAAACTAAACACACAATGATAATAACAAGCAGACAAAACTCTTACAGACTAACAAGTAAGGTTTGACTGAATGAATAAAAAAAATTGTCAAGGCAAACTGGATAACACAATTAATAGCAATGAAAGAAAAAAAGCTTCAATTGTAGATCAATAAACAATGACGAATCCACGAAAGGACAAGAGCAAAAAAGCTGAAAATTCAAAGGCAAGTGTACATAGAATATTAGAATGACTTCAAAACTTCAGCAGAAA
Source organism: Conus canariensis (assembly GCA_033310375.1). Taxonomy (NCBI): domain Eukaryota; kingdom Metazoa; phylum Mollusca; class Gastropoda; order Neogastropoda; family Conidae; genus Conus; species Conus canariensis. The sequence continues at coordinate 31,612,730 of CM065736.1, forward strand.
TTTACCGTATTCCAAATACGTTACCAGCCACAATCAACTTTCTCGGGTGAGGTCACGACTATAAATACATGCAGAGCCGGCAATTTACACACACACACACACACACCACACACACACACACACACACACACACACACACACACACACTTGCGCGCGCGCACGCACACACATGCATGCAAGCACGCACGTGCACACACACACACACATGAGCATGCGAGTGTGAGCAAATACGTACGTAAATGCGTCACATCTGCACAATAGCGTACGCGAGTGTGTGTGTGTGTGTGTGTGTGTGTGTGTGTGTGTGTGTGTGTGTGTGTGTGTGTGTGTGTGTGTGTGTGTGTGTTGTTGTTGTTGTTGTTGTTGTTGTCTTCAATTTAACGTCTTTCCACATTAAGTGATATTACACGAAGAGAAAGGGTGGGGAGAGGGGGAGCATGAGGAAGAGGTGGGTGGGTGGGTTATCTTGCAATCATACACAAAAGAAAAAAAAGAAAACAGAAAAAGAAAGGCATCTTTAAAATCTTTACAAAATACAATTAATTTTTTTTTAAGGTATGGGAAAACCAACTTGAACCATAACACAAACTATAACAAATGTCCTATAGGACTGCGTAGTATAGTAAACAGTTTGCAAAATCAAACAACAAACTAAAATTCTCAAGGATACTGTCAAGAGAACTTTCAGAAACAGCCGGTAAAATAGGTCTCAATCTCTGGCATTCTAGAAGAATGTGTTGGTTTGAAATTTGTTCACCACACAAGACATTCAACATTCTTGCTGAATTTTGCTGTGAAGGCATTAAGCTTTATCCTACAAGACAGCGAAGTAATGTGTCTAAATTTAAAAATGTTATTATAACTCACATAATGTTGAAATGTTACTATAATTCATTATCCCTTACAGAAGGGTATCGTTTACTGGAACAAGCATCGTGGAACAAAGTTTCAAAATCTCAACATAAGAAGGAGAAATTCTCCAGTATCTTAATGAATTCCGATGGTTTGGCAAACAAAACAACACACACACACACACACACATACATACACACACACACACACACACACACACACACACACACACACACACACACACACACACACACACACTGTAGCATTCATACAGACAGGCAGACAGACACGCGCGCGCGGAGAGAATGTGTGTGTGTGTGTGTGTGTGTGTGTGTGTGTGTGTGTGTGTGTGTGTGTGTGTGTGTGTGTGGTGTGTGTGTGTGTGTTGATGGGGGGGGGGGAGGTATGTACGTGTTTCTATATTTGTGTGTTTGTCTTTGCTTGTGTGTGTGTGTGTGTCTGTGTCGTGTGTGTGTGTGTGTGTGTGTGTGTGTGTGTGTGTGTGTGTGTGTGTGTGTCTATCTGTCTGTTTGTCTGTTTGCGTCTGTGTGAATGCATGTATGTCTGGTGCATGTGAGCATAAATGTATGCAGACACATTGTGTGTGTGTGTGGTGTGTGTGTGTGTGTGTGTGTGTGTGTGTGTGTGTGTGTGAGCGTGTGTGTGAAGGCCCCTAAGCGCGTGCGCTCT
>CM065736.1:31619271-31634271 GCA_033310375.1 Conus canariensis
ACACAGTCAGCCTGTAATCCGCCCAAAGATACAGAGTGTAAGCAGAGCATGCTGTTCTCAGCATTCACACAGTCAGCCTGAATCCGCCCAAAGATACAGAGTGTAAGCGGAGCATGCTGTTCTCAGCATTCACACAGTCAGCCTGAATCCGCCCAAAGATACAGAGTGTAAGCGGAGCATGCTGTTCTCAGCATTCACACAGTCAGCCTGAATCCGCCCAAAGATACAGAGTGTAAGCGGAGCATGCTGTTCTCAGCATTCACACAGTCAGCCTGAATCCGCCCAAAGATACAGAATGTAAGCGGAGCATGCTGTTCTCAGCATTCACACAGTCAGCCTGAATCCGCCCAAAGATACAGAATGTAAGCGGAGCATGCTGTTCTCAGCATTCACACAGTCAGCCTGAATCCGCCCAAAGATACAGAATGTAAGCAGAGCATGCTGTCCGCATTCACACAGTCAGCCTGAATCCGCCAAAGATACAGATGTAAGCGAGCATGCTGTCTCAGCATTCACACAGTCAGCCTGTAATCCGCCCAAAGATACAGAGTGTAAACAGAGCATGCTGTTCTCAGCATTCACACAGTCAGCCTGAATCCGCCCAAAGATACAGAGTGTAAGCGGAGCATGCTGTTCTCAGCATTCACACAGTCAGCCTGAATCCGCCCAAAGATACAGAGTGTAAGCGGAGCATGCTGTTCTCAGCATTCACACAGTCAGCCTGAATCCGCCCAAAGATACAGAGTGTAAGCGGAGCATGCTGTTCTCAGCATTCACACAGTCAGCCTGAATCCGCCCAAAGATACAGAGTGTAAGCAGAGCATGCTGTTCTCAGCATTCACACAGTCAGCCTGAATCCGCCCAAAGATACAGAATGTAAGCGGAGCATGCTGTTCTCAGCATTCACACAGTCAGCCTGAATCCGCCCAAAGATACAGAGTGTAAGCGGAGCATGCTGTTCTCAGCATTCACACAGCCAGCCTGAATCCGACCAAAGATACAGAGTGTAAGCGGAGCATGCTGTTCTCAGCATTCACACAGTCAGCCTGAATCCGCCCAAAGATACAGAGTGTAAGCGGAGCATGCTGTTCTCAGCATTCACACAGTCAGCCTGAATCCGCCCAAAGATACAGAGTGTAAGCAGAGCATGCTGTTCTCAGCATTCACACAGTCAGCCTGAATCCGCCCAAAGATACAGAATGTAAGCAGAGCATGCTGTTCTCAGCATTCACACAGTCAGCCTGAATCCGCCCAAAGCTTCAGAGTGAAGCAGAGCATGCTGTCCCAGCATTCACACAGTCAGACTGTATCCGCCCAAAGCTTCAGAACGTAAGCAGAGCATGCTGTCCAATCATTCACACAGTCAGACTGTATCCGCCCAAAGCTTCAGAGTGAAAGCACAGCATGCTGTCCCAGCATTCACACAGTCAGACTGTATCCGCCCAAAGCTTCAGAGTGAAAGCAGAGCATGCTGTCCCCAGCATGAAGAAGAAGCAGAAGAAGAAGGAGAAGGAGAAAAAGGAGGAAGTTTAGGCTGAGGAAGAGCAGGATTAGAAGAAGAAGAAGAAGAAAACAACAACAACAACAACAAGATCAAGAAGAAAAGAAGAAAGAAGAAGAAGAACAACAACAACAACAACAACAACAACAACAACAACAAGATCAACAACAACAACAACAACAAGACGAGGAAGAAGAAGAAGAAGAAGAAGAAGAACAACAACAACAACAACAACAACCAGAAGAAACGCAAGAATCTAAGGCGACACAGCGTCACGATTTACAGCTTTCGACTCCGACAACCTGGAAGTTGTAACACCAATCTCCTCTTATTATCCACTGGCTCAGAACACTGCGGAAGAGACAGACTGATGGAATGAGGAGTGGGGAGCTGAAACAGGGGAGAGGAAGGGGGAGGGGGGGGGGGGGGTCGGGAGGAGAGGGCGGAGGAGACAGAGAATGAATGATGATGATGATGATGATGATGATGATGATGATGATGGTGGTGGTGGTGGTGGTGGTGGTGGTGGTGGTGGTGGTGATGGTGGTGGTGATGATGATGATGATGAATGATGATGATGATGATGATGATGATGATGAGACAAGGTCTCTATACCTAAGCATTTACTTTGTCAGAAGCTGACACCACTAACCAATCTGGGCACATATACCATGTTTCACATGGCTTCGGACAGAAATCCCTAGCGTCCCCATGAAGACCTACTGTTAAGGAACAATAATACTCAGGGGAAAAAAAGGGTTCTGAGTGGAGTCTCCTGAACGTTGAATCAGAACAAGCCACATTGAAGACCATCCAATTATACGGAAGTAGTGCAGGTTGTCCTCTGGTGGGTGGACGAACGACGACCAGCCTGTAGCTGATCGTTTCTCTGTGGGTGGCTGTCATCAGAACTGTGACAACAAATAACAACAACAACAAAGCGAAAACAGAACAGCGACAACCGACAACATTAACAACAACAAGCAGAAGAAATACTGAATGGATAGAGAGGAAGGAGTACACGAATGAGAGAAAGGTTGATATTTGATGTCAGGAACAGTCGAAGACTTTATTATGGTCTCAATTTTAAACATTTTAAATCTGCGAATGGTTATTTCTTTCTCGTTTTTCCTCTCAGTGTGATTTGAGCAGAGATGAAAATGAATATATTGTTTTTGTTTTCAGTGAAAGGGTTTGACCGAGCAGGATTATCTTTTTTCTCCTCATCTTGCATGCCGCTCACTCCGGCTTCCCTCCCATAGCCACACCATAGCTTCTCCCGTCGTCGTGAAGCAACCCACCAGAGATTTCGCTGCCCTGCATGCTACCGAGTCACTTCGGTGCTCAAGTGGCGCCTGATTATAATCCAGCATCTTCAGCACACTGCCTACTGATTCCAATACTGACGGACTGTAACTAAGTGCCAACGCGTGCGACAAGCCACTGTCTCCCGTGAACTTGCCGATGCCGACGATGACGTCAACACGAACTCAGCAAGGGCACAGGCGTAGGGTGGACATCAAGGCTGAGGTCGCCAAAAGAGCAGGCATGAAGAGAAGAGCCACAGACTTTGAGACCCTAACATGCTGATCGATGAGGATGACGATGATGAAGATGATGTTGCTGGTGCTCCATTTTGGCTTGTACCCTCCGTTTCTTTTTCATAGTATGTCCCAGCCTCAACCACATCCGAGAGATACAGACACCTGCCGTGTTGGTAAAGCAAGTTGAGCAAGGCTTTTAGCGATGTATCTTCTAAATGGATGAACGTTGACTGTGTTGTTTTAGTCTTTCACTAGAACCCATAGCAAACTCAAGATAAAAGTCGGTCGGGGCCGAAAAATTCCACAAATAAGGGAAAGAGAATCGAACCCACGACCACCCAGACTACAGTTCTAGACACTAACCATTGCGCAACGGCAGCTAGTTTGAGCGAGCGCTTCAGTGTTTCTTTCTTTCATGATACCGGGGTCCTCTTCAGAGGGTACGTAGGACCTCATGTGGCGAAAGGTAGTAGGCCATGTCTGGTGGAGTTGTGCCGTTTTCACCCGTCAGCGGAACAGCAACGAGTGAGGCTGTTGGATGCGCATGGTAGTTGCGTGACGGTGGCGTCTTCCGTCGGTGGGCTCTGCAGGCATGAGGTATGAGCTGGTTCACCAATAGGAACGCTCCCGAGGAGGTTCAGTCATGTCACGTCCTGTGGAAACCACACAACGGCATCTGCCTGGGAGCAGCTATATCCCTTGACATCTTAATGGAATGCCCAGTGCGTGCCTGTCCCTATGCCAACGCAGCGCAGGCTTCCAAGGTGGTGCAGGACTGCTCTCAGCTCGCTGGTTGGACAGTTGAGGACTTTACTTTTCTGGGTCCCACTCGCACCTTCGGATGTATCTATTTCCCTAAACATAACTCTTATTTTACATGTTAACCCCGTTAAAAAAGGGGTCCAAATAAAAGAAAATCATCACGCCAGTTGTTTTTCATGTACCAAATCAGAGCTTCGAGGAATAAAAAAAAAAATCCAGCAACATCACAATGAGCTCTGTGATAAGAACAAAAGGAAAAAAAAATTGATGAAAACAAACCAGTACATTTCTGGTTGGAAAAAAAAAGTTTAAAAGCTACCAGATAAATGTACATATTTCAGATATCTTTGAAGAAAATGGAATACTGAATAGAATATGTCTGTAGGCGAAAACAGTCGAGAATAGCTTGTTTTGACGCTTTTGGGATTATACTATAAGATTAAGTTAAACGCAGTTTTGATTCTATTGACAGAGAGAGAGAGAGAGAGAGAGAGAGAGAGAGAGAGGAGAGGAGAGAGAGAGAGAGAGAGAGAGAGAGAGAGAGAAGTGACAGACAGACAGACAGACACTGACAGACCGAGAGACAGCCAGCCAGACAGACACAAAAACAGATTAATAGCAACTTTTTTCTTTCAATTATGCGGTTACCATCATTAACGTTTGTTGTTGTCGTTGTTTTCGTTGTTGTTGTCGCAATGTCGTTGGCAAAACTGAATCCGTTCCTTCAGAGAGAGAGAGAGAGAGAGAGAGAGGAGAGAGAGAGAGAGAAGAGAAGAGAGAGAGAGAGAGATTTTATTTTCCAGGGTAACGAGATAAGCAATTTATACATGTTTTTTTTTTCACCCAGCCCTCTGAGAGAGAGAGAGAGAGAGAGAGAGAGAGAGAGAGAGAGAGAGAGAGAGAGAGAGAGAGAGAGAGAGAGACAGACAGACAGACAGACAGACAGACGGACAGACAGACAGACAGACAGAGACAGAGAGAGACCGAGACCGAGAACGAGGCCGAGAGAGAGAGAGAGAGAGAGAGGAGAGAGGAGAGAGAGAGAGAGAGAGAGAGAGAGAGAGGGGGGGGGGGGCAGACAGACAGACAGATAGAGAACTGTCGAAAGCTGATTCTATACAAATAATCAGACGGACATTCAAAGACGTGGACAAACAGACGGAAACATGGCATCAGACTGAACACCCCCCCCCCCCCCAAAAAAAAAAAAAAAAAAAAAAAAGAGAGAGATACTTATCGGTAAAAATATATGAACACAAGAAGAAGAAGAAGAAGAAAGAAGAAGAAGAAGAAGAAAGCAACAACAACAACAACAACAACAACAAACAACAACAACAACAAGATGATGATGATGATGACGATGAAGAAGAAGGCAAGAAAACAAAGAAGGCAAGAAGAAGAAGAAGAAGAAGAAGAAGCAACACTGCACGGCCACACAGCGTCACGATCTCCGGCTTTCGACTCCGACAACCTGCAAGTTGCAACACTAATCTCCTCTTCTTATTATTTACTGGCTCAGAACACTGCGGAAGAGACAGGTTGACGAGACGGTAGAGGAGGGATGGTGGGTGGGGAGCTGGAACAGGAGGGGGGAGGAGGGGGGGGGGCAGAAGGGGCGGGGAGAAAGAGAGGGGAGGAAGGCAGGGGGCAGGAGGAAGAACGGGTGATGGAAGGGACAAGGGAAAAGGATGGAATGTGTGTGTGTGTGTGGTGTGTGTGTGTGTGTGTGTGTGTGTGTGTGTGTGTGTGTAGCTCTGGTACCATTTTTTTTTACGGCTGTCAGTCATATGTACATGCGATGGGTAGCAGAAATGTCTGTGTTGTGTGCGTGTTCAACTGTTGCAATCCCTTTTCGTTTGCATACATGGCGATGTGTCAAAATGTTTCTTCATCGAGCTTAAGATCAATCTTTTTAACAATGTCAAAGAAAAAGAGGCGCCGGCGAAGTAACAATGTGATGGGTCCACGTAATGAGTATACTTCTGTTTGGACCTGATTGAAACTGCCCTTCTATTTTTTGACCAGTTGCGCTGCCATTCTCGCGAAGTTATTTAACCCATTTTATTCCCACCAGCACTGTCTTCTGTTACCACATCTATGTCAAGGTTTCTGTCTTACAATCATCCTCATATGACCTGCAAAGCCCACCAGTAGAATGCGCTGAACCCACAGGGTTTGTGCCCAGGAGTTAATCTCGTTGTGGAAGTAAGTTTACCAACGACATGTAAGTACGGCCCCAGCTGTTGTCACCGGCATGAGGGGGACGGGATTACATCTTTTAAAAACACGCGTTGCACGTGCGTGGAACAGATGTACACAACTTTACCTGTTTGAAACACAGGTCGTATCTGATTGGCTGTGATTCATTGGTTTTTATTGGCCTTGTCACTCCAGACTTCTTGTCGTTTATTTATATTCTCCCCATCCATGGTAAAGGCCGTTTCTGTTATACTACGTTTAACATGGAAAGAAAGCTGATCGGCAACTGTACTCCAAACGAATCAGTATGGCACTCACTCAGGGTGCTGTTTGAGGGCTGTTCAATGCTTCAGCTGAAGTTATTGTTATTATTATTATTTATTGCTCATATAGCGCCTATCCTCGGCTAGAGACCAAGCTCTAAGCGCTTTACAATACACACTCGTTTACACAACAGGCTGCCTTACATGGGCAGTGCCGACTGGAGAGCTGCTAGCTGAGGCTTCATTCAGTTGTTTCCCGTGTCATCCAGTCAATATCGTTCAATATCGTTCACTCAATTTCCTTACTTCCTTCATTCTTTCCATTTCTCACGCAGGGTGCATGCTACGTGTAACGTGTCATCCATACCAAAGGCCAAACTGGCCTTCTCTTCCAAGAGCTGGTGATAGGATTTTACGTGTGTGCAAGATATTATGCGTGCGTTCACACACGGAACCTCGGTTTATAGTCTCATGCGAAAGACTGTATGGAAAATGGAGTCAGAACCAATGTTAACTCCGAGGGAAAGATCCCTCTGTACCGAAACGGCCCGGCGGAGATTCGAACCCGCAACCCCAGGATCACCAAGATTACGAGTCCGGCGCTCTACCACTGAGCTGTTCGCCAGGGCTACCTTCTATCTCCCAAGCTTTTCAACGTATTCCTGGAGCATACACTTGAACATCCTATCTGCACAGTCAGCAAAGGGGAAGGAACCATCTCAAACCTTCACTTTGCAGACGACATCTCACTGTCTGGCAGGCGGTGAACAAGAACTCGCCCAGCTCGTCAAAAGACTTGGTGAAACATCAACAGGATGTCACATCGAGAAGACCAAGTGTATGTACATCATATATATATATATATATTATATATATATATATAATATTGTACCTTGTGTTTGTGTATGTATGATTAGAGATCCCTAGAACTGTTACTTCGTCCAAAACAGCCCCATTGGACATTGGACAGAACCTTTAAAAACCAGAATATGTACATTTTCATAACATACTCGGCTTGCCTCATGTGCTCTCTCTTCTCTCTCTCTCTCTCTCTCTCTCTCTCTCTCTCTCTCTCTACCACGTAAAGATGTTATGACCTTTTGTCTTCAAAATGTAAAATGGTATTACCATTATGCTTTGATATGTCTGTTTTTTTTCTCAACCTTTTTTTCATATTTCTTTTTCTCTTTATTTTCCACTATGTTACACTAAATTAACTTACTTGAATAAAAAAAAAAGACCAAGTGTATGTGGCCAGGTACAGCACCGTATTTAATACTGATTTAACCATCTGTCGACTGAATCTAGGAAGAGTTCAACAGTTCACTCATCTGGGACCCAGCATCAGCAAAGAGGGGTCCGAATAGGAATCTCAGCAAGAGCAACAACAGGGACGACAGAGCAATGTCCGGACTGAACCCTGCACAGAATGACGGTAACATCATGAAACATTCAATTAGGCTTCTACGTGCATTGGCCTATTCCATCTTCTTGCGTGCACGTGAGACATGGTCACTCGCAGCGGATCTGGAGAAAAAAGATAAAGAATGTAAGTCATGGAAATAAAGTATTATTGCGAAAGATACTAATTATCTGATATACTGATCATATTACCAATGACGACTGTTAACGCAGTGAGTTGAGAAGAAGAAGAAGAAAACTGTCTTCCACTATAGAGGTTGTCAATGCCACCAAAGAAGCTGGCGTCCAGTGCCCGGCTTGTTACGACCAAGGTACGGTCATGTTGCTTACAGCCCAGCCGACGCAAAGGGCCATGCCAGAGCTATCACCGCGCTGAAGTCATCTCAAGTCCTCGAAGATATTTGGGGAAACTGATGTATGTTTGAGAGAACACCGAACCGTTCATACAACTTGATGGTTGCTTTACATTCAAATGCAGGGACAATAGACGTGTGTCAGTATCCTACGGATTCAAGTAGCATCTTCAGGATGTATGTACCACACACACACACACACACACACACACACACACACACACACACCACACACACACATACACGCACACACACACGCATGCACACACACACACATACACACACACGCGCGCGCGCGCGCGCCACACACACACACACACACACACACACACACACACACACACACACCATCACACACGCATTCACACACGCACGCGCACACACACGCACACACACACACACACACACAAGCGAGCGCGCGCGCACGCACGCACATGCGCACACGTACACATTATCGCTCAGATATATTCATTTGGTTTTTCTTCTTCTTCCTCCCCTTCTTACACCTCCACATCTCACCACCCCTCACCCAAACCCTCCACAAACGCACACACATTACAGAGAGAGAGGAAAGGAGAGAATGAGAGAGAGAGAGAAGAGAGAGAGGGAGAGAGAGGCTTTACGCTGATGCAAACAGGTTTGTGTGTCTAAGTCACGCTTGCGCGTATGCGTACAAACACACACACACACACACACACACACACACACACACACACACACACCACACACACACACACATTCCACTATCGCCACCACCACCACCACCACCATGTAACAGCACCCCCCCCCCTCTCTCTCTCTCTCTCTCTCTCTCTCTCTCTCTCTCTCTCGTCAACAACTCTAACAGTTTACCAGCCTTTTAAGCCTTCTCCCCAGGACATCAGGCCACGAATCACCCAGGACTACATCAATATGGCCGTGATTACTTTCATTTCCGGCCTCGCTCGGATTCCTGGGAACGAAAGCACGCGCCCTCTACAGGGGGTGTCAAATGAAAGATCCGCCATGTTCACATTAATGGCGTCTCACCAGTATCGGTATCAGTATCAGTATTCATTTCCAAAATTCCTGTCATGTCTTGAATAGTCGTGTTTGATCTTACATTAAAATTTGATAGTTAAGAAAAAGAGAGAGAGAAAAAAAAAATAGCCAACTGACTGTACGAATGATTTTCTGTTAGAGACAGCAATAAACATTGAAATGTATTCAGTATGGACAGGAGGTAATATTGGCATTTATTCAATATGTTCTTTCCGTTTTTAAACATGCGGATGAGCCAGGGAGGGGAGGGGAGGGGTAAAGGGGAGAGGTAGGGCGGTGTTGGTGGATGTCATAGAACGGTTCGAGTCAAAAACTACAACCGTGGGTCTCTCTCTCTCTCTCTCTCTCTCTCTCTCTCTCTCTCTCTCTCTCCCTTCTCTCTCTCTCTGTCTGTCTCTGTCTCTCTCTCCCTCTCTCTCTCTGTCTCTCTCTCTCTTTCTCTCTCTCTCTCTCACATATGTGTTGTCAAATGAGCACATGAGACACGCAGCAGAGAGTAAAACCATTTCATCTCGTGTCCAGAATGCCACTTTATTCTCCGTGTTTATGACACAAGAGTGTGACGCTCATGACACGATTCGCATGAATGAGAAATCGAGTGTGATTGATTGTAGAGATGAAGGTTTTGAAAATGATGTAATGGTGTCAGAAGAAAGCGCAGATTCCCCTTTTTGTTCAACCATTGCTTCTAATGCATGTAAACATGATTTGGTGAAGGATGACTATTCGATGACAAAGGAAGATTATGTGAAATACTCAGTTGATGGCGATGTTATGTACATGACTGTAGATAATATGTCCAATACTGTATATGAGAAAGATGTTCTGAGGGCATTAGATACTGTAGGCAGAGGGGGAGAGTGTGCTAAAGATAGGATAATGGAAAGGCTAGGGTGCAGTGATCACATGACAAGGAAAGGGAATGGGAATAGAGAGGATAAGACAGGGGGAGAGAGTGGGAGTAGGAGTGACATGACAAGGGAAGGGAGAGGGAGTAATGACTATTTGGCTGGTGAAATTGAAGAAAAGGATAACAATAATCAACTGGATGGGAATGGAGCTGGGATGGATGATACGTTTAGTTCAACGAGTTCTGTAAATATGAGTACATGTTTGGATAAAATGTCTTTTTTCATTGGAATGTGTGTGGATTGCTTTCAAAACTTGAGGATGCAGATTTTGTTGAGTTCATTTCTTCATTCGACTTCGTATGTCTTGTAGAAACTTTTCTTGAAAAGTTTGAGTCTAGTTTATTTAAAGAACATGCGTTATTTGTAAAACCAGCTGTTAAGCTGGCACGACATGGGAGGTGTTCGGGAGGCATTGTCTGTCTTGTACGTAAAGCTCTAGTTCCCCACATACGATATATTGATGATGACAGTGATTTTTGTATGGATTTTGTATTAGATAAAGAATTCTTTCATTTTCATAAAAACATTCTGCTTGTTTGCACGTATATACCTCCTGAAAATCCACCATATTATTCTGCATACGATTGTGATAATGGCATTAGTATACTTGAAGAAAGTCTTGTTGACAAGATGTTTTTGTTTGATGATGCTCATATAATACTGTGTGGTGATTTGAATGCAAGGACTTCCGATTGTTCCCCTGACTACCTTGATGAAAGCAGATTGCATGACAATTATACAAAACGTTCTATAGACCAGAAGAAAAGAATGTCCCATGATACAGTAATGAATTCTTACGGTAAGAAATTGCTGGACCTCAGTACGGCTTTGGGACTATGTATTTTAAATGGTTTGTGTCATGGTGATGAAAATGGTCATTATACATATATAGCCGATCAAGGGTGCAGTGTGAATGATTATTTCTTAACTTCCACATCTTTCTTTGATAGTGCGTGTGAGTTTATGACTCTAAGTGTCCTTGACAGATTAGAATCAGATCACCTGCCTCTTTTGTTGTACTTTAACAATCAAACACGTATTACTTCCATTAGGAATTCTGTGAATAAGAGTGAAGACATGTTCATTGATAAATACAAATGGAATTCATCATATGCGCAGACATTTTTTGACTCAATGAACTCGAATAAAGTAAAAGAAGAGTTAGAAGTTGCCACAGACTTAATCAATGTTGATGTTAACTTAGCAATAGATAAAATCGGAAATGAATGAGGCAGGGAACAGTAAACGATAAACAGTAAACAAGTTGGGTATTTTTTGCTCCCATAAGAAAACCTAACACAGAGTAACTTGTATTCAAGACCGGCACAGCCTTTTAAACTTGAATAAGGTCAGACAAATACATAGACGAACAATCTAATAGTGGGGAAAAAACAAGCGCAGGCCAACAACTGAACTATCTTCATAGTAATGACTTGGCAAAGATTTGGACTTAGGGAGGAGGGGGGGAGGGGGGGGGGAGGGGCGGAATTTAAAGATGGAGAAACTGGGAACATGAAATTAAGAAAATATGTTACAGATATGAAAACTCTTCACTAGCTGCATAAGGGAACCATCGCAATCCCTTTTGAAGGCAGATATATTTGTATTGCCTGCTCCGAGGCCTTTCGTCCGCTGGGTCGGACTCATCAGGGAGACACGGCTGGTTGTGTCTGCGCTCCTGGCGTCAAATAGAGACACACCACAGTCCATAATACTGTGGTGTTCTCACCACCAAGGGTGCAAAAAAGAATCCAATAGCACCCCCAAAGCAGCCAGCAAAGAGTAGTAAATGAAACTAAACGAAAGTGTGGGGAGGAAAAAAGTTGCTGAAAAACTAGAGACATTATGCAAATAGTATAAAATGTAAGGGACAATTTTTGAGCCTACGCCTGAGGATCCACCTCAGGCGTAGGCTCAAAAATTGTCCCTTACATTTTATACTATTTGCATAATGTCTCTAGTTTTTCAGCAACTTTTTTCCTCCCCACACTTTCGTTTAGTTTCATTTACTACTCTTTGCTGGCTGCTTTGGGGGTGCTATTGGATTCTTTTTTGCACCCTTGGTGGTGAGAACACCACAGTATTATGGACTGTGGTGTGTCTCTATTTGACGCCAGGAGCGCAGACACAACCAGCCGTGTCTCCCTGATGAGTCCGACCCAGCGGACGAAAGGCCTCGGAGCAGGCAATACAAATATATCTGCCTTCAAAAGGGATTGCGATGGTTCCCTTATGCAGCTAGTGAAGAGTTTTCATATCTGTAACATATTTTCTTAATTTCATGTTCCCAGTTTCTCCATCTTTAAATTCCGCCCCTCCCCCCCCCCTCCCCCCCTCCTCCCTAAGTCCAAATCTTTGCCAAGTCATTACTATGAAGATAGTTCAGTTGTTGGCCTGCGCTTGTTTTTTCCCCCACTATTAGATTGTTCGTCTATGTATTTGTCTGACCTTATTCAAGTTTAAAAGGCTGTGCCGGTCTTGAATACAAGTTACTCTGTGTTAGGTTTTCTTATGGGAGCAAAAAATACCCAACTTGTTTACTGTTTAGCAATAGATAGTTTTAACCAGATTGTTAAAGATCAGGCAGGACATATGAGGAAACGAATAACGATACATAAGCAGTCAAGCAAAAGATGGTTTGACCACGAATGCAAATCAAACAAACGAAAAGTGAAAAGACTCCATATATTGTTTAAGCGTTCACTGGATAAAAATGACCGAATTAGATTTTGTATAGCTAGAAGAGAATACAAAAACATGATTATGAGGAAGAAGGAGGAACGAAATGAATCAATGTTAAAGGAACTGCTTGATTCTATTAAATGCCAGAAGACATTTTGGGAAACGGTTAAGAAATTCTCTCATAAAAAAAATACAACCACAAAATAACATATCCATTGATCAGTGGTTTGGTCATTTTAAGATATTATTAGACAGAGAAACACACGATTTTCCAGATGATGATACAGTAGAGGATGGTGATGAGATATATGACAGACCAATATCTAGGGACGAGGTAATGATAGCAGTTAGAAAGCCGAAGAATAGTAAATCGGCTGGACCTGATGATTTAATTGGAGAGTTCTTTAAAAACGCAGGAGAGCCAGTGTTAATGTTTTTAGTAAAATTATTTAACCATTTATTCAATAATGGCATCTACCCGGATGACTGGACTCAGTCAACTATTATACCACTTTTTAAGAAAGGCGAGGTCAATAACATGAACAACTACAGAGGTATATCATTGTGTAATATAAGTAGTAAGTTATATAGCTCAATAATCAACAGCAGATTACAAGAGTGGGTAAATTTAAATAACATAACTGGGGAACATCAAGCAGGCTTTAAGAAGGACTACTGTACGATAGATCATGTATTTACATTGCTAGCTGCCATTGAGAAACAGTTTGCAAAAAATCAAAAGTTGTACGTTGCATTTGTAGATTTCGAGAAAGCTTTCGACTCCATTTCTAGAAATTTGCTATGGCCTGTGTTGCTAAAAAATAGAGTCAGTGGTAAATTATACAGATGTATTAAGAGTATGTATAGAGATGTAAAGGCTAGGGTAAGAAGTGGGGGTAAGTTATCAGAAGTTGTGAATTGCACAAGGGGAGTAAAGCAAGGTGATGTTTGCAGCCTGATTCTCTTTTCGTTGTTCGTCAACGAACTTGCATTAGAAATTATAGAAAATGGCAAACATGGTGTGTCCTTTGATTTGATAGAATTGTTCATATTACTCTTTGCGGATGATATTATCTTGTTATCAATATCAGTTGTTGGTCTACAAAGACAGTTGAATAGTTTGTATGCAGCTGCAATGAGACTGGAACTAAAAGTGAATATGGAGAAAACAAATATCATTGTTTTTCGCAAGGGTGGGTATCTGGCTAGACATGAACAATGGATGTATGGAAATGAGCCAGTAAAAGTAGTAAACGTGTATAAGTATCTGGGTATATTCTTTTCAACCAGGTTGAGTTTTACCTATGCATGTAGAGATATGGTTAACAGAGCAAAAAGAGCTGTTCTAATTATACTTGAGGTAATGTATAAGCTTGACTGTAGTTCGTTTAATATATTTAAAAAGTTATTTGATTCACAAGTTCAATCAATTTTACAATATGGGGCTGAAATATGGGCGTTCGAAAGCAGCAATGTTATTGAAAAGCTGCATTTGTTTGCCATGAAACGCTTTTTGAACGTCGACAGTCGTACTCCTAATGATTTGGTATATGAAGAAATGGGGAGATATCCTATCTATTTAAACTCGTACGTTAAATGCATCAGTTATTGGCTAAAATTGACAAGGATGGAAAATTACAAGTTACCATTTAAAGCGTATAAAGTGTTATATGATCTTGATATTAATGGAAAGAAGACTTGGGCCACAAATGTTCGTAAGTGCCTATATTCTTATGGTTTTGCTTTTGTATGGGACAACCAAGGTGTCGAAAATATTGCAGCCTTTATCAAATGCTTTAAACAAAGAATCATTGACTGCAGGTGGCAAGACTGGCATAGTCACATGCACACCAGTGACCGATTTGCTGAATATAGGGCATTTAAGACAACAAATCTTGTGGAACCATATGTTGAAATTGTTATGAATAGATATGTTAAAAGTGCTCTTACAAAACTTAGATTTGTGTGTCAGATATAGCCAGCCACCGATTTAGATACAGTGGAAAAGCAGATGAAGTTATGTGTCGCTTGTGTCATGTTTCTAAGGAAGATGCCATTCATATTATTCTTTGTTGCCCTGTTCTTCATGATTTGAGGACAAGACATATTCAGCCCAAGTATTATAATGACCCATGCCAGTTCAGGTTTAATCTACTTATGGCATGTAGAAATGAGAGTGTGTTATCTAATGTAGCACTATTCACTTATAAAGCTTTAAAACGTTTGTGTACTGCTTCAACATAAAAGTGCTATGAATGGACCACATACTACGGACATTTCTTTGTGTGTGTTTGTTTTTTTTCTTTGTTTTGTTTTGTTATG